>JANBPO010005823.1:0-600000 GCA_024336825.1 Amorphophallus titanum | reverse complement strand
CTTAAAGAATACATCCCCTGGAAGGAGTTCGAGTCCCTCGAGTTGGTTCCCAAAGCGAAAGCTCAAGCAGAACAAGAGCCTCCCTTGTGGGGTGAATTCCCTTAAGAGTAGCCACCGGTCGCTGTGAAAAAGAAGAAGAAAAAGAAAAGACCCAGAAGCAAGAAGAAAAGGGAGGTCGTCGTCACCTGTAACACTCTCTCGACATTGTTCGACACCGCCCTCTCTCTGGAGGAAGAAGAAGAGGAAGCACCCTATGATCCACCGGAGGTAAATCAGGCTGAAACATCCACCGCTCAGCATGCCACCCGGTCAGGGAAGAAATGGGGACGTCTTCCTCAGGACAACTGCAACATCATGCTAAGGGGCGAGCAACCATACCAAGTCCCCGAACCCAGGGTTCAAGGTATGGATATTCCCCCCCTGTCGGGTCTTTATCCCGAGAAGCCGGAGAGTCAAGGTGCCCCCTCATTCGCTGAGTTCCTTGGGGCCCGCACAGAAAAGCAGGTGCGCCCGCGAGGACCCCGGCCAATCAAGGGAGCCAGCAGCCTCCTGTTGTGTTTTCCCTATTGTTTTGATGATGCTAACACTATATCAATTTCTATGCATTTATTTGTCAAACTATTAACCGTGTTGATTGAGTCACTGTATTGTAAAGCTTACTGCATGTTTGAACATCACCATACTTCGTGCACAGATTTGCACTCACACCTTGGAGTATTTCATACTTCGTGCACATCCTTCATAAGCCATAGTGCGTGCATGTTTTGTTCATAGCCCGTGCTGATTCCTGATGCTTAGCTTTTTAACCTCGTGCATGAACAGTGGGTGAAGGTCTGGGGGGTGAAGTCCGTGGAGGTTTCAGTTGGGCTGGATGAAGGGTTAAGGCCCGTGCACGTCTGGGTGGGGTCCGTGCACATTCTAGGACGAAGTCCATGCAGATTGGGGCAAGTCCGTGCAGGTTTCTTGATGCAAGAATGCATATGAAGTCTGTGCAGGTTTTTTGGGCAAAAGAATAAAATCCAAGCAAGATTTCAAGCAAGTCCGTGCAGGTTATGCATGGGGTTAAGGGACGAAGACCATGCAGGTTTTGGGCAAGGTCCATGTGTATGTGCGAGCAAAGTCCATGTATGTTTAGGTGAAGTCCATGTAGATGGGACAAAGTCCATGCATGTTTGGATGAAGTCCATGCAAGTTTTGGGGTTGAAAAACAAGGTCCATGCACATTGTGCATGGGGTTGAAGAACGAAGTCCGTGCATGTTATGAAGAACAAAGTCTGTGCATGTCATGCATGAGGTTGAAGAACAAAGTCCGTGCATGTCATGCAAAGGGTTGAAGAACAAAGTCTGTGCATGTTATGCACGGGGTTGAAGAACAAAGTCTGTTCATGTTATGCATGGGGTTGAAGAACAAAGTCCGTGCATGTTTTGCACGGGGTTGAAGAATAAAGTCTGTGCATGTTTGATGAAGTCCACGTAGATCTGGGCCGAGTCCATGCAGATGCAGGTTAAGTCCATGCAGATTTGGGCCGAGTCCATGCAAATGCAGGTTAAGTCCATGCAAATCTAGGTCGAGTCCATGCAGATGCAGGTCCTAGAACAAAGTCTATGCAAATGTACAAGGTTAACAGACAAAGTCCATGTGGATGTTCAGGTTGTAGGATGGAGTCCATGCATATGCACGGATGCAGGTCTTGGGCGAAGGGTCTAAGTCCATGCATGCTAGGGACAAGATCAGTGTAAGGTCCGTGCGGGACTTGTGCAAGGTCGGTGGACGTACGAGTAGGGTCCGTGCAGGGGACGAACGCCAAGTCGATGCATGGGTAGGCAAGGTCCGTGCACATGGGGCTAGGGGCTGAAGGAAGGTCAGTGCACATGAGGGGTAAGGTCGACGCACATGCTGGCCTGGTCAGTGCACGTGCAGGCCAAATCAGTGCACCTATGGAATATGTCGAGGACAAGGTCAGTGTACATACTGGCGAAGTCAGTGCACATGCAGGGAAGGTCAGTGTAGTCAAGGAATATGCAGAGGGCAAGGTCAATGTACATGCTGGCGAAGTCAGTGCACATGCAGGGAAAGTCAGTGTAGTCAAGGAATATGCAGAGGGCAAGGTCAGTGAGAGAGAAAGAAATATAGGTGGAGGGGATTAAGAAGATAAAAGAAGAAGAAAAAGAAAATGATGTGAAGTGTGTGAGTTAGAGAGAGAAAGAGAGGGAGTGGGTAGACATGCATGGGCCGTGTGTGAGTGTGAGGGAGTGTTGAGAGATGGATACGTATGGTGTGTGTGTGTAACAAAGGGAGAAAGAGGGAGCGGGGAGGCGACTAGAGACGGTGTGTATGGTTGTATGTGCGATGTGTAGAGAGTAAGAGAGGGAGAGAGTGGCAAGATGGAAAGAGAGAGACACAGATGAGGGGGAGAGAGTGGGAAGGGGTCGACCTGGCATAGAGGGGTGTCGACCCCACGAGCTGTGTGTGGGTGAGAGAGAGAGAGCAGAGAGAGGGAGAGGTAGAGAGGAGAATGGGAGAAAGAGAGAAGGATGTAGTGGTGAGGTGTGTGCAGAAAAGGGGGTGTGAGAGTGAGAGCTGTGGAGGGCCAATAGTGGCCAGCGGGAGGTGCGGAGAGGAGGCCGGCCAGTGGGTGCAGGTAGGTGTAGTGAAGACAGGGAGAGGGAGAAAGGTAGTGCAGAGGGGTGGTGTGGATGAGTGTGCATGTAGCAGATAGAAAGGGAGCTGAGAGAGGGAGCAGGAGGCTATGCAGAGTGATGCAAGGCAGGGTGACGACCGCTCTCGGCACGTCTGTTGTTATGTGGTACGTGTGGTGTGTGAAGTGTGGTGAAGAGAGGGACGTCAGTGAGAGACGTGTGTGTGAAGAGGTGCTTTGGGAAAGGGGAAGTGGTGTCGACTTTGTGGAGGGCGGAGTCGACTCCACAGCGAGTGTGTGGGTGCCGCGGTGAGTGTGTGTAGGTGAGGTGAAGGGCATGCAGCATCACGGGGGGTGGTGAAGTGTATGTAGTGAGGACGGGAGTGTGCGATGAGTTGGGGGCAGGAGAGAGGTGCGTGAGAGAGACACAGGGTGAGGGGAGAGAAGGGTGACCGAGGGAGAGTGGGAGGGTGAGAGACGGGAGTGCAGAGGGCAATGCGGAGGTGAGCGAGGAACTGGGGAGGCCATGTGTGACGGTGAGATGTGTTGTCAGGGTGAAGGCAGAGGGAGAGAGAGAGGCACGGACCAGGGGGTATGGCCATGGTGCGACATGTGTGGGAGAGAGAGCGAGAGAGTGAGGACGGTGAGGGAGTGCAGGCAGGTGGGGGTTGTAGTGTGGTGAAGATGTTGGAGTTAGATGGATGCGATCTACCTAGTAGAACGTGGATCTAGAGGGGGGTGAATAGATCCAACTGTCGGATTAAAATCTTCCAAGCAGACACTACACCAAACAAAGATAGAAGGGTGAACTCTGAACTAGGAAAAGTCAAAAGCTTACCGAACTATAGACACGACGCTAGGCTCCAAATGAAGACCTGCAAGAACAACCGGCAAAGCCTAGATAGATAACGGCCAACATGACTAGAATATTGTGCACACTGTCCTATGCATGACCAGAATGCCATGCATATGATAGGACGCGGACCTCGAGTGTAGCCGCTAGAGGGCTGACCCAAAAGGTCACGACTCACAGAAAATATGAAGAGAACCGCAGAGAGTCATGTGCCATATGACTGGAGTGCCTCACCACTAGAAGAACAGCCAACAACGTCCATTGACATCTTATACTGCGCCTACTAGCATCTTGTCCACGTAACCTATCGCAAGGACTAGGATGAGATCAAGACACTGCTAGAACCAGAACAGTACCATAATGCGAGCGACAAGTCAGGGTCACATCTAATGACGCCAGTCCAAAGCCCCTGGCCACGCGTGCACACATTGGCTATTATCTTAGCTAGGCCTCTAGCTAGCATTCCCCCCCCTGAAAGACGCTACGGTTGACGAGGGGCCCACGGAACTAACCTAAGAATCGTAAACTGGGAAAGTGCCCCACTACAAGAGCCGTCACGCCAAAGCGTGCTGTAAGGCTACGACTAGTGGAGGCTCACACGACATAGAGACTCAAAACATGAGTGTGGAAGTACAGATAGGCAAGAGAGCACTATCGCACGTACTTCAAAGCACCAATGGCAGTATAGCCACTACCGATAACTCAGGACAAGGCAACTAGACCTACTCACGTAACGATCCTTGAGTCAGATGAGTCGAAGGCAAGATCATCACATACAGCGAAACAAGCTACCAATCAGTCTGCTCCTAAGCCAGAGGAAACGACGCTCCGCAGGAAATGACTTGCGAAGACCCGAGGGAACACCGAGGACCCTCAACACATGTGGATACTCAAATCGAGGTAGAAAGATACCTCGAGGCATCCAGAAACACGGTCTCGAATTGGACAAAGCTGCCAAGACACACACAAGGTCACATGTTAACCCCTGGTCTCACTGAGTTGACCGAAACCCGACATGACACAAACACATAGAGACACACACAGCACACACACTGCATGCACAAGCACTCTTGGCCATCCCACTATGGTCACTGCCCTCATAGGATGTCAACAGACACCCACGGGTCACGGGAAAACCACGAGATCAAGTCAAGACAAGTAGAAACTGGAGCAGTGGACAACGACAACACTCTGGGCAAAGCAAACCAAACCCCTTTGGGAGACCCTCTGGCCTTGCTGGCCCTCTACCAGCAAGGGACCAGCCCCCATATCCTCCACTCGGCATTGCCGAGTCACCCACGGGTTTGGGGTGAGTGCCATGTGAGTTGGCCGCCGACTTCAGCCCGTTCTGTTCGCGATTGTGCTTGCTTGCTTAGGTCCGAGATTGTGTCACATCATCACCCCTCCGCACACACAAGCCTTGTACAAGCCCTGTACGAACTTTGCATAGCCCTTGGCCCTATGTGCATGGACCCTGCACTAACGTTGACCCCCACACGCATGGACCTGCACCGACTTTACCTCACCCCTAACATGCATGGACTTTGCCCGACATCGCATAGACTCAACCCCATGCATATGCACGGACCCTACACTGACCTTAGTCTGCAAGTGCACGAACCTTAGTCTGCATGTGCACTGACCTTAGCCCCTGTGCACTGACCTTAGTGTGCATGTGCACTGACCTTAGTCTGCACGTGCACTGACTTCATCCCATGTATACTGACTCGGCCTGCATGTGCACTGAGCCTGCACTGACCTTGCCCTCTGCATATTCTTTGACTACACTGACTTTCCTTGCATGTGCACTGACTTCGCTAGGATGTACACTGACCTTATCCTCGGCATATTACATAGGTGCACTGACTTGGCCCGCATGTGCACTGACCTTGCCAGTGTGTGCGTCGACCTTACCCCCCCCATGTGCATGGACCTTACCTGCCTATGCACCGACTTGCCTGCACACGTACACGGACCCTGCTCGCACACCCACCGACCTGGCACAAGCCTTGCACGGACCTTGCACTGACCTTGCCCCCACCTGCATGGACTCAGCCCAGATCTGCATGGACTTAACTTGCATTTGCATGGACTTGGCCCTCATGTGCATGGACTTAACCTGCATTTGCATGGACTTGGCCCCCATGTGCATGGACTTAACCTGCATCTGCATAGACCCAGCCCGGATCTGCATGGACTTAACCTGCATGTGCATGGACTCGGCCCAGATCTGCGTGGACTTCATCAAACATGCACGGACTTTGTTCTTCAACCCCGTGCAGACTTTGTTTTTCAACCCCATGCATAACATGCACAGACTTTGTTCTTCAACCCCGTGCATAACATGCATGGACTTGGTTCTTCAACCCCGTACATAACATGCAGGGACTTCGTTCTTCAACCCCGTGCATAACATGCACGGACTTTATTCTTCAACCCCGTGCATAACATGCACGGACTTTGTTCTTCAACCCCATGCATAACATGCACGGACTTCGTTGGCCTACCAATCACAACGGTGCCCCCTGTCACCTGACTGCCAGCCACTCCAGTTACATCGGGGCCCGCGGCACCCGATCACTCAACAATTCCAGTCACAACGGTGCCCCCGACACCTGACCGCTCAACCACTTAACTCACAACGGCACCCCCGGCACCCGAATGTCGGGTCCAGATAGTGTCGGGCTACTCTAGCCCCGACGACGTCCAACAACTCCAGTCCTACCGGTGCCCTCGGCACCCGGCAATTCTGAGTTCAACGGCTTTGGTCGCTCCAGTCATGGTGATGCTCATGCCGTCGGACCGCTCCAGTATCAACAGTGCCCGGTCGCCCCTGTCTCAACAGCGCCTGGCCGCTCTAGTCACAAGTGGTGCCTGCGTCATTCGGTCGCCTCAACCTTGGTGACGTCCAACTGCTCCAGCACAACGGTGCCTACGGCACCCATACTGCCCCAACCTCGACACTCTCTCATGTCGGGAATACATTGTGAGGCCCCTCAGGCGCCATCCTGCTGAGTCACAGGTCCTCTGACGGACACTGTGTATGGATACGAAACTACCCACATAATAACACAATGACCCGGGGATCATCATAAACGATGAAATTGTCCCGTGACTTGCAACCACTTGTAATCGGGCTCTCACGCCCCCATATAAATACCTTTCATGGCATATAAGTCATGTAATCCAATCAGGGAGCGGATCTCCCTCCTCGCTGGAACCAGTCTCTTTGCCCCCAATTACCTCTGTTGTGTTGTTGTTGCCCTGTCACTGTTGCATAGACTAAGCCCTCCCGACGTCGCGGCTCCCAGGGTCCCTGACTCTATCTTCGGCAGTAGAAACAAAGGTGTTCGGATTCAATCCGATGTAAAATAAACACTGGTTACTTGCAGCTGGTGAGGAAAGACGTCTAGTACACGAATCCCCATAATCGCCTGCGCACTTGTACCGGCATAACCTCCTCCTCTCCACATGACGCACGACATTTTGTGCTCACGTGTCGTGCCCTGGAGGCACATCCCAGTCAAACACTTGGTTCCGCCGGTGATCGTCGAGAAATCGACTAGCACGCACGCATTCCACCCAGCCATCCTTGTCCCAGTCTCCCAGAATGATCCACCATACGCCACTCTTTCTTATGCGTTCCGATCATTCTCTTCGCCCTCCTTTCAATACCCCTGGAATCCCAGCGTCCCAAGTCAACTTATCTCGACCTTCCGTAAAAGGCGTGTGTGTATCCCCGCCGCGAGGGAAAGAACAAGAAGGGAATTCCCCCGCGCGCATAAAACGGTCCTAGTTGATAGGTTCTCAATAGTATCTTCACTTCATCGGTACATTACATTACCTTAAAGGTTCTCTCTATTTCTTACACCCAATCTTTCGCTTCGTCCGGGTCGGTAGACCCACTAAACTTCAGGGGATTCATCTTTTGGAACTTCCTATGCAAGTCCCCGGCACCATGTTCTGCTCCTCCTTGGGAAACTTGTTGTAAAGCTTGTGTTAATCCTTGGACGGTGCGTTACATCTCTCTCCATTGAGCTCGCTCGGCAGCCATTAATAGCCTACAAGGCAAGTTTTAAATTAAAGATTACTCATATCTTGACATTAATCTAGCGTGGATGAAACATATTTTATAGTTTAACCCATAGCTCTACCCAAATCTCACGGGATTCCTATAGGTAACTGACAAAGACGACTCAACTACAACTTAGACTTAATGACCTAGGGATTTAGAAAGCCTAGGCTCTGATATCACCTTCTGTCACGCCCCGAACCGATAGTAGTGGAACGTGTTCATTTGCTCGGAACGTGGCAGTTAAACAGTCGTGTCAATCAGAACATAGTCAAGACAAGATATAATTTGAACAAAATAGAATTTTATTTCAAATATAAGTTTATTACAAATTGGACCCATTAAAAGAAAAGACTCAATAAAGAAAAATTACAATGAGACACTTGACTAGACTTAACATAAGGCATAAGATAACAAGACTAGTTGGTTTATCTAAGTTTGGTGAAGTACTCTTCACTCTTGCCCTTACCTATCATGTTCGGTCTCGTTGTCACTAAGGTCATTACCTGAAAAATATTGAAAATAAACTGGGTGAGCGAATGCTCAGTAGGACTTAATATCTCAAGCTCCAAGCTAGCTTTAAGTCAATTACGATTTAACATACTCATGCAAGTCATGCAAAGTATCATAATCGAGAACTATAATGACACGAGATAAATTCAAGAACTATAAGAATAGACAAGATGATGGACACTTTCCAGAGATATACGAACAAGTAGATTGCTGAAAGAATATATCAAGAACTTTCATGACGAGATAACAAGTACTTTTAATAAGGCATTTCAAGAACATTCATGATGAACATTAAACAAGTATAGAAGTAGAGCAATCACCTCTACTAGCACTAAGTAGGATTGACCAATACACTTAGGGACATCACAACAATATGTGATGGGAATCGACGCCGAGCATGTATCATTTATTTTACATTTATATCCTTTTAGTTTGTGTTTATATCCTTGGGAAAGTATGTACGCAATTGTAAGGCTTTACAAGCCATCGAGTCATTCCCGAACACTATAAGAACTGATGCCGAAATGAAAATGCTGAAAGGGGCAAAGGGAAAACAAGTTTTTTTTTAAGAAGTCACTACGTTGACTGCAAATGTAATGACAGCCGAAGAAGATGAGGTGTTGTTGACCACCTGACCAGAAGACACTTTAGGGGAAACAACTGAAGTCATTCCCAACACAGTAGCCATGGACTCGTCAGTATTGATGCTGCTACAAAAATATCAACAAGAGATAGTGCTCCTAAAGAAGCTGTTGCATGAGAGGACAGAGCAAACCTCAGCTTCCAAGCAGCCCGAGTTGTAGGCTGAGTCATCATGGGGAGGTGTCAACACGTGCGATTTTCCACCACTATACACTCTGCCCAGCCAGTGGAGCACAGCCAAGCTGCCACCCAACAGCATCCTCCTCAGCTGTTGGTGCCGCCAGTGCAGCCCCAAGCGCACCAGGCACATCCATTACTGCATCCTCTGTCGCAGGCGACCACCTTGGTTGCCCCGTAACTATAGCCATCACACTTCTGCCCTGAGCCAATCGATGCAACCAATGTAAATAGGCTCATGGGGGAAAGGATGATCGAGATGAAGCTTTCCAAGTGGGGTGAAGGCGAGTATGTCACATTTGATGCTTATCGGGTACCATACCCATCGTGCCATGCAGCCAAGCAACTCCGTCTGGGGATTAGCAAGCCACCCAAATTTGACAAATTCAATGGGCAGGGATCCCCGAAAGAGCATATTGTGTATTGCATGACCGTCATGGGAGACCTGGCCACCGACGAGTCATGCTTGCTAAAATTTTTTGGGTCCTCACTGACGGGGCTCGCATTTGAGTGGTACTCTAGCCTTTCGACCAGGTCAATCAAGGACTAGCTAGACATGCAAAGGAAGTTCATAGAAAGATTCTATGTCACCGAAAGGGAAGTCACGGTGGCTGAACTTTACTCAACAAGACAAAGGCCAGATGAGATGGCTCCTGAATATATTAAGAGGTAGAGGAACCTCAGAATGAGATACAAATGGCCCCCGCATCAGGAGGACGCTGTACATATTTGTAAGTAGAACCTCAGGAGAGAGATGCTAGAGAAGATGATTGGTATGGTAATCTGGTCGTTTGACTGCCAGAATAATGTGGTTGCCGAAATTGAAGCTTTTCTGGCAAGGCCAACCCCTACATCAGCCAATGTCATCACACAGAAGGCAAAGGTAGCAGATCGGTGGTGAGGACACCAGGGCTCGCGACCAGCGGGACACAGCTGAGAGACGACACCGGACGCGCAGCACTACTCGGGACGGTAGCAACCTATGGTGCAAATAGAGGTGATGGACCCGACACATAGATGTTGGAGGTCAAGGCTCCTAGGTCGGTCGGTCGTTGTGGTCCACATGCTCGTCAACTCTATCTGCCAAGCTAGGCCATTAAGGAGGTCATCCCAACACCCTGCCTGTTGGCGGCCACTAGACTGGCCACCCAGGCTCTTCTCTGATGGGAAGCCAATGCCCTGGCCGCCCAGGCATTTGGACAGCCAAGGGGCTGGCCACCCAGGCCAAAGGTTGGGCGGCCAGTCTATTGGCCGCCCAGAACCCAACTGGCCCATTCTTCAATTTTCTGGGGTTTCACACGATCAATGGCTCCGACTCGTGCCCTATGCACTGATAGTCGATGGATTAGCTATCTAGTCAGAGATCCTTGGTTTTCATGATGTGATCTGCCTCGTGGCACGTTCTGTGTGTATAGTTGGGTTAGTTCAAATCGGTGGTTTCCACTTTTTAGCGAGTTCACACCTCCAGTACCTTTCTCACTAGTCGTAGCTTTCTTATGCACACGTATGCAGACCCACTTGGAAGTGGTGGAGATCTTGTCTCAGTAAGATGGTTTTTAGGCTGGTTACTAGTGGGCCCCTCATCTTTGTAGCCTGAGTCTGGACTGGGGGAAAAACTAGCTAGAGGACCTGACTTAGAGTGCGTAGTCTATGTGTGCACACGTGGTTGGGGGTGACAAACTCGCGTTGATGAGCGTGACCCCAACTAATCCTTGTTCTATGGTTACATGGTTAGTGTGTCTCAGTTTCTGCCTGGGGCAAGTAGGGAAACACCTGGGACGCGGACTAAGACGTCAGTGGATGCATCCGACTTTGCTTCTAGTGGGTAGTATTCTTGTCTCCTGTGAGATAGCGACTCTGGTTCCTTTCGTCACAAGGTTACTGTTCTGGAGGCTCCATGCTCTTAGTTCTACGTGACATGTGGTTTACAAGGCTAGCACTATGGCGCTTGTGTAGTTCTCTTTTATTGTTATTTACTGCCTCCTTTTGTTATATGTTTATTTGTTATCCTCGCTTATTGTTTATCGTGTTCTTGTGTTTCTCGTTGAGAGGTAGTGATCTATGGGACCCCTACTGAGCCAATGAGATGAGGCTCATCTCTTTATTTTTCAGGTGAGATGATACATATGCAGAGTATTTCGGAGGCTCCTCGGTGTGCCAGGGGTCCGATCTAGCAGCCAGTTTGCCAGAGACGAGGTATGCCCTATATTCTTATACTTTTCTTTCTGTTGATTGTACTTCTTATGGACTTGGATATTTTGGACGCAAACAATCCTCCCCAGGCATTCCGGCCACCTCCACAAAACCAAGCTATGATACAAAACCCGCAAGTCCCCCAGTAATACCACCAGGTGCCACCTCCTGTCAATTATGACCCTCAACAACCAAGAAGACCCATGGGCCCCAAAAGAGCACAATACCCTCCATTACCCGAGAGCCTTCCCAATATATTCAGCGCCCTTATGGCCGCCAACGCACTCGCATTACCAAAGGAGAGGTCGATCTGGCCACAAAATGTGGATACCTCTCGGTGTTGTGTCTACCATCGACAACCCAGCCACAATGTAGATCATTGCATTCACTTCAAGGATTACATATATGATCTGAATGGTCAGGGCGGTATTGACTGGGATGAGATGAGGTGGTTCATTGCGACTTTGAAAGCACGAAGATCTCCTCGACAGTAGCAGGCTCAGTAGCCACCTTAACAGCAAGTTCAACAACCTCCCCCGCCGCAACAAGCTCCCGTGCCACAACCAAACATGGGGATTGTCCATAATCCACTACTGGAACACCCATCACCCAATCAATAGTTAAACCCTATCACCTCCTTTCCTGAGGTGGAGAGAGGGCATGGGTGGCATGAAGAAAGCACCTCTGTCAGTGCTATAAGCCAAAGTTCAAATCAACCACCACGCTTACTAAGAACAACCTCCCAACCAATGCCTTTTCCTCAACCTTCACGTCCCCTCTTATGCACCACCAACCAAATCCCCTCCGCTATCACCAACCCTCCATCTAGGCCACTTCCTATTCGCTTTCCACCTTCTCCACCACCACAACAAACCCTTCCTACTTCCATAAACCCCTTGCCAGTCGGGCCACTCCTCATTCACACCCCCACAAATCTTTCCTTACCGTGAACCCCTCCTCCTTCTATAAACCCCTTTCTAGCTAAGCCACTCCTCATCCGCCCCTCATCGGCACCCGGTCCTTCTCATGCTACCATTAACCCTTCACCGGTAAGGACACCCTTACTCCTACCTGCACCAACACCCACTATACCTCCCGCGAATCCATCACCTCCATCTAGGCCCCTCCTCATTCGGCCAATACCTACTCCAACCACCCAGGCACCGTCTGCACCTCCTAGTCCTTCTCCCATTTCACCATCACTACCCACCATCCAAGATTCCATTAATCCTCAGCCAACAAGGGCCCTCATAAGGTTCCCCTTTTCGGGAACTCCATCTCCAACACTCGTCAACCCCGATATCCCTTCCACATCTACCAATCCTCCGCCAACCCAAAACACAACAGAGGCGCAATCTTCGCAAACTATGGTGCTTCGTAGTGGACGGATATTCCACCGTGTATTTCCACAACAGGAGCAAGAACCCACACAGGGGCAAGAGGAGCAAGAGTAAGAGTATGAATCCATACCGGGCACCCAATATGATTTACTAAAGCATCTGGACAAGACCCCGGCTAGGATTTCTATTTTGGAGTTAATTAAAAGATCCACCACTCACCAACAGGCCTTAAAGCAGTATCTACAAAAGGTGATGGTCAATGAAGATATTCCAATTGAGCAGATCACTTCAGTTTTAACTCCTGCAGGTGACCAACCGGCTAGTATCTTCTATGAACATGAATTGGTTCCCAAGCCGGCCAGGAAATATGCTTTATGCATCACTGTTGATATTAGCAAAGTGGCTATCAGTTAATGTTTAGTGGATACTGGCGCGTCCATAAATGTGTTGCCTCCTAGCACTTTAAAATTGTGTGGCATTCCGAATAGTGAGATACAGTCGTCTACCATAACAGTTACCACTTATGATAAGATGAAAAAGTCACCCATGGGCATGATTACTCTGAAAGTCGGGTTGGGTCCCGTGTTAGTCATAGCAGATTTTTACATCTTAGATATGGATCCAACTTTTAATGGTATTCTAGGCAGTCCATATATCCAAGCACTTGACATCGTACCTTTAACAAATCATCAATGCATAATATTCTCGCATAAGGGGCACGTCATCAAAGTCACCAGTATGCCCATTTTGCCATTAGATGACATACACTCTGCCACATCAGTGCCCTCCATGTGGCCAGCCAATAGGCCATTGTTATCTATGTTAGATCTTGCCGATCGGTGGCATGATTTGTTAAGGCCATAGGTTTCAACTTCTACGTCAGCACCAACACCACCCCTACCTTAGAAGGGGAAGAAAAAGAAAAATACGATGAATACCCCGGGTTGGAACATTATGATGAGAATGCAGTATAAGACCGACAAGAGCTTGGGTGCCAGTCTCCAAGGCAAAGTTAAGCCCAACGAAAATCACAATCTAATCCCTCGAGGGGGCTTGGGGTATAAAGGGCCGAGTAAAGAAGAATTTGATAAAAATGAAGGAGAGCCATGGGCTACTATGACTTCCACTCTCAAGACAGACAGACGGCCACTCACATGGTCTTTATATACACATTTCATCAAGGGATCCATCGAACAGGCTGAAGAGCTAACTACACTGGTTACTTCATTGCTGGATCATCATAATGTGCATTCATGTCAATTTTCTAGCCATTTAGCACCACTGGTTACCTATAAAGTTTTGGAGTCATTAAGGCTGTTCAAAAGGAGAAAGATGGATGACCCCGAATGTGAGTGGTATAGATGGTTTGACATGAATGATATTACTATTGTATTGAGCCGATTGTTTATGCCCACTGACTCAGAATGGCCTCCACTTATTCATGAGTTGACTGAGAAGCCAATAGTAATCACTGACAAGAGGCAACTGCTCAACAATTACACTGATTCGGGAGAGCCAGATATGCCATTTGAAGAAGGGTTCACAATAGACAAGCTGTGGGCCAGACTTTACCTTGTTGATTCCTTCCATCCATCACTCGTTACCTTTTGGTGCTCTAAAGTTTTACCTCCAACATCCCTAGACCACCTGCAATTCTAATTTCCTTATCTCCTGATCTCCTACGAACTCCATCAATTCCCCCTCCACTCATTGAGTAATTCTCTAAACTCTCTATTACGCCCCCGCTCGGACAATCTCTTATCCAAACCTTTTCCAAACTCTCTATTTCAACACCATCTTCTACCCCTCTCTCTCGTTGCTTTGCCATTCTTGAAAATGAAAAAAATGTCAAAATTCAAACTTTTCAATCCCCCATTTATGTTGAAGAGACCTCCTATCGTGTTCCTGAGTGCACGCCGATCCAAGGGCTGCTCATTTAGGGTTCGTTAGTGGACCAACTTTATCCCCCCGACGAGGGGTCCTCTTCTGTACCACCTCCTGTACCCGCTTCTTCTTCTTCCACTTCTTGTTCTTTAGGGTCTAGCAGTCAGGCTAGTTGTTCTTCTTCTAGTAAATAGAGTCTAGGGGTAGTTGCTACTAGAAAGGTTAAGGGTAAGCAGATTCCCCGTAGATTCTTGAGAGAACTGGACAGGAGGTGCCAAGCATGTCTGGCCATTTGCCAATTTGTAGAGGATCCGATTATTCTGTTAGATTTAGAATATGAAGAAGCTTTTGCTTTAGACGAAGGGTTCAGCATTTAAAAAATCATGAATGATGAAGACCCTGTTGTTGACACCCATTTTTAGCCCACAACTTTCCCCTCCCATTTACCTCATCTCCCACCTCCCATCTCCAACCTGCACTTCCTAGTTCACAGGCAGCAGAGTACCGGCATCTTGCAGATTTGGCCACGACTTCGTCCTGATGTCTCTGGAAGCACAAGTGGTATCGTTGGAAGCGTCTCCCAGTCCTCTTCGCAACAGCGGTGGTCTCGTCCCAGTCTGAGCTTGTGGCTGCCTGTAGGAGCCGATCTCCCCGAACCGCGCTTCTTCTCCCTGACAGTCAACTTGAAGCCGCTTGCAGAGGCTCCCACGGCCAACCCCCTGAAGTTCTGGAGGCAGGGCTTGGCTGAG
The DNA here is from genome assembly GCA_024336825.1 of Amorphophallus titanum. Classification (NCBI taxonomy): domain Eukaryota; kingdom Viridiplantae; phylum Streptophyta; class Magnoliopsida; order Alismatales; family Araceae; genus Amorphophallus; species Amorphophallus titanum. Next base: position 584,938 of record JANBPO010005823.1, on the reverse strand, counting down.
GTCTCCTACGATGAGTCACCTACTAGTACCAAGAAGAGGCACTCCGTTCGGCATCCAGAGCTGTGAGTTTCCATTTTTCTCCTTTAGGTGCGCAGGTCTGTTCCCCTCTGGAACTGACCTGACACCCAATCACTATTTGGGCTCTCATCATCGACTCTGACCACCTCCGGTGTCCCCATGGTCTCCGTTCGAAGAGGACTCATCCACGAATCCAACGACTCCAGCCACGTGTGATTCAGAGCTCAGGAGAGCCCATGGTAGCCTCGTCTTCCTACTGCTGTGGTGCAGAAGCTGTCAAAACCAGAAAGTAGAGGCCATGTTCACGACTCTGTCCCGACCATCGTCGCCAACCAGAAATTCCCCCAAAAATTGGGTGTCCTCCTGGGCCAACCCAGGAGGTTTTTCCACTGGTTTTGTCAACAACGGAGTTCAGGGGAGTCCGCAGCGGCGCCAACAGTTATAGTCTGTCCCCTGTTTCTGAGGGCTAGCAGAACCGACATCTTCTTCGTCCGGCCTTTCTAACTTAGCTTTCCCCACTCCGCTTGGCCAGCTTAAAGCCCCTCCCTGCGTGGAGATAGTTTTGAGTGTAATTCAAGTTAACTCGCACCCCGAGATGCCCCTCCTGCGAGAGGCGTAGTGGTGTACTATTCTAAATTTCCAGGTCAAAGCTACACCGACGCAGCGAGCGGGTGCGTCCCCTCGCCTCCTTGCTCGCCCTCATCTCTGGTCGGGATCGGCGTCTTCAGCCCGATCAGGTGAGCCTCTAGCCACTCCTCTTTGTTGGCATTCCTTGCTTAATTAGTATTGCTTCCTAGCTCTGTCGGTGGTGAGGGAGTGCCTGTGGACGCACTTTCTATTAAATTAAATTTGTTTTGTTCGTTTGTTGGTTTTTTGTTTTGTTAAGTGCGTGGGCGTGCCAGTCACCGAGGTGACGATTTATTCGGGCTCCGCAGAGCCCATGGTGCGCTCGTTACGTTTCCGCGATCCTCGGAACGCACCGATCGCAACGGTACCACTCACGCCTGGGTGAACGACCACGTTTGCCCGCAGCGGCGTGTCGAAGGATTTGCCAGAAATCAGGTCAAAAATCTAAAAAATTTGCGGGAAAAGTCACGGAACGCCTCCGGGCCTCCGAAACGACCCTGGATCGCGCTGATCTGAACACGAAAGATGTCCAAAATATAATTTCAAACACAACAGAGCTGGAGGCTCTGAGAATGCAGGTCTGAGACCAAAAAATAAGGATCCAAAAGGGTCTGGGACATCATAAATCTAGTGTCCGTAAGCTTGGTCCTTGGCTTATGGGGTGCTCACTTTAGGGCGGCTAAGCAGTAGCTGAATGCCAACTGGAAGGAGTAATAGGAACTAGCGAAACTGGTCCAAACACTGGAGGATAAGTAGTCGGGCTTCCATGCCATGCTGGAGTCTTAGACCCGTTCCTTGGAGGTGGCTGAGCGGGAGCTAGATGACTTTCGGGAGTAGCTGCGGTCATTGGATGCATTGTGGCTACAGATGAAGGTACGAGGGGAGGAGGCAAAGGCAAAGGGTGAGGAGCTGTAGACTATTGCCGCGACGGCAAAGGCAGAAGTGGCGTCGGTGGTGGAGGAGGCACTTGAGTGCTTATGGGCACCCACAGAGTATGGGGATGAGCTAAACGCTGAGGCCATCCTCATCTATGGGCCGACTAAGGATGTTGATTTGGGAGATGGGTAGGCCGCAGTCTTGAAGGTTGTCGCCCAAGCCACTGGTGCCCATGCTTTGCTTCAACCCCCTTCCTTCCCATATGAGACCGAGGACAAGCAATGGGAAGAAGCTCAGCGCGTAGAGGTGGAGCATGCTAGGGACCGATAGGGGGAGGTCAGGGACCTGATCACCCTGGTGGAGAATCCCCAATTGTCCAAAGTTGTGCCTGTGGTCCCTGACGCCGAGCAAGGTGTCTCCGCCAAACTGGATGTCGCTGAGGGGGGTGCGCCTGTCGCCAGAGGCTTCTATCTTTTTCTGATGGGGGCATCCCTTGCCCCTCCATATTTTTCGAGCCTCAGCTTGATCGTCAGCTTGTGCCATCATGTCCATCTTATTTTTCTGAGTCTATACATGTAATTTTCATATTTTATTTGAGTCATAAACTATGTAATCTTCCTTTTATTTGAGTCCAGTACCTAGGTTAGTGAGTCATTTACCTAAGTCTTGAGTCATAGGGATAATTAGATAGGCTAATGGGCCCAATTCAATGGGCTTGGCCCATGGGCGCCCTCCCCCTTCCCCGGCACTAGCACAGACCTCGTCCAGCTAGCATAAACCCTACCCTGAACTAGCATAGACCTCAGCCCCAACTAGCTTAGACCTTTGCCTAACTAGCACAGACTTTACCTAACTAACACAAACGCTACCTGAACTAGCTTAGACCTTCGGCACGCCTGTGCCTTCCCCACCGACACACCCCAGCTTGGCCTTCCATAGCACACCCTAGCCCTCCCTTCGCCGGTACGCTCCCCAGCCCCTTTGTAGCCTCCGCCGACACACCCAGCACCCTCCCTGGCCAGTTCTTCGACAGTACGCTCTTCAGCCCCCTTGACAGCATAGCTTCCACTCTTTCAACCCTTCTTCGCCGGTACACCCTTTCGCCAGTACACCCTTCAGCCCACTTGCACTTTCGTCGGTACACCCCAGCCATTCCTACCCCCACTTGCATGGACCCCGCATGGACCTGCACAGACCCTCATTCAAGCCTTGTACAGACCTTGCATGCACACACACTGACCTACCTCCACTTGCATGGACTTCGTCCACACTTGCACGGACCTCGTCCCACCTTGCATGGACTCTACCTGCGCATCTGCATGGACTTTGCCCAAACATGTATGGACTTTGCCCAAACATCTGCATGGACTTTACCTGCGCATCTGCATGGACTTACCTCCACTTGCATGGACTTCGCCTGCACACATGCACAGACTTTGCCTGAATGTGCACGAACCCTGCATGGACCTTGCCAACACATGCATGGACTTTACCCCAGTCGCATGGACTTTACCCCAGTCACATGGACTTTGCCCCCCAGACTTGCACGGACTTCGTCCAAACCTGCACGGACTTCGTCCAAACATGCATGGACCTTAACCCCAGAACCTACACGGACTTTGCCCAAACATGCACGGACTTCGTCCAAGCATGCATGGACCTTAACCCCAGAACCTGCATGGACTTTGCCAGAACTTGCACAGACTTCGCTTCCAACTTGCATGGACTTTACCCCGCATGGATCTCATCCAAGTCTGCACGGACTTCGCCTCCAACTTGCACGAACTTCACCCTACATGGACCTCATCCAAGTCTGCACGGACTTCGCCTCCAACTTGCATGGACTTCATCCATTGCACGGACTTTGTTCCCAGCTTGCATGGACCCCATCCCATTTACATAGACCTTGCACGGACCTCCTACCCTGCACGGACCTCACCTTTGCCCGGTGCACTGCTCCCTTGTTCCTTGACCGGCACACTCCCTGATACCCTTGGTCGGCACGCCTTCCCTCTCCCCTTTAAGCCTTCTCCGGCTGGCGGAACCATCGGCAGCCTGAACGGAGGTAGCAGGTAGTGAAGGAACGTCATTGCGAGGCACGTCGTGAGGGGGCTGCAAGGCCTGCGGAGACGGCGCCAAGGGCGCTGCATCACTGTCGGGCCGAGGAAGGCCAGAAGCCCCAGGCAGAGAAAAGGCTGGAAGAGCGTTGATTTCATCCATCATCGCGCGAAGAGCAACCATATAGGCCAATCGGTCCACTTCCTTAGGGAGGACGGCAGCAGTCGGGCCTATCAGAGTAGCCGGGAAGGCGGGAGAAACACTGTCATGGGGGACTACTGGTTGGCCGGAGGCGCACACTGCCCTCACCTTGTCGCCACCTTCAGAAAAGGCAGACACTACAGGGGATCTTAGGATAGAAAGGAAGCCCCGAGCATCCTGACGGGGAACAGCAGTAGGGGGGACCACAGGGGCGTCAACATCCTTAAGTCCATCATCAACCTGAGCTTCAACAATAGCAGGAGGCTGCTGATCATGAGACAAAGCTGCAGGAGGCGGCGCTGGACAGGGAACGACTGCGGCGTGGGGCATCGCAGGCCCACCAATATCCTCCAAGACAGGATTAGGCCAGGCATCAACACTAATGACCGGAGGCACTTGAAGAGAAAAGCCATTAGGGGCAGAGCCTTCAGCGAGCGAAAACGGGGGCGCCGCAATGACAACACCAGCAGACACAGGAAGAGGCACCTCTTCGAATGATGCTTCAGCCGAGTTCTGAGGCTGTGCGAACGGTTGAGCTGAAGGGCCAACTGAGGCGCCGTGATCGTTACAGGGGAGGTGATCAGGCCTGGGAACGGCCCGCCAGGCGAACGCCGCCGACCTTGCCTGAACGCCATTGCCGGAAGCCGGAGGGCCGCCACCAGGAGGCGCACGAACAAACGGAGGACGCGGTGGAGCTCCCTGGTCGGAGGCCGGAGGAGCATTTTCGGAGGGCCCGGGAGCAATAACCTGAGCTCTAGCCTTCTTACATGTGTTAGATGAGTGACCTAGGCGAGAGCAAGTAAAACAGAGTACCGATAACCGCGGGCAAACAATAGGCTGCCAAAAGCCATCCGATCCTATGCCAACCCAGACCTTCTCTGGAAACTGTTGGGACACATCCATTAGAACACAGACCCGAGCAGCATTAGTTCTGGATAGGAGTAAGGTGTCTTGATCAACCTGAAGAACAGTCTCGATGCTGCCAGTGATTGACATGATCATGGCCTCAAAGAAGAAATTGGCAGGAAGGCCAGGGAACTCAACCCACACTGGCACAATCGGAGAATCAGGAAGAGTAAGAAGATTTCGGTTTTTTTTATAAATAGATATAATGTAAGGACTAAAACATAATTACATAAGATTGTAGGAGCCAAAGAATAAAATCTCTAGAACATTTTGGGTCTCACGAATAGGCTTCAAATTATTATTTTTGTTTGTTTCCCTTCCAGGAGGCCTGCATAGAGAGAGGGAATGGTTTCCATAAATCAGTAATGGAAACTTGGTGCAACCCGTTGATGAGGAGCTCCATTTTCATAGAAATGTCACAATTATTGGGTATATATGTGTGAAAATTAATGTTTGTATTTTGTTTCTTTTTTATTTGTCACATTATTTTTTTTTTGATAGGTGCTTTTTTTTTTTAAACGGGGAGGGAGGAACTCAGGATCAAACCCAAGGCCTCCCAAAAAATGAGAGGTGATGGGAGCACCATTGCAAGCCATAGAGTATGTTCGTCACATTGTTGTTGAGCACTTAAAGCCTCCTTGTTTTAAGCATTATCTTTTCTATGCTTCTCCTGAAAGAGCCGATGACAAAGAGCTGGTGATGTCTGAGTAAGATTGACATTGGAAATTAATGGTTGTGACTATTAAAGTTTAATAGATCAGACAAATCCATCTTAAGATCTTGGGGTGCTAAATGGAGAGAGTTCCACTCTTTAAAAAAAAAAAAAACTTGTCCCGCCTCTAGTACAAGGCCATTGTAACAATGACTCATGAATTTGTGTCGGACACTATATGAACATATGATTACTGTTCAAGGGGCATAAAATTGCAGGAAGGTCACAATGGAGAAGCAGCTAATTTTTTTCGTATTTGTTAGGCATGATTTGTTAGGGTACCTTGGCTACTTTCTCATTTAAATACGGAATATTTGGAATCAATATTTGTTTTGCATTTTCTCCCTTTAAACATAGAAGAAGAAGAAGAAACGGCATCAAATATGAGCACACATTCACCACCGGTGTGAGGCATCTTTGATTTGGATTTAGAAACACGAGTGGATCGGGACTTTTGGTTATCAGGCATGGCAGGTAGTGTGTGTTAATGGGCTTGAATACCCATTTGGGCCTCCCCCGGCGTACCAGCCTACACCTCCGCCGGCTCCTCCACAGTAGACCTGTAAACGGTCAGATACGGAGCGGATAGTGTGATATCTGAATTCGTATCCGATTAATAATCGAATTATCTGATTAGTAATCGAATTATCCGTCGGATACTTTATTCGGATAAATACGAATTCGAATTCGGTTCGAATTTTAAACGGATAATTACTAGGCCTACTTAGGGGTGAGTTGTGTTAGTTCCAGATGTACGATCAACCCAGTACGGATGTCGAACTAGAGCGGAGACAATTCTCATAACATGAGGAGTTAACACAGGGGAGCAAAGGGTAGACGTAGAGGCACAACCAGAAGCTAAGAAGCTTGCTGGATGCAGCTGCTGCGTAGACGCACCAGTTACAGAGCATCGACGCAGTGGCCATCCAGAAGCTAAAGGCTTGTTGGATGAGTTACTGCGTAGACGCAGCATTCAGAGCGTTGACGCACAGGGCTTCCAAAGGCATTCCAGAAGTAAACTTCCCAAGGGGATAACAGCTGCGTTAACGCACTTGGACAGTGCGTTGACGCATAGGGCATCCAGGGGCTTTCCAGAGGCAAAGCACCCTACCCGATAAACTGATGCGTTAACGCACTGGGGCAGTGCGTTGACACATTGGCCAGTCAGAAGCAGAAAGCATGCCGAAAGAAGCACTGCGTAGACGCAGCGTACACAAGCGTCGACTCACGTACATAAGCGTCGACGCAGGTACATAAGCATCGACGCAGTGGAACAGCCAGAAGCTTAGAGCCTACTGGATGAAGACTGCATTAACGCAGCGTACGCAAGGTGTTGACGCAGTGGCCATCCAGAAGCTTAGAGCTTGCTGGAAGAGCTACTGCATAGACGCACAAGGACAGAGCGTCGATGCAGTGGCCATCCAGAACCTTTTTGTTGCTGGTTTGAGAAATGCGTTGACGCATCATGGTCAGTGCGTTAACACAGTGAAACAGCCAGAAGCTTTGAGCTTGCTGTAAGAACTGCTGCGTTGACGCACTGTCTAGAGAGAGTTGACGCAGCGTGATTTCCAGTGGCCATCCAAAAGGTAAAGTATGGAGACGTTGAACAGCTGCGTCCACGCGTCTGTGCGATGCGTTGACGCAGTGGTCATCCAGAAGCTAAGAGCTCGCTGGATGAACTGATGCGTTGACGCAGCATGCACAGTGCGTTGACGCACTCATCAACAATCAACACATGTATTAAAAGCAGAATCAAAACTAGCCCAAGTCAACAAGCCAGAGCCAGAATTAAGGCTATAAAATCAAGACAGTGTAAATAGTCTGAGACGTGAATCTTCGTCAAAACAACATCAAGATAAGAACATCATGAACCATTCAACAGACTCTGTGATAAACTCAATATGAGAATTCAATTATCACTTGAAGCCTCCATAGTGTCAAGTACACTATGCATGAATCACATTTATATTCTCCATCATGCATTTCATTCTTGCAAAACAAGATAATCAGTATATGAGCACATTTACTATCAAGATCATGATATAACAAAACCATGAAAATCAGATAATCATATGATAAGTCCCAGAGGATCATAATCATTGATATATGTGTTTTGACCTGACAGTATATCACTAACAGCACCTGCAATGTCCTGAGCAATACTGATAGACTTGTTATGCTCATGGTGTTAGTGAAGACAATGAACATTCATCAACTTAGAAAAAGATTCAAAATGCACCAATGGATCTCAGGAAAAGGTAGGAGGATGCACAGACTTGACTGAATAGGATGCTCACACTAATATTGACCATATGCATGTATGCTCAGACCTTAAAGATGGATGTGCAGAACATGCACAGACTTTGCGATACATGCACAGACCTTATATAGAATATGCACAGACTTTATGAAGAATATGCAGAACATGCACTAACCTTATTATGCACACTGGCATATGTGCTCAGACTTGATAGTGTAATCTAACATATATGCTCTGACCTTATAATATCTGGTGTACGCATGTGCTTCGACTATGAATGCATATGCTCAGACTTCATGCTTTGGAAATGAACATGTGCACTGATCTTAGAGAAGGTGCTCAAACTTTTGTCTACACATGTGCATTGACCTTGTTGTGCATAATGCACAATGTGCATCGGCCTTGTGGCAGATGTGCACTAACCTTAGAGAAGGTGCTTAGACTTTGGTCTATACATGTGCATTGACCTTAGAGAAGGTGCTCACAAAAGGTGCACCGACCTTCTATGTACGTAGGGAAAAAGAGCGTCAACCTTAGTATGCATGAAGTAGAATGTGCTTTGATTATGAATGCATGAACAGTAACTAGCATTGACCTTAGTGAGATCAAGGCGGATGTGCTCTGACCTTGAATATGCATGAACAGTAATTAGCATCGACCTTAATGAGATCGAGGTGGATGTGATCCGACCTTGAATATGCGTAAACAGTGATGTGCACTGACTTTCTATATGCATGAATAGTAATGTGCATCGACCTTACGGTCACATGTGCACATACCTCCTATATGCACAGTAATGTGCATCGACCTTATGGTCACATGTGCACTGACATCCTATATGCACAAGGAGAATGTGCATCGACCTTACATGAGTGAATAGTAATGTGCACCGACATTGAGTATGCCAGAAGCAAGGTGTGCTTTGACTTTAAGATGCACAATTGGACATATGCTCTGACTTTGCAATGCAAACTTGTGCGTATGCTCTGACTTTATTCATGCATGAGCTTTGACTCAAGAAGATGCTTCGACCTTCATGCTTTTGAAGGTGCTCTAACCTTTATGAAAAACCGCACGTATGTCAGTCATATGGGAGTGGAAAAATAATCAATGACTTATAGTGTTAGCCATTATCAAAACCATAAAATACATATGACTAATGACCACAGGGGCACAACAACATGTAGCGGCAGAAAGACGTATACTAGCTAAGCAAGGAAGACAATGTAAGGGGCGAGTGTACCACCATGCTCGGGGCGTGGGAAAGACTGCCCGGTCGAGAACTGTCACTCCCAGTACAAATGACAAGTTAGTTACATCAAGATAGTTAGGGCCCACTCCACGCAGGGAGGTAACAAGCTACAATGGGGTCCGGGAGGACCGTCTTTGGGTTGACGGGCAACAATTTAGGCTGGAGACGTGCTGCTGGTCTGACTCGGTCCTGACTCGGTACTATTCTAACTCGGTACAGCACGGGAGCTTTGCAATTGGTACGGCAGCTTCCAGTCGACTCCTCACTGTGTCAGCTTGCTGTGACACTACTAATGGGTTGCCAAGTGGCCTCCGGGAGTGACGGTCGCCGACGGTGGACCGGCGTATTTTTTGAGGATTTAATCCCTGGACTGAGTTACTGGCCTGTTCATGGACCTGCTCTACGCACCTTCACCAAAAGAATTATTGCGACCAGATCTGATGTCGGATCGATGTAAAATTGGTACCGATGGATAGAGAACTCAGAGGGCTACGACATATAATTTTATCAGGTCTATCAGGTGAAGGTATTGGAAACGAGAATGACTGTGCCACAGATGTTTCTGTTGGCTCAGGATGACTAACACACAGGGCAGAATAGAAGCTGCCTATTTATGGGGCTTGGCTGAAACTCAAACGCAAATCTTAAGGCATGGGGATTTTTGTGGAGCTAGAGGGGAGAGAGAGAAAAATGCACATAGGTCTTTTGTGGGATTTTGACAACATTTGGGGGTGATAAAATCCATCTACCAAGATCTATCCCACAGATCTACTGTTGGACAGGCTGACAGGGGCAGAATGAAAATTGCGGGAAAAATATCAAATGGAGTCAGAATGGGGTGAAACCTACGCTGATGGAAAGCCAACATAAGGTGGAAGCAGCCCTCAAAATCTCAGCTTGATCAGATTAGTGAGCTGGGAGATCCGACCTTTTCTTCAGCTTGCTGTTCTGGGACTCAGAATTTCGGGGCAGCATGAAACCTCTTGGCTTGTGGTGGCTTGATGGCGGCACGAGCGGCGGCGGCGATGGTCGATCACAGCATACAGAGGTTGAAGGGGAGAGGGAGATCACTCAGAAATATGGAGGATTTAGGTATAGATCTGAAGTTGCATACTTGCCATAGTCTTACATGCCTGCCATTGTCTTGCCATTGTCTTGCATGCAGTTGCTTCTTTGATCATTGTAGGTTATAGACTGCGGCGACGCCACCAGCTCAAAGGGTGGACGCAACCACTGTCAAATGCGCTGAAGGAGCTGTGTTATAAGAAGACTACGTGGACGCTATTGGGAGACAGTGTCTATGCATCAAGGCTTAAGTAGAGAAGTTACACCGACGCAGCCTTCATTGAGTTCAGCTCAAAGGTCGATGCTACAAGCTCAAAGTATCAAAAGACGTCCACTACGTCAACGCTGCTAAACGGCAGCGTGGGCGCAGCCTTCAAATATGTTCAACAGCAGTGTTAAGTGTAAAAGTTGTTGTTGGAATTCACCAAGGCGTCAACGTAGCTGGTTGCTGGTGTCAACGCTGCAGTTGAAGCTGCTACAGTTGAAGCCAACTAATCCTTCCACTGCGTCAATGCTCCCACATGGGTGCGTGGACATTGTAGTTGAAGCCGCTTATGTTAAATCTTCAGACTTCTTCACGTGGACGCAGCAATATTTCAACCTTCAGCGTCTTCAAGATCAAGCCACTCTTCAATCCAGCGTCGATGCCAAGACTCAAGGCGTAGACGCAGCCTTCATTGATTTCATGACAAAGGTCGACCTTGCAAGTTAAAGGTCAAAGCTACATGTTCAAAGGTCAACGCTGCTAAGTTCAAAGGTCGATGTTGTTGTGGCTCTTGCATACACCAAAGCGTCGATGCATTCAGTTGATGGCGTTGATGCAGTAGTACAAGCTACAAGGAAGCTGCTGCTGTGAAGTCTGCAGTGCGTCAATGCACCAGCTTTGGTGCGTGGACGCTGCAGTTGAAGCAACTAGGTTTGAAGCCAACCAAATCGTCTAGTGTGTCAACGCAGTGTAGAGACTTTGTCAACGCGTTAGTCTTCATGTACAAGGGTTAGCTTGTATGAGCACAGCGTCTACGCATCAGTAGACAGCGTGGACGCAGCAGACTAATATGCCTCAAGATTCAAAGAAATCCTTGATGCCATCTTCGCCTGCGTCAACACTGTCAGTTGTCAGCGTAGACGCAACTACTGTCTGAAGCCTCAAACCGCAAGAAGATACAAACGCCATCTTCTACCACAGCATCCACACAGCTGGTCGCTGGCGTCGATGCTTCAGGCTGTCAAGTGTATCCTGTCTCTTCTACCTACAACACAGACGCCACCGATTCAAGATTAAGACAGCGTCAACGCCTCCATCTGCCAGCGTCAACGCAGAAGCCTTCTGAAGCTCTCATGTCAGTGAATGCTATCCAACTTCCTCCGGAACGGCCCAGTTGGAATACGGCCTTTGATCAGATGAAATATTGTGTATTTCATCGGCAGTCGGGCCACACGATCGAAGGATGTTTTCAATTTCGAGATCTAGTCTACGATTTGCATGAAGGACATAGGATCGATTGGGCCGAAATGCATAAGGCCATCGTTGAACTAAAAGAAAAGAGAAGGTAGCCGCCGAGGCAGCAAGTGCAGCAGCAAGCACTGCAACCACAGTAGCTGCCGCAGCAGCAACCACTGCAGGTTCAAGATTTGGGGATTCATCAGAACCCAATGCCGAACTATCCACCCGCTCCGCAACCTCAGTCGCTGGCACTGGCTCAGGTAAACGTAGTTCAGCCTCCGGCCCCCAACGCCAGATGGTCCTTCGACGACGACAGCACGACCCATCAAGTCTCCGCCTTCCATCACAACTACCCCTATGCTTCCACCATCCTCACACCCATATGCCAAACCGCTCCTCCATCCGCTACACCGCTCATCCACCCGTTTACCATCCCTTCCATGCCAACGCCAACACCCGCACCTCCACCTTGCCCACTACTCCTCACCCCCACCGCTATCACCATTACCCTTCCATCTAATCCTCCTCCCACACCAACACCCATCATCACCGCCGCACCTACCGCCAATCCCTCACCCATTGTCCTTACACCCCCATCCACACCCATCATCACTGCGCCTACCTCCTCGCCCATCATCCTTCCTCCACAACCCATTACCACCGCCATCACTTCTCCTAACCCTACACCCTTCACCGCACCACTTATCCACCCTACTCACCTTATTCTGCCATCATCAGAAGTCGGGTCGGCACAGAACCTTGCCCTACGGAGCGGGCGATTGTTCTAGAGAAACTACGCTTCTACTTCCAATCCTCAGTCTGCACGGCCAGCCGTAGAACAACAAGAAGAAGCTGAACCTCTGTCGGGTACTCAATATGATCTATTGCATCATCTGGATAGAGTGCCCACCAAAATATCTATACTCGAACTAATTAAAAGGTCCACCCTTCACCAGGATGCACTGAGAAATTTTCTTCAGAAGGTGATGGTCAATGAAGATATGGCAGTTGATAGCCTCCCTACAGCACTGGCCACGATTTCAAAAGGACCGACAATTACATTTTTCAAAACCGAGCTGGCACCTCCGGAAGCTCGACAGATGCCGCTCTGCATTTCTATTATATTGAACAAAGTTAGTGTGGACGCCGCCTTGGTGGATACAGGGGCGTCAATTAATGTGCCTCAGATAATTTGCCACGTGTCTATTTGATTTTGCGCCAAAGTGAAGTCCCAGGTGGCCTTTAGTTTCGTGCCAAAGTGAAGTCCGAGGTGGCCTAAAGTTTCGCACCAAAATGAAGTCCCAGGTGGGATGCTCACAGGTTGCATCTGAGGTGTTTTGGAGTTCTTCTAATACCCTTCTTTAAGGTGGTCACGTGCTCAACATGTGCTCCCTGGGCTCACGTGCCACTTACCTGTCTTTCTTGGAGAAGCACGTGCCCATCATTGGCTGACTTGGGACTATGTGCCATTACCTAGTTCGAGCTCTCGTGCCTTGAGATTTTATGCTGGCACTTGAGTGTTCAGTCAGGCAATTCATCAAACACTTAGCCATCATCCTTATAGGCATATGCTTCGACCTTTCTGGCTTGAGTTTGATTCATAGACTATTCAACTGCACTGACCTCGCACAGTGATATGCGCAGACCTTTAAACATTGCGCGGACCTTGAGTTTTCATGTACACGGGCCTTTGCTTGCTGTGTCATGAAGTGCACCGATGTTGAACCAAATGTGCACAGACCTTGTGCATTGAATCACAATGTGCCCCGACCTTGGGGTTATATCTGCACAAACCTAGTTTACAAAGTTGCACAGACCTTGTGACCATATGTGCATAGACTTCAAAACCTGCATCGACCTTGTCCCTTCGAAACCAAAACTGCACCGACCTTGAAGTCTCATGTGCTCAGGCTACCTGCATCGACCTTATGCCTTTGAAAACCAGAACTGCACCGACCTTGGAGTCTCATATGCTCAGGCTTGGTGCGTTGAAGCAAAATGTGCACTGACCTTCGGGTCATATGTCCACAGACCTTCATGCTGTTTAGCAAATGTGCTCTGACATGATGAAAGAGACTTAATGCATATGCTCTGACTTGCCTAGTGCACTCTAATTTGATCATGCAGCCTTTGAGAATGTGCTCCGACTTGTTTATGCAATGTTATAAACATGCACCGACTTGACCTTGCTATGTGCATAGACCTTCTAATATGCAACATGCACTAACCTTGGACATGCATAGACTTGAATGGACTTAGACCTAAAAATGTGCATCGACCTTGGTGTGCCAGAAGTAGGATGTGCTTCGACTTTAATCCGCACACTACAGAATATGCATCGACCTTACTATGCACGAAGCAAAATTTGCTTCGACTTCAAGAGCATGTGATCTGACTTGATGCTTTTATATGCACTGACTTGTATGAAGGTGCTCAGACCTTCATGCTATGAACATATGAAAGTGCACCGACCTTATGTGAAGGTGCTCTAACCTTATGCTGCATGCTTTGCACAAATGCTCAGACCTGCAGGATGCATGTGCTCTGACTTTACTTGCCATCACTGGCATGTGCACAGACTTCGGTCCATACATGTGCATAGACGTAATGTGTTATGCAACACAATGTGCTCTGACTTCATAGAACACTAATGCAAGTGTGCTCGGACCTCATAGAAGACTAAGGCAAATGTGCTCTGACCTGTCAATGCTATAATGCAGATGTGCACAGACCTTGCTTTGTGCTAGCAAGAGGTGCACCGACCTTCTATGTGTGTGAACAGTAAAGTGCACAGACCTTATGCATTGTAGTAAAAACAGGCACCGACTTTATATGCACTGCTACAGTGACATGCATCGACCTTATATTCAGTTCAGAAAACATGCATCAACCTTGAATGCATTACTACAGTAACATGCATCGACCTTAGTGAGATCAAGGTGGATGTGCTCCGACCTTGAATTTGCATGAGGAAAAACTACACCGACTTTATATTGCTTGAAGTAAAAAGTGCATCGACCTTGAATGTATTGCTACAATAACATGCATCGACCTTGAATGTATTGCTACAATAACATGCATCGACCTTAATGAGATCAAGGTGGATGTGCTCTGACCTTGAATATGCATGATGCATGAGGAAAAACTACACCGACTTTATATTGCTCAAAGTAAAAAGTGCATCGACCTTGAATTCATTGGTACAGTAACATGCATCGACACTACTAGCTTCAAACTGAACTATGTATTGACCTTACCTTCTAAGGAGAAGGAATATGCACTGATCTATAAAATTTAATGCAATTGCTACTTGGCAGTTGACATCTTGAACAGTAGCATTCACTTTGACCAACAACAAGTAAACAATTACCAGCATCAAGATTTATCAGACAATCAAACTTTGTTGCCAGCATCAAAACCTTAACACATATAAGGGAGACAGATCATTCTCCCTTTTATCCACAGATCAAAAACAGAAGAGACACAACAGAACTGATGTAGTTGGTCCTCTCCCAACATCTTCCACTGGGTGGAGATACATATTAGCCACAACCGATTTTTTATCTAGATGGGAGAAAGTCGTAGCACTCAGAAAAGTGACTGGGGAATCAGTGGCTAGATTTATCAAGCAAAACATCATATTCTGATTTGGTGTCCCCAGCCGAATTATATCTGATAACTGTAGTCACTTCAAGAATCAGAAGATCTACCATTTATCTGATAAATACAAAATTGGTTAGAGGACTTTTACACCATACAACCCGTAGGCAAATGGGTTGGCTGAAGCCTTTCATAAGACATTGTGCACCCTCCTGTCCAAGACAGTTAGTGCTCATAAAAAAGATTGGGAAGAAAAGATGTATGAAGCATTGTGGGCCTATCGAATAGTCTACAAAACCCCCATCGACTGCTCACCTTTTTCTCTCGTATATGGCTCAGAGGCTGTGGTCCCCATCGAGCTGGAAGTGCAGTCATTAAGGGTCCCCATTCAGCATGGTTTGGTCCCAGATGAACAGACAAATGTCGAAAGAAGACTAGAAGAATTGGCTGACCTAGAAGGGAAGCATCTTCAAGCACAATAGAACATTCAGATATATCAGGCCCGCATGGCATATGCCTTCAACAAGCTCGTCAAAGGCTGGGAATTTAAAAGGGAGACTTGGAAACGATGAAGAAAAAAAGAGGTCATGGCCTCTAACCCCAAAGGCAAGTTTGCTAAAAATTGGTTAGGCCCGTACGTGGTCTAGCGGGTTTACGAAGACGGAGCCTACATTGTGGTCAACCACCGAGGGGAAGTGCAGTTCCCACCGCTCAATGACAGACATCTGAAATTATATTATGCACCACCACCCGCTTTTGGCAGGATGATGGATGATTAAGCAAGTCCCCCGCGCTCGTGCCTCTAATACGTACTTCGACAAACAACTTTGTGCCCAAGTCGCTATACTCTTCCATCGATTCTGACCTTTCGTCTTAATCGATGCTTAAGCCTTTTCTTCCTTAGCGTTGATGTTGACCCCACATCAACGGAAATATGCATTTCGGCAGGCGGCTTCATGCCCAAGCCGCTATACTTTCTCCCGTCGATTTTGACCTTCCATCTTAATTGATGCTCAAACATTTCTTCCCTTGCATTGATGTCAACCCCACATCAACGAAAATATACACTTCAACAAATGGCTTCATGCCCAAGCCGTTATACTTTCTCCCATCGATTTAGACCTTATATCGTAATCGATGATCAAACCTTTCTTCCCTTGCATCATTAAATAAATAAAAAAATATGGTATAAGAAATATGAATCAATTTTATGTCTCTGCAATATATATATACAGCGTCCATGATTCTGATCAAAGTAACGATGTGGTTATCAAGATACAGAGATAAAAGCATATCCACATGGATTTGGAAGCTGGGCTTGCATAGTTACAGGGGGAAGGCGCCATCCTCAGCCTCATGCACTCATCTTGAGATAAACATAGAAGAATGAAGTGATCACATACATACACACATGGCATTACTTAATTATCCTCAGACATGCTCAAATGTTTTCCCTTCAGCAGACCCAACAAAAGGGTAACAAAAAGAGAAGAAAGGGAAGAGTAAAGAAAGGGAGGCCAGGTTAGAAACCTTCCCCAACCCATCTAGTTAACGGTGACCTTCCCCACCATGCCGGCGCCCTGGTGAGGCGAGCAGTAGAAGGTGTAGGTGCCCTTCTCGTTCAACACCACGCTGTACTCCTCGCCGGGGGCGTTGAGCAGGTCCTCCTCGCTCATGGAGATGGCCGACGCGTTCACGCCCGACGGCACCTCGTCGTCGTTGAACACCACGTTGTGGGGGAAGCCCGCGTTGTTCTTGAACGTGATCTTCTCGCCGGCGGCGACGGAGAACTCGCTGGGCACGAAGGCCAGTGACCCGTCGTCCCCGCCCAGCTTCACGTCGATGGCGAGGGCGTTGCCGGCGAGGATGGCGCTAGCGGCGGTGGCCACAACCGCGGCGCCCACCTCCTTGAGGGAGGCCCGGACAGCCATGACGGGCTTGACGGGGGCGACGGCGGCCTTCACGACGGGGGCTGCGGAGCCGGCCTTGAGGCCGGTGAATCTGGGGATGGAGACGGCTGCTGCTGTGAGGCTGGCCATCGCTGCCGGTGGTGGTGAGACGGAGATGGCGTTGTGGGTACCTGGTTGATAATAAGCAGAGCTGGGAGACTGGAGGGGGCTGCTGGTGCTGCAGGGCATATAAGCCTTAGGAGGGGTGGCAGGGGAAGCGGGTGGGTGGCTGGAGTTGTGCTGCGCGGGCAGGGGAAGGGATAGGGGAATGGGTGGCGCTGGTGGCGCGGGTTATCGGGGGTTGGGAATGCCCATTGGCTGGGATGGGGGGATGATATCCTCCGATGTGGCAGAGGGTGTGGTGCAGCGCTCGCCCAATCCAAGAGGGGGTTTGAGTGTTCGACCTTGGGAGTCTCCCATCATGTGTGGACCTTGCATTAAATTATTAAAATCGGGGCAAGACTCTCTCTCCCTCTTTTTTTTTAAAAAAAAAATTGAGAGAAATTACTCTCTCGATCACTCTCTCTCTCCTCTCTCTCTCCCTCACACGTTCTCTCTCCTCTCTCCCCCTTTCACTCGGTTCGCAGTCCAAACGGACCCCGGTCGACGCGTGGGAGGTACCGACGGGACGGGCTTGACGTGAGGATCGCGTCGGTACCCTTCATCCCTCGGATCGTGGAGCGTGGAGGCGCATACGAGTGGAAGGATGACGTGGCCCCCGTCGCCCGATCTACACCGATTCGCGATCTTCGCCGTGCAAGAGGTAGGGGAGCGGACTCCTCGTCTCACCAGGAATCTGTTGACGCCTCATGCGTCGCCATCCGTCGCCATCTTCATCGTTTCCCGTGTAATTCTTATTTTGGGTGATTTTGGGCTAAATTATCGATTTACGTTCCTCTCTTGATTTCTGGTCCAGACGGTCACTGATCGAAGCAAGGGAGGTACCGTTGGATTGGTCACGTCGCGAGGATCGCGTTGACGCCCATCTTCCCTCGATCCGCGGAGCATGGAGCCAAGTCGGGTCGGGAGGCGTCACGTCGCCCTCTCGCCGGATCGACATCGAATCATCGATTTCGTTGTAGTCCAGGTAGGGGGATGGTTTCCTTGCCTCGTTAGGACACCGCCGGTACCACATGCGCCGTGGTCCGACGCCCTTTGCCTCATTTTTTGTGCATGTTCCCGTTTAGTTCATTTTTAGCCTATAATGCTTGAAATTGTCACCATGAGCATCGTCTTTTATTCCTAGTGGCATGCTTAGGTGTTGAATGATGGTATGGCGTGGTGGGTTAGTTAGAATCGTGTTTCCCCACGTCCCCCGTCAATTTTGATCGATCAAGAGGGGGTTTCAGTTCCGAACTCCAGAGTCTCGAAACCCAGGTGACATAATGCACCTGTCCCGGTGCATTATAGTCATTTGACGCGCCTGTAGAGGTGCGTTATATCCCCTTGTGGTGGACTCCTCTAGGTCCGTTATTGTCCTATAACACTCCGACATGGGTGCATTATATCATGCGTGAACCTGTGAGTTTTCTATGGATTTTCGAGTTCGGGTGCCTTTAACGTGCCTCATCTGGTGCGTTATAGCCCCTGTCTGTTATGTTCAAGGTTTGTTGACTTTGACTCCCCTACTCCCGTGCGTTATATTCCTATAGCGTGCTTGCCCTGGTGCGTTATAGTCCCGATTGACTGTGGATTTTTATGCATTCTGTTAAGCATAGCGATCCCGTCTTGGTCCGTTATGGTATGTAACGGGGTGGTCTTGATCCGTTATATACCTGGAGATTTCAAAAGCATGTTTGTAAATTTGGACTATGGCATATATTTTATCACTCTAATAGTTTAATTTACTTTCGCACTTAGTCACTAATTGTCATTTAACTAATATTACGCGTTGTAATCCTAATTCGTTATATAACCCCTCGACAAATTTCACTAACCGTTCAGGGGCCTCATCAGCCTCTTGGGTGGCATCCCCAGTTCTTAGTGGTGGTAATCTAATATTATCAGGTTCTCAGTACTCGGAGCTCTGGGTCGTTACAGTTGGTATCAGAGCTATGTTGAGGATTTGTATAAGGAATTAAAATTGCATAGCGCCTGTCTAGAACAAGTCCACTTGAGTCATCTATTGCTGGCTTAGGATGTTTTCCGTGATTGCTGATGTGATTTCTGTCAATGTATGCTTCCTAGATTCCGATGGCGCGTCGTAGAAGGGTGCATGTTTCCCGGGAGGGAAGTGGTACTTCTCCTCCTGTGGTTGTTGTGTTAGTTTATGCGTCTGCACCTGGTCAAGTCCCAGCGGTTCCCGCTCAAGTTGTGGAAGGTTTACCAGGTGTTCAGGTTGGAATGTCGACTGGTGAAGGGCAGGTGAGACCCCAAGGGCATGCTCAGGCCGAATCTACTAAGCCGGGTGTGCCAAGTGTAAAGTATCACCTTGTTGCTCAGCCGCCAGGGCGGTTCCCACCAGTTTATCAGTCGAATGTACCTAGAGTTCTTTCCATTTTTCCTCCCGCCGATGGTACTTCTTCCTCTAAGCCCAAGGGCAGGAAGTTCCGATTCAAGAAATCTAAGAAGGCTCGGACGTCTAAGGATCGGCAAGGTAGGTAGCCGATTGCAACTAGAACCTCCTCTCTTGTGCCGGTTAATCGTGGCACACCTCCGTCCATGAATACCAGGAGCAAGTTAAGGGAGCGTGAAGAACGGCTTGCTCAGCTGTCATCTGCCAGTGCTGTTCCATCATCAGTGCCTTCTTCTCAGCAGTCTCAGAGACCCACTGTCCGTCAATCGAGATTATGTTCGAGATGTGGTGGTAGCCATCCGGGCGTGCCATGTTTCTTGTCAATAATCTATTTTCGCTGTGATCAACCGAGTCATGTTGTCCAAGATTATCCGTTAAGGCTGAGACCAGTGCAGTTCTCACTATTTACCCAGTCGCAGTAGTCTCAGTTCCAACTTTTGCCACCACAACCTCAGCAAGACTCACTAGTGTCTCAGCTTCCCTATGCTGAGCAGTGACGTCTTATCCTATGGAAGGTGCGATTCTGCTCTTCGATTGGTTAATTTGTGTTTATTTGTCTCAGTTGTTTGGGTTTTCTCTCTAAGCCCTGCCCATCTCCCGTCCGCTGCTACTGTCCCAGCCCCACCCTCTCTATACCCAGTGCCTCACCCTCCATCGACCACAACCTCACCCTCCATCGGCCACAGCCCTACCCTCCCAGAAGCAATCGCATCTGTCCACTTCCCGTACCATGCATGCAACAACGCCACCCACAGGCCGTCGTCCTCAAGCCTCTCATGCCGCAAGCCCGCCGCTTTCACCGCCCACGAGAGGTTACCATGTAGAGCCCGCTGCCCTTCACTGCCCCCTCCTCCACAGTTCAGCATGCTCCCTGTGCCATGCCCCTCCCCGTCAGAGAAGCCAGCATGTCTGCCGTAGCCCCTCCATTTCCACCGCCCAGCCCATGACGACAGCCTGCATGTAGGCCACCCTCCACTGCTACCATCCGCCCACCACCACCGAGCACGTCACCAATGATCCCAACGGTGTCCTGCCTCCCCAGAGCTCTACCAAGTCTCCCCTCCTGCCCCATACAATGCCTCCGTTTGCACAAACCGTCGAGGAAACCCAATCGTATCACAGCGTCTCATCCTCCTGCTGTAGCCCTAGCATGCAGCATCATCGACCCACCTCCCTCGTCTCCCACAGCGGCTATGCACGCAACATCGCCACCCATCATCTTCTTCGGCAGCGCCACCGTGACCCCCCTGCCGGTCTCCTCTGCAGCACCATCGGCCACCCTGAGCCTCCCTACTAGTTCCCATTTGAGGCTCACCCAACTGGCACCAGCCTCCCCAAGCAGGCTGAGCACGGTGACGCCCCCTCTGAGCACCCTTGCCAGTATCTCACCATCATCGTCCTTGATAGAGAAGCTGCCAAGGACACTCGCTACAGCGTCGTTGGCTCCAGGGGCCATCGTCCACCACCGACGAGCAGGCCTCCACAGTCCTGCCGCTTCAGCACTCCCCTCGCCGAGCGTACTACCTAGATCCCGACCATGCAGGAGCGGGTGCCTCGCCTTCCCTTAGAGCATGGCGAGCATGGCTGCCAACCATGCCACAACATCCGAACATGGCACTGTCATCCCCTCCGAGCACAATGCTCACCCTCACCTAAGCATTCCATGATCCCCGAGCACGGTGCCCTCCCTACTTCGAGCACATTGGCGGCCCTGTCTGAGCGCGCCTTTAGGCTCGCCAGCTCGCCCGCCCGGCTCCCATGCACATCCCTGCCGTGGCTATCGTTCCCCACCTCCTGCACTCTGTCCCTCTCTCTCTTCTCTCCCCCCTCTCTCTACGAGATGATCATCTATAAAAGAATATATATACTCATTAACCTAGGTAGTGGACTCAAATAAAAGAAAAATTACATAATTATGACTCAAGAAAATATGAAAATTACATGTCATGACTCAGAAAAAATGTGGCGAACATCATGGAGCATAGCCGACGAGCAATGGGACCCTCAAAAAATGCGGAGTGGTAGGAGATGTCCCCATCACACCGACATCTAGCCTCGAGTTCTCCTCAGGCAGATGCTGTGACGGAGACTCCTCTGCAACGCACCTCAGTCTTTGATAGGTTGGGGACACCCGTCCACCCCAAGAGGCGCTTTCAGAAGAAGCATATGGTCCAGCTCCTCAGTGACGTGATCAAGGTGCTCGCGTGTTATGCCACCGGGCACCAACCTGAGGTTCAGACTGACGACCTGAACCATCCTATATCTCAACTCAGGAGGCCACATCACCCGACCCAGCACTCGACTCCTGCCGGTCACATCGGCACTTCTGTCGGACCTCAGGCATCAACGCGAGTGGAGGAAGTTCCCATCGAGGATCGTGCCACCCCCGTCAATGCGGAGCTGGTCAACAATGACCCTCCGGCCAATGAAGTCTAAGATGTGACTCTTGAGACTCTTATGAAGGAGAACTAGCACTTGAAGGCCCTCCTACAAGACCTGTTGTAGGAGCATAACCTCCACCCTCAGCTGCCTATTTGGCCTTCAACGGAGATGCCGATCCCACCAGGTGGGCAAAACGATGTCAACACCTCAGTTGCCGCCACCCAAACCCCACAGTAACCGGGTTCAGCACACCCTTGGCTGAAGCTCAACCACGGCCATCCAACACACTGGTGCCAGAAAGCCTCATGGCACAGCGCTAGATGATCGAGCGGATCGTTGAGACCAAGCTTGCCTAGTTTGGAGAAGGGATTGTGGCGGTGGACCTCTATAGTGTCCCCTACCCGCTGCATCACTAGCTCAAGAAACTTCCCCCAGAATATGCCAAGCTATCAAAGTTGCAAAAATTCAATGGTCACGGGTCTTCGCATGAACACTTGGCCTACTATATTATGGCCATGGGCGAACTTACGCTGGATGAGTCTTATCTCCTCCACTACTTCGCCACCTCACTTATGGGAACGGCCTTCCAATGGTATTCCCGCCTGAAGCCCAACTCAGTCATTGATTGGGCAGATCTTTAGAAGAAGTTCCTCGATCGCTTCCAAATGGCCGAGCGAAAGGTCTCCTTAGCCGAGCTCTGCTGATGGGGGCATCACTTACCCCTTCACATTTCTCCGAGGGTCATGTTGCTTGCCATTTTGTTTGCCATCATTTTCTGAGCTAATACTAAGCAAGCAGGTGGAGTGGCGAACGCACGTACCTAGCCATCCGAAGGATCGGCTCCGGTCGGAGACGATGGCGAGCCGGGGAGCATGCGCACCCGGCGGACACGCTGTGTTGGGGAGGATTAATGTCGTTCCTGCTATTACATGCACTACACTCCACGCAGGGAGGGGGGGCTCACAGGGAGGGGAACAAACGTTTACATTCACTACCCTCGCGTAGGAGGGGGGATCACGGGGAGGGGTAAGCAATGGTTGCCCGTACGCCAGGCTTGGGCGTCCACTCACGATGCAGCCAACTCCTGGATGAAGACCTAAGGATAATGACGGACGCCTGGAAGTTGGGCATCGAGCTGACGGCGTTGGATGGGGGCGGCGGCTGCTACAGCAGGCTATTGCAGTTCTGCTCGGCTGGACTGGTCGGCGCAGCTATGGTGCGACGGCCGGTACGGGTGCTGCGGAACTCCAATCGTGGCGGGACCAGGTCGGGGACATTGCTGACTGGGAGGGATACTCGTCCTAAGAAGGGGGTGGCCGTCTGATCACCTCACTGGGCGTGGTCGCAGGGACAGCCGGCGTCGGGTTTCTGGGTGAACAGCAGGATAGGATGTCAAAGATCGGGGCAGAACTCCTGGTGCTGACGTTGGAACGTGACAAAACCACTTGCGTTGGTTTCTTTACATCGGGGGATGCAACTTTGATGAAGACATCATGAACTGAAACTGACAGGAAGAAGGGTTGTCGGGGCTGACTTGACAGCAGTCCGTCCTGGGTGAACAGGGACTCCGGGTCTGGTGCGCCTGTGGGAGTTTGGACGCCACGGACAGAGACGATGTCAAATGTAGGCGGTACCACCTCTGGTAAGTCGGTGCTTCGGAGGAGCAGAACTCTTGTGAAGAGAGCTCAGGCTGAATCACGCCGGGGCGGGCTGTGGAGCTGCTACCATTTGGGACTCAGGTTCGCACTTGAGCTTGGCGCAGTTTCACAAGAACGGGCGGTGCATGCAGTGCCGAGGTCGGATCACCGCGGGATCACTTCTGGAACGAAGCTAACTTGACGACGTATGACTTCCCATTAGGAATCTTCAGCTGGTTTGCACTGTGGAGGCCGGAGTAGTCTCTGAAATCTTGACCTCTGCTACAGGTGGGTTGCAGAGGACAGCAGCAAGGCCTTCTCGATCCGCGGGACGGCGTAGCAATGACGGGGCGACACCGGGGCGCTGTGGACGCTGGGAGCTGGGGAGGGGGGACCTGAGTTGCAGTAGGAGAGGGGGCTGGGGCGTGGGAGCCGCTGCCGGGCCTACATTCAGGAATCACGAAAAATTCGGCCTCAAGCCGACAAGAAGATAAATGTATTTTGATTTTTCTTCTTCTTTTTTTTCTTCTTAATGATGTAATGAGATGAGTGGAATTTGAGGGTTTGATATGGAATGTAATTCAATTGAATAATGAGAATGAAAACTTTTTGTTATATGAAAAGGGCTTGAGTTAATCCTGTTATTGAGCAAACTGGTTCTGGGAACAGAGCTTCTGGATAACATAACTGTAACGACACAGGATCTGAGTACCGGAAAGGAACAGGCGCGACTCGAACCTCGGCCCACCTCCCACGAGCCCGAAGACTCGGAAGGCATAAAAGGATAGGTGTGGTGCACATAGAAATAGGAAACAAAGCAGGACAACAGATATAATAATAGAAATAAATAACTAACTACAACAGAGTCCAGTCTAACATAGAGTACAGTCTAAAGTAGTAAAATGTACCACATGCCAAGTGAACACTCGGTCTGACAGGCTGGCAACTAGGAACCTCCACGTCACTCCCTCGAACCTCGAGGAAGAACCACCGCACCTGAAAACCAGAGGTGAGCCTCCTATCACTGGCTCAGTAGGGATCCCGCAGAACCCCAACTGAGAAAATAACGGTGGAAAGGAAAGCTACGCTAGCTAAGCAACTACAAAAGCAGGAAAGTAACTACGGTGGTCGGTAAAAATCTCAACTCTACAGCTACTCCTACAGTACCGGAAAGCACGACCCAGTCTCCCATCGGGGGACAACCAAGTCACGCACCCGACATCTCGATTCCATGATCGAGAGACTACCAGACATGAACCGCCCTAGCCACACTACCAGGAAACGACACGACACCTCGGTCGCAGAGGCCTGCCCTCTCTAAAGGGTCCAAGCTGAAATCACACGGTCCGAAAACACAGTCACGACCTCACTGTCGTGAACTCCATGCTGTCTAGGGAAAGTCCTCGGTGACGCTCACTGGAAATCCTAGACCTCGGCTCCGGGAACGCTCTCGAAAACAACACCTGAAATCTCATCTCGCAGACGGGAAATGGAAACTGAGACAAGATGACACGTCATGTGACAGGAGCACCTCCCACTTGAAGAACGACCGGATGCGTCCTCTGACGTCTTACACCGCGTCACAAGTGTGGAGCTACGACGCCCCGGGCACGAGTCTCAACACACACACAGTAACCAAAGTACCACAAATAAGGACTAGCTGAGGTCGCGCTCGTCAGCGCGAGTCTGAGTCCTCAGCCTCGTGTGCACACTCAGACCATACGACCCAGCCTCAGGTGAGTGACGACTGGCGTCGTACCACCATCTTCCACACATTTTGTAGGCTGGAAGGGAAAGCCTGTAAGGTGATTATAGATAGCGGGAGCTGCATTAATGCTATCTCCACGGGCACAGTAAAACACATTGGTTTGACACCCGTGGATCACCCAGTACCTTATAGAGTATCATGGGTGGATTCCACTTCCATCCCGGTCAGGCTGCGGTGTTTGGTGCCGCTACAGTTCTGAGAATACCACTATGCGATCTGGTGCGATGTGCCCCCTATGGAGGTGGGTAGTATCATCCTCGGTAGGCCTTGGCTTTTCGATCGGGATGCCACCCTTCATGGCCAGTCGAACACATGCACCTTCGACCACAGGGGCCACAGGATTACCCTCCATCCTGTCCAGCCGAAGGACCCATCCATCCGAGGACCAGCTGGCCCCAGCACTACGACCTCTCCCAGTCAGGGGTTGGCCGGCCCACCCGCCTCGTCCTCAGCACGGGCCACTACCTCTTCGACTGCTCCCAGCATTGGGGACCCTCCACCTAGGAGGTTGATGATGATTAGTCCCAAGGAGATGGAGCAAGAGGTGATTGGGGGTAGTCCTATCCTTGCCATTGTTGTTCGAGGGTTGGAGGATGTCGCCCCAAGTTTTGATGATGAGCACCCCCCTGAGATCCCCTGAGATCACTGCAATCTTACAGAAGTTTTTCGATGTCTTCCCAGAAGACCTCCCTGGAGGCCTCCCACCTATGAGGGATATCCAGCACGAGATTGACCTCTTCCAGGGCTCTTCTTTGCCCAACCTTCCCCACCATAGGATGAGTCCCACGGACCATGTCGAACTTCAAAGGCAGGTCGAGGAGTTGATGAGTCGGGGATCTCTCAGGGACAGTAAGAGCCCATTACGCTGTTCCCACATTATTGGCCCCGAAGAAGGATGGCACATGGAGGATTTACGTTGATAGCCGTGCAATCAACAAGATCATGGTGAAGTATCATTTTTCCATTCCCCGATTAGATGACTTGCTAGACATGATGTCGGGAGCCACTATCTTTTCAAAGATAGACCATCGTGGTGGCTATCACCAGGTGGGGATCAGGCCTGGAGATGAGTGGAAGACAGCATTCAAGACAAAGGATGGTCTCTATGAGTGGTTGGTCATGCCCTTTGGGCTTTCCAATGCCCCTAACACCTTCATGCGGTTGATGACCTAGGTTTTACGCCCTATGATAGGGGTCTTCTTGGTCGTCTACTTTGATGACATTCTTATCTACAGCCGCACTAGGGAGGAAGATTGTGGCCTTCAATGATTATTTCACTATTGGGATAGTATTCGGTAAGTTTGGTTCCAGAACCTAAGGGTGTAATTATAGAAAGGTCCGAAGGTAAAGGAACTGATTCCACAGGTAAAGTTTTGGCAAAAGAAGTCGAGATAAAAGAATGAGAAGCACCAGTATCAAATAGCACAAATGCAGGATGAGAGTAAATTTAAATTGTACCTTCCATGAGCCCACTGTCCCTGGGCGCTTCTTCTTCTTCTAGAACCGCATTGAGGTGAGCTTGCCTCCTACGTCCTCCTCCTACTACCTGTTCTTTCATAAGGGGGCAATCTGGCATGTGATGCTCCCTGCTACCACAGTGTGAACAAGCACCGAGGCGCTTTCAGCATTCTTCTGCTGAATGGCCAAATTTTTCACAAAATGTGCAGGCCGCCATAACCTGCTTCTCCTCTTCTTTAACCTTTTTATACTTCTGGAAACTTCCACCGTTCCCTCTCCTAGACTATTTCTTGTTATCACGACTTTTGTGAGATTCTGTGACACTAAATTTCTCTTTCCTAAATCGCCGATCAGATTGCCAGCTAGATTCTTCTCCTTTTCCTTTCATCTTCTCAACCTTCTCTAAGGTCCTTTCGCGTAAATAGGCCCGTTGGACCATCTCTTCATATGTGCGGATGTTCTGGGTCCCCAGTTGTTGAATATAACCAGGCCGTAACCCGTCCATGAACTGATTTGCCTTCAATAAATCGATACTAATCAGATGTGGTGCATATGGTGCTAGCCTAGAAAATCGTAATTCATATTCTGCTACTGACATCATCCCTTGACGAAGGGACACGAACTCCATAGCCTTCCACTCCTTGACGTGCTCTGAGAAATACTTGGTACGGAACAATGTGAGAAAACTTTCTCATGTGTGTGGTGCATCGACTGGAGGTGTCGGGACCGACTTCCACCATGTACAAGCATCTTTATTTAATTAGAAAGTAGCCAAACAGATCCTTTCTTGATCAGTGCATTGAATAACGTCAAAGATCCGGTTCATTTCATCAATCCAATTCTCTACTTCATCCGGATTTGAAGAACCATAGAAACGCAGAGGGTTGAGACTCCAAAAATTCTGGTGTAAACTGCCAGCTCTGGCTCCTGCGCCTGCCTAAGCCATTGTTTCGAGTGCCTAGGTAAGGCGAGCCACTGTCTGCTACATGCCATCCCAGTCTACGTGATGTGCCATTGAAATTGTAATAAGGTACCTGAGAGAAATACAACAACTTGTTATTTCTCATGGAATTAGGAGAATTCGGATGAATACAAGGAAAGTGGCTGTAGGCCGCTCGTCACCGCCTGTCCAAGAACTTCCTCAACGGTACACCCGCGAACAGCTCCGCCGGTACACCCGCGAACACCCGCTGCCTGCTCCGCCGGCACACCCCTCCGCCGGCACACCTGCGAACAGCCCTGCTGCCACCAAATCACAGGAATGCCCTCTCTGCTATAGCAAAGACTTGCAACACACTCACGTGCCTTGGGCTGGAACCATACATTTTGCTCACTAAAAAAAAAGGGGCCTCATACCTTGAAAGAAGGGAGCTAGTTAATGTCACAGGTGTTGGGATCACCACAATTGCCATTGGATGCGAGAGCCTGACAGAGTTAGACATGAAGAAATGCTACTCTGTGGACGAAGTAGGCTTTTGAGGCTCTGGTACGATACTTGGAGAACCTCAGACGGGAAAATGTATCGTACCGCTCAATTCTAATGTGGGCATCCGACTGCTGCTCGGGAGGCTGAGGTGCCCGCAGGATGCAACTGGTGATTCTATCCAAGAACTTCCTCAGCGACACTTAACCAGTAGGGTGGGGCAGTAGCATGACCGGCATGGCTCACATAACCGGTGGAGGAGTTTCAATGGTGGGAAGTGCGCCGTAACCGATGGACTGCACAGTACATACGGTGGCTCATCGAACATGCATATCCAGTGGCCTCTCATGCAAACAGACCCGGTGGGAATTTTTGTTAAATGGTGGCAGCATACATTCCCTCTCCCGGTAGTAGCAACAAGCCCTCCACCTGTACACCCGCAAGAGCCTTCACTCGGTACGCTTGCTGCTCACTTTGGCCGGCACACCCCAGGGCTGCCCTCCCAGTGGCACACCCCTGCAAGAGCTTCAGCGGCACATTATTTCAAGCCTTCAGCGGCACACTATTTTGAGCCTTCAGCGGCACACTATTTCGAGCCTTCAGCGGCACACTATTTCGAGCCTTCAGCGGCACATTATTTCAAGCCTTTAGCGGCACACCCTTCCTGAGTCTCCAGTGGCACAGCATTCCGCCCGTCCACCGGTGCACTTCAACTTGTTCTTCACCCGACACAACTGGCAAAATAGATGTAAGGCCACTCCCTACGGCCCTTGGCGCGCAGCGAGAATAGGCCAGGGCTAGCTGAGGTGTCACCCCCTCAGGCAGGCACATAGGCTACCCTCACAACAGGGATGGGACTGGGAGTCCACTCCCATTAATGCTGGCCCGCCATCAACATTCTCGCCACCGAGGGTATAAAACCCCTCTTCGCTGCGAAGAACACAGACAGAGAGAAAAATTATTTTTTCGATCCTCGAAACACGCTCGTCGCACTGATACCGTCTCGAAGTAGGAGAACGCAATGGTTCTCCCTATACGGGGTTCCGAAGGTCCATCAGGAAAAAATAAGCGTAAGCCACAAAACGCGCTCCGGGACTCCCGAAAGTGATCCAAAACTCACGGATCCTAGTCCGAAAAATGTTCGAAAAATCTGGGACATTACAAATCTCATGGAAAAGTGCGAAGCAATCTGTCATTGCTGCTTCCACTATGGAGGCTGAGTTTATGGCATGCTTTGAGGCCACTGTTCATGGAAATTGGCTGTGAAATTTTATTTCAGGACTTGGGGTTGTCGACAGTATAGTCAAGTCGCTGAAGATTTATTGTGATAATTCTACAATAGTCTTTTTCTCTAAGAACGGTAAGTATTCCAAGGGTGCTAAACATATGGAATTGAAATACTTTGCTGTCAAAGAGGAAGTTTAGAAACAAAAGAGTGTCAATTGAGCATATTAGCACCAATCATATGGTTGCAGATATATTAACAAAAAGA
Organism: Amorphophallus titanum; assembly: GCA_024336825.1. Lineage (NCBI taxonomy): Eukaryota > Viridiplantae > Streptophyta > Magnoliopsida > Alismatales > Araceae > Amorphophallus > Amorphophallus titanum. The sequence goes on along the minus strand of JANBPO010005823.1, from coordinate 555,295 downwards.
TTACCACCAAAGACATTTAATGAACATGTTGAACGAATGGGCATCATCTTTTGTTTTCATTGATGTAATGTTATGCTCTTTATGTATTTGACATTTAGAGCTCACTTATGCATTATTTCTGATATATACATGTCCTATTTTTATTTTATTAATGTGCATATGAATAGATAAATGTTGGCAGGACTTGTCTTTGATAAAGACATTAAGGTGGACTATTATATGATTTCTCAATTACATGTTATGTTAGGTAAGATTAATGTTGTGGTACATGGAAGGGACTATGTCGATACAATGATGTGGAACCGCCATGACTCACATTAGTTCTTACTTAATGATAGTATTTAAAGTTACCAATGTATGAAGGATTTTAGCCTTTTGCGCATTATGTTTGTTTATTAATCTATGAAAAGTGATATTAATGTCACTTGGGCCAAGTGGGAGAATGTAAGATTTATATCCCATTAAAAGTTTGTAGGCCATAATGACATTAATAAAAGTTGAGGGTTAATAAATGAAATACTAAATCCTATTGGGTTGTTATGAAAAGTTGGGTGATTTCTCACGAAGCATCTCTTAATGGAAGGACGCACCATATTCGCCAGAAGGTCGAGGAAGGTGTTCCTCGGGGGCAAGCTATTTGGCAGCAGTTGTTTGCAGACTGAGTCTGCGGTTCTTGTGTTTGCCTTAGTGCAAGGAAGCCTTACTCTGCGGAGTAAGGGGTGGACGTAGATTACGATTTGCTATCAAACCACCTAAAAAAATCTGCTGTCTCTATTGTATGGTTTGCTTGTCTTGCTGTTCTCCTGCTGCTTGTGCGCATCAGTTGCTCGATCATTTGCTGATTAGATCTGCTCCTCATCTCTACAATTCTGTCTTCGACGTGTGTGTGGTTGAATTGCGTAAGATTCTTTTTATACGGTGATCTATTCAACCCCTCCCCTTCTAGCTCACCGTCCTTCCTAGTTAACAGGGACAGTGGATTTGTTGTTGGGTCAAAACCCTCTTAATGTTCACCTTGTGGCCCATAGGGGGTTCGTTTCACAAAGAGACACGACCCTTCTGACCGAACGGTGATTGAGAGGCATCAGTGGGGGCATGTCCCCCTCCCCGGAGCACTGAAGCTATCGTTATCAGAATAACAGGGCTCAGCAATTCCAAACCGTATACGGAATAGAAGAGACAGCAGCATATCAAGATGGAAAAAGGGGTTAGAGAAACGGCGCTCACAGAGGTTATCATGTTAATGTTCATGGGGCTAAGGGGTTAGCACTCACGGAGAAAGATAATTAGTATACAAGTTAGGAGGGTTACTAGATCAATATCCACAGAGGGTTAATGGATTAGCCCATAACCAAAGCACATAAGGTATCCATTCAAGCAATTGACTTGCAATTAGCGTGATTAGCATAGAACGAATACATGTGTCTTAGAGGTTATCCCCCATTCCCCCTAAGCTACGGAGAAATACAGAGAGTCACTGGGAGGGTTGACCTCAGACCAGAGTGAATAGAGTTGCATATATAAATATGTCTCTAACCGCAAACCCCACAGCAAATATGTGACGAAGCACAACCGTTACATTAGAAAGAAGAGGTCCCCGGGGAGGGGATGATGTCAATATAGCCTTGAGAAGAAATAGGGCGTGTTCGGTCTCATGAAACGAAACTCGACATTCACACACACATAGGATGATTGGGCGTGCAAGTTGAGAGCAGAGCGGGATAATTATACATAGTATAACATCATTCACTCCATCAATGCATCATTCATTCCATCAATGGGAGACGAGATACATGGCATATTATAAGCATTTGACACGTCGGCGTTGTCGCTCGACGGCCATCTCATTGATTGCAGAGAGGAGATTCCAGAGAGGAAAGGGATGGAGAGATGGTGAGGGGGGAGATGGGCTCATATCATTGCCCCTCCCCCCCTCGCTTACATTACACCAGAAGAGGGAAACGAGAAGGGAGAATTGTCGGGAGAATCAATGAAAACCCACCTAAATCGCCACCATAAAATAGGGTATCGATTCTGGCGCTTCTTCTCCAGCCCCGGGGCTACTCAGGCGAGCAGACAGAGAGCACGGCGGTAGGGTCACTCAATGGGAACCCTGCTTCTTCCCCAAGACTCTTCTCTCTCTTGGACGAACGGGCTCTCTGATGCTTCGAATCCCTCTCCTCTTCAATTGGTCTCTGGCTTTTTCCTTCTAATTCCTCCTCCCCAATTGCCTCTCTGATCGCCTCTCTTTACTTGGTCGAACCAAGTTATCATTATATAGGCACAGCCTAATCTGGCGTAGAGAATGGTGCGCCAGAATAGGGCCTTCTACACATTTGCACGCTGAAATGGAAGGGCACTGGATAAAGGGGGCGCTGGTGAAAAGCCACGTCGTATTAACTTTATTCGCCCAACGCGAGTTAGGCGATGGGTTCCGGGGAAGGTTCCGAGAGTCGTCGTGGCCATTCGTCTTGTCGTGGTCCTACAAAACCCTGACTAGAAGTCTTGACGAAGCTCTCGGGACGCCGTACGGCCTTTCTCAGAACTTCGTGTATCTCTAGCTTGAACACGTGGGTTTTTCATTGACACGGCCTTCGACACTGTGATTAGTGCTGTTGGCTTGGCGTGACTCGTGCTCGAAGCTCTCTTTAGGGGTGGAGTAGCACCCGGGATACTTCCGCCTTGACTAGGCAATCATTCGGCCGCTAACGGACCCCATATGGTGAGAAGCCATACCCGTGTCGGGTAATCGGGGCCTTCTACTGACAGAGCCTTCTGTCCCTTGTTCTGAAGGATCAAGGGCGTTCTCCCACCTCAGGAGGATCTTTCATTCAGGTGGCGGGGCACCGGGTAGACCATTGTCCTTGGTCAGACAACGGATGTAGTGTATGCGACACGACGGAGCCGATGCCGATTCATTGGGCAGGCTTGGTCGCACTGCCAGTTGGTTGTGGATTCATCTCAATTCTCCTGAGGTGAAGTCTCCGGTGTTCATACTGGGTGACTTGAGGCTCTGGCAGCTTGAGAAGGCTTCAATATGTCCTCTGCAACCCAGGTTCACCCTCCCCTGCTCCGTGCGTCCACGGCATTCCCAGAGTTGCCCGTCGCTGCTACGACCACCCGTGGATCAGGAAGACCTCTCTATTGCTCTCTGCAACAAGCCTGCAACAGAGATCACGTCTGCAGAGACTACCCCGGCATCCCCAGTGTGAACCAGCAAAGCTGTCTTCTATGGAGTCATTCTTCGTCGAGCTAGCTTCGTTCCAGAAGTGGTCCCGTTGTGATCCGACCTCGGCTCCGTTCGCGCCGTCCATTCTCGTGCAACTGCGCAAGACTCAGGTCTGAACCTGAGTACCATTTGGGAGCAGCTCCGCTGCCCACCCCTGCATGAATCAGTCAGATCTTTCTTCATGAGAGTTCTTCCTCTACGAAGCGCCAACGTACCAAAGGTGGTCCCGCCAGATTTTGACAACATCTCCATCTAGGGCGGCCCTTCTTCCTCAGTCGCACCAGACCCGGAGTCCTCTGTTCCCCCAGGACAAGCTGCTATCAAGTCGGCCCCGACACCCCCTCCTCATCTCAGTTTCAGGTCAGACGGTCTTCAGGAAAGTTGCAGCTTTCGACGATACGGAACCAACACATGTGGTCTCATCCCGATCCAATGTCAGCACTGGAAGTTCCACGACAGCTATCAGTGACTAGTCTAGTTGTTCACCCAGGAACCTGACACCGGCCATTCCTGTGACCACATCCAGTGAGGTGATCAAACGGCTGCCATCTTCTGAGGGCTCGTAGATCTCCCAGTCAGCAACGTCCCTGACTTGGTCCCGTCACGTTTGGAGTTCTGCAGTGCCCGTACCAGCCGATGCACCACAACTGTGCCAATCGGTCCTGCATGGTAGAACTGAACAGGCCTGCCGTAGAGGCCGCCATCCCCATCCGGTGACATCAGCTCGGCACCAGACCTTCAGGCATCCTTCGGCATCCCTCGGGCTCCATCCAGGCATTGGCTGCATCTCGAGCGGACGCCCGAGCTCGGCGTACGGTCGACAGTTGTTTTCCCCTCCCCGCGATCCCCCCTCCTGTGCGAGGGTATTGCATGTAACTATTTTCCCCTCCCCGTGAACCCCTCCCTACATGCAGTGTAGTCGATGTACTAGCAGGGATCGTCGCCAAGCTTCCTCGATGCAACGTGACCGCCGGTGCGCATGCTCCCCGGCGCACCCTTGTCTTCGACCGGAGCCAGTCCATCGGACGGGCTAGGTACGTGCGGCTGCCACTCCTCTTTGCTTGTCTAGTATTAGTTCCAATCGCAGCACCGGTGAGGAGTGCCAATGAAAAAGAGATTTTTGAAAACTGATTAACCATTATTTGACAAGCAGTGTTGAACATCATCAAAACTGTAGAAGTGCAATAGTGTGCAACACTGCTGAGACGGTGATGGCAGAAAAAGGGGTCTGAACTGCGACTGAGACTGCTGCGGTTGAGAAGCTTGCGAAAATTACACCAGCTTTGGCCGCAAAGGACAATCTCGGACCACGTGACCCAGCTGGTCACAACGATAACAAACCACCGGGAAGGAATAAGGCCTGCCAGGATGACTACCACCATATTTCGTACACCGCTTCGGAGGTCCCATCACTTGTCTCTGCTGCTGCTGAGAAGGTGCAGCAGACTGCTGCACCGTGCCTGAAGATACCTGTCGCTCGAATCTCTTCCTCTTCTTAAACTTCTTGAACTTGGGCTTGAAGGAAGAGAAGTACCACTGATAGTAGGAATGACATGAGGAGCTCCCAACAAAGAAGGATGATAACTCGACTGAAGTGGAACCGTCGGCTGAACCGACGCCGCTTGAGGAAAACCATGAGATCTAGCCATATCTAGCTCAAGTGCTACTACTGCCTGATAAGCATCATTCATCACAGACACTCAGGTTGCAATTAAATGCTGCCTCAAATCCGGCCTTAAACCACGCAAGAAATGCTCTGTCTTGAGAGCTTCATCTGCTAGAACATGGGGCACATAACGACTCAATTCCAAGAATCGATTGTGATATTCCAGCACTGACATTCCACCATGCACGAGCTCCATAAATTGATGCATTTTGTTCATGCGGAGTTATGCAGGTCTGAAAGTATGCTCAAAAGTGACGACAAATTCTGTCCAGGTGATTTGTCGGCGCGGACGGGAACGGAAGGCAACTTCCCAGTCTATAGTCCACCAAGTAAGTGCTGTGCCCTGAAGCTGAAAAGTTCCAAGCATCACCTTCTCATCTTCAGCACATTCCATCGATCAAAATATGTGCTCAGTTGCATCCAGCCAAGCCCTGGCTGCGTCTAGATCAACTTGACCTTCGTAAGTCGGTGGATGGAACAGCAAAACTTCCTTCAATGCATGACCACGACCACCAGGCACATCTTCTTGAGCCGGAATAGTAGGAACTGGAACAGCTTGAGCTTGATCCAGAACAATAACTGGAGGAGATGAGGCACTACTTTCTTCCTGAGGAGCAGGACCTCGACCTCGACCACGGCCTCTCCTACGAGGCGGCATATTGAAGCTAGAAAACTCACACAATAACAAGAAATCCATCATTAATACGGAAAACATCCTAAGCCAGCAATATATTTTACTACTCCCTGTCACCTTACGATCCTTCCCAGGGCCACTTAACCTCCCTGCACGGTCTCCAACCAGATCGTTTGTTGTGCTATAGTGCACCCCGATCCTTACCTTTGAGTGTTATTTTCATATCCTTCTATACTTATTTTAGGTGCTGCTTATCTCCCCGGATTGTCATTTATCTTCACATAGTTGTTGTCATATATGTCATTGTTTGATCATTGTGTGTTTGACTTAGGATAGAACTTGCATGCACTCTGGTGTGCATAGGTTCATACATCTTTTATCATACTAGTTGCATTCTTACCTTAGTAGGGGATCCTCTCGTCTCCATATTCTTTGGAGCTGACTAGGTGACCTTATCCGGGACCTCCGTAAGTCCCCGTGAGCTGTGAATTCCCACACGGATGCCACACAGGTTGTTCCTTACCACCCCGAGTCTAGGTTGCATCTGGGAGAGAGAATCAACTTAGAGTCAACCGAGTCCCCATTCCACCCCTGTTAAGAATCCCATTGTTGAGAAGACTTTCAATTAATTTAATTCACTAAGGTTCTTAAAGGGGAACATATAAAATTTTCGTACATCATTACAACTTGGTTGTCTATTCGTTGCCTTTTCTCTCCTCTTTGCATGTGCATTTTCCTTGGTCATCCCTTTTTAGGTTCCTATCAGGTGTTGTTATTTCTTTTGTTAAAGGTGTTCGTTGCATGTGGTGTTGCTTCACATTCATAGGATCATCTCCTAGGGGCAATTCCCATTTCATTTCCTACCTCAATCCTCTGTTCGACTCCTCACCTACCATGTCTTTCTACAATTTCTCTCAGTCCCGTGAGGATTCTCTTCGTCAGGGGCTCTTGGACGGCCATGATAACTCGAGAGAATAGTGAGCTAGAAGGGGAGGGGTTGAATAGATCAGCAAATTAAAAAAATTCTTGCACGATACAACCACACACACGTCGAAGATAGAATTGGAAAGATAAGGAGCAGATCTAATTAGCAAACGATCGAGCAATTGATGCTCACCATTGGCAGGAGAATAACTCAACAAGCAAACCACAGAATAAGGTAACGAGCTTTTAAGGTGGTTCGATTACAATTCCATAATCTACGTCCACCCCTTACTCAATCGAGTAAGGCTTCCTTTCACACAGCAATGTATGAAAACGTAGACTCAGTGATGTGACACGACCTCGGACCTACTAGCAAGCACAATTTGCAACGTAAATGGGCCGTAATTGGCGGCCGGCTCACCCGACACTCACCCAAAACCCGGGGTGACTCGGCGATGCCGAGGGTTAGAACCCCCTGTAAACTTACAGAACACACCTTGTGACTAAACCAGTCACAGGTAAATAGCGCCCAGTACCCTGGGCTCCCATTTCAATTGATGCCCACCAGACCAGGCGTCATTTAAATGAGGCCTAGTGCCCCAGGCGTCATTTAATTAAAGCCCAGTACCCCAGGTGCCAATTAAATAAAGCCCAGTACCCTAGGCGCCATTTAATTAAACTACCCTAGCCCAGGCGCCATTTAAATGGAACCCAATGTGCAGGGCGCCAATTTAAAATAATGCCCACTGGACCAGGCGCCATTTAAATGAGTCCTAGTGCCCCAGGCGCCATTTAATTAAAGCCCAGCACCCTAGGCGCCAATTAAATAAAGCCCAGTACCCTAGGCGCCATTTAATTAAATGACCCTAGCCCATGCGCCATTTAAATGGAACCCAATGTGCAGGGTGCCAATTTAAAATAATGCCCACTGGGCAGGGCGCCAATTAACCCAAGGCCCCTATCTTCATCCCCGATCCCGCTCTGTGCAGTTTAAGTGTTTAGTAATGAACCCATTTAAAGGCCCTAATCATCAAATTAAAGAATGGAACCTATGGAACTTTCACCTAAACCCGTTTCTGAACCCCTGGTACCCCCGAGAACACCCTGTACTAAATCCCCGAAAGCCCCTGATGACAGGTAATTGGCACCCCTACCTCTGGGCGCCAATTTCAATTAGTGTCCTCCGCGCAGGACGCTATTTAAATAGAGCCCACTACACAAGGCGCCATTTAAATAGAACACTCTACACCAGATGCCAATTTCAATTAAGGTACTCAAGGTAGGGCGCCAATTCCCTGTAACCTCCTTTTTGGTGCCAACAGTAACCCCCTTTCCAGCAGCATCTATTCTAAGACCGAATGTGATGATTTCATACCAATAAGCCCTACATATTCGTGCATTATCTATCACTGGAACTCCATTAAATCCCATCTTAGATATACAATGGCCAAACCTTATATACAATGGCCAAACCTTGAACTCCAAACTACCATTTGGGAGTGTGGGAGCTAAGTGCCATGCGGGACAAAGTGTTACGTTGTAGGAGCCACCTCTTGAGGTCGTACGGCGCAAAGTGCTACACGACGGGAGCCACCTCTTGAGCCCGTAGGGGCCACCTCTAGAGTCTCCCATAACCAAATGACTAGTTATTCTATATGTCACACTACGTCTCTAAATTCTTGAAATTCCATATTGGCTATAAATGAGAGTGGATGTCGAAAAATGTGACTAATGCTGTGCATATAAGGGCCCGGTCAGCGCCTCGGCGAAAAACCCGGCGCGGGCGTGGTCGAGCGCGAGGTCGAGGCGGGCCTGGGTGTCGCCGGCGAGCGGGATGCCGGCGAGGTGGCGCGACCAGTCGTCGAGGGGGTCGAGGGCGCGGGTGTCGGCGAGCAAGGCATCGACTTCGCGGTAGTGGCCGAGGCGGCGAAGGACGAGCGCGCGGAGGTTGCGGGCGCGGAGGTTGTCGGCGCCGAGGCGGAGCGAGCGGTCGAGGTGGTCGAGGGCGGTCGTCCAGTCGCGGCGGGTGCAATCAATCTCGGCGAGCGCGTGGTAGGCGGCGGATTGCCAGGCGTGGTTCCAGGCGGATTTGTAGAGGGCGGCGTAGGCTTCCTCGTCGCGGCCGAGGTGGCGGAGGACGATTCCCAACTGGTAGTGCGCCTCGCCGTCATAGGGGTTGGCGTTGAGGAGCGTCTGGCGGGCGATGGAGAGGCGCAGGTGTTTCTCGGCGAGGGGGAATTCGCCGCGGCGCAGGTGCCAGCGGCCGAGGGCGAGGTTGCAGCGGGCGTCGCCGAGGTCGCGGCGCAGGGCTTCGCGCCAGTAAAGGTCGGCGGCACGCGTGGCGTGGCGGTATTGTTCAAGGTGCAGGCCGGTGAGGAACAGTTCGTCGGCGCTGGCGATTTGGGCCGGCGGTGGTGGCTCGGTGGCGGGCGGGGGAACTTGCGCGGCGGCGTCGGGCGGTTGCGGGGCGTGGTCGAGGAGCACGCGGCCATCGCCGGCGACGAGGCTCACGCGCAGGTCGTGGAGCGCGGTATTTTTTTGAAGGCGGATGGTTTTGAGGAGTGGCGAGCCGGGCGCGAGGTCACGGGTGAAGGCACCGACTTTTTTCCCTCGCGCGCGGAGGGTGAGCGTGGCGGAGGGGAAGACGGCGGACACGGCGACGCCGACGCGGGCGCGCGAGGCATCGACTTTGAGCGAGAGCGCGGCGTCGAGCGTGGCATGGCGGGCGGGGCCGATTTTCTGGATGGGATACCAGTATTGGCTCCAGGTCTTCGTCTCGCCCGGCATGATGAAGGCGAAGTCGGGCTGGTTGTCGGTGTAAACGCCGGCCATGAGCTCGATGTAGGGCGCGCATTGGCCGTGGGAATCGGGCTCGGTGAGGTTGCGGTCCCAAGCGTGACCGAAGGCGTGGTTGCCCCAGGTCCATTGTTTCTTGCCGGGGGCGATGTGGTGATTGGCGAGGTGGAGGAGGCCGGCTTGCGCGGCGTGGTCGTAGCCGCCGAAAAAATCCTCGCTCGAGCCCATGCACATGTAGGAGGTGGGGACGGGCAGATGTTCGCCAGGATGCAGATGCCTTCACTGCAGCCAGCTATTCAGAAGAGAGCATTCCAGGAGCTTTGGGATCCGCCCCGGAATAACAAGGAATTAATGAAGATCACTAAGTACCCAGGGTTGGGTTACACCCTCCAAGAACATTATGAGGCCGAGGTAGATGTCATCTCCGCCTTCTACTCCCATGAAAACCCTCCTGAGGTAGGATATGATGATTACCCCTCAGAGGATGAAGAGATCATCTACCAGTCCCTTGCTGATAACGGGCCTTCAGTTAGCCAGCCCAAAGCAGAGGAACCTGATGAAACTGCTGCATGTCGGTGCTGGGAAGAGTTGTCTTGTAAAGAAGACCTATTCCAGGCCGAAGTAAAATTTGACATAGGAACCCCGGATGAAGATCGGATTTCTGATGAGGCAAGGGAATACTTAGAGTTTGCACGCATTCTGGAAGAAGTCCGAGCTCTACAGAATATGGGTCCCCCAGAGGAACTAACATCAACAGAACTTCCGGGGGTAGAAGAACCCGTCTCCCAGCTATACACAGAGCCACTCATGACCCGCGGGCAAGTTGAACAAAGCCCAATGGTCTCGGTTCTATATGATGAGGCGGTATCGGCAGAAGTCCAAAATGAAGAGTCAGAGAACTCTGAGACTGACCCAGATTATATCCCAGGGGGCTTCATCGATCTGCAGGAAGCTCCGCCTGAAGTCGAGGACGATGGTCAGGCCACTATTGATGAGCTGATAGAGGTAAACTTGGGGACAGAAGAGGAGCCAAGGCCAACCTTTCTCAGCGCACTGCTAGAACCCAGGGTCTGTGAGCAGTACAAGCAATTCCTGATGGAGTTCAAAGACTGCTTTGCTTGGACATATGATGAGATGCCGGGACTAAGCCCCGATGTGGCGCAGCACTTGCTGGCAATAAATCTGGAGGTCAGCCCCGTAAAGCAACCGCCCAGGAGAATGCGACCTGAGCTGATCAATCAGATCAATAAAGATGTCGACAAGCTTATTGATGTAGGCTTCGTCAAAGAAAACCAGTACACCACATGGCTGGCGAATATAGTGCCCATAAAGAAGAAAAATGGGCAGATCAGAATATGTGTTGATTTCCGGGACCTCAACAAGGCGTGCCCGAAAGATGACTTCCCAGTGCCAATTACTGAGGTGATGATTGATGCTACTACAGGGCACGAAGTTTTGTCACTCATGGACGGGTCATCCAGATATAACCAGATTTGGATTGCTGAAAAGGACATGGTCCACACAGCATTTCGAATCCCAAAAGGGCCTCGGACATGGGATAGCAAGCGAAGTATTTGTCCATAGCGGCTTCCCAACGTAGGTAGTCGCTCGGGACCTTGGAACCATAAAAGTCTGAGGGTTCGGGACTACAGAAGTGAAGAGGATGGTTACCAAGCCCATTGGTGCTACACCACCTTTCATATGACTTGGGTGACATGTACTCCATGGGGGTTGGGGATGGGGAGGCTACATGACAGACTCTAGTTACAAGGAGACAAGACGGACTGACTCTCTAATGGTCTAGACAATGGACTAGACACGACCCTAAAACACACTATATTTTTTCTTTATTTTAAAACAATGATGATCCTAGACTCGACTTAGATCGTGCTTTGATACAAAGACTACCCTAGACTCAAACCGTCTCAGATACCAATCTGATGCGGGACGAACCACGGCGGACTCGACTCCAAGTTGAAGACCGACCTTGGACTCTAGCAAGCTCGTTGTTCGTCCTTAACGAGGGAAGTGTATGATCGTGTGTGGTTGAGAAACCAGCCATGAGCTAGGGTGGTCAACTCTCACTCGTGCCCGGATCAGGTCCCGTCACGGGATGATTCTCGCGCGCTCTCTCTCAATGGTGATTGCAATAATATAGTGAGTTACGATCCTATCACTCTAGTAGCGGCATTCAAAAGTATATGAGTAAAGCAAAGTGCCCACGAGGAGGGTGGTGAGTTTACCTCAATGCTCCAAGCGTGGGGACGACAATCCTGGCAAGTTACGGTAACTCCCGGTATAGCGGTAAAAGTTAATTTACAACAGTGAATTTTATTGCCCACTCCACACATGGAGGTAAAAGGCTACATATGGGGCCCGGGAGGACTGACCCTAGGTTGACGGGCAGCAAACTGGATGCACTCTCGGGGCAAACTTGGCTTGCTGGTCTGACTCCGTCCTGCGCCGACTCGGTCCTGCACCGACTCGGTTCTGACTCGATGGACAGCAAGGTGCGGCTTCCAAAGGGATGTCGCCCTCCTTGAGTCTTCTCGAGGCGCTGCTTTGCTGGGACGATGGGAGGACGTCGCTGGTCGACTCCCTGAAGTGGCGGTCCCTTGTCGGGGTGGCGGTGGCGGCGCGATGGCGGCACGATGGTGGCGGCGGCGGCGGTGCTGAGCTTCACACTCAAGAAGGGGTTGGAAGGGAGGCTTCACACCTCAGAAGAAGGAGGCTTTACACCTCTGCAAGGGGGAGAGAGGAGGGACAATGGTGGACAAATTATGATATTTTCATTCAATAATGCATCAACTTCTTATAAGACACTATACATGAGTTTCCCACCTCAACCTCTCATGCCCCAGCCTCTTCCAGCTCCCTTCCCACTGCTTCCCCCACATCCCCATCTCCCAAGTTTGTCCACAGTGACCCCGGAGGTTCCCCAATGTTGCCCACCCCTCGGCGTAGTGGAATCATTGATCTGCTGCTAGCAGGTTCAAGTCTGGTTCTGAGGCCCGGCTTGCAGAATCTGCCACGACCCCCATGGCATGAATCAGTAAAAACTTACTTCTGTGGGATTGTTCTGCTTCAAGCCTGCTTCGCTCCAGAAGTGGTCCCGCCTCGTTTCGACCTCGGCGCAGATCGCATCGTCCATTCTCAAACAACTACACAAGATCCAAGCCTGCACCAGAATCCCAGTTTACAGAGGCTGCACCGACTTCCATGGCACGATTCAGCCTAAATTCTCTTCTGAGGGTTGGTTCTTCTCCGAGCCCTCTACGCTCCAGAGGTGTTTTTTCCCTGTTCCAACATTGGCACAGTTCATTGTGCTCATTCTCGTGCGACTGTGCAGATCTGGTGAGAACCAGTCCGCCCAGAGTGTGCAACCGACTGGCAGAACGTGTCACGCCTTCCCTGTCAATCTTCTAGTTGAGCCATCTTCTTGGGAGTCATATCCCTCGTCGTCCTGAAGCCAACCGATGTGGTTTTGTGGTGATCCGACCTCCGTGTTGAGCGTACCACCCAGGGCATCCTACCCCTGTCCTCCTGCTCACCCATAAAACAAAGGCACATCACAGAAGCGACCAAGACCAGCCCTGACGCCTGACGGCTGTCAAATTTGTCTTGTGCATAGAGCTTCCTATTCTCTAACCAACCACGCTGGTCCCGCCACGTTCGGAGATCCCCGGTGGGAGTTCTCCATCCTGCACGGTGACTGCGCCAACCTGTCCTGTGAGACAGAATTGCGCAGGCCGACTTATCGGCTCCGCCCCACCCACCAGCAACCTTAAATCATCACCAAACTTTGCAGAGCACTACAGCTGATGTGACACAAAGAAGGGGGTGGGCAGCAATTAGATAGTATGCCCTCGGACCCAATTCACAAGTACAAACACAAGAGCCGAGATCACTAGCAAATCACCGAAACACCGTGCACACCCGTTTCCCGTGGTGACTCGGTGATGCCGAGTCGAGGTGGTGGAGGAGGACCCTTGCTGGTTGGGGGACCAGCACCGCTATGGTTGACCCTCCCGAAGTTAGGAAGCCCACAAATGCGGGCGGCCGGGTGCCTTGGGGGCACTAGATCACTCTCTCACTCAATCCACGATGACCACACTAAGATGGTGGTTCGCCACAGTGCATATAAAATAGTTTAAACATGGCTCACATAAAACATGAGTTGAATAGAAATTACACATGCACTCTTTAAAATCTCCAGGTATATAACGGACTGGATCGGCGCTGTTAAGTACCATGACGGACCTGCTCATGGCCGCTATGCTTCACAGAACACACGTATTTCTCAGAAAACCCAGACTATAACGCACCTCAACAGGGGCATTATAAAAAGATAACGCACCGGAACATGTGCATTAAAGTCAGCACGCAACACAACGTTGGGCACATGGAGTATACTAGACCATCGCGGGGGCGGCATACTATACATAACGCACCTACAACGACCGTTATGCCTTTCAGAACGTCTAACTCTACAGGAAATCCAGCGTATAACGCACCGTAAAGGGGGCGTCAAACATTGCACGACGCATGGGTACTAGGCCGTCATATACAACGGACCTACGACATAAAACAAGAGACTATAACGCACCACCTGAGGCACGTTAAGCTCACTCGAATGATAAAATCTGCAAGAAACTCAGACACTGTTCACATAACGGTCCACTAAGGACACGTTAAACAGACATAACGCATCAGGGGATATGGGTTATATCACCTGGGTCAAGCGACTCCGCGAACTGGAATCGAAAACCCGTCCCTGTCGATAGAAATCGACGGGGAGCGCGACGGAATATAAAACCTGAAAATCCTACCAACCCAAACCATCCATACAGGCCTAAGCATGCTTCTAGAAATTAAATATGCAGCCCATGGAATTAAATTAACCAATTAAACGATAAATTCAACAATAAATGAATTAAAATGCACTGAACAGAAAAATGTGTGAATTCCAATGTACTGACATCGGATCACGGCGCAAGTGATACCGGCAGTGTCCTAGCGCGATAGAGATTCCATCCCCCTACCTGGGTGACGACAGAAACGACGATCCAACCACGAACCGACGTGAGAGAAGAACGACGTCTCACGACCCGACTCGATTCCACGTCGCGCGAACTGAGAACCTGAGGACGTCAGCGCGATCCTCACGACGCGAGCGTTCCAACGGTACCTCTCCGACCTCGATCGACAGTCGTCTGGACCACGAAACGAGAGAGGCACGTAAATCGAGAATGAAACCCTAAAATCACCCAAAAGAAGAAATACACAGAAAATGAGGCAAATGATGACGGATGGCGACGCAGAGGGCGTCAATGGATTCCTGGTGAGATGAGGAGTCCGATCCCCTACCTTTTGCGCGGCGAAGACCGCGAATCGGTGCCGAACGGGCAACGGGGGCCACGAAAGCTAAACTACAAAGCTGTAAAGGAAACAGAACAGGGAGCAGGAGTAGGGAGCAAGCTAAGGAAGAGGGAAAGGATGAAGCCGTGCCAAACAACGGCCACCGAACTAACCTCGGCACCCAATTACTCCAACCAAAAACTGGAGGGCAAACTCTGAACTGAAGAAGCCAGAAGCCTACCGGACTGTCAACACGACGCCAGTCTTTCAAAAGAAGACCCACAAGGACGCCACAGAAAAAGCCTAGGAAAACTTAGACAGATGACCGACACCGACGACAGACAACACGACGGGAATGTCGTGCACACTGCCACTCGCATAGCTTGGACGCCGCACAAGCAACAGACACTGACCTCAAACGTAGCCACCAGAAGAGCTAACCTGAAATGTCACGATGCACGAGAAACGTCGAGAGTCACACAACAAGTGACTCAAACGAGGAGTAGCCAACTACGTCCACTGACGTCTTACGCTGCACCACAGCTCACTCCACAAGTACCTTGACAACCAGCCAAAGGTGGGCTGTGCACCGCAAAGGCCAAGTCGCAGGTCCACGTGGAAACCTCCACTGCAAGGTCCAGTCAGGGTCACGCCCGTCGACGTAAGTCCAACGCCCATGACTCCATGTGCACACACTGGCTCTCGACCATGAGCCAGGCCTTTAACTAGTATTCTCCCCCCCGCAGACGCTATGGCGTAGTTGAGGAAGCCCTCGGAACTAGCTTAAAAACCGTGTCTCAGGGAAGAAGTGCCCCGCTGTAAAAGCTGTCACGCCCCAGGCGCCGTAAGGAACCAAGCACAAAGGAGCCACAAAACCCAAAGACTCCGGAGCACGAGTGCTGAAGTACACACAACAGGTACTACACGCACAGTGGCAGCACAAAACACTGCCGACCACATTGGGCAAGGCAAACTAGACCTACAACCACAACGGTCCTTGAGTCCTACGACTCTGAGTCAGGATCGTCGCGCATGGAAGAACAAGCCGCAAATCGGTCTAATTCTAAGCCAGGAAAACGACGCTCCGTAAGAACCAAAGCACGGAGACCAGAGGGAACACCAAGAGCCCTTAATGCACCTGGACACACAGATCAAGGTAGAACGATATCTCGAAATGTCCAGAACCAACGTCTCGAATCGGACAAGGCCACCGAGTCACAAGAAGAAGACTTCCTATCAACCGCTAAGCCAACGCGGGTTGACGGGAGCCAGGCGCGACACAGACACATCAACACATCCACCGCTGTCACAGCACAAGCAAGCAGAACCACCAAGAACACAGGCGGCGGAGGACTCACCCCCTGGTAGTCCCTTCACCCCTTCCCTCCACTATCAAGACCTAACACCAACCTGCTCAGTCCAGTTCACAGGCAACATTTCTTGTACTGACTTTCAGAGCCAGCCCCGGAGGCTCCACGAAGTTACTGGTGGTGACCTTATATTGCTGGAAAGATATTCTAAGTAGCTTCGCAGGCGAGGTGGTCTCGCATCCATCCGACGTCTGGGCTGCCCGGGAGAGCCATTCTCCCTTGACTGCGCAAGTCAGGTCTGGCCTGTGACCTGTGCAACTTCCAGAAGCAGCTCTGGCCCCATCGCCCATTTTCTCATCAAGCCCCTTGGAGTTTCCCCATACCAGCTTTCAGCCAAAGCGGGCCCCGACCCATTTGGAGTTCCCATTTGAGAGTACCAATGACAACAAGTCAAACTAGTCCTGCAGTCTGAATTACTGGTGGCTAGAACAAGCAGTCCACCACGGAGAGCACCACGGCCTCTGTGCTCATCTTCTACCCTAGCCCTTTGGATAGTTCATCAGAGGTCAGTCAGCTTTCATTCAGGCTTGGTCTCGCCTCATTCTGAGTTTCTTGCTGGGAGTTACACCCCCGATAAGCCCTCCCAATCCGGCTGGCATCCTGGTCAGCGTGACTTTACAAGAACCAACGGTGCTAGCATCTCCCATCTTAGAACGGGGTCAATCTAGCTCTAGAGGATCCCTGAGACGTCCCTCTTCCTGACTAATCTGGCCCCACCTCGTTCTGGCCATGAATTGGACATCTGCACCCTCCATCAAATCAAGTCCAGATTTCTGTCCCTGGACCAACACGACCCTGCTAGAGTCCAGAGGCTGCCATCGAGCTGTTTAGGGGAACTGGGATGAGATATTTTGCCTGGATATACCAGAGTGGACTATCTTTCAACCAGAGTTGGTCCCGCCTCAATCCGTCGCTCCAGCTTGGAGTACAACCCCGAACAATGGCTTTCTGGTCTGCAGCAGTGATGCTTGGCGTAGCCTCACAGAATCCACCACCCCCAATGCATCAAAACATAGAACGAGACGGTTCTTCCTCCTGGAGAGAGCTAGGGCTTCCAGCTGTCCATTGCCTCTAGTCCCGCCACCATCGGATGTCCCAAGGCGGAGTTACTTTCTGGGAGAGGCCGCTAGTTATAGAAGACAGAAACAACAACCTGAAGGTGACATTAGGAGTTGGTCGGCTCCTGACCACCACCGATCCCCACCCCGGCTGGCCGGCTGACCGCCCCTCCCTCCGTGGAGGATCCTTTTGGTTGTAAAGCATTCCCCACCCCTAGTCCAACCCCCTTGCATGGGGTGTAGTGATTGTAAGTTAAATTTTCATGTTGAAGCTTCACCGACGCGGCGAACGGGTGCGTACCCTCACCTCCTCGCTCGCCCACGTCTCCGACCGGAGTCAGTTTCTTCAAACTGGCTAGGTAAGCTCTCGGCCCTTGCTCCCATTTGTGCTTGTTCATTTAATATTCCTCAATTACGTCATCGGTTAAGGGAGAGAGCACCCGGTCCCAAGGCTTCCACCACCTTTGTGTGACCACCATGGATGTGAGTGAGTGAACCCGCACCCATCAGCCATTGCCGACTCATTGAATTGGGCACCCATACCTAAGGGGAGGTTAGCCTTGAGCCTTGCTAGCCCTCTACCAGCAAGGGTCTTGTCCCACACTCTCAACTCGGCATCCCCGAGTCACCCCCGGGTGGAGTGTGCACGCCGACGAGTGTTCGCTTACGTAGGCCTCTTGGCCTAGTGGTTGTGCTTGCACTCCTAGGTCCAAGGATCATTTGGTCGGTCCCAACTCATCCCTAGGTCGTGTCACATCACTCAGGTAGTGACTCGACAACAACAGGCTTCTCTCTCTAGGCACCGGGTGCACCGCCAGGACTCCCAGCCCCTGATACACATTGGCCAATGCAGCTGGAGCCAAGGCCAACTGCCTCCCCTCTATCAGCAGACACGCTGGCCATAGCAACTCTGCCCTCAGCAAGCCATCCTCACCGTGCAGGACCACAAATGTCGCCAACCAATATGCCAAGTATGCGGCAAGATGTATCACATCCGGCAAGCCATGAGGATTCCACCCCTCCTGTGGTGCATATATATAACTGGAGTATGTCCGGAAGCGCAGCTCCACCTCAGTGTACTCCTCCCACGGAGTCTGATCCCTGGTAAACTCCTGATAGAAATAGAAGGGTCCATTGTAGAAGTGGCAGACCCACACATTCAGCGGCACCCTGGGAGTCTGTGCAGCCCTGCCTCTCCCCACTAGGGCCAAGTCCCTCCAAGTCTTCAGAAGATACCGGTAGCTGTGAGATACTTGGTATTACCCCTGTCCGTCAGTATGGCTACAATGGAGGTCATCTAGTACCACCTTCTCATACCCTTTGCTGCTGATCGGCAACCCAAAAATCCAGAATAGAGACCATAAGTCAAGCGA
This sequence comes from Amorphophallus titanum, assembly GCA_024336825.1. Classification (NCBI taxonomy): domain Eukaryota; kingdom Viridiplantae; phylum Streptophyta; class Magnoliopsida; order Alismatales; family Araceae; genus Amorphophallus; species Amorphophallus titanum. The sequence goes on along the minus strand of JANBPO010005823.1, from coordinate 536,887 downwards.
GGTCTCTCCCTCTGTTGTCGCCATCGTGTTCCATCGGTGGTTAAAATGCTCCAGCAGTCCCTGTAGCAGCCCAGTGTAACAGGGGTATGCGTACAAAGCAGCAATCACCGCGTACCTGATCCCAGATCTATCCAACAACACCCTGTAGTGGTGCACGATCCCCATCAACCACTCGGTGGCCCCCTGACGGTATTGATGCGACGGGATCACTGCCCAGTGGCCATACCAGCTGATGACAGTCTGCCGTATAACTCCACCCAGAATGCTGTGGTCGCCATAACCCTCTCCAGCATACTGCAGACCTGTAGGCTCCAGAACTAGCCTGGCTATCCCCTCTGTCTCGGTACGGTGGTGGCCATGTAAATCCCAAGAAGTAGGGCCTAGCGGCCCAAATCTGACTCCAAACTACTCTGCTCTACTAAAGAATCCCAGACACTCAGTGCTAGGAAATTGACGCTTCCTCCAGTAGTCCCCAGAGAAGCTCGGATAGCAGTAAAATGCAATGCCATGTCGACTGTCCCTACCAATCAGAATGGCCCACTCAAGCTGGTGCCAGGCCCCCAGAATCTGTGAGTCATCCTCCTCCATGCCAGGGGGGACGTAGCTCCTGACAAACTCGAAAAGGTGGCGGTCCAGAGGGAACTCCACGGGGTAGCCTCCACTCCGGTCATAGGTGTATAGGCCGCCTGCCTCCAGAATCTGGGCCACCTCTATGGTCCCAACTCTAGTTGCCCTCTCACCAACTGGGCCCTCAGCCACTATCGTACGGCCTAGATCTAGTCGCTCTGCACTAGCCACGGTGACCACCGATGGACCCAGAGGGCGCATCAGTCGCTTAGTCCATAGCACCTAGTGGTCCTCCTCCCGAGCCACACGCCTCGGGACCCGCTCATCCCTTCCAAATCGTGCCATAACTGTAATATAGGGCACACAAAATGGTAAGGATACCAGAAAGTCAACTTGTATAACATAACAAAGCAAAGGCACATGAAGTGTCAAAATACAACTACAACAATTTGGAACAGGGGGCTCATAGGCCGTATGCCCTCGTCTCCACCTCCGACGCATGACCCGTGGGGGGCATTTGTTGTACCCGGATAATTTCCCAGCAAAATGCCAAGAAATAAGGGTTCGGGATGAGAGAGCACACTTTCTTCCGGTCAAATGTTGCTGCAAATCCAAATCGATGATGCAACTTCGACTTCTGTTTTGTGGATCCATAATGTTGAACCGGCTGACCGGAGCAAGCCGTGTGCCTCCCCCCTCCCCCTCTCTTGCTGGTCCCGCTCGTCGCCTTGCCGCCGTGGAGGGCAGCTCGTACTCCGCCATCGACGCATGCTCTCCCGTGGACTTCGTGCCGCAGGCCTTGCTCCCAGGTCGTGCTCCCCTCCCTGCTGTGGACGTCTCCACGTTCACTGCATCTGCTGTTGGTGCTGTCCCCCATGGTCCGGTGGTCCCCTGCCCTCTGGATGCTCGGGACGCTGCAGCGTGTGGGGACGCTTCAGGTTTGTTCGAAGGACGCGACGTCCATGCTGCTGCCGGCGACGGTGTGTGCGCATGTGAACACCCTTGGCCGCCGTCAGCCCCGCGCTTCGCCTCTACTGGAGCGTCTTCCATACCTCCGGCTTCGAAAACGACCGGCGTGCCAGCGGCTTGCCCTGTGTCCCCGTCTGCTTCTTCGTTTCCCGCCGGCGAGCCAAGCTGCTCTCAGTCACCCATTCCTCCACCGGCCGGTTGCCACGTTTTTACCGACTCTCACACGCCACCTGTTGAGATCCTTTCCCAGCCGTTGATCTCCCACCCACCCCCTGCGGATTCGCTCCCCTCCTGCCACGCATACCTGCAGTCAACCGGCCCCTCCGCGTTGACTGCTCCTAGTCTCGACGGGACACCAGCGCAAAACGGTGCTCTGTTTTTTACAGAGCCCGCTCGCAGGCCTCCTTCCTTCACCTCCTCCGCTGCCCATGCCAGCCTCTCTGCCTCCACGGTACCTCCCCCTGCCTCTGCGCCTTCGACCGCGGTGCTGCGCGCGCCGGAGCCCTCCAACCATGGCCTGTTGGCTGGTCCTCGGCCTGCCGGTGATCTGCCTGCTCCGGCACCCGCAGTCGAGACGGAAGGCCAGGTTCCTCCCCTTCATGCCTTCCCTGCGCCTGCCGGTCACCCCACCGAACCGGGCCTGCATCCTGGTGCACCATTGCAGCGTCTTGGTGGCCGCCCCCATGCGGTCGGTGCCGTTGCATGGCCGGCTAAAGGAGCAGGCGCAGCGGCTGGACTGGAAGGGTCTCTTCCTACACCGCCTTCCACCGCCGTTGCCCCCTCCTTTTCTCAGGTTGTCCTGAGCTCCTTCACCCCGCCGGTGCTGCCCCTCCCCGTGCACGCTCCCGCAACCACCGACTCCGGCGAGCCCGCAGTTTTCTTCTCGTTGGAAGCGCCTCGGCGAAAAACCCGGCGCGGGCGTGGTCGAGCGCGAGGTCGAGGCGGGCCTGGGTGTCGCCGGCGAGCGGCAGGCCGGCGAGGTGGCGAGACCAGTCGTCGAGGGGGTCGAGGGCGCGGGTGTCGGCGAGCAGGGCATCGGCTTCGCGGTCGCGGCCGAGGCGGCGGAGGACGAGCGCGCGGAGGTTGCGGGCGCGGAGATTGTCGGCGCCGAGGCGGAGCGAGCGGTCTAGGTGGTCGAGGGCGGTCGTCCAGTCGTGGCGGGTGCAATCGATCTCGGCGAGCGAGTGGTAGGCGGCGGATTGCCAGGCGTGGTTCCAGGCGGATTTGTAGAGGGCGGCGTAGGCTTCTTCGTCGCGGCCGAGGTGGCGGAGGACGACTCCCAACTGGTAGTGCGCTTCGCCGTCACAGGGGTTGGCGTTGAGGAGCGTCTGGCGGGCGATGGAGCGGCGGAGGTGTTTCTCGGCGAGGGCAAATTCGCCGCGGCGCAGGTGCCAGCGGCCGAGGGCGAGGTTGCAGCGGGCGTCGCCGGGGTCGCGGCGCAGGGCCTCGCGCCAGTAAGGGTCGGCGGCGCGCGTGGCGTGGCGGTATTGCTCGAGGTGAAGGCCGGTGAGGAAGAGTTCGTCGGCGCCGGCGATTTGGGCGGGCGGTGGCGGCTCGGTGGCGGGCGGCGGAATTTTCGCGGTGGCGTCGGGCGGTTGCGGGGCGTGCTCGAGGAGCACGCGGCCGTCGCCAGCGACGAGGCTCACACGCAGGTCGTGGAGCGCGGTGTTTTTTGGGAGGCGGATGGTTTCGAGGAGCGGCGAGCCGGGAGCGAGGTCGCGGGTGAAGGCGCCGACTTTTTTCCCGCGCGCGCGGAGGGTGAGCGCGGCGGAGGGGAAGACGGCGGACACGGCGACGCCGACGCGGGCGCGCGAGGCATCGACTTTGAGCGAGAGGGCGGCGTCGAGCGTGGCGTGGCGGGCGGGGCCGATTTTTTGGATGGGATACCAGTATTGGCTCCAGGTCTTCGTCTCGCCCGGCATGAGGAAGGCGAAGTCGGGCTGGTTGTCGGTGTAAACGCCGGCCATGAGCTCGATGTAGGGCGCGCATTGGCCGTGGGAACCGGGCTCGGTGAGGTTGCGGTCCCAGGCGTGGCCGAAGGCGTGGTTACCCCAGGTCCATTGTTTCTTGCCGGGGGCGATGTGGTGGTTGGCGAGGTGGACGAGTCCGGCTTGCGCGGCGTGGTCGTAGCCGCCGAAAAAATCCTCGCTCGAGCCCATGCACATGTAGGAGGTGGGGACGGGATAAAACTTGGAGTCTTTCTTGATCAATAGAACTATTTCTTTCCATAGCACTTATGTAATTGTTTATTTAGCATATTAATGTTATTTCTAGCTAGTTTCTAACTGTACGTCCCGATATTCCGCATTGGGGAGTGACAGGTCGCCACCACTGGCAACACTATATGTCGCCGCCATTGTCATCTCTTTTCCCATACATATGAGCTCACCACCAAGCACTTCGATAGCACCATGCAGACTCTAATCTTCCCTCCGACAGTGACTACACCACCTGTGGAGCACACATCGGTCATTATCATCGTTGCGGGACCCTTCTACCACAGCCACCAAACCAGCAGTCCCGTCGCAGCTCACCCGACATCCCTGACATCTAGCACCCCCATGTCGTCTTCACCAACACGGAAGCATAGTGGCAATGTTCTCAGCAACTCGAGCCCATCTCGCCATCACTCAAGGTAGCAACAACAATGCCACCGTGGTGCCTCCCCTGCCAGCCCCCACATATAGCTCTGTCGACCACTGCAAAGCCCCCTGCTGGTCACCAGTCTGAGAACACAAGATCGGCATCAATCCCTCAGAGTAGACCATGCACGGTGCCCCCCCTCCGAGTACGTTGGCGGCACTGTCGGAGCACACTGGGAAGCTCTCCATCTCGCCCGATCGGTTCTCATGCCCCTCCTTGTCGTGGTTGTCATTCCCGCATCCCATTCTCCTTCTTCTCTCTCATTCTCTCTACTCTCTCTCCCTCATTCTCTCTGCACTCTCTCTCTATGGGATGCCACTTCATGATTAAAAAAATACAAAACTCTCTCTCTCTCTAAACCTTGCCCCTCTCTGGATTGCACCCTGCACATCCTACTCCAGCAACCCTCCGCCCTTGCACAGACTGCTTCTGCTCTCCCTATTTCTCACCCAGACCGCCACTGCACTGGATGCGAGTCACCTCCCGGCACCATCATCCTTGGACTGTTGGGCGCCCTAGGTGCTATGGATTCAGAGGGGGGTGAATGAATCTCCCTATTTAAAAGTTTGCTTCTCTTATATTCGATCAACTAATCGACTGCTAAGGACACAGCGCAGGCAGAAGCAACAGATCCCCAATATAGAGTCTAAACCGCAGCGGAAAAACAGTCTGAAAAGATCTATGAAGAATAGATCGAACAGCTGAAGCGCAACCTAAGCAAGCATCTAAGCGTAAACCGATTTGAGAACAAACAGACCACAAGGACACACAAAAGCTTTTAGGTGGTTCGGTCCTCCAGACCTACGTCCACCCCACACTCAGACTAGAGTATGCTAATCCGGGATCGTCTGACGAAGATGATGATGACTCATCCATGGATAGTGACGAGGAAGAATTGATGGCTCTTGTTACAAGAAATGTCAAGAAATATTTTAGAAGAGCCAGAAGAAATGGAAATTTTACCAGAAGAAACACAAGAAGAAACTTCAAGAAGAAAGGTGAGCCGAGTAAGAAGGATGAGATAATATGTTATGAGTGTAAGAAGCCCGGTCATATGAGGGCTCAATGTTTCGAGCTCCAAAAGAAGCAGAAGAAAGATAAAAAGGACAAAGTAAAGAAAGGAAAAGTCATGAAAGCAACGTGGAGCGATGAAGACTCGGATAGCTCAACATCCGAGGGGAACAAGGCCTTCCTTCTGCTGCTCGATCAACTTGGCCTTTTCGTCGTACTCCTGCGCCTTGTAGATCAGGTAGTTCTTCAGCTTCGGCTCAAGGTTCACCAGGCCGCCGAACTCCACCTCATAGCGAACTTCGGCCTCCTTGGTGACCTCGCCCATCAGGGAAATCTGCTGGTCAAGGGAAGCGGCCAGTGAGTCATACGCCTGCATCAGGCGCTCGGCCTCCTGCTGGGCCTTGGACTTGCCGCCAGATTTCTTGCTGTCTTTGTCCTCGCCGCTGAAGAAGTCCGACAGGCGATCCTGTAGCGCCTTGTCGATGAACTGGTCACGGGACGCGGCGCCCTGCAACTGACCGCCACGGACACGGCGCTTGCCATCGTCCTCGAAAGCCCGGCGTCCGTCCTGGTCGGCCTTATGCATGGCTCGCCAGCCGTTCTCTACGTACTCGGCGCCCTTCTTGTACTGCTCCTCAAGACGGGCCAAGTCCTCTGGGTTCCAGTTCGCCGGATTGAGTGACTGAAAGGCCGCGTTCCCCTGCAACTCCAGGCCCGCCAATCCACCTCGGATGCTGTCAAAAACTCCAGCCAGAGAGCCAAGGAACTTGATCGCATCGGCAATGTCCCGCATCGACTGGGCGATGCTGTCGGCAATCGTTACCGCGTCACCGCCGTCCTTGACGAACTGGGTCAGCTCGGTGGTCAGGTCGGTCAGCGTGGGGAGAAGCTCGGCCGCGATCTGGGTGAACCACCCCTGCGTCGCCGCCTTAAGGTCGTCAACCCGATCCTTGAACTGGGCCGCCTTGGATGCGGTCTCCGTGTCGATGACGATGCCAAGCTCGCGCGCCCGGTCCTCCCAGCCGACCATCCGCCGCAGCCGGGCCGAGAGCTGCAGGTGCTCCCACGGCGTCGCCCGCGGGACGAGCCCACCGACGTCGGGGCAGTAGCCCATTCACCCTGCACAGCGTTCCGAAGGCTCATCAGAGAAAAATACACATAAATATCTGATAAATATTCGAAAGAAAATCAGGGGCATTACAGCCCTCCCCCCTTAAAAGAATTTCGTCCTCGAAATTCAGGACAAGCACCAAGCGACAAGGGGAGAACGCTTGGACCAACTGACAACGCCGTCAGGGCCCCAACCAACCTCGAAACTCGTAAAATCACGATCCTGAGGGACGCGGCCAGACAATGATCACGGACAATGCCTTGCTCACAACCCGATACACATCGGTCCTCAGAGCAGGCATCCATTCTGGCACATCACTCGCTGGGCGGTAAGAGTGCTTGGAAGGAGGTTTCTCTCTCAGTGGGCAGTCGTAACCTCTCTGTAGCAGGAAATGTGGCTCTCGTGCTCATATCCTAGCGGGCGGCTCTTCGTGGATTTCTCCCTCCGCTGGTCCTCTATCGAGGTCCCTTTTATAGGGGGTTGTCCAAGAGGGGGCGATCATCCCTTAATAGGGAAGGGCACCAGTTGTGGAGTAACGTTTCCCGTAATAGTGGGGGAGTTTCTCATTGTGGGACGATTATCCCGGAGTCAGTCGATTCCCCAGCGAATTTCACGGTGCTCATGGGGCGTGCTCGCCCTTAGTGGGGTAGGAATTGTCGCCGTGGGAGGTAACATTCGATCGTTGGAGGATCATCCAGCGGTCATGGTGCCTAGCTCGTGGCCTTCCCAGTTTGGCAAACCCAAGTATGGTACGTCCTAGGTCATCCGTCGCGGGCTGTGGCAGTCGGGGCCCGCCAGGCGCGTCGTGTACCATGAGCCATATTGGGACGAGGTAGATGGGTTTTTTGTGGGCCGTGATGAGATAGGTGGGATGGATTCAGAGAGGGGGTGAATGAATCCCCTTATAAAATTTTCGCCCAATTAAAAACTCTAACAATTAGAAATGCGAAATTAGAACAACATAGAGTCCAACGAGACTGAAGAACTAGGATGACCTCACTCAAGCACTAAACATACAGTCAATTCGCTCACTGAATATAGAGAGGCATCATCAAATCACTTAGGACCTTTTGGAACCAGAGTCAGATAGAGAGCAAGCCACTCAAGACATAAGCTGGACACACAATAGATCGGCCTATGCATGCATCTAGTGAATTGAATAAGCAATCAAACCATAGAACAAGAAACTTTTAGGTGGTTCGGTCCTCCAGACCTATGTCCACCCCACACTCAAACCGAGTGTGGCTTCACTGCTGCGCCTCACAGCTTGCGTCCGCTGGGCACCACAGCTTGCGAGAGAGGGGAGGGGGCTATTTATAGACTCCACACTTTTCCTAAGACCAAAATGACCCTGACAAATGGACTAATGACCAGACCAGTCCAAGGGTGGGGCGCCCCTGGGCCTAGCCCACTAATTGGGCCCAATTGACTAACCAACTGACCCAATTACAACTTAACTGACTTAAATAAGGAAAGATTACACATACATGACTCAAATAAAATAAAAATTACATGACTAGACTCATAAAAACATGACGAACACAATGGCACATGTCGACGAGCAATCCAAGCCTTGAAAAAAATGTGGAGGGGTAAGGGATGCCCCCCATTAGTGTGGTAGACACAATATTTCTGAAAATCACCCTTCCGGACCATTTGTCAGCCTTACAGGCTATTTTACACCCATATCGCATATTTGTCAGCCATATGGACCTATTTGTCACCCTCAGGTTCAATAGCCATTGCTGTTGTTCTTTTCCTCTTTTGCCTGACTATTGCCTTTAGTTATTTATCACTATTACTACCCCATTTGTCACTACTATCTTTTATTTTTCACTGTTGCTGACCTATTTGTTACCCTTGTCAAAAGCTCAGTTCTTCTACAAGCTTTAAAGTGCCTGCATCGACGTGAAGACCTTATGGCGTCAACACAGCTTCATCATTTTTCACGTTTTTTGCTCTAACGTCCATTTTCACCCTTGCCACGTCATTTATCTCCTCTAGAAATCATTAGTCACTTTCATTCTTTCTATGCTACCTTCATAGCTTCAACGTCGACCCTAGATGCCATGGGGTTAACACAACTTCTGAAATTTCCATCCATTTCAGCCTTGCCACTTATTTTTCACCCTTACTGAGGCATTTTTCACCATTGACCAGCTATTTGTCACCACTACCTACTTATTTGTCACCACTAATCCATCGCTATAGATGCTTCTACTCGCAATTGGCTCTAGCGTTCTGGCTGCGTCGATGCTATTGGAGCATTACGTCAACACCATTGTAAATTTTCTTCTTGACAGCTTCTTTTCTCACATGCCCACCTATTTGTCACCTCTATCTAGCTATTTGTCACCGTTAAGTGACTATTTGTCTCCCATAGAGGCCTTTTGTCACTGATGCTGGGCACTTGTTCATTCAAACTCTTCCTTCGATAGCCTTGAAGTATTTGAAGCCTTTTTGCTTGAGGTTTGGCTTGGCTGCGTCAATGTCACCCATGTTAGCGTCGACTCTACTTCAACTTATTAGCTCTTCAACTGTGCTGAGCTATTTTACACCTCTAACGATCTATTTGTCACCACTATTCCAAAGAGGAAAGCTCGGGTTAAGGCAGGGAATAACGCAAAACGCGACGTAATGAAAGGCGTCAATTCATGAATCGACGACCTTGATGAGGGCGTTACTAAAATACACGACCGTATTGAAGGGCGTCATTTTATGATCAGAATTTGGTAATAAAATATCGCCGTAGTTTGAAAATAAGGATGAAACGCCTTTGTCAAAGTCGCTATATAAATAACGACGTTCAAAAGGACGCTATCAAATATTTTATTTTGGAAAGTACGTATAGGGTAATAAAATCTGACGCCCTCTTGTAAGGTCGTCTATTCATTAAAACGCGCCCCCATCACGGTCATTATTCAAAAATAACGCGCCCTTACACACGTCGCGAATTATCAAAACACAGAAAGACAGAAAATGGATATATTATGGAAATATTGAAATAAACTTTGGGGCATTGACTTAGTGACATGAAATTTATTCAGCAAAGCGTCATTTTTGGCGTGTCTACAGTGGTGTCCCCACCAGGCGGCCCCTCAGACAGACGTGAATTTTAATTGGCATCAAGGATTTCGACGCAAAGTCTGCTTCAACCGTACTTGGTCAAGGAATTGGCGACCAACCCCCTGGATGCCATTTTGTTCATCCGAAGAAATAGCAGCTTTCCCTCTGGACGCCAATTTCACCATTTTTCCCTGTCGCACAGCTAGCATTCAATGCTAGCCATGCATGCCATGCCATCAAGCAGCCGCTCGCCTGTGTGGCTAGCGATGGGGATGCCATCGGAGAACCCTCCGTGCTCTAGCGCTCTCCCCTTACCACGTCAGAGTAGCAACGATGTGGACGTCGACGCTCGGCAGTAGTAGCAGCAGGCGACACGACAGCAGCTGCATTGTCAACAACATACGAAATTATGGCCTGCGATCCAAAAAGAAAAAATAGGAATAAAAGGAAGGGCTACGGTGCCCTCCGAATAGGGGCTCAGCCCCTATAAAAGGCCCTCTACAGTGAAGCAAATGATCTTATTCGGCCTCCTAGAAGCTTGGAAGAAAGGGAGCCCTGAAGCCTCCGATGTCTCAGCCGTGAGAAGAGTAGAGAGAGAGGGAGTGAGGGAGCTATCTGTAAAAGGGTAGGGTCCCCCTCTTGTTCTTTGTTTCTTTCTCTCCCTTTCTCTACAATTTGTGGGGTTTTCTATAGCCTGGATGTAAATCTCCATGCTCCAAGAAATGAAAGCAGGGCCTTCAGTGTGTGTGTGTGTGTATGTGTGTGTGTGTGTGTGTGTGTGTGTGTGTGTGTGTGTGTGTGTGTGTGTGTGTACCCTAGCCCGCTGAAAATCAGGGAGACCGTGGTATGCTGCCCAGACCATGTCCCAGGAGATCCGGGTCCTCATCAATCCCTGCGTACATGGAATAATTGTGGTTATTGAGTATACAATCTGAGATTTGGTTTGAATATGCTGAAGGGAATGGTTTGATTAATTCACGCCCTGGGGAGGGGCGTGACTTGTTCTAGTCACGTCCTGACCCAGGTCGTTTCTTCCTCTGAAAACGCCTTATGGCAAGGCGTGTTTATCTGTCCCTCCAGTTCTGTTTTCTAGAAACGCCTCTGCCTAAGGCGTCTTTTGATTTAATCACGCCCCTTTGGGAAGGGCTTTTTGAGTTATCATTTTTAATCATGTGATAGAGACGACCTCTGGTTTGGTCGTTTCTTGTTTAGTTAACGCCTTGGGTGGGGGCGTCTTTTATCACGGTTTGCAGAAAATACAGAAAAATAAAAAAAGTTTTTATTAATTCACGACTCTTTGGGAGGCGTTGTCTGGTTTAGAAACGACCTCTGGTTTGGTCGTTTCTTGATCAATTAACGCCCTGGATAGGGGCGTTACTTCTCAGAATTGACAGAAAATAAAAAAATATATATAGCATGCAGAAAATACAAAAAATATTGAAGTCACGCCCTATGGTCAGGGCGTCTTATACAAAATTCACGCCTTCGTGGAAGGCGTTTCTTTCCTGCATTGCAGGTTTTCAGCCCGATGGCTATGGAAATTGCAGGAAAAATAAAAATAAAAATAAAAAAAATGGGAAAGAAGGTTTTCTGGGCCTACCCGTTCATGCCTCAGAGGTTGTGGCCGGGGTAGGGGCTCTCGTGGCCGCCGGAGCCGTCCACGGGGGACGAGCGCCGCCGCGGGCGGTGGCTCGTCAGCGTCTCCTTCCTCCTCTTCTCCTTCTCCTTGTTCTTCTCCTTCGTCACCTTCCTCATCTCCAGTTCCTTCGTCATCTTCTTCCTGGCTTGCCGTGGCCTCCACGGTCCCCTCATCGACGTTGCCCTCGTCGCCGGCCGCCCTCGTCGTTAGCTCCTCCACGGTAGGGAGGTCGTCGCCATGGGCCTCGGTCGTCTCTAGGTCGACCACCTCCGGCGCCGTCACCCTTTGCCGCTTCTGGGGACCGGCCATGGTTAGGGAGAATATGGGTTTGAGAGAATGAGGGTTTGAGAGAAAGGGGGCTTTGCGGTTTGAGTTTGCAGGAAAGTTCGAATGAGGACGGACGGAGGAAGAAGAAGAGGAATTTTAGGTTTTAAGTTTCGAAAAGAAGACACGCCTTCTGGGAGGTTGATGTTCATAGTCCCAGGATTGCCATCATCAAAAAGGGGGAGATTGCTGTCCCTCGGATTTTGATGATGACAACCCAAAGGGCTTTAATATGATAAACTGAATTGAGAAGTTAACTCTTGGCTTACTAAACTGTTCTTTTAAGTTGAAATGTTTTCGAAAACCTCCGGTAAAATGAGCCAAGGCGTTAACTCACTCAAGTGAGGGCGTGGACGCAGTGGTGCTCTATCAAGACAGCTTCTGTACCTTGCCTGTGTACTTAAGTGCACTAAAGCTCCAAAGAGTTAACGCTTTGCATCAAGCAGCGTGGACGCTGCTGTTAGAGCTTTCATGAATGTCAGACTTCAAGTGTACCAAAGAGGTAACGCTCCGCACAAGCAGCGTGGACGCTGCAGCTGGAGCCTGCACGTAGATTAAACATCAAAAGGTCAAAGGCGTTAACGCTTCGCAGCAAGCAGCGTGGACGCTGCAACTGAAGCTTTCGTCAAGTTCACATCTAATGCTCAAAGGCGCTAACGCTCAGCATCAAGAAGCGTGGACGCTGCAGTTGAAGCCTTCGTGAAGATTGAACATCCAAAGCTCAAAGGCGTCAACGCTTTGCAGTAAGCTGCGTGGACGCTGCAACTGGAGCTTACGACAAGTTTACATCTAATGCTTCAAGGCGTTTACGCTTCGCATATGCAAGCGTGGACGCTACAGCTGGAAGCCTGAAGATAACCTGTGCAAACTTACTACAAGGCATTGGCAAATACTACTACGGCGTAAACGCAGTGGATTGGCTGCGTTGACGCTGTAAGGTAGAAGTATAAAGGACAAGGTGGACGCTTCTAGCTACACGTTTGTTGTCAAGGTGGACGCTCGCTACTGCTCTTGCCACAACTAAACAAAGCTCTTGCAACGAGTCAACGCCTTCAGCTCAAGGCGTGGACGCAGAGGAAATAGCTCTTCGTACCGAAAGTGAAATTCAGTTAAAGTGGGGGCCATTATCTGTCTGATAAGTTGCGAAGAATCGTGCGCACGTGGGGTAGTGTGGAAACCTCGTGCGGGACCCAGTTCTGGGCGGGAAAACTGAAATGTGAGAGTGAGAAGGGGATCTGACGTGCTGAAACAAGTGGCAGTCATATATAAATATGAGTGAGCCAGCTAGGATTAAGTAATCGACGAATTAAGAAGATCAGATCTGCAGAAGTCAGAGACAGAGAAGATCAGAGAACGGGAGAAAAGACGAAACAGCTACAGCAGGCAGACGAAGCTCAAGAGGAGAATCGAACGAGATCGATCTGCTGTTGAAGGTTCAATGAAATTCAAATTACATTCAATTTTCCATCCGCGTAGGGCCAGATCTTGCGTAATTCTTTCACGTAAGTTCGATAATCCTCTTCATCTTCTATCACCTCTGCTTGCAAAGGACGGACTCGGCTGACCTCCCACATGGTCAGAGTGCTCTGAACTGCCCGTTCATCCTCCTCGGTCCCGATCTTTCTAGCTTGAAGGGGGGAAAGTGTGATAATGCTGGAACCATAGTACGGGAAAGCCCAATTTGTAAGTAGCACCGGTGTAGGTTGTAGATCGCCAAGGTAGCATTCCCCACTAACTGTAGGTCTAGGCCCAGTCGTCGAGATGAGCTGAGAGGAGTGCCTTGAAGAGCCCGTGGTCGCATCATAAACTTGTCAATTGGCAAGGTGTTGAGGAAGAGGCGCCATTCATCCCGTGTTTTCTTGTCCGCAGTTCGACATTCAACCTGTGTAGGGAACCCAGATGCACCTCCTATTAAGAAGAGTGGGTGGCTCCTGAATATATGGCTAGATGAAGGCATGTCCTCCTTGGGTAGAAATTTCAGCCTAATTCCTATCCAACACTCAAGGACAATCATTGACTCAAAGAGGGGCCCCCCAAGTGAAGCTGAGCTGAGGCCTTCACAAAGGAATGAAAGGATGGCTTGAGAGATGGATAAACCCCACCACAACCCACTAATAATGCTGAGGTTTTGAATGTCTAAAAGGTGGTCGGTGGTAGAAAAGAGAAAGACCCCGCATAAGTAAGTAGAAGTAGCTTTGGTTATGGCTTCGAATCTCCCACTCTTGTTCTTGCAATAAGTGGTGATCCACTGAGCCATGGGTATCAAATGGATATGCTGGGAGCTGATCATGGTCCTAACATCCTTTGAGTTGTGAATGAAATCCCCTAAGATTAGTGATGGATTTATAGGCTCAACCGTGTGACACACCAAGTCTTCATCCCCCACTTTAGTCTTAGGAAGGGCTAGGTAGGTCTCTACCTCCTCTAAAAGGACAGTAGCTTCAAAGGTTGGGAAGATGAAGGTGTGTGTTTGAGGATGCCACAACTCCACTAAAGCTGAAATGCTAGGCCAGTCATAGGAAATTTTCTGAAAATTCTTGGCTAAAATCACTAAGGGGTGAAGGTGCCATGCCCTTAGGATGGAGAGAACCTCTAAAGGAAGTTCCTTTATCATGGGAGCAACCCACTTCAGACTAGAATAACATCTTGGGCCAGGAAGGAGCTAAAAAAAGGAAGAAAAAGAGAAGAAGAAGAAGAGGAATGCCATGAGAAGAAAACTTAAGGAAATTCATGAATTTGTGAAATTGATTTGAACTTACCTCTCTTGAAGAGCTCGTGCTCAAGTCCTTGGGGATGGAAGTAAGCCACTGCTGCTCCCCATGTTCCTTCCTAGATGCCTTTGGCCGGGTATAGATGACCTCCTCCATGGTGCTAGCTTCAAATCTCCTCTTCATGATGATTTGGGTAGTTTTAATGGGATTTTTAAGGCTTAAACCAGAGATTTTTGGTGAGCTACAAATTCTGGGTCTATTCCTAGTTATAGGGCTTTGGTTCTAACCTTAATGCATTGGGATTGGGGCTAGGTGGCCCGAATTTGAGGTAGGATTGATTTTTGTGGAGTTTAGGTGCCTTTAGTCACGGATTGGGACTCTCCTGGAGAGTCCCGATTGGATTTAACTGCGTCTTCACCCTTGCGGTCTATCAAGCGACCGCTAGGAATCGCATGCGGTCGTCAGGTGACAGTTTGTCCCTTTCTTTCACCGCCTTCTTTCTCCCTTGCTCCAAACGGTCATCGGATGACCATTTCATCTCCATTGTGGTCACTCATACGACCATTTTTGGGTTCTCCTTTCTGCATCAACCACCTTTTCCATCGCAGTCTACCCTGCGTAGTCTATTCTATCCTGTTCTCTCCCTTTTTCTTTGTCAGTCTTAGAAGTTGGCATTGTTAGTCATGGTTAGAAGGTCAGCCGCCATGCAAAAAGATAAAAAAAGATCATTTTTCATTAACTAAAAAGAGTCATGTACATGCATGTCCACAAAAAAGAGTACAAAGTGACTCTCAAGCAGGTCCCTCTCCTGGGTCCCTACTGTCACCAGTGCCCTCATGCCGCTTCGCCGGCGGATCTATGGCAGTGCTCTCCTCCTCGCAACGGTGTCATCGCTCCTCCTCCTCATTCCTCCGGTAGCCAGAAGAGCCAGTGAAGCAACCTCGATATGCACTGCTGGGCGCGGCGCTCTGGCTCCTGCTGGACTCTGACTTCTTTCCTAAAAGTAGGAGGGCTTCCTTCAGTCCTGCTATTATGCCCTTCATCTCAATAACCTGCACTTGGGACTGGTCTCGTTCGCCCCTCAGCCTCGTAGCCTCTTCTCAGAGCCGCTCTACCTCCTCCTCCTCTGCACGATGGTGGGCCGCTCTTGTGCTCAGTCACTCCACTTCCTCACGGAGATGAGCCACCTCTATCGCCTCTGCTCAAAGCCGCTCTGCCTCGCTCAGTGTCGTGGTCAACTCCCTCGTCTGCATAAGCATTCATCATGGTCAATCAATTGCATTATCATAAACATTTAGTAGAAAAGAAGTCGGTTGGTTGGCTTACCCTCTCTACGAGAATGGCCTCGGCCTCCTTGGCCCAAGTGACCACCCGTGAGAAGTCAGCATCCCGCTCAGCTCAGCCTCCTGCTGGCTGGGAGGAAGAATATGGGGCATCCGGTCCCTACCACTGTGCTCGCTCAGCTCGCTACATAAATGTCAAGTCAGTCAGTCCATAAGCATTTGCATATTAAGTTTTCTGTTTAATAGACCTCACCAGAAGCTCCAACGTGCACTGGAACTCATCCCTCTACTACACGGTGGAGTGGAGGAGACCCTGGAGCTCCGCTATCCGTCCTTGGAGGTCTAGCCACATGTAGCAAGTCCAGGTGTCAGTGCATTAGAAGTCACTAGGAAGCGTAAGTTTAGAAAGTCATACCAGTTGTCAAGCATCATGAAAAACCTGGTCTCTGTATCTCCTGTCATAGGCCTTCAAGTAAGCCTCATCACTGGCATCTCGGGCTTTCACTACCCGGCCTCTACCCGTCCAGTCGCGCACCTGGTCGATCGCTTGAGTAATCCAGTCGATCTCACCGCTTAGTCCCTTCGAGGACCGTCCTACGCGCTCGTCATCCCTCGTCGGGAACTCCACCTCTGGCTGGTGGACGCCCCTGGTCCTCATGATCAGGCGGTAGTGAAGTGGCTCAATGACGTTCATGCAATGCAGCCACACGTCCCGTCCCGCGTAAGCCTAGGTCGCCTCCACCCAGGGCTGTCCCTCGTGACCCTTGTCATGGTACGGTGTCCAGTGCACCTAAAAGGGGCAAGCATTAGGGTCAAGTGCCAACATTTAGAAGCATTTTAAGTGCATTTAGAAGCATAAGTCTAGAGTCTAACCGATGCATAGGGAAATGTGTCCATGTCATCTTGGATCGCCTATGCTAAGCGTCGCAGTGACCTGATGTCCCGAACCGCCATCCATCGCCTCGCGATGGGTACCCGGTCTGGATGTACCTCCTTTCCCTGCCCTAGGCCGGGGAGGTACCGGCGCGGAAAGCACACGGCGCGCGGAAGGAAGGGAGAGGGCTCTCGGCGCGGAGGGTTCCCGGCGCGAGAACACTCGCGCCGTGAACTATTCCCCGCGCCGGGAGGATTTGGCGCCGAGAACCTGCGGGGCTCTGTTTTGGGGATCTTGGGACTTCGAGGGTATCAGGCTCTTAGGTCTTGAAAAAAAAGGCTGAATGAGGTTTGATCATTTCATGGCTTGATGATTATGTGGCTGAATCATACTCCGAGGGTGATTGGAGGGGAATTGCCTTGACCCTCACGATTCTAATCCTTGGAATCCATTGAATTTCATCATCTGTCTCCCTGGGACCAAGAGATCGATGTCTCTGGCCCCAAGGGAGGCTTTGATAGTTCTTTTGAAATCGGACCCAGTTGCAGCTAGCAGGAGACCAGGAGTGCTGGGTTCCGTTTGGTAAGTAACATTGTCGGATGCTGGTCATCCCAGATGCCAGGAGATATCCTGTCTCCGACCCTGGAGGTGACCTCTGATCCTTGTTTAAAACCCACAGAGAAGGAAGCACGATGTCGGATAGCTCACGCATGCATTGTTTACAGATAAATATGCAGACAGTAAAAGGGGGAATATCTATCTCTTATTTCCAATCTCTTCGTGATAATTCTAGCCACAACAGTACATTCATCAGCTTGGACGCCGGACAGCCATAGAATAGCAATCAGTATAGAGGAAATACAGACGGTGGTAGGAGAACTAGAATTAGTTCTAACAAACAGGAAATCAAAATACGCATATAAACACTTATTGGGGGAGGAGAAGAGAGGATGGGATGGGGAGGGCGGAGCATTGACTCCATTCCCTCCCCTACGCCCACCTTGGGCTTCGGATTCCTTGAACACTGCTTGCTTGGCTTCTATCTCTTCTCTCTTTGATCTCTTCTCTCTTTGATCTATTCTCTCTTTGATCTCTTCTCTCTGCTATCTATTTTCTCCTCTGTTTTTCTTGCTCTCTTCTGTTACCTCTCCTCTTCAAGTGTCTATCCTCTTCTCTGTTCTCTCTCTCTCTTTTTCGTAGGAAGCGAAGGGATATATATCCCACAGGCGTCTTGGAGGGTCCTGGAGGGATGCAGTCGGCGCGCTTCAATGAGTGGAAGAGGGCTCCCGGCGCGCTTCAATGAGCGGAAGATGGCTCCCGGCGCGCCCTAGTGTGTTGAAATTGGGCCACCCCTTCAGCATTTCGGCGCCACCCCCATTTGGCCCATTAAAGGCTTTTAGATTCATTTGTGTTGAACGGCCTTTATGGTCTCATGTAGTTGTCTATGTGTGTCGAATACACTTACGCTCTGATTGACATGATCGAATATAACTCGTCACGCACTCTGGGTTCCTTCCGCACTCGAGGCGTGACAAATAGACTGTTTAAGGAACTTTTATGTTCTAATAGTTGGACTATCATGATTTTGAGAAATGGAGTTAACTGATAGGAATGATTATTCTTCCGCTATTTATTATTCTATTTATTTATTTAATTCTTCAACTAGTTTCTGTTCAGTTAGGTTTTTCCCACTGTGACATCTCTCCAAAATCCGAAGAGAGTTGGAAATTGAACCGGATTCTAAGGTGGGGTGTTACAAAAAGGGTGTATTTCTAAGAAGTCTAAAGATAATTAACTTCATTATTCATAAACAAGTTAACTAACCTTCATCAAAATTTTTGAATAAGATAATTAACCTCCATAATTATTCTTGCAGGAACCTAGATTCAATGGAGGTGACTAGGTCCAGCTTTGTTCCCTATATAGCACTCGTAGATATCCAAACTTATGCGGACCTAGTTAGGAGAGTTCAGTTATTAGAAAAGGCCGCGAAAGAGAAGAGAGAGAGAGAGATAGAGAGTTGAAGAGAAGAAATAAGCCACAAATTCTAGAAAATTTACCTCGACTAAGAAGAGACCTAATATGGGTTGTAGCTCGCAAAAGGGTAAGAAGCTTAAGAGAGAGAATGATTGGGTAGCTCTGGTACATTCATTCCAAGGAAGGTGTAAGTATTGTGGTAAGTATAGCCACCAATCGAAAAATTGTTGGCGGAAGTCAGGAGCGTGTCTTTGTTGGGGGAGCTTTGACCATAAGCTAGCCCGATGCCCTATTCCGATCCCGAAACACCAAGAAGAGACTCAAGCTTTAGTGGAAGTCGAGCCTGCTAAAGAAGGAATGGTAGAAGGTACCCCTCATCCTTAACCTTGAGTGAATTCTTCTCCCATTTAGTACATCTTAAATTCTTCTATTTCCATAGTTACCTTAATGACTTGTAGTTTCTTGTTCTAGAGTAGAAGGTGGTGAATTTGGGGACCAAATTCTCTTTAGTGGGGGAGGGTGTAACGCCTGGTAAATTATAAAGGTTAAAATAGAAATAATTACATATATTTTATTTTAGAAAGAGAAAAGACAATTAGATATCAAAGTATCTCATTCCAATTCTAAATCAAGAGGAAATGTAAATTATCCATTAGTGAATTAATTATGAAATAGAGATATAAATAAATAATTGAGTAATGAAAATTAACTATATTCCTTTTTATCTATTTGTGACTTAAACTAAATAAAGTATCGAAACCATCGCCGCCATGCAACTGCTGTGGTCGGAGCTGAAGCAGGTGGTGGAAGTGTCCAGCGCCACCGTGCTGGCGGCGATCCTGCAGCAGCGCGAGCGCTTCGCCGGCCGTCGCGTCGGCGTGGTGTTGACCGGCGGCAACGTCGATCTGCAGGCGTTGCCCTGGAGATGAAAACATCGACGAAGTACAGCCCATGAAAGCTGATGGGTGCAAGCGCGACGGCGTGCGAAACATCTTCGTCGCGTGGAACGGCGATGAGCTGAACGTGTCTGGGCCAAGACAGTCCGACCAGGCTCGGCACCCGAACCACCGGCGTTGCATGACCAGACCGTGCTGATTGCCGTACCGCAAGATTTTGCTTGTTGACAGGATCCGAGATGTTGCCCGTATCCTGAAAAAAGACTGGCGCGCAACGCGCGAGCCCAAGGGGACAATGCGATGCGTGCACGTTGGCAAGGGGTCTGCCTTTTGGCGGTCATGGCGTGGGCCTTTGGTGCCCATGCTCAGGACCAAGTCTACGAAGACTACACGCGTGATCTACGCGCGGCGGAGGCGACCACACCGCTGACCTCGACGCTGTTCGGCGACCAGGTCAGCCTGTACAGCGGCGAGACGCAGTTCGACGTCACCGACATCGATCTGCCGGGCAACGGCAGTTTGCCGGTTCGGCTCGGCCGCCATTTCGTGGTGCAGAAAGCCGGCCTGCAGATAGGCAGCCTGGGCGGATTTGGCGAATGGGATCTGGAAGTGCCGTACATCGACGGCGATTTCGCCTACGAGAACGGTTGGGAAGTGGAAGTACCCACCAACGTCAATCAAGGCACCTATTCGCGCTGCAGCGTGCAGACGCCGCCTTTCACCCTGGTGAACGGAACCTTCGAGCCGACATACCAGATCTGGGACGGCAACCTGCTGTACATCCCGGGCGAAGTCGCCGACGAAGAGTTGCTGCAGAACACCGAGGCCAAGCTTCCCGCGGTCACCGACGGGAACACTTACCCCTGGGTGACCAAGAGCCTGTACCGCGCCATGTGCGCGCCCAGCACGGCGAATGGCTACCCCGGCGAATCGTTCGTGGTGGTCTCGCCCAGCGGCGTGCGCTACACCATGAGCTGGGTGCTGGCGAATCCCACGGAGGGTGCCGGGTACCAGGTGCCTTATCCGGCCGGTAAAGGGTATACGACGGTATCTGCCCTACGTTCGCGGATCTTCCTGCTGGCGACCCAGGTGACCGATCGCTTCGGCAACTGGGTCAAATACAACTACAACGCCTCGTCGCAGCTGACCAGCGGCGGCGTGCGGGTTGGGGGGGGGCGGCGCCGGCGGGGGAGAGAGAGAGAGAGAGAGAGAGAGAGAGAGAGAGAGAGTTGATCAGGTTCAGATGTGTACAAAGTGATTCTATAGGACTTTACTAAATCACTGACTTCATGATGCCCCCGTTACTATAATTCCTTATGTTTCTCTGCTACTGTAAGCTCGAAATTTTGGCAATCTTTCAAAGGAGATATCCATTTGGATGTTTATTCTTTCCTAGTGGCTATATGTTTCCACTGAGATGAATCACTACTAGATATATTCATGCTTCATCTACCAATGAACTTCTATTGCTTTCAATTTGAATTAATTCGTGTGTAGTGACTATTATTATGAAGAATGCTGGAAAAGGAACTGTTGTCTTCTGGAGATAATAGAGGCAGAAAATGATTGAAAATGATGACTAATTGCCAAATCTATCAGGTTGCGAAAAGCAAAGAAATGACTAATTAAAAGTCATTCTAACATAAGACAGCAATTCGGAGGAAGATGGGGCTGACAATCTAAGTGGAGGAAGATGAGATCCTAGTGTTTACCTTTGCAAAAGAATGATGGAGAATATTCTTTTGCAAAGTGGAAAGCTGTTGTGTCATGCAAACATAGTTTCTAGAATCAGTGACTTCACTAGAATGGGGTTATTTCATTATGTATCATGTATGCTTGATGTCATGTTAACAATAATGATCTATGAGATGCACGATGTTATTTTTTATCAAATATGAGTAAGGAACTAAGGATTGCCCTCCCAGTTGGTTGGAGACAAGGGATGTTGGAGACACCTTGAAGAGTCCTTGAAGAGATCTAAAAAAAATCTTGGAGAGATCGAAGGATCAATTTCCTCCATAACCTTCTGCTCCTCCTCGTCCTCTATCATTATCCTCATCTCATATAGTTTTTCCTCTTCCATAACCTCCTCCTCCATCCTCCTCATCTCCTACTTCTCTTCTTTTTCCTTTCCTTTGGCCCCATTCCTTGTCCTTTTCTTTCTCCTCTCTCCAGCTTCTTATTCTTGGTCTTGGCAGAGGTTTTTTTTCAAGACTCTTACAGAGATAGAGACTTTAGCCTTTGGAGAGATCTTCAGAAATGGCAAACCAAGAACCGGAGTTTTAATTTCTGTTAAGTAGGAATGTTGGAAGCTATCCTTTTTTAACAATGACTATTAAGAATTGTTGACATCGGGTGCGAGCCCGCCCCTTGCCCCAGCCGGTAGACATCCTGATGTCCAAGGGAGTAGGGAGCAAGCTCAGGAAGGGGGAAAGGATGAAGCCGCGAAGGAAGCGCGCTACACCTACACCGTTCGCGTCGTCGCCGCGGGCCGTTTCGCCCTGCCGCCGCCGCAGGCCGCCTCGATGTACGATCCGGCGATCCGCGCGGAAGGTCTGCCGGGAATGCTGATTGTGGAGCCGTAACGCGGGATTTTGTCATTCTTCGACTTATTCCCAAATAAACCGGGGAGCTTCCGCGTCATACGGGTATGCCCATGCTTCAAAAACCACTCACCCTGTTTTGTATCGCCGGAATCCTGGGGGGAGCCGCCGGCGCCGGATCCCCGTCGTCGTCCCGGAATGCTCCGGACTCGCGTTTCCAAGGCTTAGGTCCGGTAGAACTGACCGAAGTGATCCGGGCGGACGCCAAGGCGTTGCCTCCCGGGACCTACAAACTCGCTCGCGAATGGGTCGGCACGCTCACGTCGTTGGAAGACAAATCGGCGACGGTGAAACTCCCGCCGGAATCGCCGCAAAACATCCGGTTCAATTACCTCGTGGTCGATAAAAACGGCATGTCGCTGGAGTCGTTCCGGACCACTCCGGCGGGCGCATGCTCGGGAGCGCCCGGATTCCGGTTTGTTCGCTGTCTTCACGGCACCGCCCAGATTTTGGCGGAGAGCCGGCTCGACACGCTCAGATCCCGGTATGGAGCGTCGTTCCTGATGAGCGACCGCTGGGGCTCCGAGGAGGAGACGAATTGGTCGGAGGGATGGCGTTTCTTCAGTCTCGATCCGGACGGGACGATCGTGTGCCGGGACATCTTCGTCCATGTTTCGGAAAAACGAAAAATAGAAAGAAAGCCGGGGGCCGGAGCGGGCGAAAAATACAAGATCCTCTCTCGTGAACCGGCGAAAGTGAACGCCATGAATCTTCGACAAGGCGTTTTTCATCCGGCCGATCCCGCTTCGGATGCGGAACGGAAACAATATCCGTCGGAAGACGACCTGTACGCCGCACGACTCGCCGCCGAAAACGCCCGCATCGACGCGCAGCCGGAGCCGCTGCGAAGTCTTCTCAAGGCGTGTCATGCCCCCGACGATTTCGATCTCGCCGCCTACAGGACCGCGATCGACCGCTTCCGCGCCAAGCCCGATCCGCTGTTGATCCGGCAATTGGTCGCACGGCTTGATGACGGAACCTGCGAAATCCAAGGCATGCTCGAGGCGAAACAGGGCACGTGATGAAGGCTCTCAAAACCCTAGGCTTCATCGTCGTCGCCACTGCCGGTATCATGGTGATGGCGCCAGTGCTGGCGATCGGGCTGGCCATGAGTTTGAGAGCGTGATGGCAGCCAGGTGAGGTGCGAGGCGAGCAGCCAGCCGCCGAGCAGGGGGCCGGCGACGCCGCCGACCTTGCCGACCACCCGTGAGTACACCTCACAGCAACTGCAATGTCACTGAATTATTTTCAATCATTCATTCTCTTTCAACTAGGAGAGCACGTGCCAAATATCCCTAGTGACCAATCAGTTGACTAGCTTACTATCAAAAAGTGCTTAGGATATTATATGCAATTCTCATAACTAAAAGAGTATGTTTTAGCAAAAGTGAGGTCTTTTAATGCAATAAGAGGGATAAATAATGTTAGGAGTAGAGTATTCTACGTCAATGACTAAAAAGCATAAAACAAATAGATACACATAAGTTAAAGTACATAACCACATTCACAGACTAAGTGATTCATGTGGACATGAAAAGGCATCGATTTCACAATAGCTTCTAAAAGAGAGTTGCAAAATTCACGTTCAGAAAATGTCAAAAAGCAAGTGTCACTGACTTCTAAAGCTCATTTGGCTGATAGAGAGACTACTTGTGTTCGACACTTAAATTTTCTCCAGATTTAAAATGACAATCCAAGGGTGGCTCAGCTTTGAACAGGAAATAGTAATCATCTTTATGCCGCAAGATGAAAGGATTTGAGACTATATAATCGCATGTAAGCAAGTCACATCAGCAAACCAGACCAAGAGTTCATTAAAGCATGTATATTTTAGAATATCATATTACAAAATTCAAAATCCTAGTAGAGACATCAGATATCATACCTGTCAGAAAAATTCTGATATCAACCCTTACAAGCCCAAAATTACACCTCACAGAGAACATGCATGCACCGACTAATACTCTTGCAAGGTTAGAAGCACTAGACATCTTAACCATCAAATGACAAAACGTGGGTAGGCCCCTTCCCAGAAAGGGGAGATCTGGCAACGAATTTAATATTGAAATGTTGCACTTATTTCCAAGGATATAAAATACACAGCAAGAGCTCTGACTTCGAATAAGAAGCACTAAATTAAACTCAACAGTGAAAAGTCCAACATCTTGGAACCTCAAATACAAAACAATAAATTGAACTCAATTTATAGATGAAGAAAAACCCAAATTGACTATGAGATAATCAAGGTATTCATTTGTCAGCGGATTGGGTACGATTGAGATTTATTTGTAAATCTTGCAATTTTTCAATTGGACGATCAGTCTACAAACATGATTTCACTAGATTACACTTCATAACCTACAATGTTACTAGTATCGAAACCCCTGTTTTCTACCACTCACTGTCTTTGTCTAGGGAAGCATTTTCCAAAATAATAAGGCTAAGACATGGGTTCTATCAAATATGCTAGGGATATATATATAGTATAAACTGGTTACAGAAAATAGGTAGCGGTCTGGAAAGGGCCACTACTTGCAAATAGCGGTTTGTCGAGGACCGCCTTCTGAAGGACGTGGTCTCTGGGGAACCATCTTCTGTCTGTAACATACAGAAGTTTAAAATAACGTACATGGCCTGTTCCAGGGCAACTAATGCTTGAAAATTATACGGAATAGAAGAATAAGACATGCTAATATGTTTAGAATGAAGAAAGCATAAAATAGGCATGAATTGAAGTCCAAATTATTATCTTTTTGTTATAGGTGCAGGGCTAATATGCAGAGAAAAGTATGCAAGTACAGTCACGAAAAAATATCAAATACTCAATGTAGAAAGCATGAAATTGGGCAAGATCAGAGGGCTTTTAATCCTAACTTGATGCTTAAGCCATTTATGAGATAACCTACCTCTGGGGTTTCTCCTAGAGCTCAAATTTCTCACTAGAAGTACGCTCCTATTCTTACGCATCCTGCGTGGAATCAGTAACTTTCTGACCTTCTAACTCCTAAACCTCTCGACCTTAATTCACAAAATTTGGAGGGTGATTAGAAGACGTAAAGAGGAACAGATAACCCTTAAGCCTGGGTATGAAATTACCTCTGTTAAGGTCTCTAAACTTTAGATCTTCACCGTAAAAACATGCATGTTCCTGTGTGCTCTGCAGAGAAACAACTACTTAGAGACGTTCTAGCTCCTTAATGACATCTTCTTCTAGCACAAGATTTGGAGGAGAGTTAGACAATACTAAAGGGTACAAAAAGTTCTAAAAGACTGATATTAAATAACATCATCTTACTATCGAACCACAGGAGCCAAAACTAGGGTTCGTGCAGGTCGATTCTGGGTCCTATTTATAAGGTTTGGCCTAGGGCTGAGAGATTAAATCAAATTAGAGTCCTAATGTGGAGTAGGATCGATCCCCGAGTGTCACTTCCCGATGCGAAAAATTGAGGCGTGGCGAGTCGTAACACTCGTGTCGATCAGAGCATGTATAAGTGGGGTCCAATCACAAGGAGAGAAAAAAGGATACTTTTATTTCATCGAAATAAGATTTTACAGCAACATTAAGCCTTAGAGGTATTATACAACTTCCAGGTATATAATTCTAACAAGAGCAATGCTCATAAACCTAGGTAACTAAGGTAAACTTGATCCCTCATTCACTCTAGCCCATCCCCATGTGTTAGGGGTTCATCGTCGGAACTACCTGCAATGTTAACCATTCGGAGATGCCGCGGCGGTTGCGACGCTATGAGGAGGTTGAGCACAAACTTGAAGGAAAGGGTCTCTCTTTCTCTTTGTATCACTCTCACTCTCTCTCTTTCTCTGTGTGTGCATCCCTGGCGAGATGATTACGTCGAAGGGAGAGATCCCCTCCGGCGCCTCCTCCCGACAGCTCTCTCTCTAGATATATAGTACTCTCTCCCTCCTCCCCTTTTTCTATCTATACCGGCGCCAGAGGGAGAGACCCCCTCTCGGCACCCCCCCTCCCTGCCTCTCTCTATGTGTGTGTGTGTGCATCCCTAGTAGAATGACTACGTCGGAGGGGGAGATCCCCTCTGGCACCCTCTCCTCGCCTCTCTCTCTCTCTCTCTCTCTCTCTCTCTCTCCTTGTATCACTCTCTCCCTTCCCCTCTTTTTCTATCTGAACCGACACCGGAGGGGGAGACCCCCTCCAGCACCCCCTTCCCGCCGCACTCTCTCTCTCTCTTACCCGTCCTCTCTCTCTACCCTGGGGTAAAACGGTCCCTTCATATGCATTATTACGGCTGTCTGCTGCGAATGTAACTCCAGTGGCACCACAGTTCGGGTTAAGAGAATTTAAGGGTACACGGGTAGATTCCATAAAGATAGGGGCATAGTGATAATTCGAACTTTTTTCAGAGATATACAAGTAATTTTCCCAAAAACATATCCACAAGTGAAGCTGAAGTAAGTGACAATCTAGATGAAGAAGATGTTGCCTTCTTTACAAGAAAAATAAGAAAACTCATCTTCAAGAGAATGACTCGTGATGGCAAACCAAAGGTGAGCAAATGCTCTTTCAAGGGAGAGACTCCTAGGACTAATGAAGTTATTTATTATGAGTACGAAAAGCCAAGACACGAGGGGAGAATACCCTGACCAAAAGAAAAAAAATACAAGAAGGATAAGCTCAAGAAGAGGAAGACTACGGTGGCTGTTTGGAGTGAAGATGAAAATTTAAGCTCAAGTGAGGAACGAGAAGAAGCTCATATTTGTTTCATGGTCAAACCGAGGAATAGGGTGTTCATAATTCGGTTCAAACAGAAAAATTGAATCGAACCGAATGACTGAAAAACCAAATCGAACCATTTGGTTCGGTTCGGTTTGAACTTGAATTCAGTTTGGTTTGATTTCATAACATGTGAAACTGAACCAAACCAAATAAATTGAATTTATTATTTATATTTATTCATATTATATATCATAAACATATTAAAGTATTTAAAAACCTAATTACATACACATACAAACATACAAAATATAAGTATTTCGACAAGCCGCTCAGCTGGGACAGACTCCAGAGATCCAGCGAAGTTTCCCCCTCAGCAGTATAGAAAGTATTGTATTCCGGACAGAAGACTTCGATCATCCCACACCACAGTCCTCGGGAGATTGGATACCGATACCGAGAAGCATATACACTATGGTGGACACCGGCATTCACCAAGATTGGAGCATACTGCTGCAACACATAGTCTGTAAATTCAACAGCTCCCAACCCGAAGGCATGAGTGTCAGTGACCTTAAGCTCTCCGAACCACCCCACGGAGATTTGATGCTTGAAACCGACTGCCAGGCAGTCCAAAAGAAAGGGCTCGTCTCGATACCCCCATTTTAGTGGGGCGAAGAATAAACTGTATATGGGCTTCTCTCTATCAACGCGCCCGATAGTCTCGTTCCATCGAGCTGGCGTAAATTACGGTGCTCTTGTCAACAGCCCAAGTTCGGGAGTCAGCTCCTACAAGCCAAGGACAGCGTCCCATTTTATGAGTTCTCCAGGAAGGTATATGGGCATGCCCCAAATAATAGACTCGTTCAGGCTGTCTCTGTCATCTAGTAAAGCTCCCTCAGCTCAACGGACGAGAATTATATCACGCTTCCCGTGAAGGTTGAAACGTCTGATGAAGGTCATCAAGTGCTTGTCCTTGGGATGGTCCAGTCTGACGCCATCCCCACGCTCATATTTAAAGTGATCACCGTTGAGGATCATCAGTCGTCTGGTGTCAACGGTATCAGTTTCTGAATCTGAGGATTCTGCAACCACGGCTATCCACCTGAATCCTCGGTCTAGAGAGTGAACAGTCTCCCGTGTCACGGTGACGCGGGACACAGAGGAAGAAGAACCGGATGCCATGTTATCTGCAAAATAGCATCCAAAAAAGAACAAGCAAAGTCAGAAGTCAGTTGGTTGAAGTAAGATTTTTGATAAAATTTCAACAGAGTCTCCCCAGCCCGAGAGTTTGCCAAAAGAGAAGCGGAAGCCATCCACCAAGGGAGTGACCCCTAAAAGTAGCCATAGGCATTAAGCCAAGGCCGAACGGGACACCCGAGGGATTTAGCTCCGAGGACAAGTCCTACTAGGAGCCTCCCATGACCCATAAAATGGGTTTAAAAGCCTGAATAAATGCACCCTCACTCACCTGCTTGAGGACTCGGCATGAGCGCTCTCAACCTCACTCAACGGCGCCGCGGGATGAAGAGAAGGGAAGTGAGAGAAAGTTTCTGTAGAAATGAATAGTGGTGAAGTAAAAAAATCAAGATGAGGGTCTTATATAAGGGGGGGCTCCCCCTGTTAATCCGACGCGCAAATGAGCGCGTTGTCTTAACACCCCCTCAGTCAAAATGGTGCGTTGTACTAATCGGTGCCGTATTAACCTCCAAGCAAGAAGGCGCGCCATTTTCGGCGGCACCGTATTAACGTCAAGTCAAGGTCGAGCCAGATTAGATGACGTCGGATTAAGCTTCGACGACAATGACCGCACCAGATTAGCATCCACGCGGGATTCAAAGCCGTTCCAAGCTTCCGTCATCAGAGGAGATCAATCCAGACAAAGCTCATCCGTCGGTCCTGCTGCACTCGTGCCTCGCTTACAATACCCACATCTAGGGGGCATTTGTTGGCACTCAAAATATGATCGTTAGTGACCAAGCCGCAAAGATGAATGATACAACCCACTGAAGCATAGAAGCCGATGAAGATCAACCTATTGAAGACTTCTCAAGCTACCAGAGCCTCGAGTCACCTGGAATGAACACCGGGGACTTCGCCTCAGGAGAGTCGAGATGAACTCACAACCAACCGGTAGCGCGACCAAGCCTGCCTAATGATCCAACGTCGACTCCGTCGTGCTGCATACGCCCTACCCATCATCTGATCAAGGATGATGGTCTATCCGGTGAACTGCCACCTGAATGAAGACTCTCTTGAGGAGGAAGAATGCCATCGACCCTTCATAATAAGGAACCGTAGGCTCTGTCAGCATAAGACCCCGATTACCAGACACAGGTTCGGCTTCTCACCATATTGGGTCTGTTAGCGGTCGAATGATCACCTAGTCAAGGCAAAATTATTCCAGGTGCTATTCCACACTATAAGGAAGCTTTGAGCACTGACGAGGCTGAGCCAGAAGCACAGATCGTAGTGCCGAGTGCCACGTCAATGGAAGACCCGTGCCCTCAAGCCAACTAAACATGAAGCTCCAACAAAGGTCACACATCCTACCAAGAGCTTCGTCAACCTCCCGCCAAGGTTTTCTCGAAGACCGCAGCAGGAGAAATGACTAAAAGTGACCTCCAGAATCATCCCCGGACTCGTCGATCAGCCCCGGACAATCGAACGAGGCTAATACGGCGCCCCCGCTTCATCGACGCCCCCTAAAGCGGCGCCATCTAAAACGGTGTGCGAAAATCAATCCAAGAGGCCCATCAGACGGCACCCTCCTCCACGGCGCGCTCCAGATGGCACCGTTTTAACATCAGTTGTATATATCTCTACTTAGTTCGACCAAGTAAAAAAAGGAGAAGATGAAGTGGAAAGAAGCCTGGAGAGCGAAGAGTAAGAAGAAGAGTAGGAGCCAAGGGGGCGAAGGCGCAGGGTGAGAGCCAGAGAGGAATTGGGGGAAAGGTTAGTTCTCGACCGTGAGCGCTACCACCAATCAGAAGTTTGTGGGGTTTCTTGAGAAAGAATGGTTCCTCTGAGGTTTTCTTCCCCCTGTCACCGCCAACCTCCGTCCTGCTCGATCCTCTGGCGCCAGAGAAGAAGGGCCTCTACTCCCTCTGTTTGCTTAGGTGGGTCGCTGTGGCGTTCTGCGTCAATCTCCCTTCACCTGTTTCTCTTTCTCCCATTGCAATGTAAATGAGAAGGGGGGAGGGGCGATGATATGATCCCAACCTTCCCCCCTCTCATCATCTCTGTCGAATGCATCCGTGTTTACTTCTTATCTATTTTAATGGGGACCGCGCGATAACGCCGGTGCTGGAATAAACTCTATATATCTTTCTTCCATGGAATGAATATATATATGTATCAATGGTTGGAGTGTTTAATGCTGTCTTCTTCCTCTGCATCCCATTTTCTCCTTCCCTGTAATTTCTTCTCTCGGCCAGTGAGACGGCACCATGCAACAGTGCTGGCGCCGTGATGAGATGTTAACCTATATACATCCCCCATCCACTGTGCCTAAGGTGGTGAATGTAAAGTGTTTGAACGCGGTGTCGTATTCACTTTCTTCTACCCACTCATCTTCTCCCTGTTCGTGCGTTTACCCTACGTGAATGGCTTCTGCCGTTCGTCTTCTCCGATGCCGATATGCCCAGCTACGCCATGGGCTACATCAATCCCCTTCTCCTCGGGGTTCTCTTCCGCTCGAACGCCGAAGGTTTTTTCGCCAGAGACCAACACATGTGTGCGTCTCTCTGGTCAATTCTGGGTCCGTCCTCCTATCCCCCTCCTGTTCTCAATCATGAACAGGAGGAGAGGAGACTGTCCCTATACTCCGCGTCATCGTCTTCTAAGCATTAACCCGATGGGCATCCTGTTAACCTGTTAAGATGTGCATGCCTAATGAGCATTGGAGGTGAGATAGCTAGTGCAACACCAATGGGCGCCTTGGGAGGTGGAGGTGGTCCTGCACAGCCAACGGTCTATCCCTGGAGGTTCACCCACGGGGTTCCCGGGGTAAGCTCCTAATTATCGGGAGGTCAAACACAGCGACTGACGAACCCAAATGGATGGAAACCTCGAGGGCTAGCCTACGAGGGGTACCGATAATCTATGGGTCATCAACACAAGTTTAATTGGACAACCCAAACGAGACGGAGACCCCGAGGGCTAGCCTACGAGGGGTTCCATGGACTCATAGGCTACCACAATCCCAGACAGGGGATGTGGGCTTAATTTCCTGTTGGATCAAAGGATCCATTTATGTTCATTCTTAATGGCCCATTGGGCTCCACGTTATAGGAGAAGGGGTCCCTATGGTTTTTGAGCAGTTTGGAAGAAATGGGTCGATGGACTCATTTAATGGGGAATGTTCCCCCTCCCCGGCTAGTAGATTGACATTCACATCAGGAAGAAACATAACAATTAAGGAATACCTTTATATTACCTGAATAATAGGGAGCAGTGAGTCATGCTAATGGACTCATACCCTTTCCCTCTCGGGGGTGGAGAAAACTGAGGACTGATTATTCAGCCATCATCAGGAAATCAACGACAGGCTGGGAACATAGAAGATTAAGCTTTCACTATTTGGAGCTAGCCATGGAGACACATAGGCTATGTGTGATGGGCCACAGGGGCTCACAGTGAGGGGAAGCATATAGATGGAACTTTCTAAGACAAATAGTCAAACGCTTAAATGGCAAAATGCGGCTAGATGACCACCACCCTTATTAAATTGGGTTAAGGAGATGACATCCTCGCGATGGGAACGGTCATACCCCATCTGACTAATGGCTATGAGTGGAGGGGCAATGACAAAACCCATTCCATGAGTTAGCAGGAAGGTGTAAATCCCTGATGAGGAGAGGAATATACATCAACCACACAAAGTCGCCCAGGTGTAATTAATCCACCGAAGTGACCCCCGGGCAGGGGGATAAGGTTAATGTAGCCCTTGGGTGACCCAGAGCATGTTTTGCAATAAAATGAAGATCCTAGCAGTAACACATAGATAGTGTAGGGAGAAAACATGGCAGACAAACACAGAGGGCATACGACGTTCATGTATAGAGAAGCATTTAGGAAGGAGTAATTCATAGAGGGATAGAGGGATTCACACCCCAAATATCATTATATTGCGAAGAACACCATACATGCAGATGCCTCCAGGCACCCTTCACCCAGAGGCCACCAACATTACACGGTTGTGTGACCGGAGCAAGGGAGATATGCAGGGAAAGGAAGACGTGGCCGGTGGTGGTGTTTGTGGTGTAGTGAAAGGGGTGAGAGAGGGAGAAGGAGGGATGAGAAAAAGAGAGAGAGGGAGAGAGAGATTAGAGAGTGTGGGTGAAGAGTGGAGAGGCAAGAGGGAGAGGGGGAGTGAGGGAGCTGGTTGCGGTGTGTGCGAAGGAGAAGCGCGGTGCTGCGGCAGCCAGTGGTGGGAGGGCCACGGCGAAGTGGAGGGAGTGTGTGTGTAGTGGTGTGGCAGGGAAGGGCAAGAAGAGAAAGGAGAGGGAGGCGATGCTGTAGGCGTGTGCAGGAGGGGGTGCCGCAGTAGTTGCGGGAGTTCAAAGAGAGAAAGAGAGAGTGGGAAAGGGAATAGGAGCTAAAGGGAGAGTGATCGAGGGAGAGGGATGAGAGGGACAGTGCAGGGGTGCAAGAGTGTGAGTGTGTTATAGAGAAAACGGGAGAGGAAGGGTAGGCAAGAGAATGGGGAGTGCAGAGGGGGGGAATCGGAGGTGAAAAGGTGAAGGGAAGACAGCATCGGCGGTGCCCCTACTCCAAACAGGGGCGCCAACCTATGTAGATTTGAGAGAAAGAGAGAGATGGGGAGTGAGATGAAATGGCAGAGGGATTGAAGGAAGAGAGGGGGAAGGTTGAGGCAGTGAATGGTCAGTGAAGAGAAGGGGGGAGTGGTGAGCTCGGAGGGGCCAAAAAATTATCGAAGAGAGAGCCCACTGTGGGGCTTTATAGGCAGGGGTTGCCGCCTTCACTTGCTTCCCATGTAGCTGTAGAAGATCTACTACCAGGATTTGCCATATCCCCATGCACCTGACGGAGGGACTGAGATCTCCATGTACACTGTTTGAAGGCCCTGCATGCTTGGTGTGTTATTCTCTGGTGGGGGGGCGCCGGCCTAGGTGTTGTAGTGGTCTTGGGACTTTTGCAGAATCCTCAGGCAATCTTGCAGATTGCTGCGATCCTGTACTTGCTGTGTTTGCCTGGAGCTCGCCGGCTCCCTATGCACCGCAGTCTTACTGCCATGCTCGACTATTCGTTGCCTCATCATGCTGCCATGCCCGCGTAAGCAATTGTGGCTTGCTCTCCTGAGAGGAGCTCACCTGCCACTGTTCACAGAGTTTGGCAAGGCATGAAAAAAATTATATGAAGGCCCTTTCATCAAAAGAATTTAACCATGTATTTCAAGCTTCTTCAACACATAATAAGTTTGAGCAATAAACAAATGTCTTATCATTTAGCCTTCAAACTGAATTTCTCATTCCGACGGACCATCAAGCTCTCTCGGACCCGCTATTTGCACCATCCGAATCTGATTCACTAGTATTTCTTAAAAATGTTAAAAAGTAGGGTAATGAGGACACTTGCCTAGTAGGTATCTTCGCATCAACATAGAGGTAATGTTTAAATGATTAATATTTTAGCTCTAGAAAATAAGATAAGAAAAATACGGTAAAATGCGCAGTATAAGTAACACAAGTAACAAGATAAGATCAATGTAAGAGATATGCGAGCAGGATTGAGTAAAGATATAACAAGAATGTAAGTATGATCTTTCATAAACAAGAATATCCTTGCATGAAACGAGAATGTACTTTCACTTTTCACTTTTCATTTTTATAACCATAAAGACTATGCATTAGAATGTCATGCAACAAGCATGTAGCAATTCAATCATGAGATAGTCCCATTGATTTCACTTATTTATAAAGAAAGTACTCCCAGCGTAATGCGACACCAGTAGCATCATACCCCATGGTTAACAGTATGTTTCCGATTATCAGCCGAGGGGACTAGCATCAAGCCCTTGGACACAATCAGTGCTTGAACTGTATCTTCAAATATAAATCAAGCTACTTCCACGAGTATAATAATAATGTAAGGCCAGTGATGTAACCAACTCAACTATAGTTTCATGATGTCAAAATTTAAAGGTGAGAATGCACCAAATAAGAATATGAGAGTTCAAGAATGACTTAAAGCAAGATTATGCCACTGAAAGAATTCGACAACACAACGGTACATTCATTACTTTTCATAGTTTATTAATATCTTATGTAATAGATGTTAAGTTCCAAGCAATCATCAGGCCATCTAATAACTTATGAAACCCAATCCAAAGGTCAAACTTCGGGTTAGACAGAGTCAGGGGTAAAGCAGTCATTTACTGGACCATTTATGGAGGTATGTGGTCAAGACAGAACTGCTAAGGCAAGTCATGCGGTCTAGTCTGGACTGTTTAATGCCAGAGTGAATGCAACGAATGAACCAGACCCATGCGGTCTAGGCAGGGCCGCTAGGCATCTTTGGCGATCACATCATGGGCCGCTTACAGGCTTTGGCGGTCGTCCATAATGCCGCTAAAGTCCAGAACAATAAAAACACCAGCAAAGTGCTCTCTAAGCATTGAGGTTTTAATGGTACAACTAGCTCGACAACCTAGTGGGAATCCCAGGCTCGCGGAGACTTATGGAGGCCTTGAAACAAGATCACCTAGTCTGGTAGAAGGAATATCCAACGGAGAGGATCATAAGTCTAAGAAAGTATGCCCACCTCCGGATCCCATGCGCGAACGAGAAGACGACGAGACGCGTGCGGACCCCGTGCGCGCACCCCAGCCGACCAAGCCCGAGCCGCGCGAGCGCGACCGCCAGCGCCTCGCCAAGCGGCTCGAGACCGATCCGGACGATCCGGCGATCGTCCGCGGCGTCGATTAGTCGCTAGTCCACGCCCATCGCGGCGCGGCAGGTCTTGGTGTACAGGTCGCGGAACAAGTTCTCGGGGTCGGTCTTCGCCTTGACCGCGTCGTAGTTGCGCTTGTTCCACGTCGACCAGAACTCGTCGCGCGAATAGTAGTTGTGGGAGATCAGCGTCTTGATCCCGCCGAGCTCGTGCAGCTTGTCCTCGATCAACTTGTGCACGTTGACGTCGCCGCGCTGCTTCATGCCGTAGATCGCGAGATCGAGGAACAGCTCGTCGTGCAGGTCGCGATAGAAGCTGTCGTCGATCCACTCGTAGTCGCGCACGCGCCGGTACGGCACGCACCACAGCGGGAAGTAGCCGAGCTCCGCCTCGTACCATCGCAAGAACTCGTCGGCGCGCGAGATCGGCACGAACACGTCGAGCGTGACCGTCGGGTGCTCGCGGCGCAGCAGCCACGGCATGCGCTCGGCCGCGCGCAGCAGCGTCGTCGAGTCGAGCAGCTTGCCGAACACGAGGCGCCCGACGGCGGAGCGTGGCCGCACGTCCGTGACGCCGCGGTTGTAGCGGAACAGGTAGTGCCGGGTCTCGAGGTAGTCCTCGTCGAGCTCGCGCGTGCTCTTGTAGTAGATCTTCATCCAGTCGTAGCGCGACGTGTACGGCGCGTGGTCGACGAACGTGGCGACCGACAGCACGTACTCGGTCGGTGAGTGGATGATGCCGTCCATGAAGTCGACGTCGGCGCGCCCGTAGTGATCGAGGATCGCGGCGCGGTACGCGGCGAACGTCGGGTACTTCTCGTAGCTGACGTGGACGTACGCGCGCGCGGGCACGAGCCGGAACACGAGCTTGGACAGGACGCCGAGCGTGCCGAACGAGCCGTGCATCATCTGGAACACGAGCGCGTGCTGGTTCTCCGGCGTGCAGGTCAGTACGTCGCCGTGCGCCGTGATCACCTCGTACTCGAGGCAGCTGTCGTGGAACCCGCCGTAGCGGAACGACATCGACTCGATCGAGCAGCCGGAGACCGCGCCGCCGATCGTGATCGTCTCGAGCTCGGGGACGACCATCGGCACGAGGCCGTAGCGCAGCGTGGCGTCGACGAGATCCGAGAACGTCACGCCGGCCTCGGCCGTACACGTGTGAGTGAATAAACCGAAGACAACCAAAGACCTACAATAAAAGAGAGAACAAGGGTTTATCTAGATAAAGAATAGTAAAGGGAGAGCGATTCTGTAAGCCTTTAAATGGCATTCGATTGATGAGGAAATTTGCATCCCAAACAGGATCAGCCTAAAAAAAATTAGGGAGGTGGCGCTAAAACAAGAGTGCTCTAGCTATCTCAAGAAGGTGATGTTTTTTACGCTCGGCAACACCATTTTGTTAAGGAGAATACGCACAAACGACTCATGGATGATGCTTTCATCTTCAAGAAAGATATTGATGCTACGGGCAAAGTACTCGCAAGCATTATCAAAATAAAAAATATTGACAGATTTACCGAACTAAGTTCTAACCATGTTGCAAAACACCTGAACAATACAAGGAACTTCATATCGAGATTTTAAAAGGTAGAGCCAAGTACATTGTGAATAGTCGTCAATAAAAGTAATGAAGTATCGATAGCCATCCAAAGAGGAGACAAGGGAAGGACCCCACACATCATAATGTACAAGTTCAAATGAAGAGGTGTTTTATTTATAGATGAAGAAAATTAAGTCCTACAATATTTTGCTAACTAGTAGACTTGACATTGTAACGACTTAACATCAACTGACTCAAATAAAGTGGGAAACAAGACTGTCAATGACTGAAAGGAAAGATGCCTTAAACAAGAGTGTCACAACTGAATCTCCTGTAGTCTCTTGTCTAGGTTGGGGGTCGCTCACGTGGCTGGAAGATATGTAGACATCTACTTCATGGCCAATCCCAGTCGTTTGCCTTGTACGCAAATCTTGAAAAACACAATGGTCAGAAAAGAAGGTTACTGAACACTGTAGCTGTTTGATAAGACTGTTAACAGAAAGTAAATTTATAGAAAAGGAAGGAAGATGAAGGGTAGAGGACAAGGCCAGATGATGAGATAGGCATATGGATCCTTTGGTAGTGACGGTAGCACAGGTGCCATCAGCAATAGTTACCCCATCTTGGTTGGAGAGTACGGAGTAAGAAGTGAAAGAGGTAGGTATACCAGTCATGTGATTCGTGGCACCTGAATCAATGACTCAAGCATGCTCTGAGAATTTGGTAGAGGTGCCTAGGGCTGCACCATGTGTACCTAAAGGTGAAGGAGAGGAAGCGAAAGCCTAAAGTTGTGGCAATAACCTGTACAATAGCAACATCAAAAGAAGTGAAGCAGAGGAGATGGGGCAACAGCTACATTGCCTTTGGCTTGCTTCTACTCCTCAGAGCGAAACTTGTGGGGCTTCTTATCAGCCCATTATGAGTTCGGGAGCGTCCGGTTTTGTTAAAGTGACTAATGCAGGCCGCGTCAACCGTAAACTTGGCGTCTTATGGGCTTCCTCTTCTAATAGCTTTAGACCATTCATTGTCGGGAAGGCTGCCCGCCCCTCGCATCGCTGCCCTGCCAATACGCCTATTTCTGGAATCTGCGGCCAGGCGCATTCGGATTCGCCGCCGCCGTATATTCCGCGGGTATCTCGAAAAAGGACGCGGGAAAGTCTTTTCGGATGGCCTGTACCAGCACCATATCCAGTGAATAGACCGTGCTATGCATGATTGCTTTTACCACGAACCCATCACACCCGGCCTGCTCAAGGGCCTTCATCATCGCTGGAGTCACGTTTTGGATCAGTTCCATCTTTTTCAAAGCGCCATACCCCGTCACGTCATTGCTCGTCCAAATATCCTCCGTTATCGCCATCTTCGACCCGGGCGTCGACATCGTCATCCGGGCATGTATACAGCTGTATCCCTGTACGGTCTCGGTACCCACCTTCACCGCTTGGTAGCTCGTGACCTCGATGAAGCGACGATCCCTGCAATCACCTCGGCGGCCATTTACCGGATCGTTCAGGAACTGGTCAACAATAGTATCCGGCATTCGACGGCAACGGAAGCCCTCGTGCAAGTCATCCGCGAAAATGGAACCCTGAGCATTACCGTCGAAGACAATGGGAAAGGGTTCGATAGCAAGATACTGGCTAAGAACTCTGGTATGGGTTATCTCAACTTGGAGAACCAGGTCGCCTATTTCAACGGAACGATAGATATCCGGATCAGCCCGGGCAACGGAACATCGGTTCATATCGAAATTAAAAATATCGGCTCATGATCACCGTATTTATCATTGACGATCACCAGATGATCATCGAAGGCATCCACTCCCTGCTGGTCAATGAAAATGACATCGAATGGATGGGAAGCGCCAAATTGCCGGCCGAACTGATAAACACGCTCAGGACGCGACAGCCCGATGTCCTGCTCATGGACATCAATCTACCCGGAAAAAGCGGGCTGGATTTTTGCAAGGAGGTTAAGGCTCAATACTCTGGGATAAATATCATCGGACTCAGCACCTCCTTTCAGGCCAGTGTCATCAGGAAAATGAAGGAAAATGGGGCCGCCGGATATTTATTGAAAGATGCTTCCAAACAAGAGATCGTTGCCGCGTTGCACGAGGTCAGCCAGGGCAGGGAATACGTCAGCTTCTCCGTCGCCCAGGTCCTGAAGCAGAAAACGCCGGCGGCCCAGCTGCCCGTTTTGACGGTTTATATATATATACATATCAGCATCTAAAATGTACCAAAGAATTCACAATCTAATCAAATATCCTTATCTGAGCACAAAGTAACAGAAGAGGATACCTCTCATTCTAAAAGACAAGCATTCACCCATCAAAGAAGCCTTGGGGAGTGCCAGGGAGGGCATCCGGTAATGGGGCGCTCTCAACAGCGGGGTCCTTGCTGACCTCCTTAGACAAGGATTCATAGGGACATAGGTTGCCCCACAGGCTGTCCCACATCCACTGACCGCCATCTTAATAAACACCACCAAGCAACAACAGACCAAACAAGCCTCAGTCTTCAGTCAGACAGAATAAAGGTCTATATAAAATAACTCTGCTCCTCGAGAGGGGAAAGTAAGAACCCTCGTTCCGTGTATGTGTGAACAACTTCTAGAACAAGCATAGGTTTAACGTGTCCCCCAAATATGGCCAATAGCAGAAATATGTCCTGCAATAAGATCAGAAACAAGAGGCCATCAAAAAAAAACCCTGGGAAGTCAAGAGATTTGAACTTTCTCAAACACTCGTATCAAACAACCAACAATCCTCCAAAGAAGACATGTGAAAGGAAAACCAAAGCCGAAAACTCATTATTTCACGCGTAGGGCTGATCTGGGGATCGCTATTCATCAACCACAAACGCGAGACTCGATCGGAAAAAACACCCAACAGGGAGCGACGACGTGGGAAACGAACACAAGAAGAGGAAAAACAGAACGGCCGTAGCCTTTTGGAAGCCGAGCCTCGCGTTTCGATTCCCCGACACAAACGAAGTGCAAAGGTGACGACTTCGTGAAGAAAAACAAGCGTAGATTACAAACCTTGTATGATCGTAAGAGCGCCGGAAATTGGTTCAGAGATTAACCACAAAAAAAAACAGAAAAACTTGCCGGCTGGGAGAGATAGAAGGGGAAGGAGGGAGATATATAGATAAAAGCACAAATAAGCGCCTACCGGATTACCAGGCCGGGGATGTGGCGGCGGGCGAGAGGTGGCACCGGCACCGATCACCGCCTTACCCTCTCCGTTTCCGCCTTTCTTCTCTCTTCCGACGGCCTCGTTCTGGTTAGGAAAAGTAAGATCGCAGGCCGCCTTTTGAGAGCCGTCTGATCGACCGACTTGGGATGCGTGTGATAACGTAACGGGGTTCGGCGGAACGGCGTTTAAGGAAGATTAATGGAGGAAACCACCTGGGCCAATTTATCCGTGTGAAAAATCTCATTGGGAGCCCATTTTCACGTGAGCTTTAAAGTAAGGCTTGTTAAATCCGATCGAATTTTATTATGTTTTTCTCTCTCTCTCTGTGTGTGTGTGTGTTTTTTTTTTTTTTAAATTTTGTGCACAAAACTTCTCCCCTTTTTTCCTTTTTGTTTTGGCGTTCGAATGCCCTCCCACCTGGTTCTAAATTCTAAAAACTGGTGTAACTGGATCAGAATCAGACCATTTCCCCCCGTCCCCGAAAAGCACAACTAGACCAGTTCTTGGCTCAAACTGTTTGGTTTTGTATACAAATAATAAAAAATACGTTGAACCAACCATAAAGGTCTATTCCAGTCCCTAATCCATTGTTTTGTGTACAAAACCCCTAAGCATTTGAATACTTTGTGCTAAATAAACATCAGTCCAGCAGTTGTTACTTGTGAGTCAGCTTCTATCTTCCACTGTTTTCTGATCATTATTTGAATGCTCGTTTGATACAAATGTTGATTTGATGCTAGTGATTCTGAAATATGGAAATAGCTGAACTAGGTTTAGTTTTTAAATGCATATTCTTTTTTTGAATGGAAATGATTTTGACATTGTATAATTGAGTTACTTTCGTCATAATTGTGTAATGGTTGTGATTTTAGGTACTTAGTTACTCTTAAAGGTAGTGAACATGTTGATTATCTGTCCTTTAACATGTGCTTCATGTTTTCTCTTATGCATACTTTTTTGTAACCTAACTTGCAATTGTTTTATTCAGGTCTGCTCTAAAGCACCTAAAGGATGAGCGCATCAAACAATACGAATATTGCCTCCCATGTGAGTTTGCCTGAGTGCAATTTTCTCTGATATTTTTAAAATAATCATTTATTTGGATGTTGAATTTGCTATAGTATTTCCTCCTTTGTGAGTTTGCTTCCTATGTTTCCTAGAAAAAGACACTTTTCACTAGTTTTATTTTACGTGCCTTTTTTGTGGGCTAAGATTACTTTGATAAGAAAAAGGATTAAATAAGTTTATTAAAATAGACTTCATCAAGAAAATTATGATTCAGAAAGCATGTCCATTTTGCCAGTGAGGTAGATATTAAATGATATAAACCCGAGAATCAAATAAAAGAGCTAAAGGGAGAAACATGATGTCTGTTTGGTGAAATAGATTTCTCCAAGGATAGCCATGATCCTATCATCCTAATAATTGATAGTAATAAGATCCTGTCTGACGAAAATCACATGGTGATCTAGTAATCTTGAAGGGTTATATGCTAGGATGATGAATAGAGAATTTGGATGAGATTAAACATCACATTACACCATCAATTAGCCTGCTTTTCGAACTTTTTAACCTTTTACTGCCATAAACCCCCTCCGACCTTGGGCACTCGCATAACACCACCCAATCCTGACCCCCTCTCCCCCTCTAGCGTCGATACGACACACGACCGTCTGGGGCCACAAGCTACTCGACCCCCTACTTCGCCGCCCCACCTACGAGATCACCTTCTTAAACTAGCTACCAACGGAGCTCACCTGTGCCAATGACAAGTCTACCATCGAGGTGGCCAGCTACTCTCTCTCTTTCTCTCTGTGTGTCTCGATTAACCAGGGGTAGTTTGGTTTTTTGATAGTCTTGGGTCAAGTTAATCACAGTTCTGTTAACTTTCATTGAACGAATGACAAGAGCTTCGTTCTACAAAGGTGAGGATTGTAGGGGCTAACAACCAAACCATTGTAATTGAGGGACTAATAAGTAATTAAGTAAGATTATGGAGACTAATAATCAAAAATCCCTAAAAGGAAACTACAATCTCCCCCACTCTCTAGGTATGGTCTCTACCAAACATGACTTAGCATTGGCAACCTCTTGTCTCTCCAATGATGATAACATTGGGCTTTTCAATGACTATGATAGCAACCATAACAACGACTTTTTAAATTGATTTTTTGTAAATAAATCATTATTAGAGTGGTATTTACAAAAATATCACTTTTAGAATTACGTTAGTTGGGATGTCCTTACTTTTGAGAAAAACTTATAAAAATGTCATCATTGTAACTTCTGTTACCAACCGTGAACTTAAACTATGGTTATCTTTAACTTAACGTAGGAAATGATGAAAATACCCTTAGTTAAGTGTCTCCCTCCTAACCCCATCTCCCTCCTACCTCTAAGGAACCCTAATCAACTAGGAAGGAGACCTGAGCCTACAATAGTGGTGGTGGGTCGGAGGATGAGATGTAGGGGTTGATGGTGGCCCTCTCTCACTCTCTCCCTCTCTCTCTTTCTCTCTCCTCTCTCCCCACTCTCTTTAGGGGTTTGTAGGGAAGAGGGGGTCACCGACAATGAGGCGCTAGTGGCAGGAGTGGGATTCGCAGGGGAGGAGGGGGTCGTATCGTGGGGAGGTCTATTTGATTCATATGCTTAATATTTCTCCATTCACCTTAGTAAAATGAATAATTAGATTAGTAATGAAGTTGTTTACCTAAACAATGGCGATGTGCAGGAGCACACCATGCAAGCCAACAACAATGGAGACTGTAGTCATCACAGTGGGGTTTGTGACAAGCCCAACAGCCATTGCAAATGCAGCGAGGGTGTTTCCACATGCAATGATGTGTGGTTGCAGTGCCATGAATAATCCTAGCAGCTAGCAATGAGCACAATAATTCTTGCCGCCGAGGCGCGCAATTCTATTCTGTGTGCAGACCAGAAAGAATAGTCCGTGAAAAGTTCTTACAAAAATACCAAAACTCAATTTCTGAGATCGCCACTCTCAAGAGTCGATCAGGGATGTCCTGCCAACGTCCCAGCCAAGCGGGGCCTTCAGAAGATCTCAGGAGGACGGCGTCACTTTTGAAGTCGTTACTTGCTGTCCTGTAACTCAGAACCGAGTCGGCGCAGCACCGAGTCGGGGCAGTGACGAGTCGGACCAGCAGCCCGAGTTCACCCTGAGAGCCCTTCCGACTTGCTGTCTGTCAACTCAAGATCGGTCCTCCCGGGCCCCACTTGTAGCCCTTTACCTCCCTGCATGGAGTGGGCAATATAATTCACTACTGTAATTAAATTTTAACTATTGTACCGGGAGTTACCGTATTTGGCTGGGGTCATCTTCCCTACGCCCGGAACGTAGAGGTAAATTCGCCACCCTCCTCGTAGGCATTTGCTATTCTTGTATATATTTTTATATGTCGCTACTAGAGAGCATGATAGGATAATTTAGCTCGCTTTACTTTCATCACCACTGTGAGAGAGAGCGAGACCGTCCCGTGACCCAATCCGAACACAAAAGTGAGTTGACCACCCTAACTCTTACCGGTTTCTCAACCGCGCACATCCGACGCTTCCCTCGCTTAGGGATGATCGCGAGCTCGTCTAGAGTCCGAGGTTGCATCCAACTTGGAGTCAAGTCACCCGTGGTCCGTCCCGCATGAGACTATAAATAATCAAATCCTAGATCTAGACCAAAAGACATCCACTAACATTAGTCAATGGTAGGTGGGGGACAAGCATGAGGGACAAGGAGGGGACACCCCCGTTTAAGGATAGGTGGAGAACAAGCATGGGGGACAAGGAGGGGGCATCCTCTACCATTGTCTCCTTGGTCCAATAGTCCAAGTCTTCTAGAAGCCCATCTTGGGCCTTGGACCAACCTTTTGGACCCACATGTGTAGAGACCCACA
The DNA here is from genome assembly GCA_024336825.1 of Amorphophallus titanum. NCBI lineage: Eukaryota > Viridiplantae > Streptophyta > Magnoliopsida > Alismatales > Araceae > Amorphophallus > Amorphophallus titanum. The sequence goes on along the minus strand of JANBPO010005823.1, from coordinate 493,954 downwards.
AGGGAGAGAGAGGCCCAATTGGGCTCCTAAAAGTTTGGAGGCCCAATTTGAAAATTGGGCTCCTTACATGAAGTGTAACCCATTTTACAATCTTGACCCATTACACTCATAAATACTCAAATAAATACACATCAATACACTCGTAATAAATGTAAAAACTCAATACCCAGGTGGGGACTCCATGCTATCACCAAGCCACAAGGAGGTCGGCATCGCTCGAGTCGTGCTACGTGTCTGATAACGACGGCTAGCTCTGGTGTCCTCACCACGTAGTTGGAGCCGTCGAAGTATGGGGTCTTGGATGTCGAGTGTCCCTCTACTGTCATTCCCTTAGTGTCCATAGCCGTTCCTCTTTAGGATGTTAGTCCCTGAAAAAGAGTTAGGCTCTGATACCAAGTGATAGGAATTAAAGTGGACGCTCAGAGATCAGATCTCTATAGATAATGTGTCTGTATATGATCCAGAGGGGGGTGAATGGATCGATCACCCTCTAAAACACTGACTACAGCAGAATCAAATGCGGAATAAAAATAAACTACTACAGGACAGTCGAAGAACACTAAATCGCAACCACACTATAACAGATCTGGCTGATCTGCTCATACACGGTCCTAAACAAACATCTACCGAGTGATGATCAAAAGAGATAGACAATGCAAACCACAAGATAATCACACAGTAGACAAGGATTTTTAAGGTGGTTCGATCTCAAACCTGAGATCTGCGTCCTCCCCACACTCCAAATCAGAATGTGGCTTCAACCGCTGATACACAGCTTCCCTGATCCACAACTTCGGGGTCAAAACCCTACAGACCGTTGGGTGTTACAGCTTATGCCGTCCAGAGAAATCCTTCTCTACAACCGCTGGGGACTTATAGCTTTACCCGTCCAGAGGAGTCCACCTCTGCCCACTGAGCCTCACAACTTGCTCCGCTGACACACAGCTTGAGAATAGGTTTAGAAACATAAAAATAAAAACAGATGAGAAAATAAAAAATCCCAACAGGGAATGTAGCTCAACTGAGCAATCTCAGCTCTGGTATCTGAACCATGAGACTGAGGAACAAATTCTCTCAGATAAACTCTCGAACACTCTCAAGCTCTCTTTCTCTTCTTCTCTCTCTCTGTTTCTTCTTTCTCTTCTCTCTGGATCGTGCAGGCTCTCTCTGCTTCTACTTCTCTGAATCAATGCACGATCAGTCTTCTCTAGATGGAGAAGTCTCCCTTTTATAACAGCAGTAGATAGGTGGGCGTGTGTCCTCCACGAATTCTCACCCTAGCGCCTTGACCACGTGGCAGCATCTCAACTCACTGCACTCCACGTGTCACAATCCTGGCACCTCCTCCAACTTTGGATCACATGCCATCCTTATTCTCCATGAGAGGATATTTGTCATAATAGAAACAAACATCAGTTCAGGACGGTTAAAAATATACTACGGACAGAAAGAACTAAACATAGTTTGTTGTTTTCCAATATGGAGAAAAATGCATGGACTTTGGTTCATTCAAACCAAAACATGCACGGAGTTGGTTATGGGTTAAGCAACAATATGCACGGACTCAAGGAGATGCATGGACTCTATTTTTCAACCAAGGCCAAAATATGCACGGACTCATGCTTTCGAAACTTATGCAAGTATGTACGAAGGCAAAAGATGCACAGACTTCGTTTGAGAAATGTGCAAGGACTTGGGTTGACGAATGTGCAAGGACTTCGTTTGAAGAACGTGCATGGACTTGGTTTAAAGGAAATGTGCACAGACTTGGTTTAAAGGAAATGTTCACGGACTTGGATTGCCTTGCTACAGAAATGTGCATGGACTTTGTTTCAGGAATGTGCATGGACTTCATTTAAAAAAAACATGCACGGACTTGGTTTAAAGGAAATATGCATAGACTTAGTATGAGAAAATGTGCACAGACTCAAATATGCATGAATGAAGAAACATGCACGGACTTGATTTTCCATCTATCAGAAAACTAGACGGACTCTGGATTGCAAGGACTCTAAGATGCCAAATGCACGGACTTGTTGTTTATACCAAAACACAAGCACGAACTTTGGTGGTCAAACCAAAACGTGCACTGACATAGAATGCGTTGGCGAAACATGCAAGTACTTCGATTGCATGTAAGGGACGTGCATGGACTCATATTGCACAGACTTAGAGAATTCAACATACACAAAAACATGCATGAACTTAGACCTGCACGAACTCATTGTATTCACCTGGCATGCAAACGTGCATGAACTTCGTTACTCACAAATATAAAAACCTGCACGGACTTCATATGTGCAAGGACTTAGTGTGGCCAAGGCAGGAAACCTGCATGGACTTTATGTGGCCAAGGCGGGAAACCTGCACGGACTTTATGTGGCCAAGGCAGGAAACCTGCACTGACTTTATGTGGCCAAGGCAGGAAACTTGCACAGACTTTATGAGACAAAATGCAAGCATCAAAGTATGCACAATTGACAATGATTGAGACTTCTATTGCCACTCATCAAAACATTTGTTGCATTGCCAATCATCAAAATAACTCAACCAAAGAGGCATCAAAATAATTCAATCTGACATTTATTACACTATGACGATGGTTCAAATCCCCAGACGTAGTGCAAATGACGCCTTTCAGTATGTCGTCAAATATGAAAATGGCACCTTGTGATAGGGGTGTCAATCAAGTAAATGAAGGTTTTCATAAGGGCGCTATTTCATTTCAAAACGCTCGAAACAAAACCCCAGCCTTTCCTCTTCCCTCCACACAATCCATTCATTCCATTCAACCCTCTTTCTCCCTCCTTCGTGCAAAGCCCCCAAACCTAACCGAAAACCCTAACCGTCCTCTCTGCCTACGATCCCAATTCATTCAATGGCCGGGCCTCACAAACGGCAGTGGGTGATGGGCCCTGAGGTCGTGGACCTCACCGGTGATGAAGGAGTGAATGCAGAGGAGCTCCTCGCCGTAGCCGAGGAAGAAGTCCCCGTGGCAGTGGCGCCCGGTGAGGAAGAACGGGATATAGGCGACGCCGGCAATAGAGTAGAAGAGGGCGGAGAAGAAGAAGAAGAAGAAGAAGAAGAAGAGGATGAAGAAGGCAACGAGGAAGAAGGAGAGGACGAGGAAGAAGGAGACGAAGGCGAGGAGGAAGCGCTCCCTCGGCAGCCAATGAAAGGTGGAGGAATTGCCCCCGAACGGAGCAAGGTAGGTACCCCTAAAAACCCCTCTTTTACATTTTTTTTATTTTTATAATTTTTTTTTGTTATTTTCCATAGCCCTCGGGTTAAGGTTCTGTGAACTAGTCGAATGATGCCCCCAAGAGGGGTGTGATTTAAACAACTGACGACCCGTGGGTGGGCGTCAATTCAAAATAACCTAGAAACTCAGAAACGACACCCCCCAACAGGGCGTGAATTCAAAATGGGACGACATGAGGTATGTCGTCAATTAACCATTCTTTTCAAAACACCGAACAAAATTCTGAAACAACACCCCCCAAAGGGGCGTGAATTAACAAGGGACGGCATGAGGCATGTCGTCAATTAACCATACTTTGAAACAACGCCCCCCAAAGGGGCGTGAATTAAAAAAGGGACGGCATGGGGCATGTCGTCAATTAATCATTTTTTTCAAAACACCGTCATTACTCAGAGGAACAACGCCCTGTGAAGGGGCGTTAATTAATGAAATAACGACCAGGGTTTGGTCGTCAATTAATTCCAAAATAATTAAATAAGACCTGAGTATCCAGAGAAAACAACGCCCTTCCCTGAGGCGTTAATTGGACAAAACACGGCAAAGAAATAACACCCGGAGGGGGGGCGTCACCTAATAGAATGACGACCCAGAAAAATCACTGGTAATTCTAGAATAATAAATCACACAAGATCCATTAAGGATCCACTAAGGTACGGGTCTTACAATAAGTTTTGTTTAAAGAGGTATTAGTGTCCACTTTATAGTCCGCTATTTCAAATAGCGCCCACACTCATGAACGCTATTTGTTCCTGTATTATGCAACGATATTTTAACTCTGTTTATATGCGGTCATCAAGAAGGCCGCTGATTGTTATCTGCGCCTGTTGTACAGGACACTAAAAACCTATCGTTTACATGTACTATTCATTTAAAATACAGAATGCAGATAATATAATTTTCTGTTTATATGAAGAAATAACGGCTATCGTGGTAGCCGCAAATATTTAATTGTGCCCTGCAGACAGGACCCTAAAATTTGGAATATCCTACGTATACACAGCATATGGTAATTCTATAAACTAAAATTAAATTGTGCCTGCTCTAACAGATGCTAAATGTTATACGCGCCCTTTAAATAGGATGCCAAAACCTGTAATAGTTAATTGATAAATGAACACATCACATAGTTTTTCTGAAAACCTAAATGAATCTGCGCCTGTCACCTTGAATGTTAATTCATATCTACGCCTGTCCATGGGAACGCTATTTCTATTTACGTTCTGATTAATATATCCATGACCTGGAATTGTTTCCCATAAACTGTAAACTAAAATTTAGAATTTGAGAATCAGCGCCTTCCTGGAAGGACGCTGATTACATATACAGTCAATAATATTCATGAATGAGTGACTGTCCTGACAGATGCTATTTTATTTAGCGCCTGTCAGGCAGGACACTATTTTCTCTAATCGATTATTTACTTAGTTTTTCACCCTCATCGTGGGGTATCGCTTGGCACTCTCATCCCATTTCGTGGATGAAGTCCCTGTTTTATTTTATATCGATCACCCTCAACTCTCTGGGATGATTGAGCTCTCCGTTGGATACTCCGTTCCTTCGGATTAGCGATTAGAGACCTCCATAAGTCTACGCTAGTCTTAGATTCCCTCAAGACAGCTGAGCTGGTTGTACCCTAAAAACTCATTACACAATTTTACAGTCATGTCCCTCTGAAGAAACATGACTATCTAACCCTCATAAAATACTATTTTTGGCTTTTATGAGAATATAGACCCTTTCTGAAATTTGCGTCCAGAATCTTGGACGCCAATCATGAATGGTGCCTTGGTTAATGGCTATTTCATAATGTCCTTTAGTTTATTTCCAGAATAAGTGCCCATTGCTATGGACGCGAATTCTAATATGCAGCGACCCTAGTGTATAACAATAAATAAATGGAGAGATCGCGAAATACTTTTGAAGCATGGGAGATTGTGAGTGACTTCCTCCTCTTCCAGTCGACCGGCCAAAGGAGAGGGTCTCTTTGATTACCCTTGCAATAAAGACAAACACCGATAAAAGAAGTGGATTAGAAACCAAGGTGTAGCCTCAAATTCAAATTAAAAATATATAACGTGAAACCATAGAGATGCACACACCTTATTGGGTGTTGCCCTTAAACCCCTATGCAAAGGGTGGATAGAAATATGATTATATGACTATGAATATGAGGGACGTGCAAGTGTTGCACTGTGGGGGAGTTCTCAACACGGTTGAGAAAAGTATGAAAAATGATAATGATGCATGCGTGTGCTATATGCAGTGAAACAAAAGAAGAAACAGGGAAAAAATAGAGGAAGAAAAAGCCTCTGGGGATATTCTCCTGTAAAGATCGCCGATAGATGAACGTGTGAGGGAGAGTCTCCGTAAAATGCAGCAATGAGCACGGGAGCACTCTTTGTGGTATGAATCCGGCAACACCACCCCCTGCATATGAAATCGGCCCCGTCGTTTGCAAGAAACCACAAGGGTTTTTATAGAGAGATTTCAATGATTAATTCCCATAAGGATTGGGATAATCAATTTGGCAGGAGATAAGCATGGCAAGAGTCCTCCAGAGGGCTTGCCCAGGTGAAACAGACTGCAAAACGAGGAAGGAAGGAGGTGCTAGCGATTTCGGGAAGTTACAGGAAAATGCCATCGGACATCTTGGTCACTATTTTAATAGGCGTTCAGAAATATGGATGTTAATTCAAAGTTAAATATTAGGAAATCTAAAATAAAAAGGAATTTGCGTATGAGATCACGGGCGCTAATTCTAAAGAAAATCTGAATTTCAGATGGAATCGAAACTCAAAAATGGCAAAGAAAATAGCACCTGCAGCAATGGACGATTATTGAATTAGCGTTCACAGAAACAGAGGCACATAATCAAGAAGCATGGAGAATCACGAGCCAAAACACACATTTAAAGAATTGGCATCTTCTTGGGAAGACACCATTTGAATTGGCGTCTTCCTATGAAGCCACCATTTGAAAATATCTAAAAATCAGTTCAAAATCATTTTAAAACATAAATTCGCGTCTAGCACGACGGACGTTAATTTAATTGGCGTCCAAGGGGCTTGACGTAAATTCCCCAAGAAGAACGGGGCATTCGGTGGCTTCCAGCAGGTCGCAGTCGCCTGGTAACCACGATCTGCTGAATGCGGTCGCCGGGCGACCGCAACTAGGTTTTGCCCATACGCCCTTGCGGGTTTTCAGGTGGCGGGGTACCCGATTTTACCGGTGACGCCCTCCCGGGTTTTCGCCACAGTCGGGTTACAGCCTTTTTTGCCATTGTCCTGATGTAGGAACAAGGCCGGCGGGGCACCTCTATTTTAAGCCTTATTTTTCTTCCTTTTTTTTGACACACGATGACATGGTATTGATAGGTCGAAATGTGACATTTGACCCTTAGTGGCGATAGACAGCTACTGGCTGGGGCACAGGGCCTTGTGCCAGTAAAGTGGCTTACTCGTTGGCAAAGGGACAGTGCCAGTGCAAAGGGGGAGCTTTAGCCAGTTCGGGCGTAAGGCCCGTAACGTCAATATTGTTGAAGGATTGGCTAGGACGCAAAGTCTTTCGTCGAAAAAAGGGTTTATTCGTTAGCAAGAAGGTGATGCTAACGCAAATGATAAATTTCCACTGATCCGGACGTAAGGTCTGTCAGGGATGCTGCGTCATAGTCGACTAGGACACGAAATCTTGCGCTGAAGAGGGGGATTATTCTTTCAGCAAGGAGGTAATGCTAACGCAAAGGAAGGGATTTTACGCTGATTCGGACGTAAGGTCCGCAATGGCGGTGTTGATATGACAACCGGCTAGGACATGAAGTCTTGCACTAAAAAGGGGTTTATTCGTTAGCAAGGAAGTAATGCCAACGCAAAGGATGAGATTTTATGCCGACTCGCACGTAAGGTCCGCGACGACAGTGTTGATATGACAGCCGGCTAGGACACGAAGTCTTGCACCGAAAAAGGGTTTATTCATTAGCAAGGAAGTAATGCCAATGCAAAGGATGAGATTTTATGCCGATTCGGACGTAAGGACCACGATGGCAGTGTTGATATGACAGCCAGCTAGGACACAAAGTCTTGCGCCAAAAAGGGTATTATTCGTTAGCAAGGAAGTAATGCCAATGCAAAGGATGAGATTTTATGCCGAATCAGACGTAAGGTCTGCGACGACAGTGTTGCATGTGCTATCATATGTATATTTTAGAGTTCGGCCAGGACGAAGTGCCACTAGACCAAGGTGAGGAGAGCTCGGCCAGGACGGAGTGCCACTAGACCAAGGTGGGTAGAGCTTGGTCAGGACGGAATGCCACTAGACCAAGGTGGGTAGAGCTCGGCTAGGACGGAGTGCCACTAGACCAAGGTGAGGAGTGCTCGGCCAAGACGGAGTGCCACTAGACCAAGGTGGGTAGAGCTTGGTTAGGATGGAATTCCACTAGACCATGGTAAATAGAGCTCGGCCAGGGCGGAATGCCACTAGGCCAAGGTAGGTTTTGGTCATTCTGGGGATGCCGGGTGAGCTGTGTGGTACAGCTTCATATGTTTTCTGTTAAGGGGAGAGAACTGGACGACTCCTCTGTGATCCACAAGGATGTATGCACCCCCTTCATATGCTCGACGGATGACATACGGTCCAACCCAGTTTTTGATCCAGTTCCCTTTGGGGTTGGAGGCCATTACTTCTCTTCTTTTGACCATTACTAGGTCTCCTTTCTTGAACTCCTGTCCCTTGTCCAGCTTATCGAGAGCACAAGCCATGCGAGCTTGGTAGAGTTGAACATTTTGTTGCACATGGAGACGCTTTCCTTCGAGCTTGGTGAGCTCTTCTAGTCTTCTTTATATGTTGGTTTATTCGCTGCTGGCCAACCCATGCTGGACAACAACTCGCAGTGAGGGAACTTCTAATTCAATCGGCACCACAGCCTCCGCCCCGTACACAAGGGGGAATGGCAAAGATCTGGTTGGGGTTTTATAGACCGTACGATAGGCGCAAAGTGCTTCGTACATCCTTTCTTCCCAGTCCTTTTTATTAGACTTGACCGTCTTTGCCAGCAGCGTGCATAGTGTTTTGTTCAAGGCTTCTACAAGTCCATTGGCTTGAGGGTTGTAGGGGGACGACGTCCTCCAGTCAATATTGTACTTATCAGCCAGCCGATAAACCTTTTGGTTTCTGAAATGGCTGCCATTATGTGAGATAATTTAGCTGGGAACCCCAAAAAAGAATATTATATTCTGTCAGAAGAATCTTGTGACCAACTCTCCCGTCACTTCTCTTAGTGCTACTGCTTCTGCCCATCTGGAGAAGTAATTTGTAGCTACTAAGATATATTTGCACCCCGACGAAGATGCTGGTAGCGGTCCTACTACGTTCGTGCCCCATTGAGCAAACAGCCAACTTGGTATGGTGGGGTGTAGTGGCACTGGTGGTCTCCTGGACACGTTGGCGTGCTCTTGACATTTTTGGCAAGCTTTGGCAAACTTGTAACAATCATCAAACATAGAGGGCCAATAGTAGCCCAGCTTCTTTATTTCGATCTTCATTTTCGTACCAGCCTGGTGTGCTCCAGCTAAACCCGCATGGACTTCTTGCATCACCTGCCTCGCTTCTGCTGAAGATAAGCAACTGAGCAAAATTTTCCTTCGGGCATCTGCCATTATTCGGAACAAGGTTCCGTTCCTCATCTCGTAAGAGTCTTTGACCCTTAGAAGCTTCATTCTTTGTCCTTTTTCCTTCAGGAGCAGTTGGTGCCGGAACCAACGTAGGAGGTGTTCCCGCCAGTCGGGCTATTGAACCTCTTCCACAGCTGCCACTTCATTCTCTTATTCGTCGGCCAAAACCTCTGTTACACTGGGGACCTATCGCCGGTTGATTACTATTATGTTTAGGCTTGTATCTGGCGGGATGGCCAAAGAACTAGCCAGCTTAGCGAGGGCATCCGCCTGAGCGTTCTGTCCTCGGTTGATATGCTTGACGTTGATGAAGTAAAATCTTGACATCAGGCGAAGTGCCAGCTAATGGTAAGGGAGGAGCTCTTGCTTCTATACGTCGAATTCTCCTTCCAGTTGTTTTATAACCAGCATGAAATCCCCAAAGGCTTCCAACATTTGGATCCCCATGGATAGAGCGATTTGCAACCCAACTATCAGGGCTTCATATTCTACTTCATTGGTTGTGCACGGCTTGTTTATTGAACAAGATGTGTAGATGACTTCTCCTTTTAGAGATTTCAGGACTATCCCTGCCCCTGCTCTGACTCTGGCTTACCCAGTAGCTGAGGTGTCAATTCTGGAAGCACCGTCAAAATACAGCTGCCATGTGGAGGGCTGCACCTGGCTGACTTCTAGGGTTTCATCTTCATGAAGCTCTGGTTCCAGCAGACAGTCTTCAGGCACTGGATGCTCAGCAAAGAAGTCCGCAATAGCTTGGCCCTTGACGACCTTTTGCGGCACATAGAATATGTCAAAATCCATAAGGAACACCGCCCATTTACCTAGGCGACCTTTGAGTGCCGGCTGAGACATGATATATTTTAGTGGATCCGCCTTGGAGATCAGGCTGATTTCATGAGACAACATATAGTGTCGGAGCTTTTTAACTGTAAAGACCAGTGCCAAGCAGATCTTCTCAATATAGGTGTATCATTCCTCAGTCCTAACTAGTCTTCGACTGAGGTAGTAGAGAGCTTGCTCCTTCCCTTCTTCATTGTTCTGGGCTAACATTGCCCCCAGGGAGTTGTACGTGGCTGCTATGTACAATACACAAAATAGGGCTAAATTTTGATAAATCTTAAGGATAATATTCCCAAGCGTCCATAAAAACAAATAGAAGCTTCTGAGGATCAATGCTCAGAGAAAAATCATCAAACTAAGGACTCTAGTTCGCCCACGGATGAAGCGAGGAAGTGTCACAAGGCTTGAAAAATGGTCGACCGATAGACTGCAAGGCTTGAAAAATAGTCGATCGATAAATCGCAAGGCTCAGTCGATCACAAAGAGATAAGACCGAAGAGACCTAATGGGACTCTCCGCTCCCTAACGGTCTAGCAAAGGATCGCTAAAGCCCCCTAACAGTCGCGTGATAGATCGCTAGGCTTTCAGATGTGGTAGAAGAGATAAAGGCCAGATAAATCTTCAATTAAATCGACAACAAAATCATCATTAGCCCTTATCTAGGCCCAATAAGCTAAAATGACGAGAAAAAAAGGAGCTTAGGTCTAACCAGGGAGAGAACCCATAAAATAAGCCCAAAAGAAAGACTAGAAATGACCCAATAATCGGCGAATAATTTAGGACATCATAAAAATAGATAAGAAAATGACCCAGCTCATTGGTCATAAAATAGGTGTCAACAGATGTCCCTCCTTAACGTCCTCTTTGCATGGGAGCGAGCGGAGGTGAAGCAAAAGCGAAATGGGATATGGAGATGAAGCAGAGATGAAGCGAAGTGGACTAAAAAGTGGACGCTAAGGTAAACAACACCCGTCCTCAACCAACGAGCGATAAGAATCCTCTGGAAAACTCTGAACCAATCATGAGGAACGGCCAAACCGAATGACGTTTGCTTAGAGAAAAAAACAACCAAGGAAGATAAAACATGACCAACCTCCTCACTAGAACGCACAGCTGATAGACGGTCAGAGCAAGAGGAAAAGGTAAAGAGACGAGCAAGTAAACTCCAGACAAGAATCCTCAGCTTAACCAAATCGAGAAAATAGACCGAAGGAAACCTTCCAACTCAGAGTAGAATGACTCTCCTTATCTAAGACCATAGACTCACGGTTATCCACCATTACTGAGACACCTCTAGACAGACTAGGGCGCATGAACGCTCAAAAGATGCGCATGATGCATGTTGGGCTAAAGAAAAAGAAATCATCAAAATAAATACAAAGAAAGGTGAGGTGTTCTGTCGTAAAGCGGTTCTTCTCTCTCTAGAATCCTAGAGTGAGAAGCTCCCATCCTTTTTCGCGCGTCTCTGGTTCTTCTTCTCCTCCCGCCGGCCATGGTCGGTGAGGGGGGGGATTGCCCTAATGCTGTTGATGAAGCTTCCTCGAAGGAGGTAGAAGAGCGGCCTACTGACATTACTCCGATCATACCTCGTCGTTCCTATGCTCAAACTCTTTTGGAGGGGAATCAAACGTTTGGTCGACGTATCCAGGTGAAGCCTCCGGCGTTCACTGCGCAGGGAGAACCTGCGGTTTTCTTCTCTACGGATGACATCCAGGTATCCTGCGAACCTCTGAAACATGCTATAATTGCCAAATGCTCATATGGAGCCCCGTCGTTAATGGAAATAAAGAAGAGCCTGGTGTTATTATTTCATCTGTCCAAAGAGCCGATCCTAAGTCGGATGAATCCTAGACATTTTCTCATTCGTTTGGGATCTGAGGATGATTTCTTGCGGATCTTGCTTCAGAAAAATGCTTATATCAAAGGCTATTTGTTTAGATTCTTCCGATGGCAACAAAACTTTGATTTCAAGTCCGATCCTCCAGTTGTTCCGGCCTGGATTGGCTTTCCGGAACTGCCTGTTAATTTCTATCATGCTGATCTGTTGCATTCTATAGCTGGGAATATTGGCCCTGTTCTTCGGGTTCACGATACTACATTAGCTATGACTAATACAACTGAGGCTCTGGTCTGTGTGGAGTTAAACCTTGATGCGAAGAGAAAGGAGAGGATATGGATTGGCAATGGTGGTGGAGGTTTTTGGCAATATATTAACTATCAGAGAGTTCCGATTCTTTGCTCCTTCTGTCACAAAATTGGGCATCTGGAGAATATGTGTAAAAAGAAACAGGGTAAGCCTTCTCTTCGAAAGGTAGCTGGTGAGGTAATTGCGACTGGTAAATCTGTATATAAACCAATAGTAAATACAGAGATAGATCTTCATGTTGTTGATAGTAATCGTTTCTCTATACTGAGTAAATCTGATGAAGAAGATGTTTCTGTGATGGATATCTCTAAGGAGATAATGATAGAGGAAAGGCCAAACCCAACTGAATTCACTGGGGTATTTTTTCCATCCTCAGCTGAGAAAGTTGTTGTTCAAAATTTGACAAATGAGATAGGAAGAGTAGAATGTAGTAACTCTACTATGGTCTCCTTGCCTTGTATACATGAAGTCACTACTTTGGAGGAAAGTAAATCTGAAGACATCCCGGGAACAGCTCATTATACATCTAATAAAAATTCTGATGATGTAAAGCAAATCTCGTTGGCTGAAAATGTTAAGATGATGTGTAATCTCAGTAAGCCCTCAAAGAACTTATGTTCTAAATCTGGCCCCAAAGTCATGTTCCCTGGTGATCTGTTCAGTGATGCTCGGTTAACCAGGGCAAAAGCTAAGGAGTTGGCTGCGGATGTTCACCCTTTCTTCATTAATGTTTAAATCAGCATTGGTTTGGAACATCAGAGGGATTGGTAATAAAGCTTCGGTAAGAGGCCTGGCTCAATTAATTCGAACTTATGACATTAGCATAGCTGCTATTGTGGAACCTCGTATATGTTTTACTCAAGCTCATTCCATTGCTCATAAGATTAGACTGCAGAATGTTATTGGAAATAATGGTGATGACTCTAGGATTTGGTTCTTTTACAAATCCAATATGGACTGTCAGGTTATGCAGACTCACTCTCAGTTTCTCACTATTGGTCTTATGGAAGGAAATGCATGTTCTTTATTGATTACTATTGTGTATGCTTCATGTAATACTGAGATTAGAAGAGAACTTTTTGATGGATTGATGCTTTCTAGCCAAGGGATCTCCATACCATGGATCATTGGGGGTGATTTTAACTGTGTTCTTTCCCCTGAAGAAAAAGTTGGGGGTAATTCTCCCTCATTTTCAGCTATGAATGATTTTATGGGTTGCATTTCGGCCATTGGTCTGGTAGACGCAGGGTTTTCTGGATCTAGCTTTACTTGGTCTAATAACCAGCTGGGCTCTCATCATATCAGAGCTCGGTTGGACAGAGTATTATACAACTCTTATTGGTTGGATAAAAGGGTCAGATTATCTGTTAAACATTTGACTAGAGGTCAATCGGATCATGCTCCTCTTCTTATTTCTGCTGCTCCTATTGAAAGTTGTCCAGGGAGGTTCATTTATCAGCATATGTGGCACACTCACAGTGATTTTCTTGACTTTGTCAGATCTAAATGGAATGATATCCCTATGGTTGATGTTCACCCATTTTTCTCCCTGCAAAGAAAACTGAAGAATCTGAAGATTCACATAAAAACTTGGAATAAAGTTATTTTTGGTGACATCCATATGGCCAAGGAAAAGGTACTTTTAATGACTGAAAGAGCTCAGGCTGAGTATGATCAGGTCCCTTCATTAGAGAATAGAGATGCTCTCCAAAAAATCACTGCTGAAATGAACTTGGCTTTGGCCAGAGAAGAGATCTTTTGGTTTCAGAAATCAAGGGTGCAATGGCTGCAGTCCGGGGATAGGAACACTCAGTTTTTTCACAATTATACAAAGGTCAGAAACCAGAGAAATCATATTCAAAGATTAAAGATAGATAATGAATGGGTTGAGGATCAGCAAACTCTGCTTGATGGGGCAGTGAACTTCTTTACTTCACTTATGACTTCGGAGACCCACACTGTGGAGGAAGATTTACTTTCTATGATACCTTCTTTGGTCACTGAAGTTCAGAATACTATGCTATGCTCTATTCCAACTGAAGAGGAAATTAAGAAAACTGTCTTCTCTCTATCAGGAAATAGTTCTCCAGGCCCCGATGGTTTCACAGGGGGGTTTTATACTCATTGTTGGGACATTATATCTTTGGATGTGATTAAAGCCATTCAATGTTTCTTCCAGGGTTGGGGACTGCCTCAAGGGGTTACATCTTCCATCATTTGTTTAATCCCCAAAGTCAAAAATCCTACTTCTTTTGTGGACTTTCGTCCTATTAGTTTATGTAACTTTGTTTACAAAGTTGTCTCTAAAATCATCTGTGATAGATTGAGCCTTATCCTTCCCATCATTATTTCTGAGGAACAAAGTGGTTTTGTTAAGGGAAGACTCATTACTGATAATTTTCTGATGGCTAAGGAACTTTTCATGGAGCTTGATAGACCGGTAAGAGGTCATAATATGATCGTTAAGCTGGATATGGCCAAGGCCTATGATCGCATTGAATGGGATTTTATCTTACATACAATGAAGAGGTTTGGATTTTCCCACAGATTTCTTTCTCTTATATCACAGCTATTAATGAATTGCTGGTTCTCAATTGCCTTTAATGGAAGGATTCATGGGTATTTTAAATCCTCAAGAGGGGTTCGACAGGGTGACCCAATTGCCCCAGCTATTTTCATAATAGCTGAGGAAGTTTTGAGTAGGGGCTTAAAGAATCTCTTCAATTCTGGCAAATGCAACTATTATCATCTACCTAGAGGCTCCCCAAGGCTCACTCATTTGTTATATGCTGATGACTCTGTCATCTTTCTAAATGGAAGTGTTAAATCAGTTAAAGTCCTTCTGCAGTTTTTGGGAAAATATGAAAATTCTTCGGGGCAGAAAGTCAATTCTTCAAAAAGCTGTTTTCTGGTATCTAAACATATGCTGGCTGCTAAAGTCAGTAGGCTGAAACAGATCACCGGATATCAGGCCAGGGAGAAATTCACATATCTGGGCATTCCTCTCTTCAAGGGCAGGGCTAAGGTTATTCATTTTAAATACCTGTTGGACAGAATTCATAAAAGACTTGCTGGATGGCAGAGCCGAATCCTTTCTCAGGCTGGCAGGGCTGTGCTCATTCGCTCTGTCTTATCCTCTTTGCCTATATACTCTGCCAGTGTCACTGCAGTTCCTAAAACCATTCAAAGACAAATTAATTCTATGTGTTCTGGTTTCTTTTGGCAAGGTAACAATGATGTTCATAGAAAACATTGGGTTGCTTGGGATAAAATCTGCTCTCCAATTGACAGTGGGGGGCTGGGCATTCGTAATATTGCTGATATTCAAATGTGCTGTTATGTGAAGCTTATCTGGCTGTCTTTATTTAGTAATTCCCTGTGGGCCAAATTCACTAGATCCAAATACCTATTAGGTAATCATATCTCTGATTGCATAACTCCTTTCCCGGTTGGCATTAGAAGGACTGACTTTAGCAAAGCTAAATCTATACTATGTGCTGGTATGAGGTTTGTTGTCATGGATGGCTCTAAAGCCAAATTTTTTAAGGACATATGGTTTAAAGATGGACTGATCCCCACACTTGAATCCATCCCAGCAGTTTTAAAGGATTGTTCTGTTAAAGAAGTTCTCACTGATTCAGCTCATGGAGCATGGGAGTTCATTGATGATCAGCAGATCTGCCAGGAACTGCAGGCTTATACTTTGCAAGATGATGAGGATATACCCATCTGGACATTTTCTAATTCAGGTACTTTTAGTATAAAATCCACTTACAGGTACATCAAGGGTGAGCCTTACCCTCTTAGATGTCATGACTACAGCAAGCTCTTTTCCAGCAAAATCCCACCTCGTGCCGCCTTGTTCTGTTGGAAAGTATTACAGAAGGCTATTCCTACTGACTGTGCAGTCCAAGATACTGGGATTCAACTAGCCTCATGCTGCTCCTGTTGCGTGAAAATGAAAAATGTGGAGAATTCTGATCATCTATTTCTAAACAGTGAACCAGCTGTCTTTCTTTGGTCTTTCTTCAAACCTCTGATCTCTATTCGTTGTTACTGTATGAATAATTTCAGATATTGGTTGGATCAGTTCTTGACTAAAGCTGATATATCATCCCCAATTGGTATGATTACTATGCTGGTGGTGGTTTTCATTACTTGGGAAATATGGAAAATCAGATGCTTGGCTCGATATGAAGGGAAATCAGTAAATCTTTCTCATATAGTAGATGACATCATTATGGCCACTAAAACAGTTATCCATTCTTGCTCATTTCAAAAGGGCGATATATATGATGCTTGGCAGAGGTTTGGCTTGAATGTGAAGATCAAAAGGCCGGTTACTATGATTGTTAAATGGATCCCTCCCACTTCACTTTACTCTCTACATGTGGATGGAGCTTGTAAAGGTAACCCTGGCCCGGCTGGAGGAGGAGGATGCTTTCGTAATATTAAAGGGCAGTGTATCCTGGGGTTCTCATACTTTTATGGTTTTGGCTCTAACATGATTGCAGAGGGTCGTGCCTTATTGGATGGGCTTCGATTGGCAAAACAACACAAGATTTGTCTTTCGATTATTTTTTCGGATTCTCTGATTTTGGTTGATATGCTTAATAAGAAAAAGGATCCTCCATGGCGATTGCTTCCTTGGTGGTCTATATTACAAGAACTCTTTATGGAGTGTGGTTGCCCTATAACTCACTGCTACAGGGAGATAAACCAAGTGGCGGATGCTCTTGCCTCTTATGCTACTTCCACTGGCCAAAGCAAAGAGTTCACTTCCTATCAAGAGATGCCAATGCGGGCTAAGGCCTTTGTTTTAGCTGATGCCTCCCTGATTCCCAATATCAGAAGAAAATTTGTATAGGGTCTTTCTTTGTTCATTTGTTCCTTGAGAGACCTTTTTCTGTTGGTCTCCTTGAAATGTACCTTTCTTTCATACATATAAATAAAAAGCAGCATCTTTTGGGCGGTTGGTGGAGTGGGTCCATTCCCTCCCTTTGGGTAGGGGGTGCACTCTCCCTTCATCCCTAAGATGACTCGGGGTTCATATAAAAAAAAAAGGTCATTGAGCATATGGGCTCATCAATGAAGAGTATAACCCCAAGAAAAAGGGTCAAAGATGTCAAGGAAATAGCTAAGAGGGCATGAATTTGAGATAGAGTCTAGAATTTCACACATCAATCACAGAAACGTTAATTCTGAAAAATTGGGTTGAATGTGGTCTGCTTAGGGACAACAACCTGAACGCGTCTAGTCCGAGTGATGCAATCAAGGTCAGTTAATCTATATACAAGCAAAAAGGTCACTGCAGTCAATGTAGTCGAGCATGAACACGTCGTATCGGGCAGACACATTCAATAAAGGCGTCCTATTCATCCAACAGGTCTAATATCGAACAATCGGACTGAAATAAGGTACAAGAGCGTAGTCTATGGGTCTGTCGCGTTCAAGAAACAAAACCTAAATGCTGTCACTTGGTCAACTGCATTCAATACAGACTAAATAAAGCACTGCCCTTCCAAAGGCTAGTTGAGCCCTATCCTACATAGTAGATGTAGACTCGAGTGATTTTCAAGATTTTTGTGGTACAACCTACTCGACGTCGTAGTGAGAATCCCAAGCTCGTAGAGACTTACGGAGGTCTTGATGAAGAAGTTCCAGTTCGATGGAAGGAGTATCTGGCAGAGGGTCCTAACTTCACCAAGAATTAGAGATTGATAAAATAGTGAAAAACTATGATCGGCAGTAGGTCAATGCCACCGGAGTGACACAACCTTCAATAGAAATATTATATAACTATTCGATGGAATCACCGGTCATATAACAAGGTTGGCAAGGCGATGAAGATAGTAAATCATGCAATAACATTTAAATAGGTGTGCATTTAAATTCTTCCTTTTGACAACGGGGTAACAAGGATTGCATGTAATAGAGCAAGAGTAAGAGAACATGAATCACCTCCTACGTCCCCCCTCCCACCACTATCTCTTTCTCTCTCACCCAGTCCCCTCCCTCTCTCTCTCCCCCTTACCCCTCCCTCCCTCTATCACCGTCTAAGCGGGAGACACCTCTAGTGTCCCCCCTCTAGGAGCACTACCCACCGCCACTGCAATGCGCTCTCTCTCTCTCTCTCTCTCTCTCTAGTGTGAGGCCCAGCATTAGCTAGGATGACCGCCGGATGCCGGAGTGTGAGGAGAATGTTGGTCGACGTGATGGAGGGAGAAGAGATGCTAACGGAATTCTCTCTCTATCTCCATCTCACACACTCACACTTAACTAGGGGTAATTTGGTATTTTACTCACCTTGAGTATAAATTAATTATAGTTTAGTTAACTTTGGTACGATGGAATGAACGGCAAGGGCTTATATGTATAACGATGAAGATTGTAGGGGCTATTAAGATAATGGTCAGATTTGAGGGACTAATCAAAAATTTGCTAAGTTTGTAGAGACTTATATGTAAAAAACCCTATTGTTTATGCCCACACCTCCCATGTTCTTACTTCTAGCGACTCTGCCCCAAGAGATATCGTGCCAATCCCTACACCTCTCCTCACCGCCATGCCAAACTAATCTTGCCTAAATAAACTCAATCGCCTTTTTCACCGTATTTGGAATCTAATAAATGGACAAAAAATAGATAGGTATGCTATCGAGCACTAGCTTGCATAGTATCAATCTCCCCTCGTAGGAGAGTAACTTCCCTTCCATCACGCTAGTATGGACTCATACCTTTGCACCACAGGCTGCCACTCACCATAATATAAGATCCCTGGAGATAATGTGATTGCGGGATGCCCAGATAGGAAAGAGGAAAGGCTTCTATTTGATTGCCTAATATGAATGCTACCTTCTCAAGAGCCCTATCCTCCATGTTCACACCCACCAAAAGACTCTTGTCAAAAGTAACCTTGAGACCACTGACTTCCTCCAACAACTCAAGCATCAACCTGGCCACATAGAGCTAAGACTCATACTCTACCAAAAACAAAATGGTGTTGTCCACATACTTCAAACGAGTAATACTAACACTACCTCTCCCAAACTGAAAACCTCTAATCAACCCTGCAACTTCCGCTCTCAACCACATCCTGCTCCATATGTGAGCTACCAGCACAAACCAGATGTGAGCAACCAACACAAATAGAAGGGGAGACATGGGGTCTCAAATGAACAGATGAACTCTGAACTCAAAGATTTAGAAGAATAAAGAATGAAGAATTGAATGAAAAATAAGTTTAGAATAAAGGCCAGCAGAATCTAGAAGAGAATCTTACAAGTTAGCCACAGGCGAATGATAAAAGGTGAGGCCATTAAGCAAGAAGGAAACTACTTGAGGCTTTAGGCACCCCTTTATCACAAGAGGATGAAGCAGTGGACTGCCCACCACAGGATGTACTCCGCACCCCTTTGGTTTGCGAGCCAATCACTCCTGTAGAGCCTCTCTCACTCCCTTTTGAAAGTAAAAGGAGGCAGACATCACGAAGATGCTATTTCACTTTTACAAGAAGTCTGAGTAACTTAAGAATTTAAGAAAGCAAAGTTTCCTTCCGATCCACTACACTCTTCTTCAGAGGAGCTGGAAGAAGTTTATATGATGCCCCTTCTTGGTGTTGATACCCAAGAAAAGGTCTATAGACTGAAACAGTCACGCAGCTTTGGTTTGACCAGCTTAGACCTGCTATGATTCGGTTCAGATTCAAATAGTCGAATGCTAATCATACATTGTTTGTCAAGTGGAAGAATGATCATATTATAGTTCTGGTGTATGCCGATAATATGATCATTACTGGGGATGATACAACAGAAATCCAAAGTTTGAAAGGTGGACTAGTTGCTGAATTTGAAGTCAGACCTTGGAGATTTGAAATATTTCCTATGAATAGAGGTGGTCAGGTCACAAGAAGGAATCTATGTTTGCTAGAGGAAAGTTGTTCTCAATTTACTAGCCAAAAGAGGAAAATTGGGATGCAGAGCTGTGGCTGCTCCAATTCTAACTCAATCATGGTTTGACAGAACATGATGATAAGATACTCTCCAGAATATAGTGGTTTGTATTAGCAATTGGTTGGCAAACTTTTGTATCTTTGCTTGACCTGACCTGACTTATCTAGGGAAGTCAGTATATGCATGCTGCCCAGACATCTCATATAGAAGTCATGGAACGCATTCTAAGATACTTAAACTCTTATCTAGGGAAAGATATTCTTTTGAAGAAAACCAATTATCTGAGAATTGAAGGATATGCTGATGTGAACTGGGCTCATTCTAAGGATGATACGAGGTCAACAACTAGGTACTGCACTTTGCTTGGAGACAATCTAGTCATTTGGAGAAGCAAGAACCAAACTATGTGCAGTGCAGGTCCAGCGCTGAAGCAGAATGCAGGGCAATGGCACATGGTCTCACTGAGTTGCTATGGTTGAGGCTTCTTCTAAGTGATCTTGGAGTTCAAGTTGAGTTACCTATGAAGCTCTACTGTGACAATAAAGCATCAATCAATTTTACTAATAATCCAGTACAACATGACCGGACCAAACACCCTTTGAGCTTTCCACAAAATATTTAAACTCAAACTTAAACCCCCTTGATTCGTGTTTAGATTGCATTGATGCGGCACGGGTTAGAAACTTAATTCTGGGTTTTGTTATCATCAAAATCATTCAAGGAGACTTAATTGTAATGATAGCAGTTCTATCAGGTTTCTAGGAGGAGGCAACTCCTGAATAGCTTTGATATTGGCGGGGTCTATTTCAATCCCCCTATATTTGACGACGAAGCCTAGGAACTTTCCACTAGAGATGCCAAAAGCGTTCTTCATCAGGTTCATCTTCAGCTCACACTGTCGTAGCCTTTCAAATATAATTCTAAGGTCGGCCAAGTGATCCTCCCTCTTCTTTGTCTTGACGACTAAGTCGTCAATATAGCATTCGGCTTTGTTATAGAGCAACTCATCGAATATTTTGGTCATCACCCTCTGATAAGTGGCACCAGCTTTTTTGAGGCCGAAGGGCATCCTTTTATAATGGAATATCTCCTTAGGTGACCGAAAGGCTGTGTGAATTTTTTCATGCTCAACTATCCAGATTTGATTGTAGCTAGACGACCTATCCATAAATGACAAGGTCTCATGGCCAGTAGTAGCATTGATCATGACTTCGGTGATGGGGACCGAAAAATCATCCTTCGGACAAGCCTTATTCAGATTCTAGAAATCTACACAAATCCTGATCTGGTTGTTCTTCTTCTTAATAGGCACAATGTTGGCCAGTCAGGTAGTGTACTGATTTTCTACCATGAAGTCGACATCTATGAGCTTGTTGACCTCCTTGCAAACCTGGCTCATCAATTCTGGTCTCATTCGCCAAGCTGACTCCTTCACCTGATCGGCTTTAGGATCGATGGCTAGTATATGTTGGGCAATTGTAGAGCTAATGATGTGGATCTAGAGGGGGTGTGAATAGATCAGTCCCCAAATTAAAATCTACAGTAGCTGGAATAGCGCGGAATTAAAAACAAGCTACTGTAGGACAGTCAGAAAATTCTAATGGACAAACAAATAATCATCTACCGCTCCTAGACATTCATCTAGCATGAGGAACAAAGAGTAGATCAATCAACCACAAGGCAAAAGGTTGTTAGGTGGTTCGATCTCCTGCAGAGATCTACACCCACCCCACACTTAAATCAAGTGTGGCTTCACTGCTGATTCACAGCTTCACTCTGCTGATCCATAACTTCAGAGATCAAATCCCTATAGACTGCTGATCCACAGCTTTGGGGATCAAATCCCAGACTGCTGAGCCTCACAGCTTGCTCTCCGAGGACACACCATTGTATTTAGAAAAAAAGATGATTAAAATACTACATATCATGCATTTATATCATAAAGAGATGTGAAGATTATTAAAGCACTAGTAATTTAACTTTCCACAATAATTGAACATGATGAATTTAAGGTTTGGAGCTATGTTGGAGTGTATGGAGCCTGATGTATATTTGAGCTGGTCTCACAGTGTGGATCGACTTGTACGGTCAGGTCACGGGGAGGTTGGGGGGGTGCGACCCACTTGTTTGGGGGGGTGTGCAAGGGGTGTGGACCCCTTTGACCATTTTTTTGGGAAGGGATACTATAGTCATATTACTCAGACTTTGGTTGATTCAGTCTTTTTCAGAAAAGAAAACAAAAACAAGCTGGGATCAGGATCGGCCTAGATCGACCATAATCGGCTTGGAATCGGCCGATCCAAGCGATTCTCTCGATTCATCCCAATCCGGGCTGGATTTCAACAAGTTGGGGTAGTACCCCCAAGGTTTGACATACCATGAGTCAGACCCAACTTGGGTCCGGCCTTGTACGGTATGAGTCCGGCTGACTCGTACTATGCTGGGCTGACTCTTGCCGAGTCGCCCATTGCAGACATATTTTTATTTTTTTCACATTTTTTAAGATTAAAGTTTTCTACTTTATTTTTTGTACTTGTTCAAGTACTATTCACCATTTCATACTATTTTTGGAAAAAAGGATTTTATGATCTCATATATATTTAAATTTAATGAATAATCTATGATATTAAAAATACTTCTTAGGCAAGCTATTTAGGTAGTTAGAGTACATAAAATATAGGCATCGATTTTATAAATTGACAGTCATTGTTTATTTTTGAAAATTTTTAATTATTTAATAGGTTGAACCGCATCGTACTGAGCTGGGGTGTACCACAGATCGGGTCCCTAGTATGGTACGGGTTGGTTGATTCACACGGGTCCGGTACAAGTTGGCCAACCATGAGTACCTTTTTACCATTTAGTACTGTGCCTATGACAAACTTGGCCTTATGTCCACCTTGTGAAGTTTCTTTAAGGCACAGACCCAAGGAAAAGGACATGTTGATGCTTTCCCAAGTTGTAGCTCATTTGCTCTGTTTATGTGTACAAATTCTTTATACTTTGAAATCATTAGCTTTAGGCATTCTATTTTTTTTGAGGCATGCTCTATTCTCTCAATTAACTGACCATCTACCTTAGAAAACCTTATGTATTATTGTGTGATCTATCGTCAGTGCAAACAAGTAGAGTCGAAATAAAACTTTGCTGTTCTACAAGAAACTTTCTGCTTCTGTGTACCCACAAAACTGGAGCGAGCAGGAAGAAGCTACCAAGGATCTGGAGAGAGACCCCTTTTTGTCTGTCTTCTCTCTTTCATATAGGGCTCACCTACGATGGCTTCATTAGTAGTGAGAGGATCGACTAAGCGTATCTTCAAAGGTCCCTCTTCACGTCTTTTCTTTCGCCGTGTCGACGCCCGGTCTCTGGATACGAAGGTTGGTGGTTGGGTTCGTACCAGGAAACAACTGTGTGAATCATGGTAGCATGATCTGATGGCACCGCGTGTCGGAGAGAGAGCTGAATACTCGATGATCCTACAGGAACTCGGCATGCCGTCTTCACCGGTGCCACAGGATGAAGAAGAAGGGCGTGCCACCAGTTTGGGAGCTTGAAAGGGGCCACCAGATGGCGAAGGCTCCATGAGCTATCGGTTCACCAGCCTAAACGGGCCACCGGATGGGCGAGGGGGGGCAATGCCACCGGTTCATGAAGTGTCGGCGTGCTACCAGATGGGGGACATTGAAGAGCCACCAGATCGCGTGGCCGAGTGAGCCACCAGTTCAACGAGCCATGAAGGCCACCAGATCAAGTACATTGGGTGCCACCGGATCACATTGCTGCCGCTGCCACCAGAGCGATGGTGCCGTCGTATCAGGGGCAGTGGGCAGCCACTAGATTGAGGGGCGAAGGGGGTTACTCGCCACTGGATCACCACAGGGGGAAGCCACCGGATCATCGGTGGGAGGGTGCCACTGGATCAACATGTGCAAGGGGGAGTGCCATCGGATCAACCCAATAGGTCCTCCACCAGATCACTTAGTCGAAGTTGTGGCCCAATTGACTTAAGGGTGTTTAAAGTTCATTCGGTCTTCGTCACTAGAGGACCTTCAAGGACTATCCCCTTTTTTGGTCAAGGGTTTAATTCACCCATTTAAGTGTGGGTTAATGTGCGTGCTATTGCCCGCAGTTGTTGATCTTGTTCAGGGACTCAAGGATCTCGAACTCTCCGGGTGTGCTCTTTGCTGCCATAGTCACGAGGTGAAATCACGGCAACATGTTGATTCGGGGATGCCTAACTCCCTGTGGTTCAATGTGCTAAGGTGGGCGTAGGGTATCTTTGGATATGAACTCCATCGGGGATGACCCATCTGGTCTCCCTGGGACTCTCTCGTCTGACGAGAGGTTTGGATGAGCTTTGACACCGCCTGAAGTTGTGTGCATCAATTCTAAACTTGTTTGAGGAACCTTATGGGTGTGAAGTTTTACACATCCACAAATGCCCCTCACCCACGGGTAGCGCGAGTGAAGGATGGTAGAGAAAGACAAAGGTAACCCCTAATTACATGAGAGAGAGTGAGAGAGAGCCCGGGGTTAGGTAGGGAGATTGCCTGGGTCCGACAGCCAGAGGCCGCTCGCAACTGGCGTTCTCAGTCTTTGGTGATCTGTCAATGGGTTGGCTGCTGATGGAGTTGGGGACCTGGGCGGCAGCCAGATTGGAGGGGATGGTGGAGCGGGTCGCCAAGGTGGGTGGGGGGGAGAGCATGGGGAAGAGAGCAGAGAGAGAAAGGGAGGGTGTCGGAGGGGACAGAGAGAAAGCAGAGAAAGAAAGGCAGGTGCCAAGGGGGGAACCCCCCTCCGGTGCCAATGCTATCCCCAGAGGAGGGCTGCAAGCAGAGAGAGAGTGAGGGGGCAGCGGGCAGCCAGAGAGGCAGAGAGAGAGCACGGGAAGAGAGAAACAGCCCTCCAGCACTGACGCTCCCCTGCTGGGCCGGGGGTTGTGAGAGAGACAAGAGACAGCGAGAGAAAGGAAGGGGGTAAACAGAGAGAGAGAGAGAGAGAGGTGGGGTTATTTTGGGTAATTTTCATGTCTAGACAGAATATTCCTTTCTTTTGTAACGGCATAGTCTCTTTTTCCACCGTATGTTAACCATATGGGTTTTTAAGGAATAGTTAGATTTGGGGGGAATTCTGACAAATAGGTAGATTACGAGGACTAATACATAATTGCATAACATTGTAGGGGTTTAAAAGTAAAAATCCCTTACTTTAAAATGGCTTTTAGTATTTGTACTTGTCTACAATCAACCAAGTCTTTGTACAGGTGAATACTAGTACCTAAACGGTTTCTTGACTATTCAATTTTGGCTGGTTGATCAAACTGACAAAGCATGATTGAAAATGGATCAAAACTGGACCAGAAAATCTCCCAGGACAAGATCAGATGGCCCCTAAAGAGCATGACTGACCTGCCCAGCAACCAGTGTACTGCCGTTTCGTGTTTAAGTCATAAAGACAACCTCAGGTCAGGCCATGTCACAGAACAGATACCGGGCACCTATACCTGTGATCCACTGCTCAAATTTCTGCCCCAGGTTGGTTCCAGCACAACCCTCACTTCTTTGAGGCAAGCATTGTGGCCAACCAAGACATTAAGACATTACACTGTCAAATCATCAGTCATATAAAGTTTATTAAAACTCCACTTCGTTGCATTCAAATGAGGCAGCAGTCACTTTCACCACACTCCAAAAATGCATCCATTTTATGTGCCAAGAGGTGCCTTATAACCTGATGCCTTGGCTGAAAAAGAGGACTAAGCAATCGTCGCCCTCCGGGGGTCGAGTACGCTAACCCTACCCGGTTAGCAAACATGGCCTTAAAGTTTCTGTCACACACTTGCAACTAATTATGAAAATCAGTTCGCCAAACAATAAGATTTTCAATATTAAGTTCTAAAATGTAAGCCTATAATTTAATCTATAAATTTTACATCATTTTTTGGCAGTGAAATGAATCACTAAAAGAGTTGGTTATGGGGGAAAAAAGGGAAATCAAGCTTTTCAGAAAGAAGTTGATACTTGAGGCATTGAACTTTGGCACTCAGACACATGGAACCACAGCATCACCCTTCAGCAGAATACATCTCATTTTCATGTGCCAACCATAATCTTATAGAACATGTCCGTGCTGCCCTTATGCAATTCTAACTTCAATGATTAACTTATGTTCTATGATCAAGCTCAACTAAAAGATACACCATTCATGTTGAGAACGAGCTTATAAATGTGCCATAATGCCATATCAATTATTTCTTATTGGGATAACAAAACATAACCATTGATTCTTGTCGAAAATCAAATTAAATCCATGGTGACACTTCCTGATCGATCGTTAAAATTGTAACTACAACAAACCCATTACAGCTAGTGAGCACTCAATTTCCAGCTCTTTGGCTAAAAAATGCTTAAGATATTTTTTAATGTAAATTCCTTAATGTATTGCCCAGGACTTGGAGCAAGAACATGGAAGAGCATTCCCTCTCAGCTATGAAAACAAGGGAAAAGTTGAAATGATGTGTAACAGTCAAATTCCATCTTCGAACCCATGAACAGTTAGTAAGCTGGCAATTGAACACTTTAGTTATAACATAAAAGATGCATGGTGAATAAGGTTTTTATGAAGCAAACTCATGAATCGACTACCTGAAACTGGGAGGAAGAGCATGTGAAAGCATTTCCTCTTTGATATTAAAAAAATCAAGGAACAAATTTGAGAAAGCTTCAAATTAGGTAGATGAGGTTGGATAGAGAATTGGTTTGCTCCTCAATGTGCCAAGAGTGACTCCACATGGTGCCACCCATCTTATGCATCACATATTGTTCCTTGATGTCCATGGGCTTTAATCCTATTTGTTTTGGCTTGCACCCTCGGGTTTCAGACACCTTCCCTTGTCACAATCAAGTTCATCAATATAGCTCCTCACCTCCTAGTGACAACTGATGTGATGCTGCATCGATAATCATATATATTTGCAAGCTCTTCTCCCTCCTGGATTGTGTAAGCATTGTATATTTCCACCATGGGACAGAGAAATATGCATATAGCAATTATTACTTATCTCATGCATAGGGTCCGAAGAAGGTTAGAGCCTTATTGTTTTATTCTTTTATCATGTTTATTCGTTTTCTTTTCTTGTTATCCATGCATCGCCATCCTTTTTTATAAAGGCTCGTACCATTTGTAGTATCATTTTATTATCGTGTTATTGTCTATTCTTTTTATTATTATCACATCTTCTTTTTCTTTTATTTATTTTCATATGTAGAAAGGTCCAAAGGCCACCGCGTAAGAAGCATGAAGGTGTCGACACTCAGAGTCGATCCCACTTTGAAAGCGCTCTGTCCGAGCTACTGTAGCATGCTCGAGCAACTGTAGCATACCCGAGCAACTATAGCATGTCCAATCTGTCAAAACTCCGTCCAAGCGACTGTAGCATGCCCGAGCGACTGTAGCATACCCAAGCAACTGTAGCATTCACGAGTGACTGTAGCATACCTGAGCAACTGTAGCATGAGCGGAGTCGATATGCTCGAGAGTCTACGGTAACCATGCTCGGAAGTCTATGCACTCATGATCGGGAGCCTATGAAAACTATGCTCGAACCATACTCAGGAGTCTATGCATTCATGATTGGGAGCCTATGAAAACCATGCTCGGGAGTTTATGCATGCATTCATGATCAGGAGCCTATGGCAATCATGCTCAGGAGTCTATGCATTCATGATCGGGAGCCTATGGCAATCATGCTCAAGAGTCTATGCATTCATGAATGGGAGCCTATGGCGATCATGCTCGTGAATCTATGCATTCATGATCGGGAGCCTATGGTGATCATGCTCGGGAGTCGACCAAGCAACAAGCTCGGTCAAGGTCGGACAATTTCGGACCAAGTTCGAAAGAGAAGGAGCCCGAGGGTGAGAGATCGAGCAGGGGGAATCGAGATAGGCCGAGCAAGAGGCTTAGGAAAGAAGAAGAGGAAAGCAAGATCAAGGGGAAGCTGACCCAATAGATCGACCCCAGTTGCAGCAAGCTTCAAATCACCTGAATTCAGCAAACGCGCGGATGTGTATGTAATTGCATATATAAGCATGCTCATCGCATGAAAATGAATCTTTTATTCATTTGATCAATTCTTTAAATGCATTGTTTCTCTTTCATTGCTGCCAAGGTGACATTTTGTTTATTTGAGCATCTTCTTCATTTCAACATCGCCCTTGATCAGTTCAATCGCGTTGTTTACATAGAAGTGTGTTGTAGTTGCTCGATCATTTGTTCAACATGAATGTTCTCTTTAGCCTCTTTCTTAGTGTTGGTTTTAGCATTATGTCAATTATTCAGTCCATGTTTCTAGGAATTTCTTTCCCAAAACTTTGACATGAAAGTTTAGGTGAAACAAATTTAATTCTTAACACAAAAATCATAAAAGATTCATTTGGGATAACTTTATCACAATCTCACTACATAGAGAATAATAGAAAGGAGTTACCACGGCAGCAACCCAACCTCACGGAGGTTTAATGGGTAGAAACAAACTTGATAGGTAACTTAGGAGAGCATTAATGGATTATGTTCTCATCTTTATGGGGCTAGTGCTTATTTAAAAACAATAGGTAAGGGTGAGTGCTAGCTATACTCTTAATGAATTCGAGACCCAAGTGGCAGGATGGTTACCTTGCTTCCACCCTTTGTAGGATTCACCGACATGTGTGGAGTCGTGAGGCCGCAACTGTGAAAATGTGGGCTATTTTCTGAAACACACATGAGATACCTGCACAAGGCCATTAATAGTGCAACCCGCATAGAATCTCGATTCAGCTATACTATGTGTGAATTTGGGAAAGTCTGAACCATGAGACTTGGTTCAAGGCATAGTCCACCAAGCGTTCTCACATATAATCTCAAATGTCACTAAGTGAAAATTCAAACCGAGAGGTATTTTCACCCATTGCATAGTATAAAGGACTCGGCAATCTTTTATTCGTTTGCTTATTTTTTAATAAAATTTAAAATTATTTAAATCATATGGGGATTATTAAATGCAAGTGATTAAAAAATATTTAAAAATAATAAAAGTGACAAATTGTTGCAACGTTCACTTGAACGTTACAATCTGTAACGTTTCCATTTAATGGAAACGTTACAACCATTACCATCAATGTTAAAACGCAAAGAGAATAATGGGGTGGCCATCAATGTACAAATGTCGGAAGGGTCTTCTGAGGCCTATATATAGATTCCTTAGTCAACCTAAACACTGCACAACCACAAGAGAAGTAATAACGTGAAAGCTCTCCAATTTTTCTTCTCCTTTTGTTTTCTCCACAATTTTTATTTTTTTTGTGCTGAGTTCTTGAAAGTTGGGTTGAGACTCGCTAAGGTTCTCTTCGAGGACGTGCCAACGAGAGAGAGAGTGTCATTTACTCGGGGTCGTCGTATCTCTAGGAGACCATTACCACGAGGATCGCACGTCGATCGATAATAAGTTCTCTTATTCAGCGACATCGCACTTCGACCAAAAGACTACGTTTCCTTAAACCTCTTAATTTATGTTTTAGAGTTAATTATTTATTGTTAGTAGTGTTATCTAATTTCAACAAATAATTAACTCTAAAACATAAATTAAGAGGTTTAAGGAAGCGTAGTCTGTCCTTGAGGGACAGATGGAAGGGGCTATTGTTGAAAACCTGGAGGATAATTTCTAGGATTAGGCATAGGTTATTTCAGAACTTGTCCCAGTTCTCTCCTTACATTAGTTTCTAGAAGTTGGCTAATATGGGCCTTTATCTCCACCATTTGGGCTTGGAAAGATTGATTTTGGGCCAGGATGAGCTATTGCAATTGATTAATTTTGTCATCATTCTGTGCCATTGGCAGAGGTAAGATAGGAGGTTGGTAGACTAGTGGAGGATATGAAGATTGCCCATATGCGGACTGAACAAATGAGGGCTGGCCATAAGATGGTTGGCTGTCGTAAGTAGGCTGAGAATGGTTTGGTAATGCTTGTGACACTTGACCTTTATGGAAAGTTTGATTTTGAAAATGGGCCCAAGGATGGGATTTAGGTTGGTAGTTTTGGGCATGCTAGGATTTAAAATAACAGTTTGGGTGATTCCTCCAGCTCGGATTATATGTGTTTGAAAATGGGACATTATTGGGCTTGGAGAGTTCTTGGGCTGCATAGACTTGCTACTGGATGGAAGGGGATAATTGAGCCGCCGCAGGACATTCGTTTACCTGATGGGCTGGGCTTTCACATAGCACACATGCTTCATGGACCTGACCTTGGCGAGAGTGGAAAGATTGTTGTTATTGGGCATTGAAAGTTTATTTATTCAACTTAATAAGTTCGCCAACTTGCTGGGTCAACAGTTCAACTTTTTCTAGTTTTTGAACCAAGGCATTCACATCTAGTCTAGGCTCAAACTCTCCCCTATCTTTCACCTCATACATCCCAACTTTTCTAGATGACCCTACCGACCTTTCATATGAGGAGAGAGAAGCATGGCTGATTGAATTTTCACTTAACATTTCAAAGAGATCATAGGCTTCTTCCTCACTTTGGCTCATAAATGCACCCGCACAAGAAGCATCGACCATTTACCTGTAGGGTTTAGTCAATCCCTCATAGAAAGCTTGCACAATTTGCCATTTTGATAGCCCATGATGTGAGTATTTTCTCAATAACTCCTTTATTCTCTCCCAAGACTCATGGATCAATTCCCCGGGGGTTTGAGTAAAACCCATGATGGCTCTCCTCATGGTATTGGTCCAATCTATAGGATAAAACTTTTTCAAAAATTCCTTTTGCATTTCCTCCCATGATCGAATGGGTCTTCCTAAGGTCTCTAGCCAATATTTGGCTTTATCTTTCAAGGAAAAGGAGAAAAGAGTCAACCTTAGGTCATCATCTGGGAAATTCTAAATTTTCACAGTGGAGGTGAATGAACAATAGAACATGTTCAAGCAGGATTATAAAGTAAAGTGGCCTTTCATTAACAAGAATATACTATCGTGTAACGAGAATGTACTTTTCATAACCTTGGAAGGCTACACACTAGCAAGTCATGTAACCAACATATAATAATTCAATAATGAGATAGCCTCGTGGATTTCACTCATTTATAAAAATAAGTACTCCCAGCGCAATACGACGTCAGTATTCATCATACCCCATGATTTATAGTATATTTTCAACAATCAGCTGAGGGGGCTAGTGTCAAGCCCTTGGACACAATCAGTGCCTAATCTGCATCTTCAAGTTATAAATCAAGTTACTTCCACGAGTAAATATAAAGTAGGCCAATAATGTCAAATTCAAGCATAGGTTCACGATAGTAATTTTCAAGGTAAGAACGTACCAATATGAGCAGGTGAGTTCAAGGAATGAATTAAGAACAAGGTCATGCTACGAAAAGAGCCCGATAGCATAACTGCCTATTCGTTACTTTCCATAATTCATTAATTGCTTATTGTACATAGTGTTAAGTTCTAGACAATTTGTAGACCATCTAGGAACATAGAAATATCAACCTGTGGGTCAAATCTCAGGTTAAACATAGTTTGACATAAAACAGTCTAGCCTGGACTGTTTCCTAGAGACGCAATCGTTCATGGACCGTTTATATACAAACGTGGTCAAGATAGGACCGCTATCATGAAGAGGCTGTCTAATCCGGTCCATTTCTAGATAGGGTCGACACCAGAGCAAGGGAAGGGTCGACGCAGTGGAATTCTGGAATAACGCGGTCACGGGATGGCTGCTACTTGACAGTGGTGGTCGCCTAATGGCCGCTATTACCCAGGACACAGAAAAAAATGTCAATAAAAGTACTTTCTAGACAATTAGGCTTTAAGGGTACAACCAGTTAGACATCCTAGTGGGAATCCTAGGCTCGTGAAGACTTACAGAGGCCTTGAAACATGATCCCCTAGTCTGACAGAAAGAATATCCGACGAAGAGGTTCACAAGTCTAAGAAAGTGTGCCTATCATGTGCAAAGTGTACCTAATAGACACATACTGAAATACGTGCTATGTACTTATGAAAGACTCAAAGATGAGAGTGAGATATGTGAAAATAACGATACAACGATCCACATAACGATTCCACAAAATCATAGGAAATATCATTTAATACAAAACTATACTGTTTGGCCAAAATTAACATATAATGAAACTAAGTTTAAACATGCTCCTGCTAATCAAAAGGCACCTAACATGATTAAGGACATGTAACGCCTTGTCTGAAGGCGTGTTTTGATATATTTTATTTCCTAAAAATCAATTCAGGAAGTGACGCCTTGTCTCAAGGCGTGTTTTAAGAAAAGCCTCCTGTGGAGGTCGTCCATTTGTTAATTAACGCCCTGGTCAGAGGCGTGTTCAACTCAGAAAATAACGCCTTGGATCAAGGCGTGTCTTAAGAAAAGCCTCTACCTGAGGTCGTCAATTCATGAATTAACGCCTTTGCTCAAGGCGTGTCTTGCTTGCAGAGTCCTGCGTTTCTCTGCCTTTCCTCGGAAGATTGTTGCTTTGATTGGGACTTTGTTCCCTTGATCCTTTCCAGAATTCCCTCCGTTGGACTCTTCCTTTGATTAAATCCTTCCCCAAGAAAACTACTGCCGTAGTTTATCTTGTTCCCTTGATTTACACGGCTCTTTCCTTATAAAAGAGACCTCTGTCCACCGTTTTTAAGTTGGCACACACAGGGCCTTTTGAAGGGGTGCGCAGGCTTCTGTTCTTCTTACTTGCTGTTCTTTCTGCCGTGTTGTTCCTGCTGTTGTTCATCTGCTGTGCTGTTCCTGCTGTGGTTTTGTCTCTCCATCCTGCATGTTGCTGCTATTTCTCCTGCTGCGTGCTGTTTGCTGCACTGCCGTTTCCCCTGCTGCATCTGCTGTCCCTTCATCCTCCGCCCCTTCCTGTGTTTTCTTCGACAAAGTGTGCCCTCTACTGTTCAGGGACAGCAGGGCGTTCCATCGCTTGCTTTGAATTAGCATATCATCATCATCGTTGTATTAGCTGCATTAGGCCCTTTTGCATACATATTTCCATCTCCCTTACACTTGTTATTATAGGGGTTTAAACAAAAACAAAAACAAGGTGCGCATGTTGAAATTCAACTATTTTTATTATTCACCCCTTTTTTGAATTAATTACTACACAGCACTAACTTGCCCCGTTTATTGTTTGTTTATTTTATTGCAAGGTAATCAACTAGAAGAAAACCCTTCTTATCGGCCGGCCGATTCAAGAAGGAGGAAGCACCCACCTTTTCCCGCACTTCCGCATCGACAGGTAAGCGATCATTTCCCCCAAATTTTTGAGGCCTTTAGGTCTCTGGCGATCACACTTCCATATTAGCACCTCGTGCTTATTTTTGTTGTTTTGGGATCATTACAAATTGTTTATATTCTTCTCCCTAAGTGGATTTCTCATAATCTACAAATTGGCGATCACGGTGGGACCTCCTTTATTTTCTTTAATTGATTACCACTCCACTTGTCAAACAGACAAGGAACGGGCCAAGTATGTTAACCTAAAGATTAATTTCTAAATAAACTATCTTATCCTGGGCTCTACCCAATCTCACATGGGCTCAGAATTTTTCTTTCTAGTTCATAGGTTGGAAATCCTTATACCTTGGACTTAACCTATGACTTGACTTTTTCCTAGGACTTACTTTAGTCTAAGCTACGATACCACCTTATCTGTCACGCCCCGAGATATGCAATGGAATTAAGTAGGGAACATGAACAACCAGCAAATAAACCCTCAAGCTAACGAGACAATCAGAGCGCAACACATTCACACATAAACAAAAATCTTCACTTTTATTGAATAATCATAAAAACCACAGTTTACAATTGGACACTTGACATTGACTCTATTTGACTCACTAGACTCAAGAAAAAGAAAAATTACATGACCTAATCAACTCCACCACCTATTACAGTGAAGATAACTAAATTACAATAAGACTCAATTTGACAATCTAGCCTTCTCTCGTTCATCATTCACTCTCGAAATTATCACCTGAGCACTCCGACTCTGAGCCACTAGAATTTTTTGAAAAAGATTGAAAAAGTAGGGAATGAGTGCACTCGCCTGGTAGGTATCTTCGTATCAGCATGATGGTAAGTTTTCATAGTTATCATTTTAGCTCTAGAAGGTAAGATAATACAAGCGCGATAAAATATGCGATAAAACCAAAGTAACAATATGTAACAAGTTAAAAAGTATAGAGATTTGAGAGTTCAAGTAAGTATGAAAGCATGACCAAGAAAGATTATAATATGGCCTTTCAAATAACAAAAATGTACCTTTACAACTTTGGAAAGGTTATGCACAAAAAGGTCATGTAACTAGAATGTACTTTAATAAGCATGTAAATTTTATGAGATTGTCTCGTGGATTTCACCCGTTTATAAAAAAAAGTACTTCCAGCGTAATGCAATGCCAGTAATCATCATACCCCATGGTTAATAATATGCTTCTGGCCATCTGTCGAGGGGACTAGACTGGAGCCCTTGGACACTATCAATGCCCGCCCTTGCATCTTCAAGTTATAAATCAAGCTACTTCCACGAGAATAAAAGTAGGCCAATAATATCAAGTACCAACAATAGTTTCATGGCAACAAAAATCAAGGTGTGAACATACCAAGATGAAATCATGAGATCAATGATGAATTAATTGGACATTATGCTACGGAGGAATTTCGACAACATAACGGTACATTTTCATAGTTTCATAGTTCATTAATGACTTAATGAATAAGGTGTTGGGTTTCAGATAATCAGAAGACCATCTGAGAACAGAGCAATAGTCTTTGTATTCGAGCAGGAGTTACTTGTAGTCCTACCTCTCTGCCTCAGTGAGGAGAGCACTGAGGAAAGTTGGCTGAGGGACGTCATCTTCGCCTAGATTAATTTTGACAAGTTCGTCGATGGTCACCTAGCCGCCGTCCTCCAGCTTAAGAGGTGCTGGCTGGAAGTCGACGAAATTTTCATCCTCGATGTCGGCTTCGTACACCCGTGGGTCCTCGGAGCCGATAGTTAAAGCTGATGGGGCTGGAAGATTATCGCCGCTAGACCCGGCCTGAGGTTGCCTCAGGCCATGCATGTCGGACTGACGGTTGTCGGTTGGCATCTCGGAGGCTTGGCTGGAGTTGTCTGCCAAAGCCAATGACGCCTCACGACCTTTGTTTTGGGGACCTTCCCCATGGGGAAGGTGCGGCGAACTAGGTTCTTCAATTGGCTGGGAGGCTACAGGGGTCTCCTCCATCTCGACATCCTCGTGGACGGATGAGGAAGCCTCGTTGGGTGCTGGAACTGGGGTACTGGCTCTGGCAGAGAGTGGGATTAAAATCTCCTCCCCAGCATCTCTCGAGCTGTTGAACTTGGTGTTGGCAACAACCAGGTTGACGTCCGGCTGTGTCGGTCCTACGGCGTGGACCGCATGGTAGACGCAGAAGTCTGGGTCTTGGTCATAACCAATACCTCTGGTGTCCTTTAGGGAGAACGGGAGTTGCCCCCGGACTTGTGAGGGTGTCCAGAGATCATGGAAATATCTCCGCTACGCAGAGCCCTACCACTGGGGAATATGCTGCTTGAGGCACATTTCTCGGATGCAAGGCGATAGGTCGTCCAAAATTTGGATGGCTTCAGGGACGTTGTCGGCTCATCTGGACCAGCCGAAGTCATCTTCTGGTGGGGCTGGAGGGACCATGTCTCCTTTGTGGAAAATAATGGACTTATCCCTACTAGCCTTCTTCTTGGACCTATGCCATCGTCGGTAAGTGACGATAAACGTCATGAGCTACTCAACCATGTGCTCATCTGAGGTGCATGCAAGCTGGATGCAGTTTGGTGGCAGGCATATGCTCTTGTCGATTGCTCGGCTGATGATATTAGTCTCGAAATCAACTTTACGCCTCTCAGGGCGGTCGTTGGTCGACTTAGTGCTGAGGCATAACCGATGAAGCTCGGCCTTCTCCTCGTCAACGAAGAAGAGGTCATCCTCTTTTTCTTCTGAGAGCCAGCCATTGCTCTTGCTCTTGATTACGGGATAGGGGCTGATTCCCTTGAAGTAAAGAGCAGCATCGGCCAGGTTGCACTCCGTGGGAGTGAATGAAGATAAGTCTGCAAAGATCGTATACTATTCTCCATCTTTAGTGTACTTGATCCACTGATGGAGGGTTGAAGGAACGACCCAATTATCATGAAGCTCGGGTCTACCCAGTAACACCCTGTAGGATGTGTTGCCGTCGATGATGTAGAAAGTCGCCTTGGAGGCAAAGTCATCGAGCACCAAGTCGACGTCGACTCGGCCGAGGACATCCTTGGTATCCTCATTGAAGCTAGATATCTTGACCGCCTGAACTTTCTGAAGGTAGGGGGTCAGATACAAAGTTTTGAAGGTCTCGAGGGGCATGATGTTGACCGCGGCACCGGCGTCCACCAGGATCCGATTTACATCATGCCCGTTGATTTTTCCCTTCATGTAGAGGGGCCGATTATGGCACGGAGGAGAGAGTAGCAGATCTTTCTCCGTGAAAGTGACCATGGACAAAAATGCCCCATATGCAGCGACTTTCATTTCTGCCGCGTGTGCCTTGTAGGCTTCTAGTTCTTGGAGTATCTTGATAAGGGTTTCCCTCAACTCCTTATTCCAGATAATGGCCTCCCAAATTGTAATGCTGGCAGGGAAGCGCTTCATCTGGTGGAGGACATTTCGGTCAGCTCGAGCTCGAGCGTCCTCCAGTGATGGTAATATGTCAGGCTGATTTTCCTGTGGGCTTTCGCATTGCTCCTTGTCTGGGAGGTGCACCGCCTTGCCTTTACCACTGGGATCAGGCTGGGTCTTACCACCTATAGATTCTTGGAAGAGAGGCGCCAATGATGGCTCTTCTGGAGATGACTGGAGGGCCAAATCATCTTTGCCGGACGGCCCTGCTTGTTCTGCAAGATAGGCTGGAGCTGGCGTTGAAACTGGGATGCCAACAGCGGCCTCCTATGAGCTGACATGGTCGAAGATGCTGGGTCCCCCCCAGATCTCCACTGATGAGATTGGGGTAGGTTGTTCTATTCAAAAGAGGATGACTTGCTCTGGATCGAAGGCAGAGGACTAAAGAGGTAGCTCGGGTGAAGTGACATAACCCCAATTCGATGGCACCCAGCCCCTCAGCGTCTCTAGCCCGAATAGGCGAAATAAAGAAGGGCTCCTGCTGAGTCCCACCAGTACCAAGCCCCGAGCTCTCCTCAGATCGACACGATAATGGAGGCTCCACTACAACAGACCTCGGTCTTTGATAGACTGGGGGCAACAATCCACCCTGGGAAGCATTCCCAGAGAAAGCGGATGGTTCAGTTCATCACCGATGTGGTTAGGATGTTCGTGTGTTATGCCACCGGACATCAGCCTGACACCCAATCTGATGACCTGAACCAGCCTTTGGCCCAGCTCAAGAGGCCTCGCCACCAGACTCAGCCTCTGACGTCGGCAGGCCACATCGGCACTTCTGCGGAACCTCAGGCATCAGAACATGCAGAAGAAGTTCCAATTGAGGACCGTGGTGCACCTGTCAATGTGGATCTGGTCAACAATGATCCCCCAGTAAATGAGGTTCAAGAGGTGATTCTCAAGACTCTCATGAAGGAGAACCAACATTTGAAGGCCCTCCTACAAGACCTTCTTCAGGAACGAGGCCTTCACCCTTAGCCACTTGCTAGGCCTCCGGTGGAAGCATTGGCACTACCAGTTGGGCACAACGGTGCCAACACCTCAGCAATAGCTGCCCGACCCCCGATAGCAGTCGGGTTTGGCACGCCCCCAATCGAAG
This sequence comes from Amorphophallus titanum, assembly GCA_024336825.1. Taxonomy (NCBI): domain Eukaryota; kingdom Viridiplantae; phylum Streptophyta; class Magnoliopsida; order Alismatales; family Araceae; genus Amorphophallus; species Amorphophallus titanum. Next base: position 456,251 of record JANBPO010005823.1, on the reverse strand, counting down.
CTCATCTGTGAGCATCCAACATGCCAGCGCTAGAGAGTCTCATGGTGCAATGGTAGATGCTCGAGCAGATTGTTGAGACGAAGCTTGCCCAGTACGGCGAAGGGGTTGCCACTATAGACCTCTACAGTGTCCCCTACCCACTACATCACCAGCTAAAAAACCTCCCTCGAGTGTACGCCAAGCCCCCGAAGCTACAAAGGCTCGATAGGCAAGGGTCTCCACATGAGCACTTGGCCTATTACATCATGGTCATGGGCAAGCTGGCATTGGACGAGTCATACCTCTTCCATTCCTTTGCCACTTCACTTGTAGGGATGACTTTTCAATGGTATTCCCGCCTGATGCCCAACTCAGTGATCGACTGGCCAGACCTCCAGAAGAAATTCCTCGACCACTTCCAGATGGCCGAGCGCAAGATCTCCTTGGCTGAGCTCTGCTCTCTTCGGCAGAAGAAGGGTGAGAGTGCCCTCAACTTCATCAAGAAATGGCGAGACCTCAGCATGAGGTGTATCAATCCGCCAGTCCAGGAGGATGCCATCACCATATGCCACAGAGGATTGACGTCTCCCACTTGGAATTTCAGGTCTCACCTTCTATTGTCAGCATATAACTTTTGTCTATCTTGAGCCATCTAGAGTCTCTCTCTAATGAGCTTTACCTTCTCGGTAGTATTTCGAATTAGTTCAGGGCCTAGAAATTATCTTTCTCCAACTTCATTCCAGCATATAAGTAAGTGACAACTTCTTCCATACAGTGCCTCAAATGGTGCCATTTTGATGCTAACTTGATAGCTATTATTATAGGTAAACTCCACTAGAGGCAAGTGATCGTGCCAACTTCCACCAAAATCTATTGCACAAGCCCTCAGCATATCTTCAATCACATGATTGGTTCTTTCAGTTTGACCATCAGTTTGAGGATGGAATGCAGTGCTAAACTTAAGTCGGGTCCCCACTGAATGTTGTATACCTTTCCAGAATTGTGATGTGAAGCGAGGGTGTCGATCAGAAATAATAGTAACAGGGACACTGTGTAGTTTGACTATTTCCTTCATGTATAGAGTTGCTATAATATCCACAGGCCATCGACTTTTGATTGGTAGAAAATGTGCAGATTTAGTTAATCGGTCTATGATTACCCATATATCATCATGTCCACCTTTTATCTTTGGCAGACCCATTATAAAATACATCCCTATGCTCTCCCATTTTCACTCGGGAATTTCTAAGGGATGTAGCTTCCCAACGGACTTTAAATGTTTTGTCTTAACTTGCTAACAAGTGAGGCGGCAATATACAAAGTCCACTACTTCTATCTTCATGTTTGGCCACCAAAAATTTCTTTTTAAATCTTCGTACATCTTGGTAGCACCAGGGTGAATAGCATGTTTTGATTTATGAGCTTGTTCCATTATCATCTTCTTAGTATCGACATGATCCGGCACACAGATCTGACCCTTGAATAATACCCTTCCATCTATCGAAATAGAAAATTGTAGCCGTTGATCAATATTGGTATTGATCTCTACCAGTAGAGGGTCATTTTCTTGTAACTTGACTAAGTCTTCTATGAATGTGGGTTGTGAGCGGATATTGGCAATCATACACCCTTCTTCTTACTTATCAATCTCTAAATTCAAATGTGAAAAATCTTTCATAAGAAAAGTCATACCTTTTCGGAGACTTGCTAAAGTTGCGAGAGGCTTCCAGCTGAGCGCGTCAGCCACATCATTTGCTTTGCCAGGGTGATATTGGATAGAGAAATTGAAATCCTTTAAATATTACTACCATCTTCTTCGCCTCATATTCAATTCCTTTCGAGTGAAAAGATATTTCAGACTTTTGTGATCCGAAAACAATACCTGAGTTCAGCAAGTATCACCATATGTCTTCAAGCAAGCAAGCTTACCAATAGCCTAAAAAGAGACTAACAGTTCATTGTTGGTTCCACAAAATCACATCACAATTTCGTGATCAGTTCAAATGTAATAATAAGAATGAGGAGCAATTCACATTTGACATTTTCTGAAAATCTTGCAACCTATGACCTAAATGAACAGGTGACTCATGGTACGAGGCGGAGGTGAAGGTCCAAAGACCCTACTCACGCATAGGAAGTGCTTCCGAGTGAACATAATCCACTCTTCCATAAACGTCATTTGATATACCAGATATGCAGTTAAGTTGAAATGTGCTATCAAACATGAAGTTCCAATCAAGAATTGTTCACAAACGGATTTGGACATTTTCATCACAACAGAATGGAGGAACAGTCAGTTCAGGTATTTAGAAGCAATACCTATCATGAGAATAACATCACCAAGTGTCATAAGCTACTGCAGATATTTCAGAGATTTCCTATCAAGTTGTTAGGCACAATGGTTGATCCAAAAATCACATAGCAATATCATGAGCAATTTTGATATAGCAATTGGCATGAGAAGCATTTCCACAAAGATGAGTTAGAATTCACAATTCCAAATCATTCATTTAAGAATAAACTCTCCCTTTCTATATGCATAAATTTTACAGTTGACATTTTCTGAAAATCATGCAACCTATGACCTATATGAACATGTGACTCATGGTACCAAGAGGAGGCACATTCTCACAAATGGTGATAGATTTTAGACAGGAATGACCTGCCCTTCCTCAAGTCACCATTTAATATACCATGTAGTCATGCAAATGATAATAGGAAAGGTGCAATGTAAACTCATAAGAAAAATAGATTTTTTTGATTTTCATGAATGAAAATTTAAATAAAATAAATTTTAGATTTTCAAAGATAATTCAGAAGTTTATTTTCAAAAACTTGTGCCTTGAGCAACCATTATTTTACAAACCTTCACTTGGCCCCAAGACATCCCTGCAAAAAAGTTCTCTTTTGACAGTTTTGGGCACCCAAGTCTTCTTGGGTCCCGGATGATTAGTTGCACCTCTAGTGGGTGTCCTCCACAATTTTTGGGCATGCATATCATCAGAATGCATCAATTCACAATCATGCATAGTATGTCCAATCTTCCCACAATAATGACAAGAAGTGTTTCTCCTTTTAGAAGTAAATTTATTTTTCCATACTTTCGTATCATCATTTTCCAACATGTAACATTTATGCATAGAGTGACCATGTTTACCACAATAAAAATCAATTCTTGGAACTCGGCCATATAAAGGCCAAAGTCTTGAGATGTTGACGCCACGGGGGACTTTTGCCTGCCAACTTTTGTGTTAGTCTGAGACTTAGCTCGGGGAGCTCAGGCTTGGTTTTGTCCATTAGACTTAAGCCAAAGATTAACTTGGGGTTCTTTTGTTGAGGATTGCTCTTCTGGCTTTGCTCCACATGTAACTTGAGGATTTCTTCATGGATCTTGCCTCCTTGGCTTTCCCTAGAGTTTGACTTGAGATCACCTGGCTAGGTCTGACTCTTTCGATTTTGCCTGACGTTTGCCCTAAAGTTCTCTTGCTGAGGCTTACCCTTTAGGGTTAGACAGAAGCTCCCTCTTCCTAGATTAATTTTCAAGGTTGCTTCTACGCACTCCTCCCCTGCTATGCTTGGTTTGGGGCTTTGTTTGAGGAGAGACCCCTTACCTCTTTTTGGAAAGGTAACGGAGTTAAAAGCGTTTAGAGGAAATGCTAGGTTCACCCTGACAATCAAGTGAGTTTGCAGACTTCTCTTGAGGGCCATTTTCGGTTGAGGGGGCTTGACTAAGCCATCCTTTGGTCATTTCTCTGACTTCACTTATTAATGAACCTCTCGTTCCTTGTCAAAGGAGATTTTGAATTTCTTTCTGGGCCCTCTGGTCCTCTTTGCTTGCACGTGAGGCAAGTAAGCCTTGGCTTGAGTACTCGGAATTTGGTTTAGGGTGACGCCGCAGAGGATCGCACACCAAAATCTCTTTTCCACCCAAAAGGATCTCGAGTAGCCTTCGGGTTTTTTCTTTCGGGAAGGACAAAGACTTGAAGTCCTACCACAATCGCCACTCAGGGCACCATGTTGTGGGTTGACCCGAGCTGGGACAAGCCTCTTGTGTTTCCGACTCGGAGGATGTGTGAGAAGTCGATGCATGTACGACGTTGACAGAGAACGCCAGCAAGACCCTGCCCCGGGGTGCCGAAGACTCAATCTGAGGTGTTATCCCTTGCTGGTCATAGGAGACCGGATCTTCTTTTTTCATCATTTTTGCCGGACGACTTTGATTTAACATTTGTTCGGCAACTTCTCGGAGGTTTCTCCTTGTTATGCTACCCCCGTAAACATCGATCTCCTCTCTTTGGATGAGGATTTTGATGCAATCTTGAATTTCTTTGCATTTCCTTGTCAGGTGAGATACCCTAGCGTGGTATTCGCAATAATGAGGATGTTTTTTCTCGGCCTCCATGTAACTTGACAATAGGTCGTGCACCATAATTCGGTCCTCTTTAAGTAGAAGGTTGAATCTATACCCAGGAAAAACCCTAATCGGTTAAATGGGTGGGTCCGGATCCGGTTATAGGGTTGCAGATCCGGCGCAGGCTGGATCCGCCCGCAGGAGACCCGCGGGGGGTTTCTTCCTCGCCTGAACATGGGGAGGGGGCTGGGGTAAAACCCTAACCCCCCGGTGCTCGCTGTAGGTCCCCCCGGTGTCGGCCGCGACCATCCCGGACGGTCCCCAGTGGGGCACCGGCAAGGTCGCCCGCCGCCGCCCCCGTTGTCATCGCCGGAGAAGGAGCTCGCGACAAACATGGGGCTGCCCCGCCCTCTTCGCCGAGATCACCACCGCGGATGTCGGGCCTGCCACCGCATGCCTCTGGACGTCACCAGATGCCATCGAACGTCGTGGGGAACCATCCAGGGTCCCTCACTAGTCCTATGGGTGCCTACAATCAGCGTCTCCGACGTGAAAATGCCCACCATCTCATGGCGCGAATGGCGATCATGACGTCGAAGAAGTGTTCGATTCGCTCTCATCACTGGGTCAATCAATGCACGAAAATGTACATTTTGATCCTCTTGATACCAGGAATAATTCCACAGGATCAATTGACCAAAACCCATCCCATGAGAGACCCAATCAAACACCCTAAAATTGAGCCCTATGCATGAACGTGAAGAACGAAAAAATAATAAAATAATCTCAATTTTGATCTTACCAGCAACCTGGCTTTGATACCACTGTAAGGTTTCGATCAGAGATACAGTGGAAACAACAAAACCCTAAGAAGTGGATCGTTGCTGGCGATCATAATTAAAAACTATTTTGCGAGAGCCCGCTAAGGAAGAACAATTTCTATACCTTTGTGGGATTAAGAAATTCCCAGATGCCTGAAGATGATAGAGTAGATGCTCGTCAGGCTGCTAGCCATCCAATTGTCCGGCCTCTAGATGTATCCACACGAGCAGCAGGAATGGACGGATTCTCCTTCTTGATCTCTACACGCCGGCCACTCCTCAGTAGTACCATCCACCACAGCAAGAGGAGGAGAGAGAGAGAGGGGCACCCAGGTCAGGGAGGAGAGAGAGAAAGAGGAGGCGACCAAATGAGAACCCTGATTGCTTGGCCAGGGTTTCTCTCTTCAGCGTATATTTATAGACTCTGGCATTTTTCTCAAAAATCTAGAAGTTGTTTATAATTTTCGACCTTATCCATCTTATCCACTACTCTATTGTGTGTGACCCTCTAGGCCCAATAGTCTGTCTAGTTTTCAAGCCCATTAAGCTAGGAACACTTCTTAACTTAATTAATTACAATCCAGTCCATCCTAATGACATCTCCGCGGTCATATCTAAAGGAGTCACTTCCAATGATCAAGAGACAGCTGGTGTCCACTGTGTCAGTCTCTGAATCTGAAGACTCGGCGACCACGGCAAGCCATTCGTGCCCCCGGTCCAAAGAATGAACATTCTTCCATGTCACCACAGCACAGGACGCGGAAGAAGAAGATCCGGATGTCATTTTACCTACAAAAGGGAATATCAAGAAAAAACAAACAAGGTCAGGAAGCAGTTGATCAAGATAAAATTTCTGACAAAATTTCGGCAGAGTCTCCCCAGCTCGGGAGATTGCCAAAAGGAAGTGGGACATGACCACCAAGGGAACGGTCCCTAAAAAGAGCCACAGGTATTACACCAAGGCCAAAACAGGACACTTGAGGGAATAGCTCTGAGGGCAAGCCCTACTAGGAGCCTCCCGGGGCTCGAAAACTGGGATTTGGATCCCGAATAAACAATAACTCTCACCCGCTCGAAAGACTCGGCTCTCCCAAAACCCACTCGGTGCCGCAGAGGAGAAGAGAAGGAGGAGAGAGAAATTTTGGTTGCAAATGAGTTAGGTTGAAGAAAAAATAAAGAAGAAAAGGGTTATATTGGGAGTTGCCTCCCTTGTTAATCCGGCGTGCTATTTAGCGCGCCGGATTAAGCTACCCTTAACAAAAAGGCACGTTGATGAAGGACGTGCCGTATTAACCTTAAAACTTGACCGCGTCGGATTAGTATCCGTGCCAGTTTAAGGGGGCTTTCCAAGCTTCCATCATCCGAATGGGAGATCTGCCCAGACAAAGCTCATCCGTTGGTCCTGCTTCACTCGTTCCTTGCTTGTAACACCCACGATTGGGGGGCATTTGTTGGCACTCAAAATATATTCAATGGTGATCAAGCCTTAAAGATGAATGATAAGGCCAACAGAAGCACAGAAGCCGAAGGAGATCAATATATTGAAGCCTTCTCAAGCTGCCAAAGCCTCAAGTCACCCAGTATGAACGTCGGGGACTTCACCTCCAGAGAATCGAGATGGATCTACAACCAACCGGCAGTGCGATCAAGCCTGCCCAATGAATTGGCATCGACTTAATCATGCCGCATAAACCACATCTATTGTCTGACCAAGGACAAGGGTATACCTGGTGGCCCACCACCTGAATGAAGATCCTCCCAAGGTGAAAGAATGCCCTTGGTCCTTCAGAACAAGGAACCAAAGGCTCTGTTAGTAGAAGACCCCAATGACCCAACAAGGGTATGGCTTCTCAGCATGTTGGGTGCGATGGTGACCCAAAAAACCCAATTTGTCGCAGCCAGTAATATATAGTTCAACCGTGACAGTCCAGGATAAAAAGTTACACTCTGTCAATTTTTCTGATGTAATTTGTAATGTGGTGTGGCCACCAAATGCCAGTGTCACAAGTTGAATCATAGGAGACGACATATCAGAGACTGTAGAATAGGTATCTGCCATATTGGAGTGCAAAGGACAGAGCTACTGCACTGATCAACCTGAATCGAAGCACCTTACACCTTCAGCTTGAACTAGAACAGTAGAGAGAGCAGCAAAGTCTGCTGAACAAGAGCAGGTCAGGCTTTCGGCCTGAACAAGAGCAACAAAGAGAGAGACAGAGAGAGAGAGGCCTGCTAGTGGGCCGGCCTGTGCAGAGTGTCAGCTGAAGGTCCACTCGGTCTGAGCCATTAAAAAGACGTTCTCATGGCCCCCAAATAAGCATCCCTGTCCACGGGAATAGGCCCATTGGCTGCCACCCATCTAATACGAAGCTCTCGGGCTGATCGGGCGAGATGAGGAAACTAAGAATAAAGAAAAGAATGATCAATAATAAGTGGTGGCACATCAATTGTTTTTAAGCAGGCCTCCTCTACTTCTTGCAATTTATGAACATGCTGCCTAAAGATATTGCTATGTTGAAACCACCAACGGGTATATCAAATATGCCCAATCCTCTGCCTGACAGAAAGAGAGCAACCCGGCTCCGGCCCTCGTCCGATGAAGTAATGCCACCAGCTCGCTGCCACTAAATGTTTATCCTGCCCTCTGTACAACTGCACCTCTAATGGGAAGTCTGCATTCGGGGGTACGCCCTGATCATATCCAAAATTCCGCGCAAAGTGGTGCGGATAGTAAGGCTCCAGGAACGTGATAGTGCCCTTGCGAAAGACAAGAACACTCAGGCGCGTACAGCAAAGCCAATCATCATGAAAAGTGTTGTTGGGGCTAGAATGGTGTGGAAGATGATAAGTCAAACCGTCAGGCCCCTCAGTGGCAAAAGGGTGATAATCATGTGAAAAACAAGCAAACTCTCTACCCGGCTGCCCCTACGTGGGCAAATAAGATAGCAGCTTTCTGGCACCTGTCAACTATTCTAAAAGGCTCTAATCTGGGCGGTTTCAAAACTGAAAAATCAGTGGAGCTGCAGGATTATCCACTCTGACATAATCCGGGCAACAGTAAGCCCGCCCATGCACTCAAATAATGTGTCGTCAGCTGTACACTGCGGTCTCGTGGCAAGCTGCAGGCTGTCAAATTACCCAGTCCATGATATATGTTGGCTAGGGCAACTGCACTAGGGTTACCTTCCTGAACTGTCGGACTACCCTGTCGACCAAATCTTGGTAGGGTTTTAGTTTTGGATCCTGAGTTTGATACTTGCTGAGGGATTGTCAGAGTATAAGCTGAGAGTCTCCGATGATTCAAAGCTCCTTAACTCTGAGTGCCAATGCCATTTTCAAGCCCGTGAGGAGTGCCTCATATTCAGCCACATTATTTGTAGCAGGGAAGGTTAATTGGCAAGCACGGGGAATTACAACACCTTTCGGGGACCGAAGAACAGCTACGATTCCACACCATGGAGTTGAGTGCACTGTCAAAGTAGAGGATCCACGAAGGTTCACCATCAAATATGGCTCCCAACTCTTCGTCAAGGAAACTCTCCTCAACAGGGGAAAAAGTAGGGAGCGAATGATGGGCAAGATGCTCAACAATGGCGTGCCCCTTGATTGCCTTTTGCTGACGTAGTTGATGTCGAATTGGTTTTGGAAACTTTGCCACCTCACCAAGCAATCAGTTAAGCTAGGCCTTTCTAACAAGTATTTAATTGGGTCCATGCGTGCCAAGAGCTTTACTTCATGTGCCATAAAATAGTACTTTAGCTTTTGGGCAACCTAAACGATGGCCGCGCAAGTCTTTTCCATGGCAGTATACTTCTTCTCAGCTTCAATAAACAATTTGGATAGGTAGCAAAACTGCTCATTCTCTTTTTGCGTCATCATTTTGAGCTAATACTATCCCGACGGATTCCTCTGTGGTGGACACATAGAGCAGCAAGGGCTTACCTGGGACTGGGGGTACCAGAACGAGAGGATTTTGAAGGTAATTTTTCAGGTCATCGAAAGCCTTTTGACATCTATCAGTCCAATCAAACTTAGCCTCTCCCTTCAACATGTCATAGAAGGGCTTGCATCTCTGAGAGTGATGGGATATGAATCTTCTGATGAATTGCAAGCACCCAATTAAACCAAGGTCCTCCTTGATGTTCTTGGGGGGAGGCATTTCGATAATGGCCATGGCTTTGTTAAGGTCAATCTCAATCCCTCTTTTGCTGACTATAAACCCTAAAAGTTTGTCTGAAGAAACTCCGAATACACACTTCTTGTGGTTCATCTTGAGTTGGTGCTCTCGAGACTGCTGGTGAACCGCTCGGAGGACTTCTGCATGGCCATCCCTAGTCTTGGATTTGACCAAGATATCATCCACATAGACCTCCATGTGAACGTGTATCATGTCATGGAAGATGACCATCATCGCCCTTTGATATGTTGCCCCTGCATTCTTGAGTCCGAAGGGTATGACGACGATCTAGGACCTCCATTATGAGACCTCAGTCACTCCCCACGAGTCTGGGATTCCCACTAGGATGTCGGGCAGGTTGTACCTTAAATCCTACACCCGCTGACTCGATCGAACCTTGTGTTATCCATGTTTTGAGTCGCGGCCCACTTTGGACCATCTGAGGCCATACGCGGCCATATGTGGACCGTTTGACTCACTGAGCTGCTCAAAGGAGACCGTGTAATACTGGCTAAATGCCTGGTCCTGCTGGTCGATTACCCTTGATTCTTCTTCGACCTGGCAATGTTAAGTTGACCTAAAGGCCTCTAGAATGACCTAAGAGCCGTGGGCTGAACCCTAGTTCGGTTCCACCATGCCTCGGGCAGCCTAGGACCCCATTTCGGTAGTCTTCTCTAGCCTAGTTGGCCCATTTATTAAATGGCCAAGAGTGGCCCATTTCAGATACTGAGCGGACTATCGACAAACTGTTTAGTGATGGAGAGGCCCAATATCGACTGAGTACCGTTCGTTGTGGGCTTCAATTCCTTTCATTCTGAACCGCTGGTTATAGACCACCTGTATATGATAAGCGGCCCATGCCTAACCATTCCATCATTTGCACGGCCCATAACAGACCGTTTACCCTTGGTACCGAGCTAAGTCTTCCTTTGGGCCAGTTCATCTGTCACGGTCCTGTATAAATTGTGTATATCTTGAGCGGCCCCAGCCTAACCGCGTAAATTCTAGAACTCGATTTTCATGCTTTATTGTGTAAGTCGATGGCTGAGTTGTTGCCGGCTTGTTCTATTAAAAATGCTAAATTATTCTAGTTATTCTAGGATAGCTTGATCAATGTGTAGACATAACATGGGATCTTGGATCCATCAAATCAGTGCCAATGTATCATAAGGGCCCGGTTTGGTTCTGGGAGGAGCGCCAGAAAAGTACTAGTGTCTCGGGGAGTTATAATGACATGGTGAGGCATTGCACCGAGTGCATGACAAGCTTATTATCTATGACGTTCATTATTCTTTTCCTAGTGATTATTGATAATTGATTCCTTCATGGAATTACCTCAACATGACTTGTTACATCGCGTGCTTGATCTGCCAATCCATTGTGCATCACTATTCTATTTGTTTAACTGCACCCCTTGTCCTCAATGTTTGATTATTGCAGTTTTATTTATTTGCATGACATTCAAATTAATTGGTTAATTACTTAAACTTGTCTGCTATTGCCTACTAAGTGTTCGCTCACTTAGTTTTTCCCCCATTTCAGGTAGCTCTGATGAAGGAACGCAAATGGACGGGGATGATGGCAGACAGAACCTTCCTTGTGCAGGGGTCGACCCATCCAGCAACTGGGTCGCCACAGTTCAGTTAGACTTCATGATTTGCAATTTTCACCTATTCTGAAACAAAGGGATTAACCTCAAATAAAACTTGAAGTTTATGAAATAAAATTTACACCAAAATGAGCAAAAGGATGACCTCATTTCCTCACCTTTCAAATTGCAACATTCCTTACTTACCTTGCAGTTTCACATGGAAGTTCTTACCTGAAGTTCTTGTGAGATTCTGTAATGTTAGCTACAAAACACCAATTATGGCTCATAAAAGACTAGGATCCTCATGAATGACATAACAACAAAGATTTCACATGCATTAATGACTTTCACTGGCTTGAACTTGGGCTTCAAATAAGTCATCCTCGCTTGAGCTGGTGAACCTTGCTAACTTGCATATGCTACTGACTTGAACTGAAATGCTTCAAAACGGTTGTTGTTTGGCCTTTGTTGACATACTAGAAGTGCTATGGACACTTCTGCTACCTTTCTGATCATAGTAGCATTCCATTGATCACTTACAATGCAGTTGCTACTAGACAAAATTTGCCTTCTTCTGATGACTAGAAGGCTAAGATGAGATGACCCAAAGTGTGTGTTGTCCCTTTTTAAACCTTCAGATGAGTTGAAGTGGGTTTTTCATATAGCTTCTAATGACTTGAACTCTGAAGGATGACTAAAATTCACAGCTCTTCTGCCCATCTTCCTCCACATAGCTTACCTTCTTTCAATCATGTTCTCACACAAAATGCCTTCTTCAGCAAGCCTTCAAATCCTCAAAAACTTTAGCACCTCATGTTGGCCTTACTCCAAAACTTAGCTGGCTAGTCTGCTACATCAAACAAAAAATCTGTCGATCGAAAACACGTCAGTCGATCGAATTTCCAAAAATCTATTGACCCTTACCACAAATCTATCTGAAATGCTTTTCTACTGGGCATGATGCTTTGCCTATCTTGCTATTTTGCAAGGCATGCTTTGCCTTGACTTCACAAAAACTTTGGGAAGATAGACCTGTATAGTAAAACATTCTTTGGCAAAAAAATGCTTCAAAGGAAAGATAATCATTCACACATGTATAAGGCAAATTTTCAACTCAAAATCCAAGGCATGAGCCACACAAATGCAACCACTCGCAACATACACAAAGTTTTGTCATCAAAACATACTTCAGTAATCTCTCCCTTTTTGATGATGATGAAACTTTGTTGCAATGTTGTAATTTTTCAACTACTCTCTTTCAAGCCATACCCACAAGCAATATGAATAGTGATAATCGTTTATGCGTTACTGTGCGTGAAATTCATTTTACCGGCAATAAGGTCCCTACGTGGGATTTGATCGTTTCATAGTTTTCCCTTACCATTAGTTTTAGGTTAATTTGAATTAAGGGTTGAGATTTAAAACTCTCATAACAATCGGATGACACTTTAAAGGGTCGGATTGGAATGGAATTGGCACTCCTTTTCCTTCATTTTCTCTGCAAGTCGTAGGAGGCATTGGTGTTTTTATTTTCCTCTGTTCTGAGAGTGAAGGGTGTGAGCGCTCTTGCTGTCCGGTTGTTAGCAAGAGAGGTTAGAAGGGGAGGCTGTGCGAGAGTGTCTTTCGAAGGACTCCTGGATCAAAGAGACTACATAGAGAAGCGTGTTCTTTTGATATGTTATTTTCTTCGTTAAGGCAAGTTCCTAAGGTTCAAAATATCATTTTGACATGTTCTAAACTACTTCCAGAGGTCTTAGATTAAAAGAAAACATACATAGTCATAAAACATATCTCATGGTATTTGTTTTAGTTTTGTTCCAAATTTTCATTTCTGTCTAGTTAGAATACCATGTAGTTGGTCAACACATCCATGCAAGTTGCTAAAACTTAAATTATCCTTTTGACATGGTTTAGACTACTTCGATGGTTTTGATATCTGTAAAGAGTATAAGAACAAGTCCATCGCAGTATTTCTTCTAGTTTTTCATTCAAGCTACGTGATTTTAGTAAGGTTCGTTTGATTTTTAAGCAAAGTTAAGGATTATAGTGGAGGTGCATCGATGCAGCCTTAAGGTGTCTCGATGCAGCCCCTTTGAAGGTTTGAGGTGCATCGATGCAGTCTTAGGGTGCCTCGGTACAGCCCCTTTGAAGGTTGGAGGTGCATCGATGCAACCACAGGGTGCTTCGATGCAGCCCCTTTGAAGAGCCGGAGGTGCATCGAGGCAGCCCCTGGCTAGGTTGATGCAGCCCCTTTGAAAGTTAAGGGCACTCTGAGAGCTGACCCTTTGAAAACTAAGGGTGCATCGACACAGCCCCTGACTGTGTCAACGCAGTCCCTTTGAAAATTAAGCACAGTCCCTTGGAAAACTAAGGGTACATCGACGCAGCCCCTGACTGCGTCGACGCAGCCTCTTTAAAGGCTACGGGTGCATCGATGCAGTCCCTTGACTGGGTCATTGCAGCTCCTTCGGAATTTCAATGCTATGTCGACACAGCCATGGACTGTGTCAACCTACCTGTGTTCTGTTCCATTTTTCTAGAAACTAAGAAAATGAGATTTTTGAAGGGCCATTCCCTTTCCCCTCACATTTCTCTCTTTCTCTACCCCTCTTCTCCCAGCAGTCGACGAAGGCGGAGGCGGGCGAGACGGAGGTGGAACGCGGGTGGCGAACGGTCGAGAATGGAGCGAGGATCGAGGAGGAGGCATGACGGAGCTCGTTCACAAGTTCTAAAGTCAGCGGCAGTTCGTGAGGCATTTTCGCGAGGAAATGGTGTCCTCGGCATGGGTAATCTTTGGTGGATATAGGGGGACAGATCCCTGACCCTTGTACTTCCTTTCCCATAGTTTTGTAGGCTGAGGTGAGGCCGAGTGTGGGTTTATTTCACACCAGGGATTAAAAGTATTATTTTAGGGTGTATGATGGTTTTCGTTAGATAGATCAACGTTTGGCCATTTATTTTCTTGCATTTTGTGGTTTGGGACTCAGGGAATGGTCCTCGATGTTTTCCCCCTTGATCGGGATCGAGTGGGTGTGGAAATCGAACCCCTAGGGTGGGTTCGGTTAGAGTCTTTGCTATTTTTGATCGACCAACCGGTTGGGGCCGGTCGACCTAACGGCTCGCCAAAGAAGGGCGAACCCAGGTGGTTTTGGTCAATCGAACCCAGAGCGTCAGTCGACCGAGCCCCTATTGGGAGGTCGACTCACCTGGCTGGTGTGTCGACCCACCCTATGGGTGGTCGACCGACAGGACTGGTCTGGTCAATTGACCAGGGCTGGGTTTCGCCCAGTTGTAGGCCGGTCGACCGCCCCTTTTGGTCTGATCCACCGACCCCTATTGGTCGACCGACCCATGCAGGTAAGTCGATTGAAATGCAGTCTTTTGGCCCGTTTTGGCCCCCGGTCGACTTGGTTATGACCATTTGGTCGACCTTTAGCCCCATGGATGCCTCAGACACCTCGTAGGTACCGTGACCATGTTTTTCGGTGTCCGAAGATATCGTAATATCTCGATTAGCATGCCCATGTGGTTTTGAGGGTCTAGGTGACCCTTTGTGTTTTAGGCTTCTCTGTTTCACTAGATTGAGTTACCGTGCGTCGGTATGAGTGCAGAGGGTTGTCCCCGCACGATCTTAGCTTCTTTGGAAAGTGATTTTCATGTGGGCCATGCATATGGCCTATGAGTGAGTGTTCAGTGACCTAGCCTGGGGATGGGGTTTCTCTTGGTTTCCCTTGGAAAGCGAATGAACTCAGCGGTTTATGAGCCACCTCAAGGATTCTTTTAACCGTGGTTTTGACCCTAGTAGTAGGCAGATTGACGACATGATGCCATGTGGTTCGATGGTCTTGACCCAAGTCGTGTGACTCCTGCATGGCAAAATGTTGACAGCTGCTCTGGGATCCACCAGAATTCTGTTCAACTCCTGACCATTCAGCTGACCCTTCATGTACATTGGTCTGTTATGGCTGATAGTGGGGAGTAACATATCCTCCTGAGTGAAGGTCACATTGGCCTCCGGTAGTACTTCAACCAAATAGGTCTCATATTAGGCAGGCATTTGCAAAGCAGTGATGATTGCCTGTCGAGTCTCTTCACTCAGGGAGAGGATCTCCCAGATGGTGAACCTTGCCGAAAGCTTTTTAAGTAGTTTCATTATCCTGCTCCCAGCTCGGACATCAGATAGCTTTATTTTCTCTGCCCACCTGGGCTTGGCAGAGCCTTGAACTACAGCCTCTGACGGGCCTGCTTCATCAGACTCTGAGTCTGCACCTTTCTACTTGGTGTCATCCCCTTCCTGTCCCTCGCCTCCTGCCGTCGAGTGGGTCTCATCTTCATCTGGAGCATCAGAAGGCTACCGAGACTGCGGGTGATTACCCCCGACTATAGGGCTGGCATCTTGGCATAGCTGCTTGCCCTTTGTCATCTTTAGGAATTGCAAGAAGGAAGGGGCGACAAAGTTGCCCCCACTCTGATTGTATAAACCTGAAGGAGGAGGGATTTGGACTCCCTTGACCTTCGGAGGAGGTATCTTATAGGGCTACTCTCCCCTGAAGATGATGTTGTGATTGGCGGGCGGCTGGCACCCCCATCTTCGGCCTGACCGTGTTGCATGAGTAGCGGTCGCGGCTTTGGCCTGGCTTGCCCTGACAGCGGGTGTGAAGCATATTTCCTCTTCATCTTCCTCATTGGGCAAATTGAAGAGCCGAGAGGGTATTATAGGAGAGAATTATCTCCTTCTTGGCCTTACTGGCCTCTCTTTTCTTCTTTTGTTTCTCCTTCTTTTCTTTAACTGGTGCTTACCCCCAGAACAAGCTACCATCTTTTTCTGATGCTTTGTCAGCCTCCCCTTGTTGTTCCAACGAGAGCTGCTCTAATTCTTGCCATGGGACATGATCTCGTATTAGCAAATGCTTCAATTCGGGCTGTACATATTCATCTAGTCCGTCTATATAGCTTTGCAGCCGTCGAGCTTCTGGGCTGATTTCCTTGGCCATTGGCAATGGAGTCTGTCTCCTCCGTTTGCGTGTATGTATTCTAATAACTGCAGGTGGGTTGATCCACACGGGAGCTATCACCAGAGGAATGGGTCATGGTGTGATGTCGTGGACATGTGCCCCCACCTTCGGGCGAGGTATGACTTTCTTCTTAGTCCTTGTAGAGACTTGCTACCATCCCTATTGCTCTTTTATTGGTGTTAGGAAGCAAGCCTCATAACTGTGCTGAGTGCTGGCTTCTGCGATTTCTTCAGGCAATGCCTGATATAAAGAGACCATATTGACTGCAGCTCTTCTCAGAGGCACTTCATGAGGTTGTGGAGGGTCAACCTTATACTCTCCCAACTCTATTTCTTCTTTCTTTACCATGCCTTCAATGATGTCCCTGAACACATAGCAGTCTTCAATCGGGTGCCCTAGCATCTGGTGATAAGGGCAGAACCTCGTGTTGTCTCTTCTTTTCAGGTCCTCCAGCCTTTTTGGCTCAGGCAGAGTGACCTTATTATACTGGGTAACCTAGTCAAATAGGATCCTAGTCTTCTCTTTTGGAAAAGAATAAGCCTTCTTCATTTTGTCCCGAAGTGAGGGGCCCTCTTTATTGTCTCCGGCTTTAGCTGGTTGAGGGGCAACTGCCTTCTTGCCTTTATCTTTCTGTTGTTCAAACACCTTGATGTCAAGAGTGTTTACTTCTTTGGGCGTTGAGCGCCGCTCTGCTACCTTTGCCTTCTGTGTGGGGACAGTGGCCGATGTAGGGGCAGGCCTAGCTAGGAAAGCTTCCACCTCGGCCATAATATTGTTCGAGTGATCGAAAGACCGTATCTCCATACCAATCATCTTTTCCAGCACCTCCCTCCTCAGGTTCTATTTACAAATCTGCACAGCATCCTCCTGATGCGAGGGCAACTTGCACCTCATTCTGAGATTTATCCACCTCTTAATGTATTCAAGAGCTGTTTCATTTGCCCTTTGTCTTGTTGAGTAAAGCTCAGCCACCGTGACTTCCCTCTCAGTGATATGAAACCTCTCTCTGAATTTCTTCTACATATCCGGCCAGTCGTTGATCGACCCGGCTGAAAGGCTGGAGTACCATTCAAATACGAGTCCCATCAGTGAGGACTCGAAAAACTTCAACAAATATGACTCGTCTGTGGCTAGGTCGCCCATGACGGTCATATAGTATGCAACATGTTCCTTCGGGGATCCCTTCCCATTGAACTTGTCGAACTTGGGTGGCTTGCTGATCCCTGGAGGGAGCCACTTGACTACATGGTGTGATGGGTATGGCACCCGATAGGCATCAAATGCGACATAGTCGCCTTCACTTCACTCGGCGAGCTTTAGCTCAATCATCCTTTCTACCATCATCTTATTGACAATAGTCAGATCGACCGGCTTCGGGTAGAAGTGTGCCGGCTAGAGGTAAGGAGTGACCAAGGTGGTTGCATGCGGGGGAGGCCACACCAATGGAGGTGGCTGGTGCACTTGTGGTAGAATTGGTGACATCAAAGGCTGAGATGGGCACTACTGGGTGGTTGCCATGCTAGGCTCTGCCAACTAGGGCAAGGTATATAGCGGTGGGAAGTCACTTGGGTTGGCACCTCCCCGGGACGACTCGACTTGCATCGCAGGCGGCTTGGAGGCCGAAGCTTGCTTCGTCTTCTCCATCAGCTGCTTCTTTAGGAGTTCTATCTCCTGCTGGTACTTCTAGAGCAACATCAACACAGACGGATCCGTGGTTATCATGCTGGGGATGGCTTCTGCCGTCTCCCCTGAAGCTCCTTCAGATGAGATGTTCAGCAACACCTCCTCCTCTTCAGCCGTCACCACATTTGCAGTGAGGGTAGTGCCTTCTTCAGCAATATCTACTTTTCCTTTGCTATTCTTAGCACCTCCCTTGCAGCTTCCGCCTTTCTGGTGTTTGGCCCTAGCCTTTCGGGTAATCGAGCCAACTCCCGGGGGTCATCAGGCAAACCTCCACATTTATCGACCACTCCAGCCATGTTGCAGGTGAAAACCTGCATGCATTCCCTCTGTCTATGAACCCTCCTTTTCGGATGACCAGGGAAGGTTAGTCTCTCGAACATAGAAGCTCTTCTCATCTCCCTGTGCCAGGGGACAACTTCATTGGCTTCAAACCCCAAGCCGTCTTTGTATCCATTGCCGTCGACCGATGACATCATTCCTCTTTCATCTTCTTCTTCAACTGTCATCAGTGGACAGTCATCTTCTTTTGCCATGGCTGCTTGCAACAGTCGTTGTTGACCTAGTGATGATGTGACACAACCTCAGACCTACGCAAACAAGCACAAGTCGCAAGTCAACGGGCAGATATCGGCAGCCAACTCTCCCGGCGCACACCCAAACCTGGGGATAACTTGGCGATGCCGAGTCGAGGTCGTGAGGGTTGGGCCCTTGCTGGTAGAGGGCCAGCAAGGCCAAAGGATTTCCCAAGGGCCAGCTTCTTTAGTTGACCAAACTCTATTTTTTTTACAAAATAAACTTGTTAGCCCAGAAATCATGTCCATAATAAAAAGCCTTGCATTTAGCCTCTTGTAGCAGTTATTTGAAGTTCATTTAGGTCATTTCATGTGTTTTGGAAGTTGATTCATTGGCGCATTGAAACATCACATAAGAGAGTTTAGTCGCCTTCTTGTGTTTGCTCTTAAGCAAGCATACACGACACGAGACCGAAAACAAGTCCTGAATTTTGTTATCATCAAAATCACTTGGAGAAACTCAACAATCTCTCCCTTTTTGATGATGACAAAAGTCTAGATCATTAAATGCATTGTCGTGCCGTTAAACAAATTTGAACCTGTAAACATCCTTTACATCATGGAATATAACATTGCATCCTTGCAAGCTCCAACATGGTTCTTGTACGAGGCGGAGTTCACACTCACACATAGTGAAGGATTTCAGACAAATGGACCTGTCTTTCATCCAACACCATTGGATATACAGAACCAATGAAGGGTTAGTAATCAAAATAATTTGCATGGCAAATTGAATCCATTGAAAATACATCAGTCAACCCAACAACAAGTCATTCATTCATATTTGCTAAAACCATATGAAGAAGTAAAAATTGAAGTACCAAGATATGTCAAACAACCAAGTGCATTTCATTCATTCATCATAAGGTTTACATTGACATTTGACATTGGATATGACTGCATACATAGACTCGACACTGACTCACAGGGACAAAACACTAACTCATGCAATGCAAATGACACGCACTCATGCAAACACTAACATGCATGCATACATAGTACATTAACAAATATATCTCCCCCTTTGGCATCATCAAAAGAGGGGATGAGAGTACAAGAGTGGAGCAAAAGTGAACCACAGGATGCAAAGACAATCACTGCGGTGGTGGAGCAGAAGGTCCTGGGGCGGCAACATTAGAGGGACCTCGAGCACAAAGGCGGTGTTGAATGTTCACAAGAGTACGGTTCATAGTGCGAAAGGCCCGACGGGAGTCACGATGGCTGGTGGTGAGGGTGGTCATGTTAGTGGATAGGTTATCGAAGACTTGGGAGAAGGAATCGATCCATCTAGACATGGATTCAAGTATAGTGCCAAAGGTGGCAAAAGATGTCTTAATGTTACTCCCAAAGTTGGAAAGTTGCTCCCCAAAGGTATCCACAGAAGTCTCTAGTCTAGTGAGACATCTATCAACAGCTTCAAAATCTGCCCAAGAAGGTTGTCCAACGCCTTGAGAAGATGATTCACCGGGGTACTTGCTTGCGTGCGTGATATTATCCATCATGAATACTTGTTACTTACTGTTGTTATTGGAATTCAATCTCTAGTTTTCTTGTTCTTGTCACAATTATTGCTCTCGTTATCTATTTTCACTTTACCTGCCCTTCAAGCTCATTATTAGTATTATTTTTTATTATTCATGAGATTTTTACTAGCACGTTGGTTATTATGATTTTCCTCATTGGTGCATATAATTGTACAATGTTAATTACTTATATATCCCTAGTGATAGAGATGTAATTCCTACTGAGCTTCTTGCTCACCCAATTCCTTTAAATATTTATTCAAATATTAGCGAAACTAGAATCCAGTGTGACGAGGTGGGGCCGGAGTGATCAAGCACTTCCTGAAGTCTAGATGGACTTGTGTCTTTTGGATTTCTTGAGTCTAGCTTTGCATTTTGTAGCCATGTAATTGAGTCTTTTATATTTCTTTTTTTGAGTCTTGCAATTAAGTCTTTTCATTTAAGGTTAATGTAACAATAAGATTAATATCAATAAAATTATGTTTTTGTAACTTTATGGTATTTTGGGTTTCTTTGGTTTGCTATGAATTATCATGGTTGTTCGCTACCATGTTCCGAGTGGTTTCCGCTGCTATCGGTTCGGGACGTGACAGAAGTGGTATCAAAGCCTAGGTTGTCTAAACCCTAGGTTTTGACTATAGGTGCAAGTCATCATGAGTAGTAGGTCCTATAACCTATGTCTTCTCTTATCACTGCCTGGTGAGATTGGGTAGAGTCTTAGACTAAGTGTTACATATGTTAAAATTTTCAAGAAAATAAGATAATTAATGTTCATAGTTATTTTGCAGGCTTTTAGGCTTCGGTTAAGATAGAGGAGAATAGGTTCGTAAGATCAGGTCTCGTTTCCCAAGTGGTCTTAGTAGACATCCAAGCCTATGCGGACTTGGTTAGGAGTGTTCAAGTGTTAGAAGAGAAGGATCGAGCTACTGTTTCTGGAATTTCTAAACCCGTAGTTGGAAAGAAGAGACCTAATGGGAATGATGGATCTCAAGATGGGAAGAAACATAGGAAGGGAATAAAGTGTAAATATTGTGATAAAGTTGGTCATCGACCGGAGCAGTGTTAGAGGAAGTCAGGAGCATGTCTTCGCCGCGGGAGTATAGAGCACAAAATAGCTAGTTGCCCTGTTACGAAGGATCAACCTCAGCAAGTTGAGCATCGCATTGAAGCTCGTCAAGGAGATCTCTCAGGTTTGGAAAAGCCCGAGCCTATTGTAACACCATGGAATTTTCAAGGAATTTAATATTCTGGAGTAGATCACAAGAAATGTTAGGGTTATCTCAAAAGGAATATATCAATAAAGTTCTATAAAGATTCAGGATGGAAAGGTGCTCAGAAGTGTAGCTCCAACTTAGAAAGGGGACAAATTTAGCCTTATGCAATGTCCAAAGAATGAATTAGAATGCAAAGAAATCGAAAGTATTCCTTATGCTTCTGTTGTTGGGAGTTTGATATATGCTCAAACTTGCACCACGCTAGATATCAACTTTGCTGTAGGAATGTTGGGTAGATATCAGAGTAACCCAAGACTGGATCACTAGAAGGCTGCAAAGAAAGTGTTAAGATATTTGCAAGGGACAAATGTTCACATGCTTACTTACAAAAGGTCTAATCATCTGGAGGTGGTTGGATACTCAGATTCAGATTTTATTGGATGTTTAGATTCTAGAAGATCCACATTCGGTTACTTATTTCTTTTAGCTAGAGAAGCAATCTCATGGAAAAGGGTGAAGCAATCTGTCATTGCTACTTCCACTATGGAGGCTGAGTTTGTGACATGCTTTGAGACCACAGTTCATGAAACTTGGCTACAAAATTTTATTTTAGGATTGGAATTGTCGATTGTATAGTCAAGCCACTGAAAATTTATTGTGATAATTCTAAAGCAGTCTTCTTCTCAAAGAATGACAAGTATTCCAAGGGTGCTAAACATATGGAATTGAAATACTTTACCATTAAAGAAGAAGTTCAGAAACAAAGAGTTTTAATTGAGCATATTAGCACTAATCTTATGCTTACAGATCCGTTAACAAAATGGTTGCCACCAAAGACATTTAATGAGTATGTCGAACGAAAGGGCATCATCTTCTATTCTCATTAATGTAATGTTATGCCTCTGACGTATTTAACACTTAGAGCTCACTTATGTATTGTTTCTGATATATACATGTCCTATTTTTCCTTTATTAGTGTGCACATGAATGGATGATTGTTGATGGGGCTTGTCTTTGATAAAGACATTAAAGTTGGACCATTATATTGTTTCTCAATCACAGGTTATGTTAGGTAGGATTAATGTTGTGGTACATGGAAGGGACTATGTCAATACTATGATATAGAACCACCATAACTCACACTAGTTCTTACCATAACATTTTTAAGTTACCAATGTATGAAGGATTTTAGCCTTGTATTTTGCACATTATGATTGTTTATTAATCCATGAAAAGTGATATTAATGTCACTTGGGCCAAGTTGGAGAATGTAAGATTTATATCCTATTAAAAGTTTGTGACCCATAATGATATTAATAAAGTTTTAAGGTGGTTCGGTCTCAACCTTGAGACCTACGTCCACCCCTCACTCAAACTAGAGTGAGGCTTCCGCTGATCCATAGCTTAAGTCTGCTGATCCACAGCTTTTGGGACGAATCCCTACAGACCAATGATCCACAGCTTTAGGGATTAGATCCCAGACCACTGAGTCTCACAGCTTACTTTTCGCTGAGCCTCACAGCTTACTGTCTGAGGAATTGCTCCTCGTCGCTGAGCACCACAGCTTGTTGTTCGAGGAATACCTCCTCGCCGCTGAGCAGCATAGCTTGCTTTGCTGCCTAACAACTTGAAGAAAAGTTTGAAAGAGAAACACAAATGAACAAAATGAAATACAGATAATGCTTGAAAAAAATTGTAGCTCAAATGAGCAATCGATTCTAGATCTGATCTAGAAATCGAAACAACAATGATCGACTCTGCTCTGAATTCTTCTCCTCTCTCCGATACTCTGTTCTTCTTCTTCCTCTCTTTTCTGCAACGAACTCTTTATCTCTCCAGCACTCTGGCTTCTCTTCTCTTCAGCTCTTCAACTCTCTATATTCTTTTTCTCTAGATACTCTTCTCTGTGTGTTCTCTATCTCCATGTCTCATAGCTTCGAATGAGAGATTTGCCTTTTATACCTGCGAACTGAATCTTGGGGTCCCTGCAAGATTTCAGTCCGGCGCGTGGAGGGAGCATTCCTGCCAATAGCTTTTCAGGAAAAAGAACTAGATGATGTCCACGCGTCAGATCGAAAGAAGAGGTGAATCCACGTGTCTGATCGTTATGGTGGACATTCTGCCTTGGATCACGTGTTAGACATATGAACCTTAGAATCACGTGTCCACTTAAGTCTCCGATGCTTTCAATTCAAGTGTTCGATCAAGTTGCATGAGAAGTTTGATGCTTTACATATTGAAATCCCTATCAACAAGATATGAAACATTTCATCAAACACTTTATCATCATAGGTACTTAAGAGAATGCAGACTTAGCCAATCTCATAGAAGTCAGACACCCAGATTAAAAGAATATATGATAATGCAGATGCCACGATGCATACACACCGTGCACTGACCTGTGTGAATATACCTCTACACGAATGCAGTAAATCAACTGCAGTTGCATCGACCTGTATAATCCACAGGTAGACCTGATATACCATGAGATGATGGATGAAGACAAAAATTTATGAGGATGCACCGACCTATGTGAAACAAAGATTGACCTATCGAGCTAAACCAAGTGATGGGAATTGACTCCGAGCCTATACCTTTTATTTTTATATTTTTGGTATTTATAGAAAGGGGAGGGACCAAGAAATAATGTAAAAATGGAGTTGCCATCTTTGACTTTATCACATGATTTTGTCTTGTTGTGTGCTGATCTGCTTGTACAGTTATATACAATAGAGTGATTTTGTCTTGCTGTGATAGCTATCGAGTGTAGATTGTTGTAAAAAAAGGGAAAAAAGAAAAAAAAAGAGTGAAAGGAGCAAAGTGGTACACTCGTCCCGATGCCGTTATCCCACCATGTCCAACTTTCGGTCACCAGGGTGATTGGCCCCTCATGTCATGCATTTTACTATATGATACCTACGCTATTAGAACACGTCAAGGACCTTATTGCTTGGACGAATCTGGTGTTTAAGTTCCCCTCTAACAAAAATAGTGATAACTCCTAAGAAATTTGGGTCATATGGATAGGCCGTTAAGTTATGGAAGTTTGGGGATGATGGTTCCACTCGTTGGGTCGGTGCGTGGATAAACGGGCCCCTGCCCAGTATCGACTCATTGAATCGGTATCCTAACCCATGCTTAACAATTTGACAATATTATCCTTGGCTATTTTCTATCTTTAATTTATTTTAATTTTTTCTTTAAACCCAACATGCATTCATATAGTGCCTTTATATCACTAGGGAAAATCATTCACACTGTCTCGATTGTGAAAGATCACTACATTCTGATATTTACATATATGAGATATTACATTTCGAGTTGAGTACTTAGTTCCTTGAAGCCACCTTGGGCCGTTTTCCTGGAAAAAACCTTTTGTTTGGGTCTGTCACCAACTATTCCTTTTCTTTCATTCCATTTGCCCCACCTTAGCTACAGCACTTCCACAGTGGCTAGTAACCGCTCCCCAATGGTGCAACCTATAGGTCTATGACCCAGGTACTTTTGCACAAGAGAAGTTGGTCTCTTTCTTTTCTATTCATGCCTGTGTGCACATTTCCTCATTCCTTGTTTGATGTCTATCCATACAATGGTTGATTTTGGGGAACTCTCTTCAAAGTCACTTCATTAAAACTCTGGAAAAATTCTAAAATATGTAATATTGAGAGCATGTCTCATTGCACCTTGGCGTCTACTTTTCAGTCCATTCTCACTTCATTTCATTACACTCTCATTACATCCTGTGTCACTCCCCTGCAAAGCAGACGCCAAGGTGGGGCAGCTGTAGACACGCCATTTGTGATGTTATACTGAGCAAATCTCATATTATACCATGATGTCCCAGAGTGACTTTCACGTTTGAGTTGTGCGAGAGATTTCTTAATTTTTTATGTTTCTTTAACCTTTTGGTTATGTCTTTTCGCACAGAAAAAGGACCACGGTATCAAAGACATACATCCCTTCTCTGACAGACAGCCAATCACTCAAGATAATTCATGAAGCTCTCTAAAATTTCACAATGAGGAGTCTAAATGGATACCAAGCTGGGTATAACAACTACAAAGGCGTATCTACACGTTCCCAAGTTGTATCTAATAGAAAAAGAACTAGAAAAGCTATATAAAGCGATGTATGGAACGGGAAGAAAAAGAGAGCAGACACACGAGCTTGAGCCAAGTGAGAAACCCAAATTCCAACATAAATCTACATTACCAAGTGTTGAGAGATCAAAACCAACTTAATTCTCAACAAATCCTCTGTCGCTAGCTCAAGAGAAGAAGCCATTCGCGCCATTCCTTCGGCCACATTCTTCTCTGCTCTCTTGCAGAAATAGCCTCTCATTGTACACAACTCTGCCTATTAAGAGGCTGTATCTGTGTAAACCCACTTAATAGTGGTTCACTTCTCCTTGAGGGGATTGCTTGCGGGCAAGAGTGTCTAAGGAGGCTTGAAATCCTACGTTTGGCTGTGCCGTGAAAGCGATCGGGGCTCTAGTGAGCAAGTGCCCGAGGTGTGGTTGAACACTGGCAGAAATAGCTAGGTTTGCCTAGCCTGCAAGTTAGCTAGGGCTCTCGTGTAAAGGTGTCCCGTGGTGTGACTGAACACCTGATCAAAAATAGTCAATGTACTATTCCTCGAGGGGAGACAGCGAAAACACGAGCGGTTGCTGGGTACTAGACGTAGGACTAACTTAAGGTCAGGGACAAACCAGTCTAAAATCCTTGTGTCAAACTGTGTGATTGATGTTTGTTCCTGATTCTATTCCTCATCTATTTAAGTATTATTGTATCTTGTTTTAAATCGATTGTTTTATTACCACTAAATTTTATCCCCTCTGGGTTAAGCCATGTACTGGGCAACAAGTCATATCAGAGCCTAGGCTCTCTATACTCTAAAGATCCAACGATCTAAGAGCAAAAGATTACCTGGCTGAGATGGCAGAAGGGCAATCTATCAGCCGTCCTCCAATGTTTGATGGTACTTACTACTCTTACTAGAAAACTCGAATGGAGTTCTTCCTTAAGGGTTAAAACTATGATCTCTGGATGATAGTTGATGAGGGTGACCTTCTTGTCATGAGACCTAGGGAAGAGTTAACGGCTACTGACAAAGCTAATCTTTCCTTAATGTCAGGGCCAAATACTATTTGTGCTGTGCACTGTTGTTGGCCATAGAATATATATTCAAAATTTGTTTGGTCCAGAAATAGAGAAAAAAGATCTATCTGTAATACAGACTTTATCCATACCTGGACATGGAGAATAGGACCGAAACAATGTAGATGTACTTGTCATATAGCTTGAGGGTATGGTCAATACAAGGTATAGTACCAGACTGAGTAAAGTGAGAAGAGCCAATATACCCTTCAAGCTGGCTAGGTGTCTCTGCTATCGAGGAGGTGGTGCTACAGTGTGCTTCATGCTTTTCCATCAATCGGTGAAGAATCTGATACTCCTCTGTAGACAAACCAGACACATCATCCTCGATCCCCTCAAAGAAACTGGTTTGCCCAAAACCACAATCTCTACCATGGCCTTCTCCTCAACCACTGCCACGATGGCCGCCACTGTCACCACGACCACGTCTACCATGACCAAACTGAGTAGGACGACCATGAAGCTCCCAACACTATGCCTTGATGTGCCCAAGTTTCTTACAGTGGTGGCACACCCTATCTCCTGATGGCTGAGTCTGAGGTTGTATTGTAAGAGCTGATCTCGCTGGAGCACTAACTATAGAAGAAACTGGCCATTTGGTTTCCTCACTTAGGACAATAGAGAAGGCTTATCCTAAAGTAAGAAGAACATCCCGCGCCAAAAGTTGAACATGAACTGACTCAAACTCTGAGTTTAGTCCATAAAGAAAGTCTTGCACTTGTTCACGTTCTAGATACTTCTCGAAGCCCTCAATATCAATAGGACTAGTAAGAACAAAGGTGTAATAGTGATCTATCTCAGACAATAGTCTCCTCAGTTCTATAGCATACGCTATCACAAATAACTCACCCTGACGAAGCTCCCTTAACTGCTATCGAATGTCGAACTCCTACGTAGAGTTAAGATTAATTCTGCAAGTACTTCTGGGCCACTGCCCCCAGACTTCATGTGTGGTCTCCAATATTTGTACATTCCTCACAACACTAGACTCTATTGTATTAAGAAAAAAGGCCAACACAATGGAGTTCTCCATCTCCAATTGAGTTACACTAGGCTCACCATGAGCAGGCCTCTTTATCACACCAGTCAAACATACCTCCAAGCCTCATCCCTACACAAGTGGATAAGTACTCCAAGCCCATGTCAAATATGTCGTCGGGCCATTAAGCTTCATGGTCACATGCAGAGCATTAAGAGGCACCATGTCCCTTGTCGATCCTCCTACAGGCGCGATAGTCTGCACTGTCACGCCCCGACGTGGAATACCGGGACTGGCAGTAGAAATAGACAATCACATGCTAAGCTAAAAATTAACACAACATCATAACAAAACTAAAGGGGCGCCATCTTCTTTTGAGTGTAGCCAACCTCCTCCTTTTATAGTGGTAGGAGGATGTCAAGTGGGGGTGCATCCCCCGGTGGATTGTAGTGGGGGTGTGCTCTTTGACCCTTCATCTCCCCACCTCTTCATCTTCTCCCATTAAAGAGAAGAAGGGTGAGCACTTGCTTAGGCTCACCATTAGCCTGGAAGGTGACCAGAACTCTCCGGGGGAATTAGAAGGTGGTGACCACACCTCTAGTGGCAGTAATAAGCGGGGGGCCTCCCCCGGTGGTAGCAGACCCAGGGGGTGCGCCTCCCCCGGGTGGCAGTAGGAGGGGGGGGCTCCCCTGGTGGGTGCAGTAGGCAGGGGGCCTCCCCCCGGTGGCAGCAGACCGAGGGGGCCTCCCCCAGGTGGGTGCAGCAGGGGGAGCAGGGGTTCGGAGGGGCTTCCCCCGGTGCAGGTGGACCGGGGGAAGCTCCCCCTGTGCAGTAGCCCCCGGGGGGGGTGTCCCCCACCCGGTGCAGGTGGAGATGAGAGGGAAGAGGGAGAGGGCGGCTCCCCCTCCCCCCTTTTGTGCAGCCAAAAAAGGCTCCTCTTTTGGGATTTTTTTTATCTTTTCTGGCCTTCCTCGCAGCAAAGGACACATGCTTTTTTTGTTTGTTTGTTTTGCTCCCTAGACGTCGTCTTGTTGTCCCTTGACTCCGGAGTAATGACAATTTTGTTCAAGGCCATGGAAATGTTCCAATGGCATTTAAAACTTAATCTTGTGCGGGTTTAAGCCCCTTGGTGTATAATTTCTCACCGCATGTCCGGTGTTTGACAAAATGTGCACTCGTCATATTTGACTTAACGTGAACTTTAAATAATTACGTGCCCTTATGTCGCCCGCCAGGCGTTTTGTACAATGTCTAAATGTAGACTTTGGAGTCGACGACTTGACTTGGTAGAGCGAGTGTGCAAGATTTTGTGCTGCCCTTCTTGTGTTCGATGAAATGTCCATGAGTATCTTTATGATGGCGATGGTCGAGCATCGCTTCATGTCATACTATAAAGCATGTTAATTTCTGAAATTTACTGTAATTATCAGAAATTATGAATTTTGTGGTGTTCAACAGCCCTCTTAAGTGACAATGCTTGCTAATGGAACAATGTGTATTTGGCTAATACATGTGAGGTAGGTGATTATCATTAATCCATTGGAACCACTCAAGAAGTTTGTTTATATGCTATATCCTGAGTGATTGCTTGTTGACTTCTAATTATGGCATAAAAAATAGAACAAGTTGAGTACCTTAAGATAGGTGTCTGAACGAAATACATTACCTGACTTACCCGTCGGCGGGCCAGCAGGTGAGCGGGTAATGATGCTGCAAGACAGATTGTTAACCAAATCCACATAGTATGATCAAAATAATCAAGATATCAAGCAATCATGATGTGCATGAGAATAATCATCAAAGCAGCATTTAAATGATCTGCGGTCCATAATGAGCCACCTAAATGTAAGTGCGGTCAGTCTTCAGCCGCATGAACCAGCAGACTATGCGGAGGATGTGCGGCCCAGGATAGACCGCACAACCCTGGGAAATTCAAAACAAAAATGGCCCTTTCCCCCCTCCACCTCCCCACCGTAACCGACAGAGGGAGGAGAGGAGAAAAGGGCCACGGACGAAACCGCACCCCCCCACTCTCTCCCAATCTCTCTTTCCCACTCTCGATCTCTCCCTCTCCCTCTCTCTCAAGCGATGAGAATGAAGAGCCAGGCCCGTCGTCCCCCACGATCGTCCGGGGAAGAGGAGGTGCCGTCGTCGCCGATGTTGTTGCCGATGGAGGAGGGCTCACCGTCCGCCACCACCGCCGTCCCCGCCGTGGAGGAGGATGCACCGGCCTTGCCCGTGGCCGTGGAGGAGGGAGGTACGCCGCCGGCGGAGGGGGAAGCCGCCGCGCCGTCGACGTCAGAGCGAGTGGCCCGGGACCCCGAGGTAGGCCGAAAACCCATCCCCGTCATTTTTATGAAGTTAAATGATGCTTTGGGGGCCTTAGAATCACGTTTAGGGGCCGGTTGGGGCCTTCCCACCGGTGGGGGAGGGCCGCCGCCACCATCGGGGAAGACGATGGTTGTGCGGTTCTCAAGAAACTGCACAACCAAAGACATGCGTCCCTCATCGAGCCGCACAAACCTTATGCGGCCTAGGGTTGGCTGCACAAACACTGAAAATTGACATAGGAAGTGGGGACCATAGATGGCCGCACAAAGACATGCGGCCTACATCAGGCTGCACAAACCCTTGTGCGGTCCAGGGGGACCGTACAAAATCAACGAACTGACATAGGAAGGGCGTTCCATGATGGGCCGTCCAACCCTAGTGCGGCCCAGGAGTGGCCGCACAACCCTGGCAAACAACACATAACATGCAGTCCTGTGGACACCCAAAAAAAGAGGGAGAGAGAAAAGAAAAAAAGAGAAGAAGAAAGAAAAGAAGGAATGGAATAAAGAAAAGAGAATAATAAAATAATAAAATAAAAATAAGTAAAAAAATAAAAAAATAAAAAAAGGATAAATAGAAGAAGAGAAAAATAAAACAAATAATAGTAATAATTTTAACCTATCCCGCCTAAACCATTCCCTGACCCTTCAACTTCCCAATAAAAGCTCCTTAGGAGCTCAAGGGGAAAAGAGATACTGATATACACAGATACACACAGGGATACAAGCATTAAGGACTTGCAAGCTTCAAGCTCAATGGCAAGGCAACCAGCAAGGAGAACTGTGTGTGGGTGACTTGGTCATCGGCTAAGGACACTGAGGGTATGTCGCTTGCACTTCCCTCGCACGGTCTTTCGCTATGACACACAAGTCTATGCCTACCATGCGTGAGACGTAATGGCAAGGGTGAAACCATTCACGCACGTGACGCCACGCTTCCCTGCAGTCACAAGGCCATATCTGACAGCTCGACCCGAGCCGTAATTGACCCTCACCCAGGCACCAGTCTGATGCTTTCACCAGTTATCCAGTTGTAAGCCCCTCATTCGACAGAGCTAACAAGGCCCACGCCACTAGAGGAACCCTCTATAAAACATGCGGATATCTGCTTTGTCATGCATTGACCCGAGGACCGACCACCATGTCGAAATTGTCTCGCGGCTTGCGACTGTTGTACCTCAGCAACCATGGCCCATCTGTAAAGCCATATAGCTCTCAGAAATTACATTGTCATTTGAGCAAATGTGCTCGCATCCACGTTCGGGCCCACAGCCTCTTTTCACATCACCTAGCATGAACCCACACCCCCTCTAGCCCCCAGTCAACATCGTCCTGCCTAGTGTGAACCCACAGCTGCAAAGTGCTCCCTGCTCTCCACCTAGGACTTCAGGCACATATAGACCTCTCTTCAGCACAGAACGAGGGTGTTCGGATTCAATCTGATGTAAATAAACACCGACTGCTTGTGATCGGTGGGGAAAGACGTCATATACACTACTCCCCACAATCGTCTACGCACTTGCACCTATGGAACTGACCTTCCCTCCACATGCCCCTCACCTCTCGAGTCCACGTGCTGCGCCCTAACGGTGCTTCCCCGGTCAACTTTTGGTTCCACGGGTGATTGTTGAGAAATCGACTAGTACGCCCGCATCCCAGCTACATTTCCCTTAAAACCCAGAAACCTCCTGTGCCACTCGATCTCCCCTTGACTTTTCGTAAAAGTCGAGTGCACGGTGCCGCTTTGAGAAAGATATGGCCATGAGAAGGGGTGTCCGAAGCACACTATATTTTGGTATCTCTCCCGTAGTTATATCCTACCTATCACTCTGGTCACCACACACACCGTGCCGGTGAAACCCTGCCATGTGCGAACAACGCTTTAAGTGGATAAGTGGTTATACAACAAGTGAGAGTGGCCCACTAACAACATGTGTTTGGGCTGGACTTAAAAAGCAAAAATGCCAATAAACTGGTTAAAACGACTGCGTCACTCATATGAAAGTCTAACTGGAGATCCTCTGGATGTCTGAAATTACTCATCTACAAATGCCCCTCCGGAATGCCTATTTTGCAAGGGAGCCCAGTGGACTGATAAATGGGTGTTTTGGTATTGAAACAAGCCTAATAAGAACAGCTCGCTCAAGGAAATTCTTGAGCTAAAATTGAGCTTTTTGCATGGTCACATGAGCATTAAGAGATTGGATAAGTCATTGGAAAAGGGAGGAAGGACAATTAATCTAAGAGGACTTGTATCTGCAGTTGCATGGGACCCCCTAGCATAGCACTGCGGGACTTGAGGGGACGAACGCAATCCAGCTCAAGGAGATACAAGACCTAAAACAAGGGTAAGAAAAATACCAGGATATGAGAATCAATGACCTGTCAAATCTCAGAATACTCAGAACGGTCATACACAAAACATGTTTTCAACTGGTTGAATCAGAGTGGAATCACGTAGGCACATTCGCTTAAGTTCGGTGAGATCGTAAAGCATGGGAAATTGATGCGAGGCCAAGAGATCATGGGGTGGTTAAAGCAACGTGGCGTCCCTTGCTTTGCTTGCAAATTCCCCAAATGACATGGATGCATGCATCATTTTTTTTGTGTTTTCTTATTTTTTGATTTTTGTTTTATTTTTACAGCGAGACTAAAAGGGACCTATATGATGCATGTTGGGTTTAAAGTGAAAAACCCTATTATAATGTAAAATTGGAGGGTTTATTTGCTTGCCTCCGACCAGTCAGTCAGGAGTTCGAGAAATCTGTCTTCCCATGCTCGGCAACAGCCATGGTCTGGAACCTGATGGGGATCCATCATTCCACATTTGTCATTTAACATGGTTGAGAATTCGGGAGGTCCGTCATCCCGTGGCGGGTGCAGGCGGCTATTGAATAGCTTAAGGAGTATAAACCCTTCACAATTTTTATTAGAGAGGAACTCGGGGTTTATACGCTCGGAGCTATTAGCCTCCGGCGTACTATCTAAAATGCAAGTGATAGCCAATGACGTGGTGCTGATGCCTGGGTAGCCATTGTTAACTATAGCTGCACTAACACACACATCAGCCAAGTTCACAAATATAATAAACAATGATGATAATATGTGCACAAAGTATTGATCATTATTAAATAGAAGAACTTGGAAGGAAAACATATCAAGCTATTTCCTGGGTTCTAGGTGGCCAAAGGCTATGCCTACTTTTAATTTTTATTGAGTCCTAGTACTTCCTTTAAGAGTTTGTAGTTGAAGTATTTCAAGTTATGATTGAATAAAAGATTGGGTTATCTTTACTTTTACACACTCTATCTTTGTGTCGAATACACTAACGCTCTGATTGACATGATCGATATAAACTCGTCACGCACTCTGGGTGCCTTCCGCGCTCGGGACGTGACATCTGATTCTTCCTCTTCTCATCCAGAACCTCCGGATTCCTTTAATCTCAAATCACTATTGTCACACTCCACTAAATCTTCTGCTTCTTCCATGCTTTCATCAAACTATTCTCTTTCTTTGCTCTTACAACAATCTAATCAATGTTCTTTTATTCCTTTTTCACCACCCACTCGGGGCTTTTGTCTTTTCTCTTGCTATTTTCAAGGCTTTAGTCCATCTTAAACTCCATTAATCTCTGATTTTTCTGTAAACCTTTCCTTGTTATCAGGGTCTCTGCGCTCTCATGAGGGAGTTTTAGCCCTCACCTCTCTTCCTTTTTATCCTTCTTCATCAAGTTTAATCATGTCGGCCAGTCCTTCGTGTTGAGAAATCTTCAAACCTTTGCTATCCTCTCCATCTTTGTCCTATCAAGTAAGGAACACAAAGCTCACACTGATCAGAATCGCTTCAGGATGTTACTATCACCCTATGGGTTGTAAGGTATCTTTTAATTACATAAAAACATGATATCATTTCTATTATTTCGCTTATTCCTGCGTATAGTTATAATGCTAGTTTCCTTAGCACGTTTGAGTTGTCTAAGTGTCTGCTTAGGTTAAGTCTTAGATCTTAAAGTAAAACTTAGTTCGCTTCTACAACACCCAAAGCTGGTAATAGCACTAGGAGTCTGAGATTCTCTCCCCAATCATAAAGGGTAACTTTGGGCATGGTTTTCATACACTACACTGTAAGCTATAGCTAACTCCTCCAAGCAACATTGTTGCTGCTTTGGCCATACTTTAGGTATGCACAAAGGCCTTTTTTCTTCTCTGCGTGCCCAAGTGTAGGGGCAAAAGGTAAAGGGGCAAGATGACCAACCTAAGCACTCCTTGACGAGAGAGGTGTCAAATAGGGGAAGTACCAATGGCCCTTCAAAAATATGGGCTTTCATGCAAAATCCAACCAACAAGGGCTATAAATCAATGAAAATCTAGAAAAATCAAAAGAAAATCAAAGGCATGGCAAGAGTGGCAGTATAGTTTCCCGCGGGACATCATGTGCTAGTTCCTATGCGTGCCTAATAAAGTGGGTCCAAAATCAAAGACCTAAAGTCTATATTCATTGATCATCATAATAGATTTCATGGTCTTTATGAACTTGGAACCTATTTTTATAACTTATGTTAATTTCATGCCAAATCATATATTCTTATATTTATCTTGGTTTTAAATGGTTCGCGGACTTGTCTAGTTGATTTGATCGCAGTTATATCACGATCCTTTCTTCTCTATGAGTCATTTTCTTAAGTAAATGACACATATCTCGATATAATGTCATTAGATACACTTTTGCACTCAAGCACACCAGCTTGAACTTGTGAACCTCTCCGTTAGATATTCCTTCGACCGGACTAGATGATCTTGTTTCAAGGCCTCCGTAAGTCACCGCGAGCCTGGGATTCTCACTAGGACCCCGAGCTAGTTGTACCCTCAAAAGCTCAATTGTCTAGAAAGCACTTACATTAATGGTGTTTTCTGAAGTTTTGGATAAAAATGGTTCTCGGGTGACCGCTAAGGCCCAATAATGGTCGGCTCGAGACCGCTTCTCTCATTAAACAGTTAGCCCTTGACCGCATATCCTTCTGTGTCAAGCCTTTTGTTCTGGCTTTGACTCCCACCGAAATGGTCCTGACCAGACCGCATGTATCGATTAAGCGGTTCTTTCTTGACCACATGAGTTCCTAAATGGTCCAGGGAATGACCGCATGATCCCTGACCCTGTCTAACCTGAGTTTTGACCTTTGGATTGGTTTTCCTAAGTTCCTAGATGGTCTAATGAAGGTCTAGAACCTAACACTTGTCAATAAGAGATTAATGACATATGGAAATCTAAGAATACATCGTTATGCTGCCAGACTTCTTCCGTGGCATGACATTGTCTTAAATCTTCTTTTGAAATCTCATAATCTTATATTTCGGTGCATTCTATACCTTGGTTACATTACACTGAAATTATTGTTGAACTAAACCTTATTGGCCAAACGTTATTTTATGCTTATGGAAGTAGCTTGATCTGTAACTTGAAGATGTAAGAGCGGACACGGACAATGTCCATGGGCTCCACGCTAGCCCCCACGGCAGAGAGCTGAAAACGTGCTGAAAATCATGGGGTACGATGAATACTGGCGTCGCATTACGCCGGGAGTACTTTTTTTATAGACGGATGAAAATCATGAGATAATCTTGTGATAATTACATGTTTGTTAGTACATTCTTGACTTTCTAGTGCATAGCCTTTATGGTTATGAAGTACATTCTTGATATTGAAAAGTCACTTTATCTTATTATCTTGCTTGATCATACTCCATTGTCTATTCATATTCGTCATATCTCTGTAGTCAAATTCTGCGATCTCCTTATCTTTTTAAAATAATGAGAGTTTGTCAAGAATGAGGAGCCTTTCACCATTCTTGATTTTCTGGATCATCTTTTGGACCTAGTTTCTGAGGTGAGCTCGATGTTGCATTTCTTCCCACAGGATGTAACTATCGAGTGGGACAACGCCAGTGGGATGAGGGGGAATGTATTCCTCTAGATCATCGATGAGCTTTTGTATCCTCTAGAGAGGTGTCAGCTCGACCGGAGACTACAAAGTGGTTGCTTTCTCAACCTCCTTCTTAAGTCATCTCTTGAGGTTCTTCCTCCTATTTCTCTTTTATTTCTTGGCGATGACTGCCTCTAGTGGAGTTGGAGAAATTGGCGCTAGAGCTGGAGTTGTTAAGTGCCCATGGGAATATCTCTAAGCTGGTGTCTTGGCAGAGTGAGGTCAGTGGCTTTTCTTTGCCATGATTTCAATCCAGGCGCCTTCTGCTTGTTGTATCTGGAAGATAGCGTTGATCACCTATTCGACGACCTCAGGTGGCAGCTCCTGGTATGCTGGTAGACTGGGACTGGCATGCAAAGACGTATGCATGGTTTGATGCCCTACCCACGGTGGACAAGACAGTAGAATTTGTCACCCTTAAATAAAGAAGTCTCTCTATAGCTAAATATGAGACCCAGTTTTCTCGGCTGGCTCGTTATACTCCACACCTCATTTATACAGAGAGAATGAAGGCTAAGCGATTCATGAATGGACTAAGGCCTCAATACATTCCCCAACTGGCGCCTATGGACATCCAAACATATGTGAAGATGGTCCGGAAGGCCCAACTGCTAGAAGATGCCATGGAGATGGCAGATAGAATCAAGGGAAGAGTCATGAAAGAACAAGTCGTTGACGCTGGAAACTTTAAACCAACATTTGGAAAGAAGAGGTCAAATGAAGGAAAAATCCCTCAACAAGACAAAAGGCATCGAGATGGAAATAGGCAAGCCATCCCTACTACATCTTCAAAAGATATTTGCAAGTATTATGACAAGGCTGACCATAAGACCGAAGAGTGCTGGAGAAAGAAGGGAGCATGCTTGCATTGTGGAAGTAGGGATCATCGCATTTCCGATTGTCCCCTTATGAAGGAATCTCCATCAAAGAAGAAAACTCAAGAAGGATCAAGACATCAAGGAAGACTCCAAGCTCTGATAGAACCTACACCTATTGAAGAATGAGGAGTGGTGGAAGGCACTCTCACCATCAATTCTAGAACTACTTTTGTTCTATTTGATACTGGAGCTACCCATTCATTCATATCCCAGAATTTATCTGAAAAGACAGCCACCTGCTCTGACACCAATTGAGCCGGGGCAGGGCTCGGATTCAGCGGGGGGGGGGTGAATGAATCCCCTTCTAAAAACTTTGCCCACTTTAAACTTAAAGCCCAATTAAACACTGAACGTATAAGAACTTGCGGAATTAGACACTATAGTTCAGTAACGTTGGTATTCCAGTAAGACTCAAACTCAAATATCAAACCAGTTAATCTTATGTGAATCTCACTAGAACACTTAACATGCATAGTTAGACATCTTACTTCAACACTTAGTAGGATTCAAATTATATACGATTAAACCATAGTGAAATCAGATTGATCTAAACTAACCAGAGGCAACGACCCTAAGCATGCATCTAACGGATGACAAATGGAAATCCAATCACAATGCGCAAAGGGGTTTTAGGTGGTTCGGTCCTCCAGACCTAGATCCACCCCACAC
The DNA here is from genome assembly GCA_024336825.1 of Amorphophallus titanum. Taxonomy (NCBI): domain Eukaryota; kingdom Viridiplantae; phylum Streptophyta; class Magnoliopsida; order Alismatales; family Araceae; genus Amorphophallus; species Amorphophallus titanum. The sequence goes on along the minus strand of JANBPO010005823.1, from coordinate 419,331 downwards.
TCAAACCAGAGTGTGGCATACTGCTGCGCCTCACAGCTTACATCTGCTGAGCGTTACAGCTTGGTTTACATCCGCTGAGCATCACAGCTTGCTAACCCGCTGAGCATCATAGCTTGCTGTCTGAGGTACATACCTCGCCCGCTGAGCATTACAGTTTGGCTCTGCTGACACACAACTTGAAAGGAAATGATAAATTGGAAAATAGAATGATAGAAAATCAACTATGGAATGCTGGAAATGAAGCACAGTAAAATGTAGCCCACTCAGGAGCAAAGTAGCTTGGATCTGATCCAAAGGCTACTGGTCTTCCTTCTCCTTCTTCCTCTTCTGCCTTCAGCAGCTCTCTCTCACACTCTAACTACAACTCCTCTCTCGAGCTATCTGGCTGTCAGACTCTTCTGCTCTCTTGCTCCTTTCTTCTTCTATCTCTACTCCTTTCTGATAAGACTCTCTGACTCTTCCTTCTTCTTCTCATTGCTCTCGTGCTTTTCTATCAGACTACCTCTTCTCACTCTTTCTTTCTCTTCAGCTCTGCTCTTCTATCTATTCTTTTCTGCTACACTCCTCTCTTCGGTCTCTTCTCAGATATCTTCTATTTCCTCCCTTGGCTTTGATCACAGGAGAGAGATCTTATATAGCTTCAGCCTGGGACCCGCGAGCTCATGCATTGGGCGTGTGGAGGGAATACTCCCGCCAAGTGATTCCAAAAAGCTCTCTGCCCCATGTCAGATTCTAAGCATTGTAGCTATCCACATGGCAGCTCTTTTTTAGGGACGGTCTGCTTTGGATCACGTGCCCTCCTTAAAGGTCACGAACCATTGTCCTGTCAAGATTTCAGACATGTGATGTTTTCAAACCGAACATTCGTCCGAATATTAAAATGGTCGATCCACGACCGAAATGATTCCAAATGCCCTTCTGCACTCCAGTGTCGGGAATTTTGATGCTTTTCAATATGCTATTTACTCCTTTCATTAAAAATTGATATTTAGGCCATGAGGCCCCAAATCTTGGCGATTAATCAGAGGTCTTCCCCTCTTTGAGGGGATGTAGTTAACGTCGTGATCTTTATGGCACGACGGGTCTTAGTCTCGACCCGACACCCACAATCGTCTGATCAGTCAAAAGGAGCGCACCCTGGGCTTCGGACCACTCCAGTCTCGAAGCCTGAACACATTGTCACCTAGGTGACTAGCACGCCCTCGCACTTGCTAAAACGCTGAACTGATAAACCAATGAACGATACCCCAATATTCCAAAAAAGAAAATACAACCCGCGATCATCGAGTGCGTCCAACAAGTTGGCACGCCCGGTAGGACTGGACCACCTTTTATCTCTTCGCCAAGACTTGGGGCCTTATGGCCTCTTCTTAAAATTCTAACTCTCTCAATTTGAAATTGTAGGGTTGAATTGCAATGAACGCGATGGCAGTCACCTTTGGTCCGCTCGTCATTGCCAGCCATACCGAGCATGGCTACCTTGCTGTGCCGGTTCAATTCGGCAGCTTCCCACCTGTTGTTGGCTTCCCCAACTTTTTGGGGGTGGCCTTCGTGGATCTCTTGGACGTCCAGGAGAACAACTCCGTCGCCATTGCAACGACGACACCGAAGAAGATCGAAGCGGTGGGCGACTACGTCCACCACACTCACCACCTCTCCTCAAGCAATGGGAGGCACACCCCGGCTACCAGGAGGGCGGCGAAGAAGAACGCCGGCACACTACGAAGCTGGCTCTCTACCTTGGGCAAGTCCGTACTCATCGGAGGTGTCCGGGTCTTCCTAAATGGCCGACGGGCCAAGATCACGCCCGATAGGGCAATTTCAACTGTGCCAGTGCACAACTCTTTTCAAGCACTGGCCCAAGAGAAGCCGGACCGCTGTAGGTCCGAATCAAGGGTGGTGTTGGCCCCGAATCCAACCGAATTCAATCATATTTGGGTGCCCAAGCGGATTCGGCCCCGGGCTCCAACTCAGCCAGGTGAGACGCCGCAGACCCTCGCTGAAGAAACCAGCTTAGATAAGGCTGTGGCGGTCGCCACTGTCAATGTAATCACAGTTGAAGATGACGGTGGGAGGCCATCCTCATCATCTGAAGAAGCCCCAGCTGAAGAAAGAGGTGTCACCCTCAATCCGTCAAAGACATTCTTGATCTCCAAAATCTTGAGCAATTAATGACCCTCAAAGAAGGATAATTTGCACTCTGCATTCCTGTTGGCGCTGGTCAACTTTCTGTACACAGTACCATTTTGGGATCATATATCTTTTAATGATAGCAGAAAGTTGTCCTGACAGGATTCAGTCCCAAATATGGATTCTGACAGAAATAGTCACCAAACAATGTTGTTCTAGTGGGGTAATGATGTTTGGAACAAAAGTCAACCAAGGGGGCATCTTCTAGACCTTGAATTCTGTGTATTTAATGATTTACGGTACCTATTTTCTCTATCTAGATCACCCAAATTATTTGACCGAAAAATTAGCTTGAAATGCTTCTGGGATAGCAGATAGGTAGACCTTCTGGACTTGACTGAAAATGTGCACCGATCTTGACAGTGCAGGACCTCTGCATGTGAAAGGACTTGTCTTGAACAAACATGCAAATGTGCACAGACCTGGTGGTGTGCACAAACCTTGTAGTTCACATGTGCACAGACCTTATGGTGTTGAAGGAAAACATTGCACAGACCTTTCTTATACTAAAGCCAAACATGCACAGACCTTTCTTTGCTGAATGGCTAGAGGTGCACCAACCTTAGTAGGTAGCATCAACCTTATGTGCATGGCAATGCCATGTGCATCGACCAGATAGCTTCAGCTCTTCATGTGCATCGACCTTGATAGCAGACTGGAAAAATTTGCACAGACCTTTCTTCTGAAATGACTAAGGTCCATCGACCTTTCTAGTAGTTTAGAAGAAGTTGCACAGACCTTTCATACAAATGTGCATCGACCTTGGACATGTGTGTCGACCTTTGTTGAGCACCAAGTCTTCATGTGCATCAACCTTAGACATGTGCATCGACCTTTCCTCTTGAATTTGCTTAAGGTGCATCGACCTTAGTAGTAGTTTAGAAAAGTTGCATAGACCTTCAAAACATGCATCGACCTTAGATGGGTCACTAGCATAGACCTTTGTTCTACTTTGGCACGATATGCATCAACCTTCAAAACATGCATCGACCTTAGCCCTGTGCTAGCAAAATGTGCTCTGACCTTGGCTTGTGCTAGCGAATGGTGCTTCGACCTTGGCTACGTGCTAGCAAAATGTGCACTGACTTTCTTTCTACATTTGACTGAAATGTGCATCGACCTTATGTGTAAGGGTCAGAAATGTGCATCAACCCGATAGACTGTATCAGTGCACATGCATCGACCTTGATATGCATCAAACAGAAATGTGCATCGACCTTATATGAAGGAACAGTAATGGATGCTAGAGGTCTTACAGCTGAGGGTCATTCCACAAGTAAGCCACCATTCTTTGATGGAACTAACTATGCTTACTAGAAGAATCGTATGTAGGTTTTCTTACGTGCCAAAGACTATGAGATTTGGAAGGTTGTCAGTCGAGGTCCATTCGAGCTCTCTGAAGATGAAGATGTCTGGACTCGGGAGTGTTGACACTTGTTTTATGACTAATAAGTTGCGTCGTCTCCTTATTTATCTTTATGATGTCCCAAGTTATTCACCGCTTATTGGTCCATGTTGGTCAATTTTGATGCTTATTTTATGGGTCACTCTCCTTGGTTGGGTCTCGTTCCTTGTCTTTTCCGTCGCTCGGAGCTTAGTGGGCTTTTTGTTCCTTTTGCCATGACCTCACCCGTAGCGGTCTATATCACGACCATTATCCATGGTTGGCGGTCTATCACCAGACCGTTAGAAGTGGCAGAGTCCCATTTCAACGTCTTTCTTATCTTTTACTGGACGAATAGCCCATGCGATCTATCGCATGACCGTTAAGGGTGATCCAGCGGTCTATTGCTAGACCGTTTGGCATGCAGAGAGTCATGTTCGCGACTTCTTCTCCCATTGATCTAATCCTTTGCTGGATGACCGAGCCATGCGGTCTATCGGTCGATCATTTCTTGAGCCATGCGGTCTATCACAAGATCGTTAGTGCAGACAGAGGGTCCTGCTCTGACTATTCTTTCACTACTTCACCGTGGATGAACTGGAGTCCTTGTTTTGTTAATTTCTCTCTAGATAGAGATCCTCAGAAGCTTCTGTTTGTTTATTTGGACTCTTAGGAGTATTATCTTCGAGAGTTTGCTTAGTTCAGGCCTATTTTCATGCAAGTTCCTCTCCAACTCGACTAGAGAGTTTGAGGGTCTATAAATAGAACCCTTGGCTTCATGGCTTGAGGAGGAGATTTCTAGAGCTTACATCGAGGTGCTGCTACATCTTGGAGCGAGTACCAACCAGGGAGAAGTCCTTTCTATGTCTATAAGACTTCTGGTCCAGGGAGTATTCGGTTTCAATTGCTTTAGTTTGAGTCTTTCTTCTTTTAGTTCTTCCCCCTCTTCCTACTTGCATCCATAGCATATTCCCACTTCCTCCTCTAGGTTCTGCTGCACTTTCATCATTTTCAAACATCCTCCCATCCTTTTCCACGCCCCACAAGGGTTAAAAAATCACCACCCCCCCGGTATCCACCCTTCCTTTTATGCACTTTAGCTTAACTTCATTATAGATTCTACACTAGTCCAAGGGCTTATTTGGGTATTTATTCTTTTTTGATATTTTATTATTATCTTTGTTGTGCATTTTTTATGAATCATTTTTTATGAATTATTTTCTCATTTCATCATTTTAAAACTTATTATCACTATTATTATTTTCTATTGTTTATTCCCTCTATTTATCGGCCTAAAATCTTGGTAAAATTTTGACAGCACCTCTCCTAGACTCAGGTATTTGGAGAGGTGTAAAGTAGGTGCTCATCCAAGGGGAGTCTGGGACGGTCCCTTAAACAGCCGAATGCTCGCGAGCAGCGACATCCAGAGTCATCTCGGCACCATGTCCTTGAGGGCCAGCCTGCTAGGGGATTAGAGTTGCCTGGATACTCTGAAGGGGCTAAAGGGGCATCCGGTTAAGAAAATCGGCATCAATTCTTCTTGGGCTTAAAGTGAATAGTTAAAAGTTACTATTCACAAATGCCATTTTTTTTGCCAATATCTGGTCATCCAGTTGCCAAAACGACCCCTCATCATGGCAGGGTGTCAGAGACTTTGGCTTTAGCCCTAGGATAGACGGGTCGATGGCACGAGGACAAACAGTAGCCCAACGAAGAGAAACGATGAGTTTGGTGAATAGTGATAGCAATAAAGAAATAATAAAAGGGTGAAATCTTCTGTCAGATTATATGCTATAGTGTACCGGATCACACACCAATAGTGTACCGGATCACTTAGTGATAGTTTGCCGTATCACCGTTTTGAGAAACAAAGTATCATATCCTTCCTTATAAATCAAGCTATGAAGGGCCATGGAAGAAAAGAAATGTCTGGGCTTCAAGGCCCAAATTTCTGGCGACTTTTCACACCCTTTGATGGACTGCAAAGGGGGAATAGAAGGGGTTAACATCGCCTCAAACTTCATGCTGTAGCTACATCAGATCACCAATTTCAAATAGGCTAGTTCAAATTTCATCAAAACAGAGTGTCGTAATACCCATGGAAACTATACCGTGAAGGGTCAATGGGGGAGACGATCATACAAGGATGTAGGATCTGACCCCTTGCAAATTTCTCCCCTCGCTGATAGACTATAGAGGGGGAGAATAGGAGATCAAAGGCCTATGGGACTATAAAGGGGCAGAACAGGAGATCAAAGGCCTATGGGTTTAGATGATAAAGCTGCATCAGTTCAGAGAACGAGAATGGAAAACAAGGGATTCATCCATGATTGCTTCGCCAGGTAGAAAGCAACAAAAGGGGTTGTTGACACCCGTTTTTTGCCAATGAGTCGGGTCATTTCTCTTACTATTATTTGTTGATGCCTCGAGTCGTTCATCGAAAAATTGCCATCGACCCAACTGAGGTGAAAATCTATAAGGGCGTTCGAGGTAAAATCGGGTGACCCCTCAGTATGAAAATCCGCAAGGGCTTACCGAAAAAAGTAAAAGGGGGCCAGCTCTGGTGAAAACCCGAAAGGGCGGTAGCGCTGGTAAAGAGAAAAATAAAAAATTTCTTCTTCTCCACTCCTTACTGACAGCGGCCATCGATCCCAACATCCTGTCGATGGCTGTCTCTGGATCACTCCGCAGTGAGGGCAACCACTATACCCTCAAGGGCCGGACGAGACCCAGTTCCAGTACCAGTCTCCAGTCCCAGCATCGTGGCTTCAATGCCTTCACAGGCCAGCAACCCAGTTCTAGTACCAGTCTCAAGTCCCAGCATTGTGGCTTCAACGCCTTCACAAGTCAGCCACCCAATGCCAGTGCTAGTCTCCAGTTCCAGCATCGTGGCTTCAACTCCTTCACAAGCCAGCCACCCAGTTCCAGCACCTGTCTCCAGTCCCCGCATCGTGGCTTCAACGCCTTCACAGGCCAGCCACCCAATTCCAGTACTAGTTTCTAGTCCCAACATCATGGCTTCAGCACCTTCATAGGCCAGCCACCAAGTTCGAGTACCAGTCTCCAGTTCCAACATCGTGGCTTCAACGTCTTCACAGGCCAGCCACCCAGTTCCAGTACCAGTTTCCAGTCCCAACAGCATGGCTTCAGCTCCGTCACAGGCCAGCCACCCAGTTCCAGTACCAGTTTCCTGTCCCAACAGCATGGCTTCAGCTCCGTCACAGGCCAGCCACCCAATTCAAGTGCCAGTCTCCAATTCTAGTATCGTGGCTACAACACCTTCGTAGGCCAGCCACTCAGCCCCAGTGCCAATCGCCAGTCCAGCGATCCAGCCATCACACATTCGTAAGCCAATCACCCAGACTTAGCACCAATATCCAACTCCTACATTTCGACTACGATCACTTCACGGGTTAGTTAGCCAGTCCCAGCCGCCAGTTCTGGCCCTTGGCCGTCACATTTCTCAGGGTCATTCGACCACCACAGCCTCAGCTTCTTAGCCAAACATGAGCCACATTTCAGGCTAACAACATGAAGACAACCAACACCCCATGCGTCACCCTATAACTGATGCATCCCAGAACCAACCCTCAGATTTGACCTCATAGGCCACCACATCCCGGCAAACCTACGCTAACCCCATACAACACGAGCTTTTCTCTCCTAGAGACTAGCCCCCAGCACTTGGTCTCTTTCCATTACCCAGTCCCCAAAATCCAGTCACATTGTCCTCAAGCCCAGTTCTCCACTTCAATGCCCCCAAAATGGGTAAAACCCAGCCTGTTACACCCTGTACAAATACATGGTAGGGGAGAATCAAGCGGACTAATAGTAAGTGGTCACCAGTCCCCGCATTCGACACAGTTCCATGGAACAAGAGGTGGAACAACCCAGCAAATGACGACATCAAAATTCAGAATCTGTCATCAATACTCTCTATAAAAAGGGAGCCCAAGACATGCCCTTGGGGTAACAAAAAACTACGATGTGGATAACAAAAGGTAGGGGAAGTGATACAATCATAGTCTAGCCTCGCTCCCCTCCAGCTCCGTTAAGCGGGACTCAATGGCAGCCAGCTCTACCTTCAAGGTCAACGCAAGCTACACGCTCACCTCGGCCCCCATCTCGGCAGTCTGCCACTCGACCCTAGCGAGTTTTGCATCTCACCGCTGCTCCTCTAGCGCCTTCTCCAAGGCCTCGGCTCTACTCTCTACCTCCCTCAGCCATGCGGCGCGATCCCGAGCAAGCAGCACGGCCGTGTCAACACACCTCCCCTGCTCGATAGTCGCCAATGCAAGCTGAGCCCGCTGCTCCTCCAGCTCTCGAACGGTTGCTAGCTACCGAGCCCTCTACTCCTACGGCTCTAGAAGCCGCAGGTACTCTGCCCAGATGCCGGCTAGGCCAGACATCCAGAGCTCAGGCGGGAACCCAAGGCCGTGATAGCCATGGGTGCACTCCCTCAAGCGTCGATAGAGCTCCTCTGAGGAAGGCAGGGGATCGCCTCCTACGTAGCCTCGGGCTTACTGGAGCAAGGCCGCACCCATGCTGGTGTCCAGCAGCAGCGTTGGTGGTGAAACAAATGTGGGTCACTCGATCCCCAGCTCCAGGGAGGAGTGGCCCACCTCAGCCAGCACGCCGGAAGGACCTGTGCAACACTACCAAACACAAAGAGGGTCAGTAATGCTCAGGACTTCCCTATGACAAGACAAGGCGAAAAATCTCAGAAATGTCCTGGCTCTCACCTGCTGTGGCCCCCACAGTGCCTGTAACACCCCCGCTCGGGGTCGATGAGGGTAGTCTCTCCTCCACCTTAGCAGCGTCTCCTACTGGATTCGGAGAGGGCAGAGGCTCCTTTGACAACCAGGTGCTCCCAGTAATCATCGGAGAGGTAGAAGGCTCTCCCAGATCCACCTCGATGGGAGTCGGCACATGCTCCCCCTCAGACTCCAACCCTAGATATAGCACAAAATGTCAGCTATGCCACAAACCCTGAGTCAAAGCTAGTGAAGGGGAGCGAAGGAGCTACATGTACCTTCCAACGCAGCCTTCATCTCAGCATCTCCGGTGAAAGAAGCCTCGGAGGAGGAAGAGCTCGAGCTTGAGCTCTCGTCGGTCTCCATGGCCATGCTGCCGCTGCCTGAAGAACCAGATGAAGCCCCTGATGAACCCTCAATCACGGGCAAATCAGAGGCACCTGCACATCAATAAGCCGAGTCAGGCTACTACCGAGTCCAGTCATACACAAAGAGAACTCCCTAGCCAAAGTTGTTAGGGAAGAATCTCACTAGCTGGGGCATCCCCCTTGGAGACCCCCTCAATATCGACGAACTCCTCGTCGCACCCAGTAGACGCAGTGACAGCAAGCTCGTCCCCGGCTACCCAGGCCGTGTCCCAGGGAAGCTCTCCCTCCTCTAGGGGAGAAGAGGTCCCTGCAACCAGCCCCCAATGAAAGCTTAGCATGAGTGCGTAAAGCAGAGTAATCCACCATGCAATAACTAAGTACTCAGCTACGTACCTGAGGGTCCCATGCTGGATGACTCTACCAGCCCTACCGTGCAAGCTGACACCACGGTCGGTAAAGGTGGGAGAGGAAGCATCTCTAATAGCCCCGGTAACCTACCTAGTGTGTCCCCGACAGTGGGTGGGGGTGCGAAAGTCTCCGGTCCTGGCCCGTCCTTGAAGGACGGCAGGACCACTGATGGGCAGGCGTTCACCAGCTCCTGGATCATCTCCAAGGTGGTCGCTACATCCTCACCTGCCAAACAAGCAACTCAGACTAGGTCAACAATTTTGGCTTGCAAAGAGTGCAACTATAATAGGAAGACTCCCTCCAAAGTAATCAGACACTTACCCAGACAACTGCCAGTCACCGTGGGTGCAGGCTCTCCTGCTTGTCAAGGCTCTCCGCTCAATGCCTCAGTCGGGGCCTTGCTGATAAGTGTCCATTTTCTATGAATAATTCATCGCATGTACATCATTTTATGTGCATACAATTTCGTAATTATGTATGTTCTATCATTAACCTGACCTTGATTAGGTGCACATTGAAATAATGCTTTCGATAGACCCGATAAGGGAGTATACTTATCGCCGCCCTTGGGTCAATTAGAATTCTATTTATGGGCTAGCCATTTAATTGCCCCTTCATGTATCCTGATAGACCACAATAGAATTCTATCTATCGTGGTCAGATGTTGGCAGGAGCATATCCTCATCGGTAAAGGTAAGTAGCTTCTGAACACATCTCGACAAAGCAGCTTTTGAAATGGGCTGAGGTTTGCAAGGCTGCAATGACGGCCTGCCGTTCTAGGGCTAGTATCTCCCAGACATTGAATCTTACTGGAATTATCTTCAGTTGTTTCAATATTCGAGTGTCGGCTCTTACATTGTCCAACCTTGCTTCTTCAGCTTTGCTGTGCTTGCTGCAGCCTGGCGCCAGAGTAGTTGGCTTGGAGGGTGGTCTATCTTCTTCTTCAGGAGTTGTCTGATCCCGACATATTTGATCAGTCAGTTCTTTTATTTGGATGGGTTTGGCAATAGGGGTGATGCCCTCGCCACTTTTATCTGCCCGGAACAGCATACCCTAGGCCTAGGTGAAAGTGTTCTTAGCCTTTGACTCGATGTACTGGAATGACTGCTTGCCCTTCTGTTATGAAGGGAAGGCAGATCTAGAAGGGGGGTTTAATAGATCAGCCCGTCCAGTAGATTGATTAAAAAGATTACGAGTCACAAAATTAACTAGCAAACTGGTAAGCTTTGCAACTCAATGAAGAAACCAGCTGATGAAGAATTTACCTCAATAGCATCAAAATCCAAACTCAAGACAACCAGTTTAGACACGTATAGGGCGAAGGGCTGGCACGAAAACCTCCTCATACAAAGTGTAGCTGTCCAGATAGGCCTAACCTATCGTTCCGGCAGCACCTTTTACCAGAATGGTTGTTGAGAAATGGAGATAGATGACATGGATATTAAATCACTAACTGCTAAGAGACTCCATGAAGGAGCAAGTAATTGGGATGAAGCTTGCAACATCACTACTGTCGAACAGTTAACTTGCGTGAGTTGTTCGTAGCGCTGCAACTAAACTAAGACGGTAGAAATACGAAAGCGGAAAAGGATGATAGGAGATTCAAACCATAGAGCACATAGTCTTTTTAAGGTGGTTTGATTGCTGCCTAGCAATCTACGTCCACCCCTCACCTGATCAGAGTGAGGATCCCTTACACAAGAATAAAAACATAGATCCAATCTGCTACAAAAGCTGATCACACAGCTTGAACCCAGAGGAACATTCTTCTCCCTTACTCTAAAACACAACGATGGAATGTCCTTGGAAGTAGGGCCGGAGGCGCTTTGCTGAGGTTACCAATGCGAGCACGAGTTTCTCGGTTAAGGGGTACCTTCTTTCGGCCTCGAGGAGCACCTTGCTGATGTAATATTCTGGCTTTTGTACACCTCCATCGTCTCAAACTATAATGAAGCTTACTGTGGAAGGAGTTGCCGAGAGATAATGATATAATGTCTCTCCAAGAACTGGCTTTGACAGCACTGGAGGTGAAGTCAGAAATTCTTTTAGCTCAGTGAAAGCCTTGTGGCACTCACTATCCCAGGCGAAGGTGGCAGACGCTAGCTTGGGCCCCCTTAGTAGCTAAAAGAAGGGCAGGCATCATTCTGCCACCCGGGATAGAAAGAGATTGAGTGCAACAATTCTTCCAGTCAGGCGCTGAATGTCTTTGACATAAGTAGGTGGCCGCATATCCAGGATGGCCTGGACCTTGTCAGGGTTTGCCTCGATCCCTCACTGTGTCACTAACAATCCCAGGAACTTCCCGGATCTAACTCCAAAGGCACATTTAGAGGGGTTGAGCTTCATGTTGTACCTCTAGAGAGTGTTGAAGGTTTTGGATAGGTTGGGGAAATTGTCTTTGGCCTTGGGTGTCTTGACGAACATATCGTCAATGTAGGCCTCGACGTTCTGCCCGATCTAGTCCTCGAAGATGTGGTTGATCAGCCTTTGATACGTGGCTCTAGTGTTTTTCAACTCGAAGGGCATTCGAGTGTAACATTATATGTCGATGTTGGTGACAAAGGGGGTCTTCTCAGTGTCTTCGGGGTCCATTTGGATCTGATGGTAGCCAGAGTACGCGTCCAAGGAGCTGAGAAGTTCGTTACCCAAGGTTGAATCGACCAGCTGGTTGATGCTCGGTAATAGGTAGCAGTTCTTCACAGTGGCTTGTTGAGGTCGTTGAAGTCCACGAACATTCACCACTTTCCCTAAGCCATTAGTACCAAGACGACTTTTGCGAGCCACGTCAGGTAAAGGACCAGACGAAATAGCCCGATTTTCTTTCCCTTATCAATCTACTCTTTAATGACTGCTTATTTTTCTAGGGCATGCTTCCTTCTCCGCTACTGGATGGGTTTCATCGATGTGTCAAGGTTGAGTTTGTGCAGCACCACCTCTTCGGGAATGCTGGGAAGATCCTCATCAGACCATGCAAAGACTTGAATTTACTCGAAAAGGAAATTCTTGTGTTGTTCTTTTACATCGGGTAGTAAGTCTATCCCAATTTTTACTTCGAGAGTCGGATCGTCTCTGAGGAACGTCCCCGGACACGATACGGGATCGCGGGAAGGAGGCACCATAGTTGTTGGTATCATAGCAAAGTTGTGAGGGTTGAAATTATTTGCAACCATCTGATTTATATACCATACCACAAGATCTTAAGAATTTATTTTAGAATTTGATGTCAAATCGACCTAGAGTCATACTAATTCGGGTTAGTTCTCCCTTGCAGGATATGGCAGGGAGTGATAGGGTCGAGGTAAATACTTCTCCTGAGGAGTATGCACCCTCAAATGGCACATCACAAGGAGTTGTCGGAGAAGAAATACATGGCAAGCTTGCTCCCGGTGGGCAAAGTATGTTGTCTACTCAGAGTGTGCCAGACTTAGGAGAGTTCACACAAGCTTTTCAAGGGTTAGTGCAAACTATGCAGTTACAGGCCCAAACCCAGGCGATGATGCAAGCCCAATTGTAAACTCGTATACAAGAACAACCGAATAGGGCAGTAGGTGCTACATTGATGGAGAAATTCAAACATACGAGTCCTCCTTCTTTTAAGGGGGAGAGTCAACCGGATATTATAGAAATTTGGGTAAGGGAAGTTGAAAAGATTTTCACGGCCATTAGATGTGCAGAGCAGGATAAGGCAATATTAGCTACATTTATGTTTAATGACCGTGCAGACGAGTGGTGGAGGTCTGCACTTAGAACCACTTTCAGAGATAAAGAAATTGAGATTGGCTGAAACAAATTTCTTGATGTCTTCTATGTAAAATTTCTCCCTCAGCATGTGAAGAATAATAAAAAAGTAGATTGTTTAAATCTGACTCAAGAAAATATGTCGGTTGTCGACTATGAAGTAAAATTTACTGAAATGGAAAAGTATGCCCCCCATATTTATTCAGATGAGCTTAGAAGAGTGAAGAAATTTGTTAGAAGTTTGAAGAGTAATATTAGAAGTAGAGTTGTAATTGTTGATCATCAGATTATGGCAGCAACTTTACAGATCGCTTTTATTGTGGAAGCTGAATACGAGGAATTATTAGAAGAAAGACAAATGGATAATGAAAAAAGGGGCAATCTTGGTTCAATCGTGAGGAAAGATAAGACGGCAAAGATGGCATTTCCAGATAGAGTTCAGTCAGTTAAAAAAGATAATATGCCAGTATGTCAGTAGTGCGAGATGCAGCATAGAGATAATGAATGTTGGCGGGCTGTTGGTAAATATTTTTCATGTGGTCAGATGATAACGCGGAAATGTATGTCGTTACTACACACGCGCTAACAATCTTAAAACCAAACTCGCACGCAATGATCAAAAGAGAACGTAATTTACACCCTCCCCCACTTAAAATGAATATGGTCCCCAAATTCAATGCATGAGATTATGAAGGTGTGTTTAATTATAGTTAAACAGCTTGGGGAATTTTCTGCGCATCGCTTCTTCCGTTTCCCAAGTAGCTTCTTGTTCCTGGCATTTACTACACTGGACCTTTACCATGAGAATAGTTTTGTTCTTGAGCTGACGTACCTTACGATCAAGTATCTTATGTGGCTTTTGCTCGTACGTCAGATCCTTCTGTATCATAAGATCATCATGACTTATAATATGACAAGGGTCATGAACATACCTTTTTAGCATGAAGACATGGAACACGTCATCGACTCCAGATAATTGAGGTGGCAAAGCTATCTGATAGGTGACTTCGCCAACCTTTTCTAGAACTTCAAAAGGGCTAATAAATCTTAGAGTAAGCTTGCCCTTGACGTCAAATTTCTTGATTCCACGACCTGGGGAAACCTTAAGGAGCACATGGTCTCCAATTTAAAATTTCAGGTCTCTTCTTCTAATATCAGCATATGTCTTATGTATTGATTGTGCCATTTGGAATCTTTCTTTGATAAGTTGCACCTTCTCAGTTGTATCCCTGAATAATTTTGGGCCTAGAAGTTGTTTCTCCCCAACTTCATTCCAGCAGATTGGTTAACAACCATTCCTTCCATACAGTGCCTCGAACAGTGCCATTTGAATGCTAACTTGGTAGCTATTTTTGTAAGCGAACTCGACTAGCGACAAATGCTCGTGCAACTTCCACCAAAATCTATCGTACAAGCCCTGAGCATATCTTTTACCACTTGATTTGTTCTTTTTGTATGGCCATCAGTTTGTGTAATGACCCAAGATCCAGATACTGAGTCAAACCCGATATCGCTCGGATCCTACGCTGCCACCCATGAGCCAGGGGCTCGGAAGGGTTAAAAGGTGTCACGGGAGCGTACATAAAAATAAATAAATGTAGGAATTATGGTGCTGAAGTTAAAATTTACATTTATTAATAAATTTACACAAGTTATATAATTTCCAGTCCATATATACAAGTCCCAAAAGTACAGTGCAACAAAAAAGAAAGTACACAATCTCTGGGGCATACTATAATGCCCCGGATTTTTCGGATCAGGATCCGTGGGTTTCAAATCACTTTCGGGGGTCCCAGATAGTATTTTGTGGTTTACGTGTATTTTTTCATGACGAACCTTCGAAATCCTGTGCAGGGTGAACCGTTGCATTCTCCAACTCCGGGACGTTACCAGCGCGTTATGTGTTTTTCGAGAATCGTGGGGAGTCGGGTGCTCCTCCCAGGATCAGACCGGGCCCTATATGCACAGCATTTGTCATGTTTTCGACATCCACTCTCATTTATAACCAATATGGAATTTCAAGGTTTGACCAGTAGGATATATAAGGTGGATTTATGGAATGGAATCCAAGGGCGTATTGATATGTAAGGATGAACTGGGAGTAAAACTAGTAACGAGTAATACACGAAAAATTGTGTGAGATTGGTGCCTAACAGGACACCTGACATGTTCAGAAATGACACCCTTAAAGCGGGATGCCCTTCCTGGGAATTACACATTGTTTAAAGGACCCTGTCAGGGGTTAAATGGTACCTCTTAGGTTGCCATTTATCAGTGAATGACAGCGCTTCATTCTGGGGTTTAAGACCTCTGGAAAATCTAAAATTTAGGGTTTGTTTTGATAGGCGCCTGGGTCACTGCCGCCTTTCAGTAGTAGGCGACTGGGTACAGGGCGCCTCCTTCAGAGACATCAGCTCCTGGAATTGGCGTCCAGAGAGCTGCCATCTTCTTTTGATAGGTGCCCCTTCCTTGTGTGCCTCTTACTAAGAGGCGCCCCTATCATGGGTGCCTATCAGTGATAGGGTGCCCCTGCCTTGGGCGCCTATCAGGCTGATAGCTGAGGGTTAAGGCTGGTGATTGACTGGTTGAATAGGGGTTTGACCAATTATTTGACTAATGATAACAGGGGTTTAACTAGGTGACTTATTGGTTAAATAGAGGTTTAACTAATGGCTGTTGGTTTAACTGATGGCAACAGAAGCTTAAATAAAGTTTGGGAGTTTTAGTTCTGATTAAGCTAATTGATTGAGGGTTTGACTACTTAAGTCATGGGTTTAACAAATCTGGGTTTAACTCATGACACCGGAGGTTTAACTAACCTGGTTTCACTAATGGCTGTTAGAAGACGCCCATGGGTCTACCGCCTCTCCGTAGGAGACGCCCCAGGGGTGGGCACCCTTCAGTAGAAGGCGTCCATACCCCTGCCATCTTCTAAAAATTGGCACCCTTGGGGCTATCGTTTGCTAGTGATAGGCGCCCCTGTCATGGGCGCTTATCAGTGATAGGCGCCCCTGCCTTGGGTGCCTGTCAGGCTGCTGGCAGTGTGTTAGTTATGTACTTAACTAGTTTAATCGATATTTAACCCATGGTTTAACTTCACTAATCTATTTACTGTAAGTTAATAGAAGGCACCCCTAGGTCTGCCGCCTCTCAGTAGGAGGCACCCCAGGGGTGGGCGCCCCTTTATAGTAGGCGCCCTAGGGGGGGCGCGTTCCACAGCTAGAGCTGCAGGATGATGGGCAGGGGGGCTCCTACATTGGGGCATCATCTTATGTTCGGTGTAATTTCATGCCTCCAGAATGGGGTTGGTTTTCTTTCTTAGATCGATTTTTGGGGTGTTTTACAAGTTATTTATACTTTCGCACATGACAACACTTCTTTCTGTCATTATATCAGAGAACCACATTTCCTAAAACTTCTTGCAGGACTTGACTTCAGCTAACTTCAGAACATTAGTCAGCAAGCCTGGAAACCTGATCTGATGTTGTCATACAAATTGACACCCAATTCCTAGTTATAAATTGAAGCCATGGAAAGAAGCAAGAAGCACCTATGGCATCCCCTTTCTGCAGGGCCACTAGCTAAACATAGACAACTTCATTCGACATAATCTACAAAATTTAGGTTGATTTAAAGAATAGAGTCTCTTCATTAGCTAGACACAACATGGTTCTTTTGGAAACACATCACCCATACTAACTGCTAAACCTTTCACCATTCATCCTATGGATGGTCAATAATAGGTTCATCTTGCATTGTCTCAAAGATCAAATCTTCTAGGGTTAAATAAGGCAGTTTCAAGTTGAGCAGTGATATAACAAGACAGCAGGGGAAACATAGAAACAACCTTTTCCATTAGGACACCTTTTGCCTAGTAGCCAGCAGCCTGGACCCACACTACAAGGCTGAGGATTCAAAAGTAGGTACTCCCATTTTTTTATCCCAAGGGGCATTATCTCCGCCTTCTCTTCCATAAAGCAGCAAGCTTTTATAACTATGGAACAGTACTCAATCTTTGAATTTGGACCATTTTGTTGCAAAATGTAAATTGTAGGAGTTACCACCTTACACCTCACATTTGTGTGCTTAAGCAATCATACATTACTCTTCAAATAGTTAACATGATAAAGTCAATTTTCAATGCAGCATTCATATCCATGGAAAAGTTTAAAATGATGGAAAGGAGAAGCAAAAAGATAGTAATTACAAAGTAACAAATATCAAGAATGTCTAAAGCAACAAAGTAACATAAGTGAAGAAACACATTTTCTAGATGAATACACACGGCTTTGGGGTGTGCATTATTTGGTTCAAAACTGCAAAACTAAACCAAATAGGCCAATACAGACCAGTTTGCTTCAGTTTGAAAGGATGTTCAGTTCAGTTTGGTTTCCACCATTCAAGTTCTTTCTTCATTGTTCTTAGTGTTCTTCCTTAGTTTCTTCTTAATTCTCTTGACTTTCATCATAAGCATAGCATAGTTCGTTTTTCTCTCTATTTCATTTTCTTTCCTACTGCACCTCAGGCTAAGGGACAGGTTAGGGGTCAAGCAACTAAAGCTCAAGTCCAAGGAAACCCCAAAGCTCAAGTAACCCAGTCTCAACAGAAAGGTCGAGGCAACCACCAACCTGCACCGACGCATACTTCTACTGGGTTCAGGTCCTTTAGGAAACAAGGTCAGAGTTGGGGCACCTCAAGTCGATGCTACTATCATAGTGCACTGACCTATCTATCATTCCAAAGTTCCTATCGCTATAACTCTAGTAGGAAAGGTCGAGACAGCCTCTACATGAGGTCGATGCAGTATAATTTTCAGAACCTACATTCTACTCAGGTGCATCGACCTTACCTTTGGAATGCCATTGTGTAACCTAGGTTCAGAAATCAGAACTCATATGGCTTTATCCATTCTATGTCTGATCAGCCTAGGGTCTATAGTGCACACACATTTCCCAATGCCTACTAGACCAATCACTGGCATAGAAACCTTCACAATGGATCTAAGAAGAAGAATGCCACACCACAAAAACAATCATAAAAAATTCAAAGTGGCAAGAAAAAGTAGACTGAACAGAAAAGTAAAAAATCCATAACTCAAGTGAAGACACAAAACTAAATGTGGATACCAAAATAGTTATTATCTTGTCTGCATGAATTGAATGCTATTATGGGGCCCAAACAGTTTTGGGTTCGAAAATTCTCCACTTGATTTTACTTGCAAGTATGCCTGGTAGCCAATCACAATAGATGGTATCTTGACAGTGGCTGCTCTAGGCACATGACCGAGGATAATGACAAATTCTGCATGCTGGTTGAAAAGGATGCTGGTCATATTACCTTTGGAGGTAATACAAAAGGTAAAATAATTGGAACATGTACGGTTGGTAAGTGCTCTTCATGCTGTATTGAAGATGTTTTACTAGTTAAAGGGCTTGCTTACAATTTACTTAGTATTAGTCAGTTGTGTGATAAAGACCATAAAGTTATTTTTGACTCTCTTGCATGTACTATCTTTGAACCCAATTCTAAAACTGTGAAGTTCACTGGTAAAAGAGAAAATAACATCTATATGGTAGATTTAGATGATGCAGCACACGCTAACTTGTGTCTCACTCTTAATAAGGATGACTTAGCCTGTCTTTGGCATCGTAGGTTAGGTCATGCCAGCTATAATGCATTGTATAAATTGAATAAACATAGCATGGTGAGAGATCTCCTTGAAATATCTTTCAAAAAGAATAATAAAATATGTGAGGCTTATACCCAATGTAAACAAACTAAAAAGTCATTTAAATCCAGAACTGAGATGAAAAACCAATGCATTTCAGTCTATGGGACATTGCTGATGTGACATTGTGGCCTTGTAGGGTGTTTGGTTGTAATTTTTTATCTCTTTTTTTCTCTCAAAATAAAAATTAGGAATGGACAACCTACTTAACACGTTTGGTAAGTCTCTCCAATTTTTTAGGATGAATTTTTATCACGTTGTAACTTCTCCCAAAATAAAAGCAAGTCTTTCCATATTTTTTTTTAAGAGAGCCGCAACATCTCTCTCTCTCTCTCTCCCATCCTCTCCTCCCTCCCTCCTCTCCTCCCTCCCTCCTCTCCCCTCCGGTGCTCTCTCTCTCTCCCACCGTCGTTCATCTTCCTCGTCGCCGTCCACGGTCCTTCACGTGAGCACAAGCCCCTGGAGAGCACACGATGCCGCCAGCCCCCATCCGACCATCCTCGTCGTCGGGGTCTGTCGGCCACGCCCGACCCCGCCGCCACAGTCGGATTCCTCTCGGGTCCTCCCTGCTCCGACCGTAGACGCCCTGCGAGCAGAGCAACCGGCCTCGCCAATCTCTCTCTCCCATCGCCGTTCATCTTCCTCTTCGCTGTCCACGGTCCTTCATGCGAGCGTAAGCCCCCAGAGAGCACACGCCGCCGCCAGCCCCCATCCAACCATCCTTGTAGTCGGGATTTGCCGGCCACGTCCGACCCCGCCACCGTAGTTGGATTCCTCCTGGGCCCTCCCTGCTCCCACCGCAGACGCCCTGCGAGTAGGGCAACGGGCCTTGCCGGCCACACCTGACCACGCCATGGTTGTCAGTTTCGGCCGAAACGTATCGGTTTCGGCCATAACTGATACGAAAACGAGGCTTTTCACTGTAGCAACCCGACATTTACTAGGTTTATCGGTTTCGGGCGAAACCGATATTGGTTTCGCCCAAAATAGGACGGTTTCGGGCGAAACTCACGTGAACTCCCCTTTAGGGAGTTCACTTGGTGTTCTTTTTGGGGAGTTTCGACCGAAACCCCCTCCCCTCGTTGCTGTGCTACTGCTGCGACCGTGCTGTTGCAGGTGCTGTGCTTGTGCTGCTGGTGCTGTGCTGCTGCTGGTGCTGCTGCCGGTGACAACTGGAGCCTAGAGGCAGCCGCTGGGGGTTGCTGTTGCTGTGCTGGCCAGGGCCGCGGGGGCCGGGGGCCTGCTGCTGTGGACCTGTGGTGGCCTGGGTTGGGGGCTGGGGGGCTGGCAGCGGGCTGCATTCTGCCTGGCTGACTGCGCCACTGCGGAGATTGAAGCGTGAGTAGTTTTGTCGAGGTAAATTTAGGGGTCTTTTTTTTTTAGATTTTCTCCGATGATTATTGTTCGATCTAAAATTGGACCGTACAGAGAGAGAGTTTTGGAGAAGGGGTTATCTAAAAATAAAAATAAAAAATATTCCATTTTTTACTTGGCCTGAGCCCATATGGTGCAGTTGGCTGCTGTACAGCATGCGGTGCAGCAAGCAATAATCTAAATGTTAATGGTTCCAACTAAGTTTGATGGGCCGCCAAGCATAAGGAGGACATTATCGGGTGAGTGGAGTTATTTGGGCATTAAGCCGTGGGGAAGGAGGCGAGGACGGTCCCTACCTATGAAACTGGATTTGACTCAAAAGAATCACACACCGAAAAAAAAATAAGAAATGCATTATAATCTTTTAATACCCCAGTACATCTGTCACTAGTGTTAATTAACCTGTGGTTCTCTGGATGTGCAATAAAGCCCAAAGGCAAAAACATAATTTTAATGCTCATATTGGTTGATCGACATTGTCCTTTACAAGAATATTGCCCTTTTGGTAACCATGAATGCTATAGCTAGTGTGTAGGTACATCCTTGAGTGATGAATGTTCTTCATAGATGCACAGCCACCCTCGAGACCTATGTATGCATCCTTGAATGGTATGTCAACGGCCCCGAGCGGTGGGGGGACCTGCACCCGGCCGGAGTGGGCGATGTGCAAGAACGGGACGGTGCAGTCGATCGCCGATCGACCTGATCACCGAGAGGGTGGAGGTGGTGCCGGGCCTCGGCAGGCTGAAGAGGAGCTACAAGCCCGCCCACGCCAGGCTGAGGAACAGAGGCCATGACATCGATCATGGCATGCGTCCCCTCACGAAAACCCGTCGATCTCCTTCAGCTCTTTTCGCATCCCCGGCCGTGTAGGTAGCAATGGTTTCTGATCACATTTTGTTTTGTTTTTCTTTGCTACAAGCTGTGATCCTTGGGTCTGTGTGGACGTACCTGGATTGGACTGGGGACGATGGGTCCATTCACATCGATGGAACCAATCACGTGCAATCTTAGGTTAGAGTTGTCAATGAATCAGGCCGATTCGATAGGTTCGCGAGTTTGGCTAAATTTCGGATGAGGTTGTAAGGTTAATTTCAGCCTGTGGATATTTAGTCAGACTTAAAAATTCGGCCCGACAAGATTCATGGGTCGGGGTCAGACTTTGAGTTCGACACGCGGGTCAGCCCAGCCTGGTCTATTTTTTTCTCTCCCTTCAAATTTTAAAAAATTATTAGTTAACATTGTGTTATTTTACTTATTTAGAAAATTAAAACACTAGTTTCAAACAATATCTCATTCGTCAATTGATATACCTAGACAACATCTTGTTTTGTTTTCCAAACGTCTCCACAAGGAGTGTCCACATCTCTCCTGCAGTCTTGCATCGTAGGATGATTGGTTGAATCTCAGATCCAACTGAAGTCAAAATCTAGGACATAACGATGCTGTTTTCCAGGTGCCAATGGTCATATCCAGGATCTTCAAGGCTTGGCTTCTTAATTTTGCCATCGATATACCAACTTTTGCCACGACCGGCGATGTAAATTTCTGCTGCCACAGACCACACCATATAATTATGCTCCATTAACTTCATCGGAGTGAGAATTTTCTGCTGGATTGGGGAACTTTGACTATGCAGGCTGTGGAATTGGAAGAGAAAAGCTCCTGGCGGAAACAAGGAGAGGTGACTCCCCCCTCACAGAGTGGGATCCTCTTGCTCAATGCTGACCCTGTGCCCTGTTCTGGATTAGAGCCAAACTGGTGAACTGCTGAATTTGTACCTCCCTTCTGTATAGAACCGGACAGAAGCAACAAGAAAGGACTTGAATCTGCCTTGGGCTTCATGCTGGAAGACGTACCAGTCAGAGACAAGAACTGCCTTGAATCTGACTTGAATCTGCCTTGTTTTGGTTCTCTGTTCGGAACAGAACCGGTCAGAGATAAGAAGGGGCCAAGACCGGATTATCTGCTGCACAATCAGATCTGATACCACGATCACATCAGCTCTGGACAGATCGACAGATCTCGGCTGCCTACACTGGACGGAATGGCATACCTCCTGTTTTGGACAGAATCTTCACTCAGACAGGTGCCCTGGGGTTCGCAGCCGGGAGGATCAATCAGATAGGATACGGAGGAGGCTGCGGATGCTTCACTGCCTCACGCTTCTTCCTGCGCACAGACCCTCACACTTTGGGGTCCATGAGACCCTAAGGGTACTGTGCACAGAACTGGACAGGGAGAAGCACTGCTTGGTTGCTCCACATCAGCAACTTGCTGCACCGATGGACCCTAGACAGCCCCAGATCATTGTTGCTCTGATACAATGATGGAATGTTGATTACATGGTGCTGGAAGAAAGGAAGAGAGCAAGAGAATAGAGGAAGAAGATGGAAGAGAGGGGTAGAGAGAGCGAATGGGAGAGATGGCGGCTGACACTCCCGGCCACACACCTCCCTAGGTGTTTTTATTAGATGCCCTGAACAGTAAAAGACAAGAATACCCCTCTTACAATGACTCTAATTAGGGGTATTAAGTGTAAAGTGTTTTGAGATAAATGGATCCATCTTAGTGGGTCGGGTGGAAATAGCACCGGAAGGCAGCATAGTCCCGATGACTGAGGTAAACGTGGGACCTCCCAGACCCTTCTTTGCATTTTCTAGAGATTCGGGGTAGCGTGCCTCGATCGATGGAAGGCTAACCCCATTCTCTATGTTTCAAGAGGAAGCAAGGCCCCCAGAGGCGCGCGCCGCTAGGACCCACAAGGCCGTCGCGAAGCGGAGGGAGCTAGCTAGCCCTGCGGAGGCAGACTAGCCGCAGCTGCTCTCAGCGTCGGAGGTGGAGCGCCGGGTGTCGTTCCTACAGTCGGGGAGCGGACTGAAACTTATGGTTCCCCTTCTGCCTCCCCGATCGCTCATGACACCGGAGGAGGGCCAGCTTTTGGGGAAGATGCTCACTAGCCTCACAGTTTATGGGGAGGAGGGAGCATCAGCGAAAGAGGTGGCCGGTCCTTCAGCAGTGGCACCCGATTCAGCTCCGCTTCCTGCCCTTCCTCCGACCGAGAGCAGGGTGGAGCAGCCCCTCGCGATGGCGGAGCCAGGTGGTTCAGTTGCAGCTCTACCGGCTCCTTTGGCGATGACCAGTCGGGAGTCCTCTGTCGGGGTCGGGCACCCAAGTGACCTGGCCGTTGGTCTCCCATCCTCCTCGGGCGCAGTGGACGCGGATCTGTGGGCGGCCGTGGACAACTTGGTCGAGTTCGACCCTCCAGTCGTGCCCTGCATTGGCCACGTCACCTCGGACACGTCAGTCTGACAGATGCTGCTGGTCTTGCGGTCGATGACCTTCGCCGACCCTTCCCTTACATACCGGGGGGTACACACCATAGTGGCGCAGCTGACCGGGGCGCTGTAGATGCTGGGCTGCCCTCTGGAGGAATGGTTGCGGCGGGTCCTGTTGCTGTTGAAGTACGTCAATCGTCGTGAGTTCCTTGAGGCCCGGGCTCCTAATGAATTCACCGCCATCAGTGCCCAGGAGGACGAATACCTGCGTGCGCTGGGCGTACGGCGAAGCAATGAAGAGCAGCACGGAAGGGCCCTGGACGAAAACCAACGTTGTGTGGGCGCCCTCACAGGTAGGGTAGAGAAGCTAAGGGGTTATCTCGCTGCAGCCGAGGCCGAGCTGGCTGAGGCTGCCGTGATTAGAGAGACCGAGGAGCTTGCCATCGCTAGGGTCGAAACAACGTCTGTGACATCTGAGCTGGCGCGCCTCGAGGGGCAGAGGAGCCGGTTGCGTGACATAGCAGAATTCCCCTGTGTCGGGATCCTCCCTCTCGAGGAGATCTTTCGAGGGATAGATTGAGCGTCCTCCCCTCCCTTGGAAGCCTCACTCAGTTTTAGTGAGTGGTGGACGTAGGTATGTGGGTTACACACCGAACCACCTAAAAAATCCTATGAGCATCATGGTTTGATTGTGTGTGATTGCTCCTTATCATCTACCCCCTTCATAGGTTGATGTGTGATCAAGTTTTAGTTTCCATTCTCATCGTGGGCTAAGTGTTTGAGATTTGTCTTGTGTGAGTCGCTACATTTTAGTGTGAATTGCTATATGCTTTACTGCATTGTATTTGAGTTCTTAATCCTTTCAGCACACTACTTGGTAAGTCAAGGTGTTCTGAATTGGTAGCATACTGCTGTCCTAATATATCTGTGGGATGCCTTTGTTCACTCGCGTGCTAAGACCTGATTAGTGAGTAGCTGACTGAGACTGCTGTGTTATTCTATAGTATTAGCTTCCATTGTGATTAGAATTTGGTGTGAATTGTTAATTAAGCTTAACTTTTATAGGGGATCTATTCACACCCCCTCTAGATCTCAGCTTTGCACCTAACAGTGTCGACACCATGGGTTGGTGGTGTCGACTAGCCCAAGCCTTTTTCTTCATGAACTGTTGTCTAGCCTTATGGTGTGTCGACCTGTCCTTGCCTTTTCCATTATTCATTCTAATCTAGTAAGCTCTTAAGTCATCATTTCTCATGATAAAACAATCATGCATCACATGTCCATATTTTCCACAGTAAAGACAAGAAACTTTTCTTTTCTTAGATGCATGTGTGTGTAACAGGAATGTGTTTAACATGCACAATGGTGCTAGCAGCATTTTTAGGTTTTTTCTTTAGATTGATTTTCTGAATTTTATTCTATTTTTGAATCTTTTGGATAGCAGACTACTTTGGGGTGAAATTGAGGTATTTGCTACATTTAAACTGTGAACAAAAGAAGTATGTACCTTATTCTCAAAAGATTTCTTATTTATAAGATTATAGCCCAATCCTTCCCTTTGAAAATTAACTTTGATTCCCAACAGTTTATCTAGATTGTCTTTTCCATCCACAAATTTAGACAGTGAATTATTAAAGTCCTAGATTTCACTCTCTAAAGATGTGATATGTAATTCAGCACCAGCAAGTTCTTCTTCAAAAGTAGCAAGCATGACATTCAACATTGCATTTGCAATCTTAGGCTATCTACTTCCTATTTTAATCCATCCACATTTTCACACTTATTTACAGCCACAAATTTCTCTTTTTCTAGAACTAACAATCTCTTAGTTATGACCGTGTTTAATTCCTTCAAATTCTCATTTTCTTTCACAAGCTTGTCATTATGAGCACACGATACACACAATCGTCTGATTAGTCAGAACGAGCACACCACGGGCTTCTTTAAGCCCGCATAAATCGTCACCTAGGTGATTGGCACGCCCCTCGCACTAATAAACTGAATAAACGAATGAAAAGATGAATAAACAAACAAAAAGAATGAGCGTCCCCATAAGTGCGTCCACAAATATCTACTGCCATCATGCTCAAGTGATCAAAGGACTGGAGCTTGATGCCAGTTACCCTTTGGAGAATTTCTTCCTTCGAGCTTCGCCTGCAAACCTCAAGAGCGGCTTCGTGGCCTAGGGGAGGCTCACATCTTTTGTGAAGATCTCTCCATTTCTTAATGTAATCCATAGCAGCTTTATCATCTTTCTTCCTTTGGCTATATAATTCCGCCTTGGTTATAGGGTGACAATTCGGGCCCATAGGGCTATGCGGTTGGTGAAGGATGCCCCCAGTTATATCAGATAGAAGTCTAGTCATTTCAGCAAATTGAGCCTTCAACATCTTGATCTCCTGCTGCTGCCCATATAATAATGCAAGCATAGCAGGGTTGTCTGGGGAGAAATCCAGAATGGCATTTTGGCTGATGCCTTCTGTTCCTATATTTGGCGGGGGCAATAGCGTTCCGTCACTGCTACTATCCGGGGCTAGTCCTTCAGAAGCCGATGGCATGAGCCCGATATCCTTGGATGTAGGTGGTCTCCAAAGGAGTACCTCTTCATCTTGAGTTTCATCTCTCAGAGGCATATGCTGCCCTCAGCTTTCGGCTTCTTGTGTATCTGGATTCTCCAGGGGATCATTGCCGACTGAAGTCGAGACAGATATCATATTTGCTTCATAAAATTCTTCTATCGAGAAACCCAGTCCTGGATGTAGGTTAATCTTCAGGAGTTCTCTATCTATGTTTGGTGGATACCACAACTTTTTGAACATCTGGTTTTAGCTTTTGGCTTGAAAGAAGGGCAGATGTTGCCCCCTGGCCATCTTCACTACTTTGTTGGATATATCCGGAAGCCCCATGATTGGGCCGATCGGATCGTGAATTTCTTCGAGAAATTTACAGTCATCATCCCATTTCGTCGGCTATTCATTGGCCGCATAAAATATTGTGGGCTGACCCTCAGGATTGGGTACCTCCACAATCTTCAAGAGTTCGACTGTTTAATAGTCTATGTTTGTAAGGGACTTCGTGACTCCCGGAGGGACCTTCACGCAACCCAGTAAATATTTGAGCTCTTGTATCTCCGGCTCAGGGTAGATATCAGATGAGATTGCTGTGAGCACCCCTCCATCTTCATAGACGAAGAAGGATAAAAAGGAAGAGAGGTGACGGCTAGAACTCCCTTAGTAGGGTGTAAAGACCTTGATAATAAGGAACAAGATACAGAAGAAATAGAAATCAGTTGAGATCAAGGTGGACTAAAGCCTCAAAAATAGTAAGAAAAAGGGTGAAAACCCCAAAAGGGTGATAACGAAAGAGTAGAAAAATAGTGATGAGAAGATTGTTGAAAAGGAGAGGAAGGGTAGGAAGGATCATCCGACGGAGTCGGAGAAGCATCAGAAGCAGAGCCCGAAAATTTTGGAGGAAGGGAAGAATCAAATAAGAAATTAAAATTGGAATGAAGGAGGAGATTTAGAGGCTCCGGATGAGGAGGAGAGGAATTAGAAGATATCTCGGAATCAGGACGAAAGGACATTCTAGGTTGAGGCCTAGAATTGTAAAAATAAGGAAAATTCGGAGGCTCCGAATAAGAAGGAGAGGAATGGGGGTTCATGGACCCAGCAAGAGAGGAGAGAATCATAGAGACAGGATCAGGAGAAGGCAGGTACACCATCCAAGGGTGGGAGCTAAGTAGAAGAAATGACGAATGAAAGGAAGAGGAAGAAGAAGTGATCCCTTGAGTGCACAATTGACGGCCGTTGAACTTGCTCCGCCGCCTCTTCTTAGTAGAAACTTATTTGCAGTGAACTCGCCTAGCGCGGGCTCAGACTTTTGAACTTCTTAGTTTACAAAATCTTCTCAAATAGCGAGCCCATCTGGTAGATGGCCTAGCCTAGTTATGAACATATAGCTTCATCGGGGTGATTGCCCCTAGGACCCGGTGCTAACAATAGGTGGATATTCTTGAACATGTAACTCATTGGGATGACCATCATGAAACCATGGAGTTTTATCACTTGGCACAAGGAGCTTAAGGTTCAACAATTCCACTCGACAATCAGACATGAAGTATAGCTCCCTTGATAGAGGGGAAAGGTGAAACTAAGGGAGAGTGACGTGCGACGTTGATGTGGCCAACTTACTGATAGATTGAGAGAAATCACGTAAGATGTGTAGAATGCCCTTGAAGAACCTTGAAAATATGGCAAATTGCCCCTTGACCATGGAATCCATAAAACTTCTGGCAGTCGTATGAGTTAGCATCAGCCGCGTGGGGAACCCCTTTTGACTAGTTATCTAAACATTAATGAAGTGAGAGGTGATAATAGCCTTGATAGTGGGATTTCTAGCGAGCAAAGAGATTGCCACCGATGTAACACCCTAGAATTTTCTAGAAATTTTTAAGAATTTTTTAGAATTAAAAATAATCTAAACAAAGAAATGAAGAATTAAGCAATCACACAGTAGACATAATAGTTTTTAAGGTGGTTCAATCTTAATCTTGAGATCTACGTCCACCCCTCACTCAATCGAGTGAGGCTTCCACTGACAAACAACTTGCCAATCTGCTGATCTACAGCTTCGAGGATGAAATCCCTACAAACCACTAAGCTTCACAGCTTATTGAACCCGCTGAGCTTCACAACTTGCTATCCGAGGATCAAATCCTTGCCGCTGCCTCACAGCTTGGACGGCTAATTACGTAGCTTACAATTGTTCAAAACAAACTGAAAGAAACAAAGGAAAAATAATGACAAAATAAAAAGATGTAACTCTTTCTCTTGAGCAATTCGACTCTGGATCTGATCCAGAAGTCGAGATCAACACAGCTTCTTCTCACCCTCTCTTTTCTCTCAACCTTCTTCCGATACTCTATTCTCTCTCTCTCTCTCAGACTCTTAGTAGCATCAACACTCTCTCACTCCCTTACTTGTAGTTGCTCTCGATCCTCCTCCAGCTTCTCCTCAAACTCTCTTTTCTCTTGTAGCACTCTGACTCAGTTTCTCTCGAGCTCTTCTTCTTCTCATCGAACTTGAATGCTCGATCCCTTTTTATCCCTGTGAATATCAATCTTATGGTCCCTACAAGTTTTCAAATTGGGCACGTGGAAGGAATGCTCCCGTCCAAGAATTTCTTCTAAAAAGTGCACTTCGAGGGTCCACGTGTCAGGTGTAGAAGGAAGGTTATTCCATGTGGCAGGATATTCTGTTTGGCCTTTAGACCTTCAACCTTGGATCACGTGCCAATTAGGGTCATATAAGAACCACGTGACTTTACTAATCCTTCAGTTGATTAGCCTTCGAACATGCTCAGTAGCAATGATGTTTCATACTTAAGGGATTTTGGGTGAATGTTGACTTGGCCAGTTTGGTTCTGAACTTTGTAGTCTCAATGTTTGATCCTTTGGCCGAGTCACTCTGTTGTTCCCACTATGATGTTCTTGTCAAGACAAAAATGAAGATTCATCATCAAGCATAGTTTTATGTAGCTAAACATACTGAATGATCAGAGACTTTAGACTTAAACATATCATGTGTATAGAATAAATCATGTGAATGGATGCATGAAGTTCTGCATATGCATCGGTGTACAAACAAAGTGCATCGACTTGTATATTCTAACATGATTAACAAATACAGTAGGATAGAGCAGTAGCATCGACCTTTAAATCACACAGGTTGATTTCAGGGCTACAAAATGATAACAGCTGCATCAATGCACTTGCTGCTCCTTCGTGGGCAGCAGTGCATGTTAATATGAATCAATTAGAGAGAAAAGAAATTTGAGAAGGAATTACTAATGTTTGACCTTATGTATATAGATCAGAGAAATGGGAGTAGGAAGAGTATGAAAATGAGGGACAACATAAAAATGATGAGGGATTCAAATGGAGTCAGATCTTGCAAATGCTCGCCTCCATTTCATTGAATTTCTTTTGTATTAGTGATTAAATAGTGCCTCTTGTTGCAATTCCTCTCCAGCCACATCGGCTTGTCTTAGTATATATGTAGGGCCTCCTATGATGGCTCCTTGTCCACTCCTTGAACTCTGAGTAATTTTGCCATCCCTAGTTCTCCATTCTAACCCTTAGTCCCACCAACTTCCTCTTAGAATAGTCCTACATCTGCCAACATTATGGTTAAGATGGTCTGATTTTTTGAAGGCCCCCACATTGGGGGTGGGTGGAGGTGTGGATTTCAGCTATTCATTCTAGTATAGAATATTTTAATTAAATTTTTATCAAAATGCACGAGTGGATTTTATTTAATACGTTGATGTGGATTATACATGTAGAGACAGGGCGTTAGGGATGGGGCGGTGTGTGTGTGAAGGTGCTGCATTTAAGTGTATAACTTGTAGGAAAACAAGAGAAATGGGTTTGAGCATTGTATCCTTGTCCATTATCAACACTACAGATGTCTTGTTCTCATATCCACTTGAGTGGTGACGATTAAATGGTATGATATTTTTATTAATGAGAACTATTAAAATATTAATATCATGATATAATAACAAATAAGCAACACATCTGATGGCTGGAATCTATTAAAGTTCACGACACTATGCTTTGGTATGAGCATGCAGATCCATGATGTTGTGTTGACGTCCATTGAAGGGTTTAGGCTCCACTCTCCACCACCCATCACCCCCCTCTTGAGCGAATGATGATAACGCGAGCCCATCCTACGATGGACGTTGACAAAGGAGTGACAATATGTTATAGGGGAACATTGAAATGTTCTTTTTGAACTACTCCCGACAACTAGGAGATTGAATACTAAATGGATAATTTTATTTAAACTTTAAATTTGTGCACGTATGATTAGACGGTTACGGTTGATTTTCATGATCGAATGGTGAAAACCAAACCCCATGCGATGGGATCAACCCAAGGGGGCAATTTTAATATTTTTTTAATATTTTTAATATGGGGATGGGTGAGATTTGGGAAGATTTGATGCAATTTGCCCCCAATGGTGGAGTGAATTACATCAAATATATATATATATAATTGAGGAGTTCGAGGAACCCTTTAATAGCAAGTACTTTTTGGATAGAGTCCAAGAGAAGAAAGCCGCTGAGTTTGCTGCTTTGAAGCAGTGGAATTTATCCGTGGCTGAGTACGAAGCTCAGTTCTCTCGGTTGTCCCATTATGCTACTCACCTGATATCTACTGAGAAGATGAAGGCCAAGTGCTTTCTCAATGGGTTAAAGCTGCAGTATATTAACCAATTGGCACCGATGGAAATTCAGACTTACGCGAAAATGGTAAGGAAATCCCAAGTATTAGAAGATACTTTAGAAATGACAGAGAGAATCCATGGGAAGAATGTTAAGAAGTAACAACCTACTGGCTCCTAGAGTGTCAAACCCAATTATAGTAAAAAGAGGTCCAATGGTGGGTCTGGTTCATGGAAAGGCAAAATATTGAAGAACGATGACAAGAAGCCTGGCCTGATTGTACCATTCAAGGGCGTGTGCAAGTATTGTGACCGTCCCGATCATAGGATGGAAGAGTGCTGGCGTAAGCTGGGTGCCTGTCTGCGTTGTGGTAGTAGGAACCATCATATTCCTGAGTGTTCCCTTTTATCAGATCGAGCTCACCCGAAGAAGCCACAAGAAAATAAGAAGCAACAGGGCAAGCTCCAGGCCCTACAGGAAGATGAAGCAGGAACCACTAAGGAGGGTGGACTCGTCGAAGGTACTCTTATTGTACATGATAAGCCAACATTTATTCTTTTTGATACCGGTGTCACTCATTCATTTGTTTCTCAAAAATTTGCTAAGTCCTTAGCTGTGAAGCCGATCTTGATGAATCCTCCGTCAGAGATTTCAACCCCTATTGGTTCTGGTTCAGCAATTAAGTATTTCTATCCCTCTAGTAAGGTCATGATTAATGAAAAGAACTTGCCAGCTGACTTAGTTTGCATGGACATGAAAGATTATGATGTGATATCAGGAGCGTATTGATTGGCTAAGCATGAGGCCAATGTCCATTGTAGTTCTAGTTCGGTGCCTTTTTCTGGATACCCTGGAATTTCTTTTATAGGAGTTAGGCACCATAAGTTTGTGCCACTTATTTCGGCCCTTCGAGCTGATAAGTTGATGAGGAAAGGATGCCAGGCTTTTCTAGCCTTTGTTTATGTGACCCTTGAGAAGAAGATTGAGATTCAGGACATTCCTGTTGTTCGAGAATTTCCAAATATTTTTCCTGAAGAATTGCCAGGACTTCTACCTGAGAGGGAAGTTACCTTTTCTATTGATCTAATTCCTGGCGCGACCCCTATTTCTAAAGCCCCTTATCGTAATTCAGCAGTCCATATGATCTCTTGGAGACAGATCTGCAAACCCAAGACCGAAGGAAGACTAGGAATCAAAAATCTGAACGAATGGAATCAAGCTTGTATGTGTAAGTTGCTATAGGACATACTTCAGAAAAAGTAGTCCTTATGGTATTCTTGGGTCAAGTATAAGTTTTAGCAGACAGAAATATCTGGGATTTTAGAATCTAGTCTTACCATTCATCTTCTTGGAAGGGTGTTCTGCAGGCCAGCAATTGGATCCGCAGCCACATAAAATACTCAATATCAAATGGCCAGGGTACTAATCTGTTATTTGACCTGTGGCTGAATGGAAACAGTATTAACCAATTGTATGAAGATCAAATGAGACAGGATTTAGAACTGGATAAAAGTGCAAATGTGGGACTGCTTGTCCCTAAAGGGCAGTGGGTTCTTCCCACTGCACTTTCCATGGAAATGGCTGATCTGTGTGATATTGTTAAAGAAGTCCGAATACATAATGCAGGGTCAGATGCCATCATGTGGAAGAACAATGAACAAATTAAGAAGGTTAGCTCCATTTGGCAACAGATTAGGCAAAAAGGACCGGAATTTTCTCATCATGATTGGGTCTAGAAAAGTCCAACTTCACAAATAGCATCACTCTATACTTGGCAAGTTGTCCTTAAGAAACTACCCACAACAGACAACCTGCAGAAGAAAGGATTCTATCTTCCTAGTATGTGTCCCCTATGTAAGTAGGGTAGAGAAGACCAAGATCATCTTTTCTTCGATTTCACAATTAGCAAATGGGTTTGGAAACAGATCCTACAAAGATTTGACCTCCATAGATAGCCGAGCACTGGGCTGCAACATGAATTACATCAGGTGTAGGCCCAATTTTAGAATTCAAGTTAGCTAGTCAAGTTTGCTAGAATATTGTTTCGAAGAGCCATATGGAAAATCTAGAAAGAACGATGTGTAAGAATATTTGATGATTCCCCTAGCTCCAAATCAAGTTTCCTCATCCAAATACTTGAAGATGCAAGAAGCTGCATGGAATTTCAAGGGCAGAAGAGGCTAACTAGAAGGGAAAATAGCATTTTCAGTAGATTCATTCTATTCTCTCAATAAGCTAAGTCCACAACCTGTGTGGTCCTGATCACTGTATATCTGCATGGCAGACTTTTGATTTATAGTTCTCTTTTCATTTAATACAAATACCATATCATTACCTACCAAAAAAAAATGCATCAAGTCAATGATAGGGAAAATCTGGGATCACTAACATAAAGGCCAAGAAATTAATGAAATCTAGGCCGACGAGTTCGGGGAGGCCGCCGACCCTGGTGGTGACGACGGGGACGCCTGCGCGCAGCGCCTCCAATTGTTCTAACCTTCCACATCTCCCCTACAATCCCCTCTGGTCCCCCCTTCCCCTCCCTCCACCATTAACCACTCCCCTCCTCCATTTCTTGTACCCAAGGAGCTGTACCCCAAGCAACCAGTTCGCAGTCCAGAATCTACAGAGAACCGGTAGCTTGCAGAGGTGACTGCAGCTTCATCCCAGCGTTTCAGGAGGACCAAGTGGTACCGTTGGAAGCGTCTCTGAGTCTTCTTCGTATCGGCGGTCGTCTCATCCCAGTCAGAGCTCGTTGCCGTCCGGAGGCGTCATTCTCCCCCCACTGCACATCTACCTCAAGACTGCCAACCTGAAGCTGACTCCAATGACTCCCACGGCCAGCAAACTAAAGATTTAGGAACAGGAATTGGGTGAGGTCTTCCACTACGAGTCATCATCCAGAATCAAGAAGCGGCTCCCCGATTGGACCCCGGACGAGTGAGTTATCATTTTTCTCCCTCGGGTGTGTTGTTTTGTCCACTCTAGGACTGAACAGACACCTGATCACTGTTTGGGCTGTCCTTATCTACTCTGACCTCCTCCAGCATCCCCGCAAGTCTCATTTCGAAGAGGGCTTGACAACGAAACCAGAGACTCCAACCACGCCTGAATCAGAGCTCAGGAGTGCCCGTGGTGACCTCTTCTTCCTGCTGCTGTGGTGCGGAAGCAGACAAAGCCAGAAGATAGAGACCCTACTCACGACCATGCCACGGCCAATGCCGGCAACCAGAAATCCTCCCAAAAATTAGACGTCCTCCTAGGCCAACCCATATGGTTTTTCCATTGGTTTCATCACAAACGCAGTCCAGGAGTGGCCACAGCAGTGCCGACATCGACTGCCTATCCCCTGTTCTAGAGAGCGGATAGAACTGGCAACCGCCCTCCAATTAGTTCCTAGCTCATCTTTGCCCCTCCCCGCCTGGCTGGCTGAGTGCCATCCCTGCGTGGAGGTACATTTGGTTGTAATCTAATTCTCCACCCCTTGTCCAAACCCCTTGCAAGGGGCGTGGTGCATGTATTAGTAGGTCGTCGACCGAAGCTTCTCTGACGCGACATGCGGGTAAGCCCACACTTCCTCGCTCGCCCTCATCTCCGGCCGAGATCGGTGTCTTCACACTGATCAGGTGAGCCTCAGTTACCCTCCCTTAATGGTCTCTCCTTGCTGGTTTAGTATTACCATTAGTGCCATCAGATGGTGAGTTGGGTGCCTCTTCTTCTTCTTCACTTGATCTCTCTCCCTTCTTCTTCTTCCTTCGACTCTCTTTTCTTCTCTGCTGCTCTCTCACTCTTTTCTTCTATCTCTTTAACTGACTCACAGTTCTTCACAGTAGCGCCTCTCCTCAGTTCTTTTCTTCAAGTATGCACTCTCTTCAGTTCTTTTCTTCTTGTTACTCACTTGAGTCTCAAACGGCAATCAGTTGTATTTATAGATGCTACAGAAGGACACCGGGAGAGTGGACGGCATGCTCCACGCCCTTGGGGCCTTCCAAAACACGGACACACATGTCAGAGGGCTGCTCCCTCCGATCACGTGTCCTTATCATTGGAGGAATATCTTCAGAAATATCAGAAATTACCTGTCATTCTGTCGAATGGTTAGACTGACAGGAATGGTTCATTTAAGGTTTATGTGCTCGAGGCATTATATCACAAAGTAAACCTTGCACGAACACATTTCATCAAATGCACAAACAAAACATGCACGAAGTAGTTCACTTAACTGGGCACAAGATGCATGAGGAGGTTGACCTCAAGAAATTGCATGAGGTGTGATAGGGGTTATGTGCATGAGATATAACAGTGCAAGAATAACTCGAGGTATGATTCTGAGAAAGAGAACAGCACGAGGTATGAGGGTGACAGCATGAAACGACACGAGGTTGGCTTTCTAACAAAAATGCACAAAGCAACATGAGGTATGGCATTCGAAAGTTGCTCGAGGTATTGGACTTGAAAAAACTACTCGAGGTATGGCCTTGAGTGTAAAAGCTGCACGGGATATCTCCTCGTCAGTGCAAAAACTGTATGAGGTATGAACTTAAAAAACAACAACACGGGGTAGGCTGAAAAATACACGAGGTAAGTTTTTGACAAAACGGCTCGAGGTAAGGAAAACCTGGAAAGCAGCTCGAGGTATGAGAATGAGAAAGCTGCACGAAGTATGATCACTGTTCATACTCGAAGTATGAGGGACAAAAACTACACGAGGTACGAAAGTGAAGAATCAGCACGAATCATGACCTCGTCAACAAAAAGACCTGCACGAGTTATGAACACTGTTCATACTCGAGGTTCATGTGGACAATCACAGACTTTATAAACTGAAACCTGCACGAGGTTAAAACGACACGAAGTATGGACTTGGTGAAAACTGCACGAACCATAATATGGAAAAATCTGCACGAGGTGCTACAGTGTTCGGACTTTGGCTTTGAATCTAGAAATTTTGTGCACGAAGTATAAGATAATGAAAGTGCAAAAACATGCAAGCGTGCATAACACTGTTCATGCACGAGGTTAAAAACTAAGCATCAGAATTCAGCATGGGCTCTGAACAAAACATGCATGCACTATGGCTTATGAAGGATGTGCACGAAGTATGAAATACTTCAACGTGTGAGTTTGTGCACGAGGTATGAAGTTCTATTCTGACCCCCTTTGAGCATGAAGTATAAACACTTCAAGTGAAACAACTTTCTGCACGAAGTGTAAAACAGAGTGATTGTAAATCTGTGCACGAAGTATGGTGATGTTCAAGCATGCAGTGAGCTTTACAACACAATGACTTAATCAGCACAGTTAATAGTTTGACAAATCAAACGCATAGAGATTCATATAGTGTTAGCATCATTAAAACAACAGGGAAAACACAATAGGTATGAGTCATAGTGTCTGATCCTTTGTTAGGGAGTGATGTTTGTCAGAGAAACAAACATATTCAATAGCACTCAGCAGGACTACTACAACCATTGCTAATCGCTGATAAGATCTGGACACATATACATATGGATTTCATTGATGGGCTACCTCCTAATCAGAAAACTTCCATTCTGGTAGTCATTGACCGCCTTACAAAACATGCACACTTAATTACCCTACGGCATCCTTACAATGCTGTCTCAGTCGCCCAAGAGTTTGTTCAACAGGTTGTCAGATTACATGGAGTGCCACAAGTCATTATCTCTCACAGAGACACTATCTTTACTATTCATTTTTGGTCTGAAATTTTCAAACTCCAAGGGGTTAAACTTCACATGAGTAGTGCCTACCACCATCAAATAGATAGTCAGGCAGAGTGTTTGAACAAATACCTTGAAACTTATCTTAGATGCTTCTGTTATCAACAACAACACAAATGGCTTCAGTGGATACCGTGGGCTGAATATTGGTATAACACTTCAGTACATTCTTCCATTGGTACAGCCCCCTTTGAAGCCATTTATGGAGTTTCTCCACCTACACTACTCTCATATGTCCCAGGCACATCTAAGGTCCAAGAGGTAGCAGAAACACTGCATACCCATGATGAAATACTCAAGGAACAGAAGCTTAATTTGTCCAAAGCTCAGCACAGAATGAAAAGAATGGCTGACAAGCATCGCACTAAGAAGGAATACAAAATTGGTGACTGGGTTTATTTGAAATTAAAGTCCTACAGACAGCACTCTGTGGTGCAAAGAAGCAATGCCAAACTCAGTGCTCACTACTTTGGACCATATCAGATTACCAAATGCAATGGTGCGGTTGCCTACCACCTATGATTACCAGCCGATACTAAGATACACCCTGTTTTTCACATATCTCAATTAAAACTAAAAGTCAGAGATGCTGCTGTACAGAGTCTACCATTACCAGACCTTTTACCACAGACTGTCAGACAGCACTCCAGTTATTGGATAGGCACATGGTCAAAAGGCAGGGTCAAACACTTGAAGATGCAACATGGGAAGATTATTATCCATTTACAGCCTCCTATCCATCATTTGATCTTGAGGACAAGGTCACTTTCAAAGGGGGGGAGGAGTTTGTAATGGTTGCATCAAACTGAACTGGTGAGCGGGCAAGGGATGAACCGCTGAGTCCGGTCCAACGCCCACAAGCCGACAGTTGAGGGAAGTTATTAGTTAATTTGTAATTAGTTGCATGTTACACTAATTAGCTT
This sequence comes from Amorphophallus titanum, assembly GCA_024336825.1. Lineage (NCBI taxonomy): Eukaryota > Viridiplantae > Streptophyta > Magnoliopsida > Alismatales > Araceae > Amorphophallus > Amorphophallus titanum. The sequence continues at coordinate 382,215 of JANBPO010005823.1, read as the reverse complement.
TCTTTTAAACACCTGGGGATTAACTGAATCTAATGTGGCATAATCCCAGCCATGAATGACTATGGGCTCTACGGAGCATTATAAAAGGGATGGATCGGCCATTGAGGTGATCATCCAACCAAAGACCAAAACCAGATCTCACTCTCTAGTCCAGTCCATAGCTTTACTTAGTTCTTCCCAAAGCTCTAGAAGCCCTCCGGATCTGAGCTTCAATCCTGGTTCTAATCCAATTCCTTTAGTTCTGCTAGTGATTTTCAGATATCCTTCTTCAGCAACACAAGATCCACCACTGGAGCCTGAGCCTGGAGATCCCTCTCTACAACCAAAAGACGCCCTATCGCCCGTGTACTAGAAGAGGCGCAACAAAATTGGTGTCTGAGCCCAACCTTTGTCGGTCTAATGGCATACAAGAAAGGGGTGTTTGCTTCTGTTCCTTCAGTTATAAACTCACTCCCTTGTATAGAGGAAAGTTCTGAGTCAGAGGAGCTCCCTTCAATCCATCAGCTTCCTAGGGAACGTGTACTACCTTCTAATGCCCCAGGTGAGAACAAATATGTTCTGAATATTGATCAATCTAATTCTGTTTCGGCTTTGTCCGCTGCGGAGAACTCAAGAATGGTTGGAAATGCGCCAGATGTGCCTGAATTGAAAAATGAAGTTTTAGAAGAAGCCTGCAGGTCAAAATTCTCCATTCACCCTAGTAGTAGCAAGATGTATCAAGATTTGAAGTGACACTTTTGGTGGCAAGGTATGAAGAAGGACGTAGCGAAATTTGTGGCCATGTTTCATTTGTCAACAAGTGAATGCTAAGAATCAAAGATCGTCTGGCTTAATGCAAAGGATTAAGATACCTCAATGAAAATGGGAAGAAGTCACCATGGATTTTGTCACAGGTTTGCCTAGGTCCTTTAGAGGCAATGATTCTATTTGGGTGATTGTGGATCGGTTCTCAAAGACTGCTCATTTTCTGGCCACGAAGAAGAAGCAATCTATGGAAGGTCTGGCACGTTTATATGTAGAAAATATTATCAGATTGCATGGAGTTCTGAAATCCATCATTTCAGACTGAGATCCTCATTTCACGTCGTGACTTTGGCAGGGACTACAGAATGCCTTTGGGTCTCAATTGAAGCTTAGCTCAGTATATCATCCACAGATGAATGGCCAGTTTGAGAGAACTATTCAGACTTTAGAGGATATGTTAAGGGCCTATGTATTGGACTGGAAGGGAGATTGGGAGCGACACCTACCTTTGGTAGAGTTTGCCTATAACAATAGCTTTCACGCAAGTATAGACATGGCTCAATTTGAAACTTTACATGGAAGACCGTGTAGATCTCCTTTATGTTGGGAAGAGGTTGGCGAGAGACATTTGATCGGGCCTGAAGTGGTGCAAGAAACGTCCGAGAAGATTCAACTGATCCAACAAAGATTGAAGGCAGCGCAAGATCGGTAGAAGAGTTATGCGGACAACAGAAGGAAAGACTTGGCTTTCGAGGTTGGCGAGCATGTATTCCTCAATGTATCACCTACCAAGGGAGTGGCTAGGTTCAGCAAGCTAGGAAAGTTACATCCTAGATTTATCGGACCTTTCAAGATTTTGGATCGAGTGGGAGATGTGGCATATCGGTTGGCACTACCCCCATCTATGGTAGCAATCCATCCGATGTTTCACGTATCTATGCTCCGTAAGTATGTCCATGATCCTGCATACATCAACAGTTATGAAGACTTGGAGTTCCAGTCGGACCTATCATATGAGGAGCAACCAGTTACGATTTTGGATCATAAGGAGCATGTTCTTAGATCGAAGGCTATTCTGTTGGTGAATGTTCTGTGGAGGAATTTCTCCCAAGAGGAAGCATCATGAGAGCTTGAAGCGGAGATGAAGAAGAGATATCCCCATCTGTTCGGTATGTGTCACATCAATCTTGACACCGACAGGGGATCAGACGGCCATTATTTTTTATGAGCATGAGTTAGTACCAAAGCCGGCGAGGAAATTTGCTTTATGCATCATGGTTGATATCAACAAAGTAGGTTCCAATCAGTGTTTGGTGGACACTGGTGCATCCATTAATGTTTTGCCACCAAGTACCTTGAAGATGTGTGGCATTTTGAAAAGTGAAATTCAGCCTTCGCCTATCATAGTAACAGCCTATGATAACACAAAGAAGCCGCCTATGGGGGCGGTTACCTTGAAGGTAGGGCTGGGCCCCTCGTATATCACAGTTAACTTTCATGTTTTGGACATGGACCCCACGTTTAATGGTATCTTGGGACGTCCGTACATTCAGGCACTTGACGTTGTCCCTTCCACAAACCATCAATGCCTAAAATTTTCACATAAGGGGCGCATCATCAAGGTGACTAGTGTGCCCATTTTGCCAACGGTGGACATCCATTCAGCTACATCAGTGCCCTCCATTTGGCCAACCAACATGCCTCTATTATTTGTGCTAGACCTTGTCGATCTGCGACATGATATATTGAGGCCACAAGCTATAGTCTCTACAACAACATCGACACCATCCCTGCCTCAAAATGAAAAAAAGAAGAAGCATATGATGAATACTCCAGGCTGAAGCATAATAATGAGAATGGGGTATAGATCTAGCAAGGGCCTAGGGGCAAACCTCCAAGGTAGAGTAAAGCCCGTCAAGAATCTCAAGCTCATTCTGCGAGGCGGCTTGGGATACAAAGGGCCGAACAAAGAAAAATCTGTGAAAAATGAGGAAGAACCATGGGCTACTATGACCTCCACTCTCAAGACAAGCAGACATCCACTTACATGGCCTCTATACACACACTTTGTAAAAGGGCCCACTGAACAAGTTGGAGAGCAGACCACAACAATAACTTCAGTTCTGGACCTTCAAGATGTGTATTCATGCCAGTTTGCTCGCCATATAGCACCGTTGGTTACCTATAAGGCTCTAGAGTCATTGAGGCCGCTGAAAAGAAGAAAGATGGATGATCTTGAATGTGAATGGTACCGATGGTTTGATATGAATGACATTACTATTGCTTTGGGCCAACTATTTATGCCAACTGATCTGGAGTGGCCGCCACTTATTCATGATGTGATAGAGAAGCTGGTGGTGATTGTTGACAAGAGGTAGCTGTTTAGCAACTACATGGACACTGGAGTGCCTGATGTGCCCTTTGAGGAGGGCTTCACTATAGACAGGTTGTGGGCTGGACTCTTCCTTGTTCATTCAGAAAAACATGAAAGCATAGCAATATTAACAGCTGCCTTCATTAGATTCAATGCACTGAGATTTTCAATGCTTCTGGATCTATGAGTATCAGTCCACTTAGATTTGTCCTTTGGCAATCTATGTGGACCATGCGTGATAAGCTTCCATAGATTAGGATTAATAGATTTAACAAATTTATGCATTTTATGAAGCAAAGAATTAAAGTTTGAGCCATCAAAAATCGGTGGACAATCCATTGAGCTACAATCAAACAATGAGCCAAAATAAAACTAACACAACACCAAAGAGGTAGGATCTTCTCTGCAGAGTGTTGGATCTGATCACCCAGAGAACCCGCTCTGATCCCACGTGTTAGGTGCTTTGATTGCAAATGATAGGAGGAGATAGATGCACAGAGAGATCTAGAGGGGGAGTGAATAGATTCTCTACAAGATTTTGGCCGATTTTAAAATATGAAAGCCTAAACTAAAAATGACTCAATTAAGAACTCAAGTTCAATGTGATCCAAGCTAGCATAAAACAAAATAGCAGTTAATACTACTCATTCAAAATAGCTCTCAAACACTTAGCACCCAGGCAATCTATGAAGATGAGAATGGAAACAGATAGCAGTGTAGACCAAGACTTGAGCTTAATTATACTATGAAAGTTCATGTGAGATTTACTGCGAGTGCATGGCAAGGAGCCATTGCATAACTCAGAAGCACATCACCCATGCCATTGTAACACGATAAGCAACCAAAAACACACCACAAGCAATCACACTGCCAAGAGATTTTAAGGTTGTTCAGCCAGACACCAGTTTGCCTAGGTCTACCCCTCACTCCAACTAGAGAGAGGCTTCCCCTTGCAAACCGCAAGAGTAGACTCAGTCTGCGACAAGATGCTGACACAAAGCTTGACACGAGAGAGACAAATCCCTCAACCCCCGATCTATCACCGAGCTAGATCAGAAACCCACTAGTAGGTAGTGACTGGTGGACCCTACCCTCCCTTCCTCCGAAAGCCCAGAGGGAACCCATAAACAACGCCTTGTTGTTCACAAACCAGAGGATGAACTTCTCTTCCTTTGAACTTACAGAGGGAACCTGGAGACAAAATATCACTTCTTCTGATTGCTCAAAAGGAACCCCGCGAGCTACACCCAGTAGCCCACGCAACCAGAGGTCGGAGACCTCTCTTCCTCTAAACCAAAAGAGGGGACTCCGGAGAATACTCTTCCTTCCTCTGATATTACTCAGAGGGATCCACGAACAATGTTCGCAACAAGGAACAAAGAGAAAACAAGCATAATGAGTGCTCCCGGGCAGACTGAACTTGTCTTTTCACACGTCGCCATTTTATATACCGTTGGGGTGGTTCACATATGAACTAGATTGCAAGATATAGACTTAAGATGCAACAGTTGAGATACAGCCAACTAAACATGCATGATGGACTCCCCCTTAATAACAGCAACTAATGAACATTAAGGTAAGGTGAACAAAGCCAAGTAAGATCAATCAAGTAGGGGGTCTACATAAACCGAACTCTCTTCTCAGGGTAGAAAACTTGTTATTGCTCAGAGATTTTATAAAGATGTTTGCAATTTATTTTTCAGATTCAACAAAATGTGATTCAAAATTTTTCTTGCTTACCTCATCCCGGAGAAAGTGATGCCTTATTTCAATGTGTTTTGTGCGTGAATGCTGAATGAGATTCTTGGTCAAGTTAATGACACTAGTATTATCGCACATGATGGGTGTGCATCCAAGATCTACTTAGTATCTGTAGTCCTGGAGTTGGTGCTTTATCCATAGCACCTAGGTTCCACGGCTACCTGCAACAATGTATCCAGCTTCTGCAGTGGAGAGTGCAACAAAATGCTGCTTCTTGGAAGCCCAAGATACTAAGCACACACCAAAGAATTTGCAGTAGCTACTAGTGCTTTTCCTATCAAGTTTGCATCCAACATAATCAGCATCAGTATGAGATATCAAATCAAAAGAACATGATGTTGGGTACCACAACCCTAAGTCATGTGTGCTAGCAACATATCTCAGAATTCTTTTTATAGTAATTACATGGGATTCTTTAGGATTGGCTTGAAATCGAACACACATGCAAACACTAAACTGAATATCAGGCCTAGAGGCAGTGAGGTATAAAAAGATCCGATCATACCTCAGTATGTCTTAGGATCTATAGATTTACCATTCTCATCCGCATCTAGGGATGCATTTGTTCCCATGGGTGTGGAGGTGTGCTTGACATCCTTCATCCCGAATTTCTTCAGAATCTCCAACGTATACTTGGACTGGTTTATGAAAAATCCTTCCTTTGTTTGTGTGATCTGCAATCCAAGAAAGAATTGAAGCTCACTCATGAGGCTCATTTCAAATTCTTTTGTCATAAGATCATCAAACTACTTGCACATGTTAGAATTAGTTGATCCAAACACTATATCATCTACCTATACCTGTACCATAGTGATGTGCCCATTCATTATCTTTGTAAAGAGTGTTTGGTCAATTCTACCTTTGATGTAGTCTTCCCTGGTCAGATATGCACTGAGTCTGTCATACTAGGCCCGTGGAGCCTCGATGTCGTTCTAACTCTACCAGCTCTACTCGTGATCGAGAGTTGGACTAATTGCTCCGCCGGCCTGGATTATATATTGCTTTATCCTTTTGTGGCTGTTTTCATCTTTTGTCTCCTTAGGCTTTGCTTTTCTTTGGCTTGAACCCTGTGTTGTTGTTCGGCCTTTGTGGGCCTCTTGGGCCGGCTTCTCCTTGTTGTTCTTGGCCCCTCTCGCTGTTATAAGTTTGGGTGCCCCTTCTTCTTTTGTTCTCTCTTGTACCCCTTCTTTTGGATTAATGAAAATCTTCTTGCCGGGCAGTCGAGGTCGAGTGTCTCCCTCGTCCTGCCTTGCAAGTATTTGCTTGATTAAAAAAAAACTTCTCTCTAGCACGGAATGAAGGTGTTTGGATTCAATCGGATGTAAATAAACACTGACTGCTTGCGATCGGTGGGAAAGGATGTCCAGTACACGATTTCCCACAATCATCTATGCACTCGCACCTGTGGAACCTCCCTTCTCTCCACATGTCGCCCGATCTCCCAAGCCCACATGCCACGTCCTGACGATGCTTCCCAGTGAGCCTTCAGTTCCCTAGGTGATTGTTGAGAAATCAACTGGTATGCCTGCACCCCGATTTAGCTACCCTAACCCCGAAAATATCTCGTGCCATTCGATTCGCTCTTGACTCTCCGTAAAAGGTGAGTGCCCGGTACCGCCTTGAGAGGAATACGGCTATGGAGGGGGATACCTGAGATATATCAACTTTTGTGTTTCCCTTTCTAGCTTTATTCCTTCCCTCATCCTGGTCACCGGATCCACGGAACCCTGCGAACACCCGTGTAGAGTCATGTGGGTGTCGAAGCTGTCGTAGTGATCGACCGAATCGCCCTGGCCGTCAAAGAATTTGAAGGTCGACAGGGAGACTCTCGATGAGATTTTTACCTCCAAAATGTCGACGAAGAATGGGGATTGCTCCTCATCCTCCTTTGTGGAGCTCTGATGTAGGGCGTGAAGGGCGCACTTCTGCTTGGCAAAACGTTGCTCAAAGTCTAGCAGAAGGAGGAAAAGCTCCGGCTGGCGTCGAGATGGTGCCGGGGGGCTCGGGGTATTCCCTCGGCTTCTTCCCTGTTATTCCATGGCAGGGGCGTCTATCTCTGTTTGTTGGCGAGGTGACCCAGATTTTCTTCCCTGCGGATTGAGAGAGGCTTCTTGTTCCGTAGGTGGGGGTTGCGAGGGTCCGCCTGGCCCGTTCCAGATGAGACGTCCACCTTGGAGGGTCAAACGACCTCCGACTATTAGCCGGGAGGCTTCTATTACTGCTATATCTGTCAGTTCAATGTACCCCATGATAATCCTTTTTCCCTTTAGGGGCTTTACCGCCCTTGGGAGGTCTCGCGGGTCCCAAGTGGTATCATGTGTATTCGATAGTCCTATCGGGTATATCTGGTATCCAGGATCTGGGTCGTCACAATAAGGATCCGGAGGTTCTGGAGGAGAGGGTGAACTCGACGGCCCAGAACTAGAAGATAGAAAACTCCTCCTCAACCACTAGATGGCCCATAGAAAGAAATTGATTATCAAAAGGAGTGGCGATAGAGTGGAATTATAAGAGGATGGACTAATAAAGGATTTTTCGGGAGGTCCTTTATCCTTGTGCCTTTTCCTCTTTTTAGTGGACGTCCTCTTGCAATGTGGTCGCTTAACCTTTATTGTGGCATTTTGGCTTCTTGACCATGTGTGCCTCCTTAGATAGTAGGCCCAAGTAGCAGATGGCCTCACTCTTCTCTAGTACTGTAGAACTTGACGCTCAATAGGTGGAGCCATTGCTCCTAGTCTCTCACTCGATAAATTCTGGGTGCCATCAACACCCCTTGAACATTTAGGCATGAACAATAACTCCTTTGGTAAGTAAGTTGATTAAACACTCAGGACTTCTATTTGAGGTGTGTGAGACATGACACAGAGTGGCTTCTTCAGACACATCAACATGGGGAACATCTCCCTTGATGAGCAGGCAATACTGATCCATGGAAGTTTAATCTCTAGCATGTGAGGCCCGAGGCTTGGCAATTTTCCCAAGCAATCATGCATGAAGACCCGCTCCCTTGATAGATAAAGTGGGTGAATTCTTAGGAGATTGGCATGCGGCGCTAACATGGCTGACTGACTGACAAGCTAACATAGATTACATAGGACTCTAAGAATATCCTTGAGTGATCTTGATAGTACAACAATATGCGCTTGGTTGAGTTGAGGTAAGATGCCATATGCCTTGAATGCTCTCGGTAATATGGCCATCTGCCCCTCGAGTGGAAATTCTAGCTGAGATGAAGCAGTTGTGATATTGAGAACTTCTATCAAGGGTTGCCACAACTTGCCCTCAAGCATGGAATTTATCACAGTCCTAGCAGTGGTATGAGTCAGCACCACATTTTTTGAAAACCCCTTTTTCTGACCAGCCATTTGAAGTGTCACCGAGCGAGGGGTAATGAGAGCATTGGCGGTAGCTTTTTTGATAAGCAATGTGATTGCTACCAACCTTGCTCTTGACCTAACTTGTAAGGCCTGTGTCCTTAGCGGATCTTTAGTGGTTCGGATCTGGATTCGGTCCTCAAGAGACTATGCCATGGGAGAGCAAGCCCCTGAGCCGAGGTGGTTTGGAATCTCGAACGAAAAATAACGAACGGGGAATATATCCCCTTCTCAGTAGCAGACGGACAGACCTACTTGAGGATTATTAAAACACCGGATGTACCATGATTCTTGTTCTAAACAGAAGAGGGTACAGGACATGCTATTGGAGTCAGCAGACCTGTGGCCTTACCATGAACTGATGCACACAAACCACTAATTAACACGATGGGTGGCTTCAAAAGCTCCATTCAGACAAAGGGGTCCAGGGCAGAGGGGTCACTGTGAAGGGTACTGCATGTATAACCACCCAGAGTGAGCAACTAGCCATCCAAAGGGGGGAGGTGAACACACAGCCATGATGACTTCAGGAGGTATAACTTCTCCAAGACAATCGAACGAACACTGGGCAGATCTTATGCAACGACCATTGGGGATAGAATAGCAATACATAGAAAATGACAACAGACGATGAGACAGGCTAACAAGAGCCCGGTTATGACTGTAGAGTACACCATTGCCCCTACAACCTAAGGATGGAGGTGAAAGGGCAAATGGTCGTCTCCCCTATTACTAGAAAGGGGTAGGTTCACTGATCAAATAGTGACATACTATGCACATACTCATACATTGATGAATGTGGAATATTCACAAACGCCATACACGGGGACCGACTAAAACAATAGAATTATTACTTAATCTCGGGGAGCAGATTTTACTATTGCCCGTCGGGCATGGAAAATGCCCATTCAAGATGCTGCATCTAGAGCAGGGGACTACAGATGCCTGAATGATCAGAGGATTACCGTTGCGGATATAGCCCTTGCAGGGCTTCCTCACATTCGGATCATCAACCCGATTGCTCAATAGAGAAATGTAAACTACCGAAAAGTGATCAGGGAAGAGCAAAAGATAAAAGAACTGACACGAACATTCAACAGATCAAGCATCAGAACATTGAACATATGTCCACAGCAATGTCTATTTCATTTCATAAAAAAAAGAGAATACAAGAAAGCTAAACAAAAAGAAAATGAAGATAGAAGAAGAAGCTTCTTGGCCCTCTTGGGACTTCTCCGCAGTAAAGACCTACCTAGGAGCTCTCTCTCTCTCACTCTTCCCTTTCGTTCACCTACTCTCTTCTGTTCTATTTCTTCTCTTCTCTCTATTCTTCCCTCTTCTCTCTTTTATATGTTCTCTCCTTTTTTCATCTATCTCCTTCTTTTTTTTGGCGCTCGAAGGTGAGTCCCTTCTTATAGAGAAACATGTCCATTGAAATGATGAACAAGGTCATGATGAGCATAATCAAGCAAAGAAATTATTAATTCTAATCTCTCATATATTCAAATTTTCATGTAGGTTGCCAGCCTAACATTAACTTTAATTAACTAAGATAATCATGCTAGAATCAGGAAAAAGAGTAACTCTACGAGACCGGAACGATTCTGCCAGAACCGCCCAAGGGGCCTCCGCAGTCACTTGACAGCCCGTTCGATCCATACAGTCCAAGGCCAAACAGGGTCTGAGCGGTCTATCAAGCGGCCATGGGGATCACTGAACAGTTTGGATTTGACCGTCCTGTTTCTAAAAAATTTTAACACAAGGGCAATTAGGCGGTCAAAAACTAGCCGTCGATATCGACCACACGGTCTATCGAGGGGCCATTCAGAACAGAGCAGTTCCTGTTGGACCGCGCTAAGGTCGCCCTGCCCAACTCCGGCAAGCTCGATTAGGGTTAGCAAAAATGATCAAATACTCCTCATGTAAAGCATAAAAATTGGGCAAACACCCATCAATTGAACGTGAACAAGATGATGTGCAAGATGGCATGATCAATTTAACATTTAAGCTAGCAAATCCCTACATTAATCAAGGTTAAACAAAGGAAACCCTAGATTGACATGCTCTTACTAACTTGATTAATATGCAAAAGATACATAATCAAATTTGGGCCATTAGGTATCATTGGAACGAGGACTCAGAGACGAGTTCAATGGTATATAGCACTTAGGGTTTGGTCTACTAGAACCTACCTAACAAAGGAAGAAGTGGGAAGAAGATCTCGGTCGCGTACGAGACTCCTCTTCGATGATCGCCAGAATTCACCCTCATCCACGCTCCTCGTTGACCGCCACTGCATCCAATCTATTCTTGGTCGACTAAGGTTTGTATTTATAGGGTTAATTGCTCTCTAGAGGGTTCTATGGGGAGGATAGAGTCCTACCACCTTGGGCGTGCGCGAATCACGTGAAATTAAGCCACTGCCGCCATTGTCCTCCAAATACTCTCATTAGGGTTAGGGTTTCACTGGAGAATCAGGCAGGAAATGATTACCTAATCTAGGCCATTCAATCGGGTCTGATTTGGACTTAAATGATTAAGAATTGGGCTCTAATTTTGTGATTTAAGGTCTGGTCAGATTAAGTGTTGATTTGGGCCTTAAACTTCTAATTCGGCTCACTTAGGATTTTATTTTGGGCTGGATGCAGAAGATAAATTCACTAAACTATTAGTCCTTCTCATGAATATCATTTTTTGAAATTTTTATAAATTGGTCAAGTACACCAAATGGCATGTTATCACGACAGATGGAAACAGCACTAAACAGACACACTCGGCAAAGCATATAGTGCTCAAGGGAACAGTCAACCAAAACCTGTGAAGGAGGTAGAAGATAGGGAACAATAACACAAATTAAACCACAGCTCACAGGATTTTTAGGTGGTTCGACCAGACACCAGTCTGCCTACATCCACCCCTCACTCCAAACCGGAGTAAGGCTTCCCTTGTAAAAACAAGAACAGCAGACTCAGTCTGCAACAGACGCTGCCTAACAGCTTGCCGAGAGGAACACTCTCCTCTCTTCCTCCACCCGGGAGGGTAACCACTTGTGACACCCAGTCACTAGCAACCAGAGACCAAAGTCTCTCTTCCTCCAAATGGGAGGGAACCCACAAGTGACAACCTGCCACTTGTAACCGGAGACACCAAGTCTCCCTTCCTCCGAAACCCAGAGGGAAACCACAAGTGACACCTAGTCACTTGCAAACCAGAGGCACTAGGTCTCCCTTCCTTTGAAACCCAGATGGAAGGACCATGAGCAACACCAAGTCACTGGCATGTCGGAGAAACCAAGTCTCCCTTCCCTTGAGTTTACAGGAGGAACCCAACCTCGAACCAGAGGATCAGAAGAGCCTTAACGAAAATGGAAAGAACAAATGAAAAAACCAAAAGCTAAAGGACAACCAGAATGTAGCTCCAAGGAGCATAACGACTCTGGATTTGATCCATGAGTCAAGAAATAAACGGATCTTCAGGCAAAGCTCTCTCTTCTTCATTCTATTCTCCTCTCAGTTCATCTCTCTTTCTTTCTCTTTCATTGCTGCTACTCGCATTCTCTGTTCTCCTCAGCTCTCTGCTCCCACTCCCTTGTTCTTCTTCTTCTTCTTCATTTCTTCTCCATTGTATCTTCCCTAATCGCCCTCTATGCTTTAATCGCAGAGGAGGCCTCTTTATATATCTTCAGATCTGGGACGCACAATCTCACACATTGGGCGTGTGGAGAGCTCATTCCTCCCAAGAGGTTTCTGGAAGATGTTAGTGACGTGTCAGAATCTGGATAAAAAAGAGAGTCCATGTGGCAAGTTCTTTCTGGGACAGTCTGCCTTGGATCATGTGTCAATCATTGGTTTGGTTAACCTCACGAACCTAGCTCCTGATTCTCTAGAGCTCTTTTTAATTCTAGTCCCTGACAACATAACAAACACTTCATCAGCATTAGTTATTCATGAGACATTCAGACAAATACCAGATTTGCACGGACTTGATAGAGCACACGAACAAATGTGCACGGACATTGATACGCTGAAAGGAAACATGCACGGACCTTATCAGACTTTGAAAGGAAACATTCACGAACCTTATAAGCATATGCACGGACCTAACCTCTCAAAGACTGAGAAATGCACGGACTTCAACCAAGCATGAATTATATGCACAGACTTCAGTGTTCAATCTGAAACATGCACGGACCTGATGTATGCTAAGTCTTGAAACATGCACAGACTCTAGTGTTCAATCCGAAACATGCACGGACCTGATGTATGCTAAGTCTTGAAACATGCACAGACTCTAAGCAATGCAACTGTGCATTCTTCGAAAATGTGCACACATCTTATTTTCCGTCTAACAAGGATATGCATAGACTTTGGTGTGCATTCCTCAGAAATGTGCACAGACCCTGTATGCCCAAGGGAAAGGACCTGCACGGACTTCATATGCAAGGTGCAATTAGCATCGACCTTGTTTATGCCTTTGACAAAACTAGCACTGAGCATACGTGCACCGATACTGAAACTAGCATTGACTATGTGTGCATGTGCATAGACCTTGTGACCATTAACATGAACATGCACAGACCTTTATGCTTGTCCAAAGGAAGACCTGTTTGTTGACCTTGACTATTGCACGGACTATATATGCAATTAGTCAGAGTGTGCACAGACTTGAATAATGCATGGGACTTAGGCAACAAGCACAGACCTACATGCAAATGATAATATGAGTGTGCACGGACCTTCTTCATGCCTAAGGCAGATATGCACAGACTCAAATTTGAAAACTGCACGAACCTTTTGTGCATGAACCATATATGCCATCTAATGAGAATGTGCACGGACCGCATATGTGCACGGACCTTACGAAGATATGCACGGGATTATAAGACACTGAACTAGGACATGCATGAACCTTCTATATGTTGGATGGCCTACATGCACGGACTTCCATCTCCCAAGCTGATGTGCATGGACTTGAATGCACAGACCTATATGCATGTGAATCGTGATATGCATGGACTTTGTGGTGTAGTCTAACAGAACATGCACCGAACGTATGTAGATGAGCTGAGATATGTACGGACCTTTATGCTGAGCTGCATGAAGACTTGCATTGACATGCTGAAGTATGCATGGACCTTGATTACATTAGGCTAAAGCATGTATAGACCTTAGTGAGCAGATGAACAAGTGTGCATAGACTCTGATTATGCAAAATGCAAATGAGCACAGACTCAAACATGCTGAGTGCAAACGTGCATAGAGCTTATGTGACATAACACAGAGCTTGCACAGACCTTGATACTTACCAACTGAAATGTGCATTTGCCTTACCTGACTGACAGAGAAGGTATGCATAGACCTTTCAAGTGCAGTTGTTGACTTGATCAATGTGACCAGTTGATCTTTTGCCATCTTTGACCTATGTTGACTGTCCTACATTGACTTTTGTTTTAAATACATTAATATTCATAACAGCCTCATGAAAGCATTAAGATTATATAAGAATGGTTTACGAATATTGACATTATCAAAGAATGACTTATGAATATTAACATCATCAGAACCATAGAGACACAACATGACGTGACCTAGGAAGACGTCAAAATTTTCTTGGAGTCCCCTGACAATGTTGCAAGTCGGGGTAGGGCCTGGAACAGGGCCAGACTGTTCTTTTCTGGCTACTCCCAGGGAGATACTTCTGGAAGACGTGGGCATCACAAATAGTGCCGTGCTCTGTTAAAGGTGAGACTGGAACCATTGTGATCGTGGTCGAGTCTTCTTTTGGCCGGGACCAACAGTGCCATCGGCAGATGTCAGAGCTGATCGTGGAGGCCTGAACAGTAGGGGGTGTTGGTTCAGACTCAGGGAAACTGACCTGGCGCACCTCAAAGAGAAAATTTGTAACTTTTGATGCCGAAGTCCAAAACTCGCTCTGCTTCCTGGAGATGACAGTGGACTTGTAGAGGAGGCTCTCAGCCAAGTGGCGCTCCAAGAATCAGAGGAATCAGACTGTGCAAGCCTCTGCAAGCAGTCTCTAGTTTTCTACCTAGGAGGAGCTGTGCAGGTCGCCGATGTTTGCTCTTTCGGGAAGCTCTGAGGTCGGACGGTGGCAGGGCTATTCTCGTTGCTAATTTGACTGGACGACGATTCCAACGGTGTATGATACACCTCCTGAAGCCTTAATATGTTGCCATGGCACGTTCTGCAAACTACAAGTTCTCTGCTACCTACAACCTGAACCAGGAATGCTAGTGGTGGGGGCTATGGAAGGGGAGGAAATGGGTGAGGGGAAGCAAGGGATTGCTCTGGATTGAGGTTGAACCACCTAAAAGTTCTTGTGTCTTCTGTGTGATCTATTTGTGATTTGCATGCATCATATTCCTATCTTTCACTTGCGCTAGATGCATGTTTAGGATTGTTTCAGTTCTGATCTATTTGAGCTCTCTTCCTGCGATTGTGATTGAGTGGTTTCTGTCCGCTCTATAGTAGCTTGATTTAATTCCACAACAGTTGTTGCTGTAGTTAGAATTTTTATTGGGTGATCGATCTATTCACCCCCCCTCTAGATCATCCTCTAGGTACCCTACAACACCTGCTTGAACTTCCTTGGCCTTGGGGCCCGCTCTTTTTGGCCTCGGCGACCTTCCTCTTCTCTTTCAGCTCTCCTCCCAGAAAGGGCCTTGAAGGAGCTGCGGGTCGGCACAACAGTGACCACCTGATCTGGGATCACTTGAGCGTCGGGTCCATCTAGAAAAATGCAGACACCATCGATCAAAATAGACTTCCCAGATATTGACGCTCATCCGGTAGCAGGGACAACAGCTCTTCTTCGGGAGTACCCTTGGCGGTGACCCCCGAGCTTGTTGTAGTAAGCGGGGCGAGCCCCTTGAGCCACATGGTGCACCATGTAGCTAGTCAGTTGAGTCTGACCTGTTGTCAGGCCCTCACGGCTTCAGGCATTGTGAGCCTTAGGCTTCCTATTGATCCTTCCTTCGACCACCTCTGGGGCCTCTACTTCCAGTATATCAACAAAGGCTACCCCTAAAAAGTTAGGGAAGCCAACCACGGGTGGGAAAGAGCTGAAGACTGTTGGTACTACCAAGTACCCAGCAGCAGCGTGATTGGTCATGATATCAGGGCTGAAAGTCATCATGGCAAATCTAGTATCAATCATCGATTTCTCTGTGAGCACAGAAACATGCAAATGGTCAGCATTCCTTGGGAGGACCCCAGGGCCCATTTATCTCGGAAAGAAGATGAAAGGAGACTCGGGTCCCACCGGGTGTGCCAAGCTTTGTGGGGGTGAGATATTTTCTCTCTTTCATGTTTAAAATAGAAAAGAAACAAAGGGCATGCCAGTCACTACGTGACAAGATTTTATTATGCGCTTGATCTGACACGAGTCAGACAAGAGTGGGATCTGTGTCGGGACCAAAAGTTTGTCATACCGTAAAGGTTATGACGTTAATTACATCCTCCAAGAAGAAGGAAAACTTTTGATTAATTACCAAGATAATGAGCTGTCCGGGACTAACATAAAATGAATGAGAATACATGCGAAGATGAGATTGACAAGTACACATGAGGGGTTTTGTTTGTTATTTTAATCATGTAGAGCAACCATAATTTATCTAGTCTAAATCCCGATACGAGGCAGAGAACATAGGCCCGAAAACCACCATCACGCATAGCGAAAGCTTTCGATCGGGCATAACCTGGACTTCCGTCAATGCCATTTGATATAACGAGGGCTTGATCAGGCAAGCATGCACTGAAGTGATATGTACACAATGTATATATATCTATGCAAAATGCATATACTGACAAAAATGTGATGGAAGACCTATTCCACTTACTCAATTTTCTTTTATTTGACTCCTGGTTTTTAGGGTTGATCGATCCCCGCCATAGAAGGCAAGGGTCACCCCAAGAGTGAGTGAGGGGTTGAAACAGCATGGTGGGGATAGTTTATTCAAATCTGGCACGATAGGGCGTAGGAATAGGGTAAAATGGCGTGGGGTAGCGTAGGTATAATGCTAAAACAGCGCGGGGAAGATGGACGGACTTAACCGGCGCGAGGGGCTTGGCGCATGCTGGAATAGGGCGCACGCGAAGCTTGAAGCTACGAAGATTTTAAGTGTGGGGTTAAAATGGCGCGGAGGGGTACCACGTCGGATTACAGCGCGCCGGGCATGGCGCTAGCCAAATTAGGGTAGAATTTCCCATTTTTGAGCATTTTTGAATTACAGAGTGACCTTGTTGACCTTTTTGATGTTAATTAGGCTAATTAATGAACGAATTCATGTTCTAATTGTCCTGGAGATTGGGCCAAGGCTTGTGCGAGGCTCATACTCTTGCACTTGCCAGTTTAAAACACATTCGAAGTCATCCCAGCTCAAATTTGAGTGATAATTGGTTGAATTATCCTGATAAAATCAGGGTAGCATTGCCCCATATCCAGAGGGTCATGGGGGAGAAGTGGAGGCATACCCACAGAGTCGGATTAAGCACCTGAATATCGGGAGGCCAGGACGGCGACTGGCAGACCCTGATGGATAGGAAATCCTGAGGGCTAGCCTGCGAGGGGCACCAATGTTCCATGGGCCAAAACATGTTTAAAAGGGATGACCAAGATGGGAGGAAACCCCAAGTACTAGCCTACGAGGGGCACACAACTCACAGCCACCACCATTCCGCAAAGAAATGTGGATTTAATGTCGAGTTATAAGCCCTATTCTTATTCACCTTTTAATGGCCCATAGGGGTACATGTCATATGAAGAGAAGTGCTTACGACCTTCTGGTGATTCAGAGAAAGATTAGGAGCCAGAATATTGATGGGGAATGTCCCCCCTCCCCAGTCGCTGGACTATCATCATCGAGAAGGTAAAACACACCAATTCTAGACAAGCCCTCACCTTACCCTTCCTGGGGTAAAGGAGAGCACAATGATATGTTATTTGATTATTAAATCATCGACACTAGATTGGGCATAAGAGGAGTTAATCAGGGTTAGTTGGTTAGTATTCGAGGGTTAGTCATGTGCGCATGAGCTATGGAGCACAGAGAGAGGGATGGCATATAGAGAGTCATACAGAGAAAATGCTCGAACAGTTGGTGGGTAGCATTCGAGAAGATGACCACACTATTAGGTACATAGCTTCCAGGTTGTAGGGATGGCCATATCCCCTCCAGTTCATAGTCATGAATGGAGAGATGATAAGCAGGCTGATCTTGATAGCCAACAAAGGAGGGATTGTGAACCTTCAGCGAATAGAAGGAAGGGTGCCAAGCTTAGGAAACAACTCTGATATGATCGAGACACCAAAACACAACCCCCAGGGAGGGGGTGATATTAATATAGCCCTCTGGGAGATTTAGGGCATGTTCTAAGCTAACACATAAACCCGAAGAGAACGGCGGTGCTCAGTTGACATGAACAGTGATACAGCAGAAGAGGAGGGATTCGCAGAGATATCAACAAATTGAACATCACACTATTATATTATCAAAGAGGGGCTAATACAACATATACACGGGCACAGCGTGGCATTGTCGCCCAGAGGCCGGCCAATGCTTGTACATCCATACTGCTTGCAACTAGCGGGGGGCGATGCGTATGAACCACCATTACAGAGAAAGAGAAAGAAAATGAAACGTTGAAAAGTGGGGCTCATATCATCACCCCTCTAACCATGGCTATGGCTATTCACAGATACATTAATAAGAAGAGGAGTAGCGGGGGATCACCGGGAGAGTCACCGGAACCCACCTAAGCTATTCACTATAGAAAATAAGGTATCGAAAAAGAGGCTTCTCTTCCCCAGCTCTGGGGTCCTCTTGGTAGACAGACGGGCCTCTCTCGGACGATGCTTTCTTCTTCCGCAATCCTCTTTCCTTTTTTTCCTTTCCTCGTATCACTTCTTCTCTCCTTTTTTTCTCTTCGCAGACATGTGCCTTATAAACACACCCAGTTCTTGACTCTACCCAGCGTGGGGTGAGCGCACCACGAAAGTGCCTTCAAAATATTATTTTACGCGCCGGGTGAGGGGGCGTCGAGAGGTGGAGTGCGTCGATAAAGGGGCGTGCTAGATTAGCTTGTTTCGTCACGTTTGCTTGGGTATGAGTCAGACTGTGGGCCTCGGACTGGCTCCGGGTGTTTTCCTGATCCTTCATCTCATCGCGGCTTCGTAAAATCGCAACGAGAAGTATTGGCAAAGCCTTTCATCCGCTGAATGGCCAGTCACGGAACCATTTGCACCTTCGGTTCAGACACTTGGGTTTTCTTTCGTTTGTATTGTCGGCCTGACTTTACTTGTATTTGTAGCTTTCTCAGGGAGTGGACTACTACCCGTAGTGCTTTTGCCCTAGCTGGGCGGCCATCTCGTCGCTAACGGACCTAAGTGGTGAGAAGACGCACCCAAGTTGGGTTACTCGGGTCTTCCACTGATAGGGCCTTTGGCACCTTATTCTAAGGGGCCAAAGATGATCTATGATCTCAGGAGGGTTTCTCATCACGTGGCGGACAACCAAGTATATTCTCATCTTTGATCGGACGACAGATGTTGTTTGTTCAGCACGACGGAGTCGATGCCGGATCATTAGACAAGCCGAACGGCACTACCGGTCTGTGGATTTCTTCTGATCCTCTTGAGGTGAAGTCCCTGGTGCTCGTGTCAGATGACCTGAGGCTTCAGCAGTTCGAGTAGACCCTTGTGTATTAATTTTCTTTGGCTTCTGCATTTTAGCAGGCTGCATTCTTCTTATCGTTTAGGCATGACCGCCATTGAACATATTTTGGGTGCCAACAACTACCCTAATGCATGCTTGCCTGACCAAGCCCTCGATATATCAAATGGCATCCAGCGGAAGGCCGGGTTATGCTCGACTAAAAGTTCTCTCTATGTGCAATGGTGGTCTTCGGACCTAAGTTTTCCGCCCCATACCAAGGCTCAGATGTAACAAATGATGCTTGCCCTGCATGATTAAATCAATAAATAAACCCCTCTCGTAGCTTCGTTAATTTTGCTTAGTTTGTATTCTTGTTCGCATTCACGTAGCCCCAGTGGCTTCATATCTTGGTAATTAATCAAGAGTTTTCCTCTTTCTTAGAGGATGTAATTAACATCATGACCTTCATGGTATGGCGTACTTCCACTCCTGACCCAAACCTCACAATCGACTGACCAAGTCTGATCGAGCGCAAAATAGATTCAACACTCCGGTGACTGGCACGCCTTTCCCCCTTTTAAATTAAGGAGGATAATCACTCCCCCACAAGCTGGCACACCCAATGGGACCAAGTCTTCCTTCATCTCTTTGCCAAGATAAGAGGCCTCCCGAGGCTCTCCCCAAGAATACTAATTATTTATTTATTACAAGAAACAATAATGTCGACAAGACTTGCTGCTCTCACTTTTGGCCCCGCAATCGTTCCTGGTCATGCTGCACATGGGTACCTGGCGATATGTCACACATCGCAAGCACGGGCAATGTGGGCAGAGCGGCACCTCCCACCACCTATCTTGAAGCTAATGAAGCCAAGGTCGGTCAATACCATGGCCTTATTGAAATCTAAGAGGGTCTCACCAAGCCAATACTCAGTCTCGATGCTGCTACTGTCGAGCCTTTCAAAGCATGGGAGGTAGTATAGTCTGAAGGCCCCAGCAACTTGTTTTATACTGCTGAGGAGCACCCCACCGAGGAAGACGTCGACTGTCATCTCCCTGAAGATATTGAGAACCTGTCAGTCCCCATTCAAGGGTTGACATTCATTACAAGTAGCATGGCGAAGATGTTCTGGAAGCAGCATGTCCCCTCCGGCTAGCCTCGCAAAGAGAAAGAAGCATTCCAAAGGCTCTGCTATCCTGCCAACATAGACAAAGAGCTAAGATGTGTCTCCCAATATCTGGGGTTGGGCTTCACCCTCGAAGAATACTATTATAGTGGGCATTATGAAGTGGACACAATCTCCACTTTCTACCCAGCAGAAGACCACTCACCGGGGGTAACCTTTGATGAATACCCAGCGAAAGCTGAGCATACTATACTAGTTCAACCAACAGACCCGGAATTAGAAGCCATACCTCCTTGCAAATGCTGGGAGCAAGTCTGCTCTGAAGAGACAGCTCTCCAGGCCAAATTTGACATGGCCAGTAGTAGCGAAGCCGAAGACACTAAGGAAGCAGGGCTATCCTCCTCCTATGACCCTCCTTTGAAAATGATGTCAGCACCCCTCATGCCGATCAAGGGAGTTTCTGTCAAAATTGAGCGGGATATGCCTACTGCTAGAAAAGAAAAGGTCACCTCTACTGAAGACATGGTGATCCAAGGAGACAAGGAGATGGAATCATCTTTTTCCATGAAGTTGCAACGCGGCTCCAGCTCAGCAACAAATAACCACCAGACCTTCGAGACTGCAAACACGTCTGTAGGTATCAAAGCTGCTAGCTCGTCCCCTAAAACCACAGCCATGGTATATCTACCGACAGAACAATTCATGCAACCGCCATCAGCTAAATCAGAAACCCCCGACGAAGTCTGGGTGAAATATAATGAAGAGGCCGAAGTACTTGAGCTCGAAGGTGATATTCCAGACTTTGTTGACCTACAGCCAGCACCTCTGAAAATAGAAGACGGAGGCCAAGCCATGGTCGATGAGCTGATTGAAGTCAACTTGGGAACCAAAGATGACCCTAGGCCGACCTTCCTCAGTGCCCAGCTATCTATGGAAGAATAGAAGTTGTATGTCCAGCTGCTACAAGAATACCGGGACTGTTTCGCCTGGACCCATAAGGAAATGCTAGGACTTAGTTCCACAGTTTCACAGCATGAGCTGACTATACATCCTGAGGCCGAGCCGGTGAAGCAGCTGCCATGACGCATGAGGCTAGAGCTCATCACTCAAATATGCAAAGAAGTGGACAAACTCATTGATGTGGATTTTGTCAAAGAAAATCAATACACCATGTGACTAGCTAATATCGTGCCCGTGAAGAAGAAGAATGGGTAGATCCAGATATGTGTCGATTTTCAAGATCTGAACAAAGCCTGTCCCAAGGATGACTTTCTGGTACCAATAATAGAACTAATGATTGATGCCACAACTGGCCATGAGGCTCCATCATTCATTGACGAGTCTTCCGAATATAACCAAATATGGATCGCGGAGCATGATTGGGTCCATATTGCCTTCCGAACCCCTAAAGGCATTTATCACTACAAGAGGATGCTGTTCGGATTGAAGAATGCTGGCGCAACTTATCAGCGTACGATGACTAGAATATTTGATGAGCTGCTCTACAACAAGGTCGAGTGCTACATAGATGACCTGGTAGTCAAGACTAGAAGAAAAGAAGACCATCTTCAGGACCTCTGAGTTATGTTTCAGTGGCTCAGGCAGTACGAATTAAAGATGAACCCAATGAAGTGTGCCTTCGGGGTGTCCAGCGACAAATTCCTTGGCTTCATTGTCAGATACTGGGGAATTGAATAGATTGTTGTGTTTTTTCCTGTTGTTTTGATGATGCTGACACTATATAAACTACTATGTATTTGTTTTGCCAATATTTTAACCATGATGATTAAGCTACTATTGCTCGTTTGAACCTCACCACTCTTTCACTTGAAATAACATTCTTCGTGCACAAAAGCTTCCACACTTGAAGTTTCTATACTTCGTGCACACTTGCATTGTATAACTCATGATTGAAAAGTCATACCTCGTGTTATTTTCTGGTTTCTACTCCGTGCTCAAAGGGGTCAGTAAAGCTATTTCATTCCTCGTGCATTTTGGCTTTCCACACTTCGTGCAGATCTTGCCTGATGAAGTTATTCTTCGTACACAATTCTTCTAGAGTCAAAGCCTAAGTCTGAACACTGTAGCACCTCGTGCAGATCTTCTTATATCATGATTCGTGCTATTTTTGGAAAGCATACCTCGAGTAGTTTTGGCTTCGAAAACGTACTATGTGTCATCTTTGAAAAAGACATACCTCGAGCAGGTTTTCAGCTCTCATACCCTGAGAAGTACTTTTGAAAAGTTTATCTCGTGTCGTTCTTCTTGCTTCATACTTCGTGCAACTTCCTAACTGCTCATACCTCGTGCTGCTTTTCAAGTCTCATACTGTAACACCTGTTAATTCCGACTAGGAATAAGTTAATTATAAAAAAGATATATTATATATAAAATAAAATATTAAAATAATAGGGCAACCCGTTGGCGACCCACGACCTGGGCGTCTCGGTCCCGGCCTGGGTCGGGTCGGGTCGTGCAGGTCGGGGCGACCCGCACCGGGTCGGCAAACCATGATTTAGAGTTGATCTTAGTGCATCTGTGAAAATCGGGATGCTGCTGTAAGTGTTAGGGAGAGAATTTCCACCATATCCAAACCTGGAAGATCCTATAGAGGTAGATACTGCTTGTTAACTTGCTAGCCTGGACTTAACAATGCTGTTAGCTACTTGTGCCTTAAAATATCTGATTTTAAATCCCCTTTCTGAATGACCATGGGAAGTAGACTTGTGGCATAGTTTTGATTCCTTATCCTCTTTTGAGCTGATTAAGAGCATACATCACTTTGTTCTCAGCATGCTGGTGCTCGTGATGATAGAGGCAACCTCATTATCAAGGACTTCTACAGCTGCCCATTAACTGCTAGGTATTTGCACATGTGCTTTGTGGGGCATGAGAACTATCAGCATTTTTGCTTCAGTTGCGTTCTATTTTTCTGCAGTTAATTCATTTGTAAAGTTAACAACTTCATTTTCTTTATGTTGTGGTTGTAAGTGGCAATTTTTATGACGACATGTTGACATCAAAGCTTGAAAGTGTGTATGGTGGTTCTGGTGAACGTGGGTCTACAATGGTAAGTTCTTTTGTCCTGCCCTTCAGTGATTTGGTGTTACCACTGACTCCTTCATTTTGTCTTGACACTTCTGTACCTCTGGGTATGTTTGCAGTTTGTTGTTGGCATCGAGCAAGGTCTTCCCATTTTTCCGGATTGGTTATGTTTCAATCGTGTTAATGCACGTGCTAGAAAGAGTGTAGAGATTGGTTCAGCTCGCCTTCTATTGATGTATGATTTATCTGTTCTATTTGTTTGGCTGCGACCAGACTTCAACAGCCATGGGCCTGCAGTACACTCAGAGAAAAAGTAAGGGACTTTTAGTTTTTAGCCCCTAAAATATTTTGAAATTAGAAAAAACCCTCCTAGCCGTTGAAGGCTTCGAGGGAGCGTGCCGGGGAAGCTTCCAAGGGTGTGCCGTTGAGGCCCCGCTAGGAGCGTGCCGTTGAAGGCTTCCAAGGGCGTGCCGTTGAGGCCCCGCTAGGAGCGTGCCGTTGAAGGCTTCCAAGGGCGTGCCATTGAAGGCTGGCAGGCGTTCCGTTGAAGGCTGGCAGGCGTGCCGTTGAAGGGCCTTCCAAGGGCGTGCCGCTGAAGGCGTTTTGGGCTTGTTTAAGTAGAATAATTTAATTCATTCTGATTAGAGTTAAAAGTCAAGTGAGTCAGCACGAGTAGACCATCCGTCCCTAATGTGGTCAAATTCTTGATCTCATGGGACAGCTTAATTCTTCGGCTCAAGTTTTGATTGGGTGTCATCCGAACGTGAACCCAATTTGAGTATATTCGGTTATTTCTTTCGTTAGTTTGATTGGTCAGATTTCGCGACTCGGTTAGAAGTAGATTAACTCGGAGTTTTTTAACCCACCTAAAAAGGAGGGTGAGATAAATTAACGTGGTTGAGATTACAAATCAAAATCGGGTAAAACATGGCCGGGTAATTTAACCCAGATGAGTTAACTCGAACCCCAATTCAAATGGGACCCATTGTTCTCCACCCCTCTTGATCATCTCCCATCTCATCTCATTCAATTTTATGGTGGGAAGGGAGGTCGCCTTGTAAATCTTTGGGTGACATTGACGGCGACCTTTGGCTTGATGCTTAACTATGATCACGCTTAGTTGACCAACAACAAAGAAATTAAAACTATGATCACGATCATCTTTTTTTGTTCACAAAAATTAACATTGTCGGAGGTTCGACCGAGTCAACCCGGCCTAAAAGTGAGACTTTGACGAGCCAAAACTCTTTCAATCAGCATGGTTTGAATAGTCCAGTCATAAATGATGGGTTAAAAGGGATCTCCACGACCTAAGGATGTGTCTTTTTCACGATTTATCCATCTCAACTAGATTGCCTGGCCTGTGCTCTTCAACATTGGGTTGGGTTCCCTCGTTGATGGGTCTCCTTGGTGTATAGACAAATTGCTTGGTCTCGTTGCTGGTGTTAGTGAAGAGGAGGAAAATTTCTAACTGTGAAATGATAATTCATGACATAATGGTGTCGAAGAAATAAAAAGATGATGATAGAGTGGTGTTAGAAGAGAAGGCCACTCAATTTTAGAGGAGACGAATCACGGGAAAAAATAGAGGAAAAAAAATAAATTAATATATATGTAGTCAATTAATTGTTGATGTAATTAACCTCACGATTAGATCGGTCCTCAAATGTGGGGTAAGCAAAGTTTTTAATCGAGAGCCGCGTCCTTATTTTTGGGTGATCCTGACTGAGTTCGGCTCACTCAAAATTACAGACGATATGCAGCTATCTAAGAAGTTTTATGTGATTTTTAATAAATGTATAAATAGTTCTTACAATTAAATATATTTTCCTCAAAATAAAAAATAAAAATATATAATGAAATTTTCAACAAACAGTCAGCAGTCGGAAGGGTGGCTGACAACGGATCCCACCGGTCAATGCCCATGCTCGGCGGACCAACCAAACGTCAGCTTCACAAGTCGCTGACCGATCTCACGCCCTGCACCAGGGGTAACCAACACTGAGCTTCCACTAGCTCACACCTCGCAAGCCGAACACCTCAGCAACACAGCCAACTCTGCTGGAAGACAAACTTCTAGCAAAATTCCATATCCAATATGGAAAGAGACACATCTCATGACCGGCCACCCAAGGCCTCGCTGGCACACGACCCTCATCATTCTCGAGCCACAACAATAAGCATCTTCTGTCGGTGAAAGACCATCCACCGGTCACCAGACACACGCCAACAGGAAACCTTCACCAGTCCAGCAGGCATGATCTGAACAGTGACAAGCCATCAGTTCACCATCCCACAGACCATTATCACACCTCGAGCCCAATCTTGCTCAAACATCGCAACCGATCTCGAACCTCACGCCAACTCTACCCTCTCAGGGGAGCACGGCGAAATCACACAACATGATTCCACAATCCTCGATCCTCACGTCACTGGACTCAAGCTTATAGGAAAATACTCCCTTGCTGGTCACAGACCAATGATCACCATATCCAATGCCAACGTGTCATCAGAGAGCTCCGCACACAGACATTGTCCATTACACAATCGAATCCTATATTATCTCAATCACTCAAAAAGGACGTCTGTCACTCCCAATTTCGCTCTTACCACAGAGTCTCGGGACACAACTTCTTACAATCCACGGCACACTTCTCTAGAACCGACAAGTGTCGCCTGCTACCACAGCGAGCTGGTCGATAACGTTGCGATCAATGCATACAGGCCCCTAGACAATACACTTCTCACCATGGTCGACCACTCGGTCAATGCCACCAGCCGCTCACAGCAACCAATCGGAACCCATAATCTTAGGGACCACTCCTCCAAAACACGATCTCATCCGAGGGCACAACTTCCAACACAAGGACGGGGTACTCATGCGGCAACATCGCCAACATATTTCCCCAACTCTCCATCCTGTCAGTGCCACAAATCACAATGTATCAAGCAACGGCACGACAATAACACGTCAGGCACAACCTGAGACAACCACACACCGAGGAACCAATCCTCCGATACTCAACTCATCCTCTACAACCCTGCAAGCTCCGATTCACAACACCTTGAAAATTACAACACCAGCTACAAATTCTCACGAACGTTGCCCAACTGGCACTCATCCTTCCGGAGTAGCGCCAACAACCATACACATCGGGAAATGGGCAACGCTTCTCACAGACAGTCACACTCTAGCCACAACTCTCGGGAACTCGCCCCGCCACCACTCTCAGGTGGGCCGACACACTGAAGTGTCATTAGGCTATGACTAGTGGAGGCTCACTAGACATAGAGACTCAAAACAGAAACATCAAAGTATAGACAGGCTAAATAGACACCTGTCACAAGTACCATGAAGCACAAAGCAGTACACAGAGCTGTCGCCAGACTCAGGACAGACAACTAGACCTACACACAACGATCCTTGAGTCACACGACTCGGGTCAAGATCGTCGCACATCACGACACTATACCATTAATCAGCCTAGTCACTAAGCCAAATCACGGTAAAACACAAGTCCTCAGTCCCTAGGCTACACATAGGACTCTCGATTCCATATAACACATAAACATAAAATACGAGGTAAGATAATATCTCCAAGCATCCAAAACCAGAGTCTCGATCCTCACAGGATAACCGAGACACTCACGAGGTCACATGTCAACCACTGGGTCACAACCGGGTTGACCACAAATCATAATGACTCTCGAAATGCACAAAACACTGCTCGGTATAATGGCACTTTTGAACACCCTATAACATGATCACGGCCCTCATAGGACGTTCATGACTTCCACATACAATGGGCTAACCCAGGGGTCGAAGCCAAGCCAACTAACACGAAAGAAACACTATACAGTGCTCAGGATAAAGCCACTCTTTCGGGATTCGTTGACATAAATATGACTTTTATGAGACACCCAAGGCATCCGTCGAGCAAAAGGTCAATATGACATTGAATCCTAGGTTCACCGGAGCCCAAGACAACTCGAATAAGACCCAGAAAAGGAAGACATTAACGCACCTATAGCCTGTGTCGTGATGATTAACGCACCCTTATAGAGGGTCACGATGTCATCAGAATGCATCCAACACACAGAGCACATCAACGCATTGACACGACGCGCGACTAGGACCTCGGGTGTGATAACACGTAGCCACGGCCATAACATCAGGTGCGATATCAAAGGATCGTGGCCATCATTTGGTCTGCGTTAATAGTCACGATGGATAGACCGACCTCATTTCATACCGCTCTATTGTTCACCTTCTTAGATGAATGCGACCATACGACACAGCGTGTCTCTTCAAGAATGCACCCCCTGAGAGTACCGCATTAAAACACCGATCCCAAAAAATACTAAAATCTGTGAAAAATATCCTTCCACGCCCCAATCGTCTCCAGAATGATGGGAAAATATCTCTAACATCGATATCCACCTTCCACAAGTCGGGAGGGATCAAACCATGCACAAAACTTTAAGAAATGGGCGGCATCCTCTAGCTAATGGACTGGTGGAAAACGCCAATAGAATGCTCCTCCAAGGCATCAAAATCTGACTAGACCAAGCAGGTGACTCGTGGATCGACTCACTTCCAAGCATTCTGTGGGCCCACAGGACCATTGTCAGAGCTGCTACGAGGGAAACGTGCTTCCATCTCGCATACGGGACGGAGGCAGTGGTTCCAGTAGAAATTTTGAACCCCTCACTGCGAGTGGGACACTTCGATGAGGCCAGAAACAACTAGGCATTATGAGAAAACCTAGACCTACTTGAAGAAGATAGAGCAAGCGCCCAAGTAAAGCTCGTAGCTTACCAACAAAAGTTGGCCTAATACTACAACACTTGAGTCAAGGAGCGACACTTCTTTCTCCAAGATTTGGTACTACGACGAGCGAGCGTAGCGGACCCTAGAGGAGCCACTGGAAAGCTCACACCAAATTGAAAAGGCCCGTACAGGGTGACTGAAGTGCTTAGTAAAGGGGCATACAGGCTAGCGACACTGGGGGGGCAGGAGGTACCCAGGACATGGAATTCTATAAACCTCAAAAAAAATTTCTAGTAAAGTGTTACCAGCCGTATTCAACCAGAAGGTGACCTAAGGGTCCCCTAGAGGCCAGCACTACTCCCCTTGAAAACCAGAAGGTGACCTAAGGGTCCCTAAGAGGTGAGCACCACTCCCCTTGAAAATCAGAAGGTGACCTAAGGGTCCCCTAGAGGCGAGCACCGCTCCCCTTGAAAACTAGAAGGTGACCTAAGGGTCTCCTAGAGGTGAGCACCACTCCCCTTGAAAACCAGCAGGTGACCTAAGGGTCCCCTAGAGGCGAGCACCGCTCCCCTTGAAAATGAGGAGGTGACCTAAGGGTCCCCTAGAGGCGAGCACCGCTCCTCATTGGTCCCCTAGAGGCGAGCACCGCTCCCCTTGAAAATGAGGAGGTGACCTAAGGGTCCCCTAAAAGTGAGCTCCACTCCCCTTGAAAATGAGGAGGTAACCTAAGGGTTCTCTATAGGCAGGAACTCGTCCCCTCGGAAACAATGGCAGCAAGCAAAGCAGCCCAAGGGAAGACACAGGCGTTGCAAGGACATGCACACAGGAAAGCAACCAGATGCACGTCATATAAGAGTCTCCCATCAAGAGGTACACATTAAAATGAGCCCACACTAAAGGGATTTTATTCTTTAGTCAAAATACAAAGCTGCCAGAATACAAGAGATTTTATTCTTTAGTCAAAATACAAAGCTGTCAGAATACAAGAGACCTTATTCTTTAGTCAAAATACAAAGGAGCTAGTTTAGAGTTAAAGATAAGGGATGCCACCTACTATGTAACGGCCCGAGATCCGAGTACCGGAAAGGAACCGACGGGACTCGAACCTCGGCCCACCACCCATGAGCCCGAATACTCGGAAGGGTTAAAAGATAGGTGTGGTGTACATAGAAATAGGAAATAAAGTAGGATAATAGATATAACAACAGAAATAAACAACAACTATAATAGAGTCCAATCCAACAAAAGTACAGTCTAAAGTAGTAAAAGGTACCACATGCCAAGTGAACACTCGGCCCAATGAGCTGGCAGCTAAGGACCTCCACGCAGTACCCTTGAATCACGAGGAAGAATCGCAACACCTGAGAACTATAGGTGAGTCTCCTATCACTGGCTCAGTAGGGGTCCTGCAGAACCCCAACCAAAAATAACGACGAAACAGAAGTAGCAACTACAGCAAGAGCAACAACAACAACAGAAGTAGCTACAACCACACGGTAGAAAACACGATCGTGCATGTATCCCTGAAACACGACAGTTGATGAAACCACGGCTCTACAACTACTCCTACCAAAAAGGGAGCTAACACCCAGATCCCATAGTCGGGGGACCACCAGACCACTAACCACCCTAGTCATGCTACAAGGAAAACACCACAACACCTCTGTCATGGAGGCCTGTGCTCACACACAAAGGCCCCCTCCGAAACCACATGGTCCAAAAATGCAGTCACGACCTCGCTGTTGTGAACTCTACACCGTCTAGGGTGAAGCCCTCGGTGATGCTCACCGAAAATCCTAGACCTCAACTCAGAGAGAATGCCCAGAACTACACACGAAACCCTGTCTCGCAGATAAAAAATGGAAACCGGTGACACTACAACTCACATCACTTGATGGGAGTACTGCCCACCTGAAGCAAGGCTGGATGCATCCACTGACATCTTAGTCAGCGCCTCAGGTGTCCCCCTTCGGCCTAGAGGGAACTAAGACACCGTACTAGTAACACAGAACAAGGACTAGCTGGGGTCGCGCTTGTCAGCGCGTATCCTCTACCCCCCAGCTACGTGGGCACACATAGATCATCTGCTCTAGGTTAGGTCCTCTAGCTAGTTTTCCCCCCAGCCAGACTCAGGCTGCATTCATGGGGCCCTACGGTAACCAGTATAAAATCGTCTCTCACCAGGTTATGCTCTCTACTACTCCCAAGTGGGTCCGCACCTACCTGCGCAGGAAAGCTACGACTAGTGGAGAGAATACCAAGGCCTACTGGTCACTTGTCGACGAGGCTTTGGGGGGTTCGAGAGCTAGAACAAAGCCCAGTCCAACAAAAGTACAATCAAAGGTAGGAAAGTGTACCCAATGCCGAGTGAACACTCGGCCTGGCAAGCTGGCAGCTACGAACCTCCACGCAGCACTCTCGAACCTCGAGAAAGAACCGCCACAACTGAAAACCTGGGGTGAGCCTCCTATCACTGGCACAGTAGGGGTTCCGCGGAATCCCAACCGAAAATAACGACAGTACAGAAAACAGCAATAACAAGAACACAACAACAACAGGAGTAGCTACAACAACAACGACGGGAAACACGACAGTACACGAATTCCCAAGTCATGGCAGCCGATAAAATCACGACTTTACAACTACTCCTACCAGAAAGAAAACCAACACCCCGATCCCACAGTCGGGGGACCACCAGACCACGAACCACCCTAATCACGCTACTAGGAAAATGCCACGACACTTGTGTCGTGGAGGCCTACGCTCATGCACGAAGGCCCACACCGAAATCACACGGTCCGAAAATACGGTCACGACCTCGCTGTCGCGAACTCTACGCATGTCTAGGGAAAAATCCTCGGTGACGCTCACCGAAAATCCCAGACCTCGGCTGCGAGAAAAACTCAAAAACTACATGTAAAATCACGTCTTGCAAACGAGAAATGGAGCCTCGAGTCACGAGAATCTCACGTCATATGACGGGAGTACCTGCCCACCAGAAGCAAGGCCGGATGTATCCACTGACAACTTAGTCCGCAACCTTAGGTGTCTCCCTACGACGTCCCAGACGGAGACTGAGACACCGTACAGTAACCAGGAATACAGAACAAGGACTAGTTGGGGTCGCGTTCATCAGCGCGGGTCTGACGCTCCCAGTCACGTGTGCACACACATACCATACGCCCTAGGTCAGATCCTCTAACTGGTTCTTCCTCAAAGCCCAGACTCAGGCTGCGCGGAGGGGCCCTACGGTAACCAGCCTAAAAATTGTCTCTCTCGGGTCACGCTTTCCACCACTCCCAAGTGAGTCCACACACGCATGCGCAGAAAAGCTACGACTAGTGGGGGCTCACTAAACATGAACACTGAAAATCACGCACACCCCCATCGCAAATAATGCGGAGTAACATGTGGCTCGGAGCCACCTGACTCTGGACAGCCCACTAGACCTACTAAACCCAACGGTCATTGAGTCACGAGACTCGAGTCAAGACCGTCACACGTGACGGCACAGCGTCGTCAATCTGACCTAATCCCTAGGTCTAAAACCACGGTAACATGATTTCCAATGCAGCTCACTAGCCGCCGAGTTGCCACGGCGAATGGATTTGTTCTCCAGGGTTCTGAGTAAATCTAGTAATTACTCTCCTCATGGTATTGGTCCACCCTATGGGATAAAATTTCTTCAATTTTTTTTTTTACATTTTAGCCCATGTGTCAATTGATTTACCCAAGGTGCCTAACCAATATTTAGCTTTCTCCTTGAGAGAGAATGGGAAGAGGGTCAACCTAAGAGCATCATCAGAAAAGTTTTAGATTTTAACAGTAGAGCAAATCTGGAGGAACTCATCAAGATGTTTATATGGATCTTCATTGGTATTGCCATAGAAGGATGGCAACATCTGAATGGTACTTGACTTAATGTCATATTGAACTGCTTGATTTTGGGGTGCTAGGATATAGAAGGACGGTTGGTATTGATTTGGCATGAAGTAGTTTGTTGTGCCGGGACTAGTGGCAATCAAGAGGGTAGAGGTGAATTGATTGGTCCCAAAAAAAAACTTTAATAGATGAGATGCTTGTTAAAAACATTGACTGTAGATTTGAATGAATTTTAAGCATACATGCACTCACTCTTATGCGAACATGATCTCTCTCGTGAACACGAGTAAATGAATGTAGTGAAACTATGTAGAAAGGAAGGTCCACTCGACTTAGCGTAGGGCCACTCGAAAAAGTATGCGATGAAGCAAACCACAAAGGAGCACAGGATTGTTAGGTGGTTTGGGTTCACAAAGGTGTCCCCTACGTCCACCCCTAATCGAGTGAGGATTAACGCTCCACTAAGATGTGAGCCACACACTCTGTATACAACAGCCAACACACACACGGCAGCCGAGCTGGGCCACACATACACACACACACGCTCGTGTCTCCGTTCACGAGCAAACACATAAGAACCAGGTTCAAGATGCTAACTATTGCACCGAATATTCAAGATATGACCACAAAGAATTTGAGAAATCAAAATGAAGAAGATTTTCTCATGGTTAGAGCTCCCCCTTTCCCTCCGTCGGACAAGCTTGAGTTTTTTCGCAGGATGAAGACTGTTCTTCGGAGAGGGCGGATGATTCTTGCTCAAACAAGATTGTCACTCGATTTTTCACGCAGCATCCAGCAAAGGACCGTTGGGAAGGTGAAATCCAGCTCTCCTCCTCTAGCTTTGGTGCCCCAATTGATCTGGAAGGAGCCTTGGAGCTACATCCGCCACCTGCACACAAAAGGGGTGAAAAATGGATGAACCTTAAAAGCCTTATTGGAATGGATGCCCTAGGAGATTCTATTTATACCCAAATCGTGTCTCCACACTAGTGAGAGTCTAGGGATCCACGGACCAGCCTTCGAGCCTACATCTTTTCATGGTTTCTTTGCTCCTCAGCGAGTGTTTTAGTGTGTTATTGGTTTCGAGATCAGAGACATGCATTGGAAAGGAGTGTATGGCAGCGACTAGCTCAACCGGTGTCGCAGAGTGTGTGGCTGGCGATCAACAGAGCTAGTGCTCGAGGTGTGGCAAGTTGCAGTTCGAGGAATTATAGCGGTGGTGCATCGGGAGACGCTGCGAGTATGGTCTGACGAGACACTTGGTGAGTGCTATTGGAGGAGCTGACCTGACGTTATTAATATTTTTTTTCTGGTGCTGGAAGGTGCGGTTCCCAGCATGCGCGAGGTTTGAGATCAGGTCAAGCGTGGAGATCTCCCGATTTGTAGAAGGTATGTCAGTTTCTCCTTGGTCAGAGAGGATCACATTTTCACTAAGTTTCATCATCTTGCATGGTGCGTTCGGATTGGTTGGCCCCCCTTGTGTGCCATGAAGTCTGTGCGAGACGGGTTCCATGTTTTGGCGGTGTGGTTGCCCGTGAGAAGCAAGGCCCCTTTTCCTGATGCTTAAGGGTGTGTTGGCACTATTCTGAAGGGATGAGTGCCAGTTGGGCTGTGCTTGTGAAGATGTGTGGCTAGTGTCATGATTTCTGATGTGTTGGGGATCGGAGTCTGCAAAGATGTAGAAGATTACCAGACTAAGAGAGAGAATTTGTGCTCTAGGTTCAAGACAATGGAGTTTTCCTAACCTTATTTTCTGGAGTTAGCCAGCTGAGTTGAGGATTGTCGGGATGGCGGATCCAAATTCGCTGCTATGGTGTCTGTGCACGTGGATCAGAGTGCGCAGTGGAAGCCTGGTGGGCCCATAACCCACAAGTCCTAGATCGTAGCGTTGGTTGTTACGGGCGGTTTTCAGAGGATGAGTAGAGCATCGGAGGATCGGTTCCTCAGTGTGAGATTAACTTTGGCTGTGTGAGCCATGTCAGTTGTCGTGCATTGCTTGAGACTTTGTGGTTTGTGGCACTAGCAAGATGGATAATTGGGGAAACATGACGGCAAGGTTGCCGTGTGAGTACCCTATTCAGTCGTTGGAGGCTTATGGATGCACTTTTTCATTAAATCATTCTTTTTTCAGATTATTAGTTTATTAAGTGCATGGACGTGCCAGTCACATATGTGACGATTTATTCGGGCTTTATGGGAGCCCTAGGTGCGCTCGATCTGACTTAGTCAGACGATTGTGTAGTTCGGGTGGGGACCAAAAGTCCGTCGTGCCATAAAGGTCAAGGTGTCATTTACATCCCCCATACGAGAAGGTCCAACTCATCGGGGATAGACTAAAGATGTCACACCCCGAGCTTTTTAATACAGCAAAGGAACCTCGGAGACGTGGACAGCCAGCATGGTAAGCCTCTCGCAAGCAACAAATCAGAGCGCAAGACAATCACACAAAGATAATTGCACAAGTAATTGTTCAAAACTTCAACTTTATTTCATAATAATAATCAAAAAGTACATGAGATCCTTAACTTTTGACATCCTCATATCATAATACTCAAGAAAATAGAAAATCACAATATGACTAGACTAGACACAAGACAACTATGGCTTCTCTCATTCCATCGGATCATCAATTGCTCTCGGACTCGCCACTCGCACAATTCGAAGTTGAATCACTAGTATTTCCTGAAAATATTGGAGAGTAGGGTAATGAGCACACTTGCCCAATAGGTATCTTCACATCAACATGGAGGTAATATTTAAATGATTATTATTTTAGCTCTAAATAAAAGAAATGCAATAGAGCATACAATGCAAACCAAAGTAACACAAGTAACAAGATAAGATCAAGGTAAGAGATACACGAGCAGTATAGAGCAAGCACAAGATAAGAATGTAAGTATGGCCTTTCATGAACAAGAATGTAACAAGAATGCACTTTTCATAACCATAAAGGCTACGTACTAGAAAGTCACTTAACATGCAAGAATGTAATTTCACTAGATTGCCTCATGGTTTTCACTCATTTATAAAAAAAAGTACTCCCAACGCAATGTGATGCCAGTATCATCGTACCCTATGGTTTATAGCACGTTTTTGATAATCAGTCGAGGGGACTAGTATGGAGCCCTTGGACACAATCCGTGCCCGATCTTGCATCTTCACATTATAAATCTAGCTACTTCCACGAGTATAACAATAATGTCGGCCAATAATTTCAATTTCAATAACAGGTTCCACGATCAAGTAACCAAGGTACAGAACGAACCAAGTTGATATGAGATTTCAAAGAAGAATTAAGAGAACATTATGCTATGGCGGCATTCTGACAGCATAACGGTACATTACTTAAGTTCCATAACTTAATATTAACTTATTAACATGGGTTGAGACTCCAGATAATCCTAAGATTATCTAGGAATTTAAGAAAACCAACCCCAAGGGTCAACCTCGGGTTTGACAGAATCAAAAACCATGCGGTCGTTTGCTGGACTGTTTAAGGAACTCAGGCGGTCAAGTCTGAACTGATAAGCAAAGCAATGCGGTCTGGTCAAGACCATTTATGCTGAGTCAAAGCTAGAACAAAATTGGACTCAGAGAGATCCCACGCCCTCGACGTGCTGGCCACCCGTGAGAGTGGGCATCCCAGGCCCTTAGGGGTCCGTCCCAAGCTAGCCATGCCCCTGGAACAACAAGGTCCCACTTCGGACCCTCCCCGCCGTCGCCGGCTCGCCTACGGGCACTAGTGTGCGCTACGTGAGTGAGTCTGCTGGAGTGAAATCACCGGTCCGTGCACTACTTGCTTGCTAGGTCCGAGGAATCATCGGTCTTGTGACTATCATCCCCAAGGTGGTGTCACATCATCTTCGAGAAGTAGGGGAGGAGGAATACGGAAGCGAAGCAGCAGCAGAAGAGGAAGAAGTAAGCGAGGGAGCTGGGTTCCCATTCTACCTGCTCGATCACCACCATCATGGATGCAGCCCAATTAAAAAGGAAAAAGAAACAAGAAAAGACAAAAAATCAAATCTCAGTCGTTAGACGAAGAAGATCAGGGATTTGGTGATGGAAAGTGACTCGATGGCCCTCCACACTCCGCAGCCTTGCAAAGGCCGTATGCTAACCCTTCCAAGCGGTCACCTCCACACACAATAGGGAACAACCCATCGCAGCATCCACCGCTCCCGACCATGGCAACGACCTAGATCTGCTTGATGTCCTGGGATCAATAGTAGCCCAATGCAAGAATGGTAGAACGCAGTAGCATCTTGCCCAACCCGCCTCGACCAGGACAATGATCTTGATGTGGCAGGTGTCCCCAGGATCAATAGCAGCAACCCCCGGATCCCCTACATGTTCGAGATGAACAAGTTGGGGAACCCATCCTCGAAAGTCCTACCAACCAGAGTGATCAATCTAGAGAGAGAGATCTGAGCAGTGCCGCAATAGTGTGAACCTCCAGTTGACACTGTGGAGCTCGATGGCGTCACTCTCGGAGGCAACATGCTCGAAAAGGGTGTAGGTCTCCTCACACAAGAAGACACAGATGGTCTTCTTCAACCTCTTAGGGAGCACAGAGAGCACCATCGATGGGCACCGGTGTTGTGGGTAGGGTGAGGAGGTGGGGAAGAGTAGAGGAGAGGGATAGAAAGAGAGACAAAGAGAAGGGGAACGGCTTTGCGGTGGCGAGCTCCAGGACTGCCATTGCTGGTACTGTGGGAAGAAGATGTTGGTAGTGGGAGGGGGAGTGAGAAGAGGAGAGAGACGAGAAGGTTTTCACCAGAGATCAGCTCGGGAAGGTCTGGGAGGATGGAGTTTTCGTGGGGAAGGAAGTCGAGACGGTGAAGAGAGATTTAAAAAAATAGGGGGAAAGTGAGAATCTATCGGGCGCCCAAAAGGGTGGATAGCTATGTATCCATGGTCCTGGGTAAGGAAAGTCATTCCACTCTGAATTGGAAGGTTTTCTTTGGTCTATTTTGCTCAGTGTGGTTAGCTGAGGATTCCTGTCTGGAGTTTAGTTGCCTGTCTCTTTTCTTTTTCACTTGCTCCGACCACCTATCAGCTATGTATTCCAGTGAGGAGGTTGGTCGTGTTTTATTTTTCCGTAGTTATTAGTTCCTCCAGGCATGCATCAGTTGGTTTAGCCGTTCCTTGTAATTAGTTTGAAGTTTTTCGAAAGATTCCTATCGCTCATTGGTTGAGGATGTGTGTTGGTGTACCTTAATGCCCGCTTTTCAGTCCGCTCTGCTGTATTTCTACTTCATCTCTATGTTCCATTTCACTTTCGCTTCACCGCCGCTCGCTCCCCTGCAAAGAGGACGTTAAGGAGGGGCATCTGTTGACACCCATTTTATGACCAATGAGTTGGGTAATTTTCTTATCTATTTTTATGATGTCAAAAGTTATTCACTGATCATTGGGCCGTTTTGGTCACTTTTGGGGCTTATTTTATGGGTCGTTCTCTCTGGTTGGGCCTCGTTCCTTGTCTTCTCGTGACTTTGGGCTTAGTAGGCCTTATCTCTTTTTTTGCCAGGACCAACTTCCCTTGCGGTCTATCGCACGATCGTTAGGGCTAGTTGGCGGTTCTTTGCTAGACTGTTAGGCATGTAGAGAGTCCTATTTCATTATCTTTCTCGTGAGCTTTATCTTTTAAGCCATTGTGGTCTATTGCACGACAATTAGGGGATCTTTGGCGGTCCTTTGCTAGACTGTCTAGGTACGGAGAGTCCCGTTAGGTCTCTTCGGTCTTATCTCTTCTGGACAATGGAGCCTTGCAGTCTATAGATGGATCATTTGTCCTTGCTTTGCGGTCTATCGCAAGACTGTTAGTGCAGACAGAGAGTCCTACTCTGACTGTTCTTTCTCTGCTTCGCCGTGGATGAGCTAGAGTCCTTGTTTTGATGATTTCTCTCTGAGTAGTGATCTTCAAAACCTTCTGTTTGTTTCTATGGACTTTTAGGAGTATTATCTTCAAGAGTTTGCTAAGTTTAGGCATACTTTTATGCAAGTTTCTCTCCAACTTGACCAGAGAGGGTTTGGGGGTCTATAAATAGAACCATTGGCTTCATGGCCTAAGGAGGAGATTGCTGGAGCTTGCGTCGAAGTGCTGCTGCGTCCTGGAGCGAGTACCAACCAGGGAGAAGTCTTTTCTACGTCCATAAGGCTTCTGGTCTAGGGAGTATTTGGTTTTAAATGACCTCCAGGGGACCGACCGCAGGGGGGATAGCGCGAGCAGGAGGCGGCAGTACGTGATAGTAGTTCACGCTGCGGGCCAAGATGATGACACTTCGCGTGGGAATTCCACCCCGGGCTGCCTAGGAGATCCCATTGTCTTCTCCGACGATAACCTGGATGGTGTAACCACACCCCACTCCGATGCTTTGGTGGTCTCGGCCACCATTAACCAATGTACTGTGCATCACATTTTAGTGGATAATGGGAGCGGACCCGATGTCATTGCCTATGACTGCCTTGTTCTTATGGGTGTGGATATGTCTCGGCTAACACCCTTAAACATGCCGTTGTACGGGTTCTCAGGCACGACCATTCACCCGGAGGGACGCATTTCGCTCCCAATCACATTCGGGACCGCGCCGAAAGAGGTAACCTTCCTCGCTGACTTCACAATAGTCCGTACAATGATAGGATATAATGCCATCATTGGCCGAGGGATCCTCAGCACACTTCGAGGTGTCCCCTCCTCTTATCATCAAAAGCTTAAATTTCTCACCCCCCAGGGGTAGGGGAGGTCCGAGGAGACCAAAGAGAGTCCAAGAGATGATTCCTCATCTCCACACGTGATCAACATCCTGAAGAAGCACCGCTTGAGAAGAAGGCGAGGACCCAAGATTCGGGCCCCAGCACGAGCACCCCGGCGGAAGACTTGTACCTCATCTAGGTGAGATAAGATCCAGGGAGG
This sequence comes from Amorphophallus titanum, assembly GCA_024336825.1. Classification (NCBI taxonomy): domain Eukaryota; kingdom Viridiplantae; phylum Streptophyta; class Magnoliopsida; order Alismatales; family Araceae; genus Amorphophallus; species Amorphophallus titanum. The sequence goes on along the minus strand of JANBPO010005823.1, from coordinate 343,556 downwards.
ACGCTGAGGATCGGCGCAAACCTATCCGAGCACGACAGGCGAGCCTATGCGAGGTTTCTCACTGCCAACCAGGATGTGTTCGCTTAGTCCGAGGATGAGCTTCCCAGAATCTCACCGGAGGTTATCATACACCAACTAAGGTTGGATCCTACTTGCCACCCGGTCCAATAGCGCCGAAGGCATTGCAACCCCAAGCGAGAAGCTACGCTCGAGACTACTCAGGCCTACTCAATACCCAGACTGGGTAGCCAACGTAGTCCTGGTCCCCAAAAGTAACGGAAAGTGGTGGATGTGTGTCGACTACACCGACCTCAACAAAGCTACACCCAAGAATAGCTTCCCCATGCCACGGATCGACCAACGAGTCGACGCAACGGCCCGGCATGAAATGCTGAGCTTCTTAGATGCCTACTCTGGATATCACCAAATCAGCATTCACAAGCCCGACTAGGATAAGACCGCGTTCGTCACCGATCATGGCCTCTACTGCTACACTCGAATGTCGTTCGGGTTGAAGAACGCAGGGGCAACCTACCAATGCTCGTCAACCACATGTTCGAATCGCGGGTACCTCACGCCTCTCCAGCGTCGTCAGCCTGTATGCCCCTTTGCTGAGTGCTTCAGTTACCCTGTACGGGCCTACCCAATTGGGTGCAACCTTTCCCATGGCAGCCCTAGGGTCCGCCACACTTGCTCGCCGCTGCACCAGATCTCTGGGGAGAAAGTGCCATTCTTTTACGCGAGCATTGTAGTACTGGGGTCGCTTCTGCTGATAATCCACGAGTCTTACTTGGGCGCGCGCTCTATCTTCCTCGAGTAGGTCCAAATTTTCCCACATTGCTTGGTTGTTTCTGGCCTCATCAAAGTGCCCTACCCATAACGAGGGGTTAGAGATTTCCACTAGAACTACTACCTTTGTTCTGTACGCGAGATGGAAGGGTGTTTTGCCTGTGGCATCTCTAGCAGTAGTCCAGTGTGCCCATAGGATACTCAGGATGGAGTCTACCCATGAGTCTCCTACTTGTTCCAGTCAGGTCTTGATGCAGTGGAGGAGCATCCTAATGAGAAATGGATGTGCAGGTGATCTAGAGGGGGGGTGAATAGATCTACCCCAATATATGCCCATACAGTAAAAAGTAGAAATTACGGAATATGAAAATCTACTGTGAGCTAATTTTCTAATGTGATCTGAATCAACAACTAGGAGATCTAATAAGGAATAGCTATCAACCACAAAGAACTCCAAAGGAAAGTGATCAGACAACTCAGTATGGTACTGGGAAGAGGTTCGATTCAAGAATCCCCTCACTCAAGGGTCAGTTTTCCAGATAGGCGTAACCTATCCTTCCGGCTAAGCCTTTTTATGTACCACTGAGTTATCAATTATAGTGCAAATATATGATAAAGAAACTTCAGAGAAAATTCAAGACAATGTCAATTCACGATGGATTAGCACAAATAATTTCAAAAGATAATCAACAACCAAGTTCAGTACTCAGCGGAGGTTCGATCTAGGATCTCCTCACACAAGAGGTGGCATTCCGGATAGGCATAACCTATCTTTCCAGCCATGCCTTTCTATATACTCATTGGTTGATAATTCATGCACATAAAATGAATGCAAATATCTAAAATATCATACGCCTGCAAAGATTGATCCTAAGCATTCATCTAGATGAAGTAATGAGGATAAATGCAATCACACAGTGAACAAAATGGTTTTCAAGGTTGTTCGATCTCAAGCTTGAGATCTATGTCCACCCCTTACTCAAATGAGTAAGGCTTCCGCTAACAAAGATCTTGGAAATCTACTGATCTACAGCTTCGGGGATGAAATCCGTACAATCTACTGAGCTTCTCTCCCACTCGCTTGACGTACATACAGTGGTCTTCTTTAATCATCTTCAAATCATATGAGAGGATTGCCTTATGAAATTTTAAATACCACTGTCTAAATGACTGTTTCAAGCCATATATCAAGCGTTTAAGGTGGTAAACTTTTTGCTCTTCACCTTTAACCTCAAAGCCTTCTGGCTGGAGCATATAAAACTCATCATTTAGTTCTCCATTGAGAAATGCAGTCTTTACATCCATTTGGAACAATTCCAAATCAAGATGCACGACAATAGCCAGAACCAGGCGAATGGATGAAAATCTCACGACTGGTGAGAATGTTTCATCATAGTCTATACCCTCTTTTTGGGCATAACCCTTCGCCACTAATCGTGCTTTATATTTTTCTATAGCCCCATCAGCCTTGCACTTAAGCTTGAAAATCCACTTATTTTCAATAGCTTTATGCCCAAGCGGGAGTTCCACCAACTCCCAGACTTCATTCTGCGTCATAGACTTAATTTCATCTTGCATAGCAGCTTTCCACTCTTTCCTAGATAAGGATGCAAAAGCTTCCTGAACAGATCGGGGCTCTGCATCATCCACGGGCTCACAAATAACTGCCTCATCTTCAATTTCAAAGAATCGACAAGGTACAAGCCTACGCTTGCTGCGACGTAATGAGTTTTGATTTTCTAGTGGTTCCATTGGTGCACTCCTACTGGACGCACTCCCACTAGGCTGATCATCCCTACTATCTTTAGCAGACACAGGCTCAAGAACGCATTCCCTCCCTACGTTAGGAGATGGTGGGAGATCAGATGGTTCTTTCAACTCATGGAGATCAAGACTCTTTTCACTGTCACCAATGCTAGAAAAAAAATTTTCTAATAAGACAACATCTCAGACCTCTCGCTCTATCAATCCTCCTTCTGCACGCTGTCCATACATGAATGACATAACCCACAGAGCTCTCTGGATATCTAATGAAGATAGACTTTTGAGCTCTAGGGCCAAGTTTCCCAAACTTATTTGATATGTCACAGACATATCCCGCTGACCCCCATGACCGTAAATTATTTAAATTGGGCTTATGGCCATGCCACAACTCATATGGGATAGAAGGAACTGACTGTGAAAGCACACGGTTCAAGATGTAGGTAGCAGTTAACAAAGTATCTCCCCAAACAGAGATAGGAAGATTCGCATGCGCCATCATTGATCGAACCATATCTAACAATGTTCTATTCCTTCGCTCAGCAACACCATTTTGTTGTGGCGTATAAGGAATAGTAAGTTACCGCCGAATACCTTTTTCATATTTCTTTACGTTCCTCACAATCCCCTCTCTCACCCATAAAATCCCCAGCTCCCAAATCCACCATCTCTCCTCTGGTAAAATCAAGTTCTTAGGCAGATCTTGATCTGCCCACTCGATTTGTAGATCTCTGAAAGAGCTTCGCAACGGTGCCAATCCCACGTCAATCTGACTCCAGATCTGGTCGTAGCAGGCATTTTCGCCGTGTCACGTAGGTCTATCCTGAGACAGGCCAGTAGAAAGAGGAGCCAAAAGTAAATCTTTAAGAAATATGTCGGTGCAGATTCAACGACTGCCACTCCCGGGGGTCGACTACGAAACCTCTGCCTTCATCCCAGTGGATCGCCGCCTTTAGAAGCCCGCCAGAGATTGACATCCCTTTGGACGTCCGTGTTTACTATCCTGCCAATCATCAAGTCACAGAATCGAAGCCGCAGCGTGCAACCACTCGGGGCCCACTGCCTTGCTACCCGCCAACCCAAGTTCAGTGCTCCAAGCATTATTATGTAGCCCTTTACCTCCCTGCGTGGAGTGGGCAAATAAAAGCACCGTTGTAATTAACTTTTATTATTGTACCGGGAGTTATGGAACTTGGCCGGGATCATCTTCCCCACCCCCGGAGCATGGAGGTACGTTTTCGCCTCCTTGTTTGTCGCATTTGCTTATTTCGTATCTGTTTTCTTGTCACTGCTTGAGTGATAGGTTAATCTAGCTCGTTAAAGTATTTCAATCACTGCTGCGAGAGAGTGAGTGTGACTCGTCTCGTGACTCGATTTGAGCACGGAAGAGCTGAGTACCCTTGACTCGCTGTCGATTCCTCAACCGCGCCATCCATACGCTTCCCTCGCTGGGACGATCGCGAGCTTGCCTAGAGTCTCAGGTCTTGCATCAAATTGGTGTGAGTCTTCGCGTCGTCATCCCACATCAAAATGGTGTTAGTAGGAGGGCAGATTATACCTATCTGTGAGGTGGTCATTGACCTAAGTTCTCTGCCAAGTACTAAGGCAAATTGACTCATGGAGTCAAGGGGATATTCCTTCTTTGGCATTGTCTAATTCCTTTTGGTGCATTGAGTCAAATTGTGAGGGGGAGTTGTCTATTTTCTGGAGTCAATCAGACTACTGTGTTCATTTAGATTCTTATACAGTCTTTTCATAGAATCCTAAAACTCAGAATTCTCTTAAACACCGTAAAGTATGCTAACTGAATGATTAGCCAAAAAGTTTCAGTTTTATGATCTTGTAAAGAATAAACTAAATGACTCTGAAGAATATCTTCTTCCAAGAACAATGAGACGGCCCCTATAGTGCCCCTGGAAGTGCCGTTTTGCAAGTTCGGCCAGCACATTCGTTTATGTTAACTTTTGCTTTAACGCGCGAGCGCGCGCGAGGCACCTTTGTCACTCGTTCGGACCGACATAAACGCATAAAGACATAACAGCGGGCTAGTAGCCTGTAAATGCTAGGGTTGATCCTATGCTATTGACCTATGTCTGCCTATGTCATTTGACCTATTTCGCGGGGCGCGCGAGCGTAAATGCTACCTGCATATTACTACGTGCGCTCGCGCGCGAGGTTTGCAGGATTTGGCGTCCCGGCGTATGCTGCCCGGAGCAGCCCCCGGAGGTCCTCATGCTCGTCTGCCGAATAGGCGTCTACTCAATCTACATGTGCTCGGTGGAGGGCCGCTTCGTCTACGTCGCTCAGACCGAGGACGAGACGCAGCACTTCTCCGCACGAGAGATTCAGCTGATCGTCGACTGGTGCGTCGCTCGCGCGATCGAGGGCAACGGGCACTAGCGCGCATCGCGCGTCCCGTGCTAAGCTGACCCGGTCGTCAGCAGAGGAGAAGCGAGTGCCCGTCATCAACGTCAGTCTGGACATCGAGACGCTGTCTACGCACAAGAACGCCGTCGTGCTCAGCATCGGTGCGGTCGCGTTCGACGCAAGCTTTCCGTCTGAGATCGAGCCAAGGACATTCGTCGCGACACTCGGAGTCGCCGAGCAGATCGAGATTGGGCGTCACGTCGATCAGTCGACGCTGGACTTCTGGGCCGAGCAGCCCTCGGAGCTGCTCACGGCTCAGCTTCGCAACTGGAAGCGGGGGGACGTCGCGATCATCGACCTCGACGACTGGCTGATGCGACTGCGCGCCGACGGCGAGACTGATCGAGTAGTCGTATGGACCAACGGTCCGTCGTTCGACGGCGCAATTCTCGAGTCGTTGTGCGAGAACTACGCGATCGAGTGCCCCGTTGGGTTTCGGGACTGGCGCGACGTTCGTACCATTCGTCAGCTCGCTGGCGACGTCGACGTGCCGAAGCCGAAGATCCCGCACGACCCGCTTCAGGACGCGATCTACCAGGCGCAGGTCGTCGTCGCGTGCGCGAGGAAGCTCGGGGTGGACTTGAGTGCCTAGAGGTACGCGCTGGACCCCGGCGGAGGTCGATGCGATGACGAGACTGCGCGCGCTCGGAAGAACGGTCGACGAGATCGGAGAGCAGATCGGAAAGACGAAGAACGCCGTGGCGCGCAAGCTGCAGGAACTGCGCAGAGCCGGAGTACCAGTACCAGCGGGCCGGAGACCGTGGGTCTTCCGAACTACTTGGGGCTCGTGTTTGTCTACGTACTTCAAGTCGATGGTGAAGCCCAGAAGACTGCCATGGTAGAAGCCGCAAATATATCAGAAAACAAGAAGCCGTGGAAGATGGTTATTTCACCCACTATCATTCCATGCTATGTCCATCACTTGGACAGAAGGGCCACTACACCTGTCGTTGTTGGCGGAAAGAAGAAGAACTACCGGAGGAGCCGGAATGTTGCACCTCGAGGGCATTTGTCAACTTCAGGAAAATCTATGCTGATAGGAGGGATGCGGGTGTACCTCAATGGTCGCCCAGCTGAGGCCCTGTTGGATCGCATCGTTCCAGCGGTCCCCACCAACAACAAATTCCAAGTTCTGGCCACCAGGAGAGCCAACATGGAGAGAGAAGAAAAGAAGTCACTGGCACCTAAGCCGGCAAGATTCAAGTAGATATGGGTGCCTAAGAAAGTCCGGGGCTTAGCACTAGCCCCTGAGAAGGAAGAAGTTGCTGTCATGCACCCTAGGAGAGGGGGCAAGAAAGTTCAAGTGAGGAAAGAAGAAGTAGAAGAGGAAGTCATTCCAATGGCTGCTCCCTACAAGCCAAGGGCATGCGCCAGGCAGGCAGACGTGTTTTGGTATCCCCGAAAGATATATCAAGCTGCTCAGATGACAAGGCTGGCCTATCAACCGAAGACACAGGAGTGACTGATGCCTCAAGTTGACCCCCAGATGCATAGTCAAGAAGAAATGGACAGGGTAGTCCAAGACTATTTTCACTGCTTAGGGAATTCATCCCTAGGACAGCAAAGACTGTTCCGCGCCATGGGCGCCACTGAAGAAGAAGAAGACAATAAAGATGAGACAATGCCAGGAGTCTCATGCTCGGGCTCCAATGAATTTGAAGATGGCCAAAGGGCTGGATGTTCGAAGGATGCCCCGCAGAGGGGAGGAGGAAGAAGCAAAGTGTCTGTGTTTGATCGGCTGACCTTCCATGGTCACGCCTGGAGAAGGGTTTGGAGGCAAAAAGGAAAACTGTAGATCTTTGCCTGTAATATGGCAGGAATTGCTGGAAGTTATGGTGCTTTGCCTGACCAGTCTGAAGAGATCCTTAGGTTAGCTCAAAGGCCCGGACCTATAACAAGATGGGTCTAGGCAGCCAAAGAAAGGTTTGCAGCACCTGATGATTTGTCGAAGATCACCACTTTGACTATAAATGTGGTGACTTTCGAAGAAGAAGATGTGTCACTCAAAAACCCGACTGAGGGGACATCTAGCCAGATGACAGAGGAGATGCCTTGTGGAGTGATCGTGGAGCGTGCTAGCGTGGATGATGGAGCATGGCGTTGGCGCGATCCCTTAGTGGATTCAAAGCCAGCGTGGTTTGATCGTCGTGACGATTTCGACGTGGTTTAGTCACTTCGACGCGCGAGAACTTCGATGGAGGTAGGGAGATGGATCATCTACTTCTCTTTTACATTCCCTCACGATTTGGAGCAGAACGGTGCGAGTATGAGTAGGTTTTACTTCATTTAGGGCAAAGTAAGCTTTGGGGTGCGTGAGACGGGTTCGCCATTTTCGGCGACGGTTTCTTGCTAGATTAGCATCATTGGAACCCCTGGCATGTTAGCATTCCATTCCCGCTAGTTTCATCGCGATTAGTTGTCATTTGAGACCGGTAGGAGTCTGGGAACCCATGCGACTCGTGTGGGGTCGAATCGGTGGAATCACCCGTTTCTTGTAGTTTATGCGTCTATTTGATCCCTTCCGGACTGTGGAAGGTTAATATCACCATTAGGATTGTTTCCCCTTCGTTTTAGGGCAAACGGGTCATGGAAAGGTCGAGTTTCGATCAATCCCCTATTTTTCCCGCCGTAATATCTTAGCGGTCCTTCTAGTGACCATTCACGTACCTTAAGCGGTCCAGTATGCGACCATTTTTCTTATGTCGGTTGAGGTCTTCGCAGTCATGCGATAGATCATTTTCCCTAGCTAGCGACCTATTGATGGACCGTTAAGCCCTGTCAAGTGGCCCATTAGGAGACCGCTAGATGGTATTGATTAGTTGATTTGGCTAAGCGGTGTTATGATAGACCGTATGGCTTGCCTTAGCGGCCCATTAGTAGACCGCCAAGCTTTGCGTGGTATTCGGTCAATGATTTTTGGTCAGTTTGGGCTAGCCGTCTAGCTCCGACCATTTGTAATCTTTAGCGGCCCATTAGTAGACCGCTAAGCTCCGTTTGACTTCAGTCAATATTTTAGGTTGGTTCGAGTTGTGTCCTTAGCGGCCCATTGGTAGACCGCTAAGTTCTGTAAGCGGGCTACATTAGACAGTTTGGTGGTTTGACTGGTTAAGTCTGTTCGAGAGTTGACTGGGTCTAGCGGCCTAGTCTATGACTGGCATAGTCACCTCGCGACCCTTTCTATGACCGCCAAGTGTCTCTGTTCTCTGTGTGGGGTTAGCGGCCCTTTGGCTAACTGCTTGGCTTACCTAGCAGTCAAGTGATCGACTGCTTATCCCCAGAGTGCTGTTTTCCCGATGTTTTGACATCCAATTGTCTTGGCTTAACCTTGTGGTTTGCCCGTGTTGGGGCAGTACAAGCAAGCAGAACCACCAAGAACACAAGCGGCGGAGGATGACAACACTCTGGGCAAAGTAACACATTATTCAACTGCTAGGGGGAAACCCAATAGTCAAGAGGCGACTACTACGCAACCAGAGACAAGGACAGTGGTAGCTTCTAGATAAAATCATTAGGGTACTGCCACAATCTAGGAGAAGACCACACCTAGTCACCTAACCGACCAATCCAGACAGCCACCGACAGACAACACCGCCCTAAACAGGGACCTAAGACAAACGGACGCACGACACCACAAACAACCGGCCGACATGGCCAACAGGACTATAATGCACCAGCAGAGGGGCGCTATACCCACATAACGCACCACAATAGGGGCGCCATGCCAACCGGACAAAAACTACAACAAGCAGTATAATGCACCAGCACAGGGGCGTTACACCAGCATAACGCACCACCGCAGGGGCGTTATGTGCAACAGACCCAACATCACGCTCAGACGATATAATGCACCTACATAGGGGCGTCATACCGACATAACGCACCGCACATGGGGCGTTATGCTCAAAAGACCAACGCAACGTATAACGGAGCACCATCGTCATGTTATACAGGCATAACGCACATGGGGAGATGCGTTATACTCAACCAGACACCAAAACAAGTAGCCATAAGCCATAAGCATATAACGGACCAAAGCCTGTCCGTCACAGCAACACGACGCACTAGGTGAGGCGCGTTATGCCAACCCCTCAACCCAGCCAAAGCCACGGTCAGGGAACCATAACGGATCTACACCTGTGCATCATCTAATACATGACGCATTGGGAGAAGTCTGTTATGCAAACCGACTGACCCGGTCTTCGAGGCAGGCACGATCAACGAGTGATCTGACATGTCAGATCCTCGAAATCCACCAACCATAACGCACCTGGGCAGGGGCGTTATGTCCCACATAACGGACAGGAGTTGGTCCATTATGCTCCAAAGCCTACGAAGACTAAAAACGGCACGCGATGCATAGCGGTCTATCGCGGGACCGTTATGCTGCATGGCAGTCTCTGGTAGGACCGTCATGCCAACCCGATGGTGAAAACGGTGGAATGGCCAGTTCGGCCTGTTCCACGCCCCATGCACGCCGAAGTACAGGGGAAATGCACCCATTCAATGGGGAATCCTTCCAGGATTCCAAAGACACCACATGCACACACCGAAACACATTAAAATGTGAGATCCGGGCGATTTAGACAAATCGACCCAAAACGAGTCATGGGGGTTCCCGGGCTCCTACCGGCCCCAAATGTTGCGACATGCGCCTGGATGAGGAGGATCCCTATTTATAGGAAAATAAGGACTCCAGAAGGCTTGGCGCGTGGGAAACATGTTCCCGCCCAAAAGAGCTTCTGGAAGAAACTCAGCAACGTGTCAAAAGTGGAGGTTGTGACGATCCACGTGGCAGAATGTTATTTCTGCTTCCTGCCTTAGATTATGTGCTAATAATCTGATTCTTTAAGTTCCATGTGAGATAGTTGCCTTTATGCCACCCAGGTATTCGGTCCTGGTTGCTTAAGCCTTTTCATACATAAATCCCTGTCAGTAAAATGGAAGACATTTCATCAAACACCTTGTCATCATAAGTGGATATTCAATATGCATCGACCTTTGAAAGAGACACATGTGCTTTGACCTTGATGAACACTAGAAACATAAATGAGCATCGACTTAGATTGACATCATGCATATATGTGCACTGACCTTGCATGCCACAATGAACATGTGCTTCGATCTTAATGCACCATGCGTATACCTTAAAGGTGCATGTGCTCCGACTTGAGTGCATGGTATGCTCTAACCTTCAAAATGCATGTACACTGACTTGAATTCCAAATATGCATGGACCCTAAAATGTGCACAGACCAGAAGACTGCATGTGCGAAGACCTTACAAGGCATGTTAAGAAATGTGCATCGACCTTGTAGACAGTACTACAAAATGTGCATCGACCTGATGATGCAACATGCCTACATGTGCACTGACTACAGTAAGGTGCTCTGACCTTATAATATACACTAGCACGTATGCTCAGACTTGTATGTGCTATATAACATAATGTGCTCAGACCTTAGAATGCGAGATGTAAATGTGCACAGACCTTAGAAGGCACGATACAAAAATGTGTATCGACCTTAATATGTTTAAGGCAAAATGTGCATCGATCTTAGTATGACTAAGGTGAGATGTGCATCGACCTTAGTATGACTAAGGTGAGATGCGCATCGACCTGCTAAGGCCAGTGGCATATATGCATCGACCTTTGTGCAATGAAATAAACATGCACCGACTTGCATTTGCCTTGATACGCAGCATGCATCAACCTTATAAGTAGGCAAACAGTACATGCATCAATCTTATAAGCAGGCAAACAGTACATGCATCGACCTATCATCTTACACGTGCATATATGCACTAACCTTAATATGCAATATGTACATACTAGCATTGACCTTAGTATGTGCAGGGTCTATCACATGCATCGATCTTATACGCATCAAACTAAGATATGCATCAACCATACCTAATAAGGAAAGATATATGCACACAGGCGCTACATCTTATACCAACCTGTAGTTCTGTCAAACACAATATCAGATGCTAAGCATGCACACAGACGGACTCAGGTTCTACTCACAGAGTAACCTCCTCAGTGAATAACTTGGTTAAGAGCTGGTGAAGAACAGAAGACAATTTTTTAAATCAATGACTGAAAGATTGCGGAACCCTTTTTCAGATCGGATTCTTGAAAGGGAATTGAATACACAGCACTCTACCAAGAATATGACTAGCTAATGGAAGGCGATAGACCCAATCTTACCAGTCCTATGCATTCATCTATCAACGGACTGAAACCATAGGTCTAATGCAAATATCAGAGTTATGCTCTCAAAAATGAACTAGCAAATATCACTCTGATGAACCAAAAGCTCAATTAACCAAGTGAAGTACTTGGCGAAGGTTCTCCTCGCGCAAGAGATGACATTTTAGATAGGCCTGACCTATCCTTCCTGTCACGCCTTTTGATATACTCATAGGTTGACGAAACTCTCAGATCATTAGTCAGTAATTGCAATCAGAATTAAGCACTTAAAGAATAACGATCCTAGTCATGCATCTAGCGAAGTAAAACATGGACAAACAATCACACACGATGCACAAGGAGTTTTTAGATGGTTTGGTCTACTACCACAGACCTACGTCCATCCCACACTCAGATCTGAGTGTGGCTTCTGCTGACTAACAGCTTGAACCGCTGAGCATCACAGCTTGCTTACAACTGAGCATCACAGCTTGCTTCCACTGCGCACCACAGCTTGCGTCCGCTGAGCATCACAGCTTGCTTACCAGAGGAACCAATCCTCTGCAACACTGACACACAGCTTGAAGTTCAAACAAGATAAAAATGGAAAACAAAAACAATGATGAAACAAAGAACAGCTAGAACTGAAATACTAAAATGTAGCTCTCGCAGGAGCAAATCTGGCTTGGATCTGATCTAAAGGCCAGTGAATGATCTTCAGGAAGCTTCTATTTTTTCTCCTCGAGATTGCTAAGAATTCACGATCTCCTACTTCTTCTTCTCTCTCTCACTATCTCACTTTTCTCTCTCAGAATTACAGCACTCTATTTTCCCTTCCCAAAATCCTCTCACGAACTCACGAACTCTTATCTTCCTTGGATTCTCTTCTTCTCTCTCACTTCCTCCCACTACCTTTTTTTTTTCTCACGATTTTGATCGTAGGAGAGGCTTTTATAGGGCTTCAGGCTTGGGTCCCACGATGATGCGGGACGACTCTGAGACTCGAGATGTGGACATGATCCTATGACCTAGATGACCTTGGCTATGCTGCCAGAAGAAACACCACGACAATGCTGTCATGGAGGCCTGTCCTCATTGACAAAGGCCCAGCTCAAGGCCACGTGGTTCGGGGAAGCAGAACCCTGCACGAGGCATGGGTGAAACCTCGGTAAGCCTACCAGGAACCCTCGACCTCGGTGTCAGGAAGACACTCAGAAACCACTCGAGGAACCATGAAGAAACTCGTCTCGAGTCACAAGAGTCTCGTCACGTGGCAGGAGTATTGCCCACTAAAAGGTAGGCTGGATGCGTCCCCTGATGACTTAGTCCACGCCTCGGGTGTCTCCCTACTAGCCCTATGTAAAAATGGAGACACTGTACTAGTAACCACAAAACAAGGGTCTAGTCGGGGTCATGCTCATCAACACGCATCCATAGTCTCCGACCACGTGTGCATGCATTGACTGACTGCACTACGTTAGGACCTCTAGTTGGTTTTCCTCCTGGTCCGGACTCGAGCCGCTACAGGGGAAGCCCTACGGCAACCAGCCTAAAAATTATCTCTCCCGGGTGTAGCTCTCCACCTATTCCCAGGTGGGTTGGCACACGCGTGCCCAGTCAACTACGACTAGTGGGCGCCACTAAGCAGATGACTCTCGATGGAAACCATCGAAATATGGACAGGCTATGCACAAGCCTGTCATATCTAGCTCGAAACACGGGTCGATGCCACCGGACTCTAGGCAGTCCACTAGACCTATTAAATCCAACGGCCCTTGAGTCACGAGTCAGGCCAAGGCCGTCATACAGGATAGCTCTATGCCATCAATTTGGCCTATCCTTAGGTCAAAAACCATGGTTCAGATAATTATTAGAGCAGCTCACAAGCCACTGAGTTTATTCCCTATCCAAGGAAAACTCGAGAAACCTCCAGCCCCAGGCTGGATGACTGAACATACAACTCACGAGCCATACGCATGGCCCACATGAAAATCGCTTTCCAGTGGAGCTAACATAGTGCGAGAATGGCCCTCCGCACTCATGCCGGTACACGGCGACTCGATCAAGCGTAACACAGAAGCCCGGAACACAAGAGGGTCACTCGGACCCTAAAAACTCATGGGCATGTTAATCGAGATAATACGGTACCTCTGGATACTAATGAGTATCATATTTCATACCACAATGTGCATTACATACATTACTTTTGAGCACTTAATGAGCATAGTTGTGCACTAAAATGATTAAACCTCATTCTCACAATCAATTTGAGTCTGCATGCAATTAACCATCATTTTGAGTCAAAATGACAATGTGAGATACAGTTAAGGCATATGATCGAGCGTCTGCAAGGCACGTGGCCTACTGTCTCCTTCCTCACGTGATCTTTAAGTCACGCTTAAAGCATGAGCTCGTGGGGGATAACAGAGTCAATGATTGGCACGTGATCCTAAGGGACAATATCTCTGACATTCTGCCATGTGGATCAACGCTCCAATCTATTCTTGACATGTGGCTTTTCTGGAAAAGGCTGGATGTGCCCTACACACGCCGGACACGTGAGCTCATGGGAACCCTGCCTTCAGCCTTATAAGAAGGCCGCTCCTACGATCAAATGTGGTTTACCCCCCAGTGTAGAAGAAGGGCAAGAGAAGCTCAAGAGAAGAAAAGCAGAGAAGAGTCCAGAAGGAGAAGAGAAGAGAGAGCGAGAGAGAGAGCTCCACTTTCTGAAAGCAAACAGAGTATCGTAAGAGAGAGAGTGAGAAGGAGAAGAAGAGTGAGCAGTTGTCTCTTCCTGACCTCTGGATCAAATCTAGGGTTAGTTTGCTCTATTTGAAGAGCTACATTCTCCATCTTTCATCCGTGTGTTTCTTTCATTTCTTTAGTTTTCTTTTCGAAACCATTGTAAGTTGTGAATCAGCAGAGCTAAGTTGTATTGCTCAGCGGGCGAGGTTGTTCCTCAGACAGCAAGCTGTGAGGCTTAGTGGTTGTAGGGATTTCTATCCCCGAAGCTGTGGATCAGTGGCACTCAAGCTGTGTGGTAGCAGGAAGCCTTACTCAGTTGAGTAAGGGGTGGACATAGATCTCTGGGTAGAGATCGAACCACCTCAAAAATAGTTGTCTCCTGTGTGATTGCTTGTGTGTCTTCTCCTTGGTAGATGAATGCTTAGGCTCGCCTAAATGATTTGGCAAGGTTTGATTAGCTAATCGTTCATCTGCTGTTATCTTCTGCTTGTTTTCGTCTTGCATCTTTGATCTAGTCTCTATTGGTGGTCGGCTTAACATGCTCTTGGATCATCTTTCTTCTGAATCCGTGTGCGAGTCCATAGCAGTTCCTTCTATTTCCACACTAGTTATTTTAAACTACTTTTTGGCTTATATTATTTGGGCTGGATCTATTCACCCCCCCTCTAGATCCGTTCATCACACCCTTCAACATTCATCATCCAACGTCACATAGACGGCAATGAGGAACGCATCGAGGCACGCATTACTCGGGTAGTTGCTACCCTCCTCTCCGAGATGGGGATTTTGACTCAGGGAGCACCCTCGAGCACAGCACAGCCCTGTCATGTGAGTACTTAATTCAACTTTTAATTTCATAGACTTTAGAGTTATAACCTAAGGATCTGGGATGCCCGATTCGACGGGCGGCCAGCACGCCGAGGGCGTGGGGTGTAGGGCCACTCTCACAACTCACTCCACGGTGGCACTCGATTAGGTACATTACAGACTGGGCACTCTCTTACTGCCGATGACACTAAGATGCAATACTAATTAAGCAAAGGAAACCAGCAAAGAGAAGTGTTCCGAAGCTCACCTAGTCAGAGTGAAGACGCCGATCCCGGCTAGAGACAAAGGCGAGCGGGGAGGCATGGGTACGTACCCGCACACCGCATCGATGTAGCTTCGGATGGCGACCTGCTAATACACTCACTACACCTCACGCAGGAGGGGGATCTCGGGATGGGATTAACTTGAATTACAACCAAAACTACCTCCTCGCAGGGAGGGACACTAAGCCGGCCAGGCGGGGTAGGGGAGAGCTTAAATGAAACCAAACCGGTGAGCGATGTCGATTCTGTCTGTCTTTAGGAATGGGGGACAGGTAGTCGGAGTTGTTGTTGCTGCAGCCACTAACGATTTTTTCCAGAGACGAAACTAGTGGGAGGGTCTTCGTAACTGGACCAGGATGACGGCTGATTTTTGCAGAATTCTTCGGTCGCTGGATCCGGTCGGGGGCTGGCCACAAGCAGGGCCCTGGGTTTCTGGTTCAATCAACAAAGGTACTCAGCAGCAGGAAGAAGAGGCCGCCACGAGCCCTGCTAGACTTGGATTTGAGCGAGGCTAGAGTCGTTGGAGCCGTCCTCGAGTCCTCTTCGAAATGGCACTAGTGGGAATGCCGGCGGTGATTGGAGATGACCGGAGCAGCCAGAAAGGTGGGCGGGGGTCTGTTCAATCTAAGAATGGTCAAAATAGAGCACCTGAGGGAGAAAATTAAGAAAATGCTCTTCCAGATGCCGAACGGGATGTCGCTTTTTGTTGATGGAATAAGACTTGTGGTAGAAGCTCTCAGACAAGTGGCACCTCCAGAAGCTGAGGGATGCGGCCGTGGGAGCTCCAAGAAGTTGCCTTAGGTTGCTAGTCAGACCAATCCTACGCAATCGGAGAAGAGCGGCTCTCCCAGGCAGCTCGGAGCTCAGATGGAGGCGAAACCACCTTGCTTGGAAAGCTCTTTGGATGACCTTTCCAGAGGTATATGACTTACCACTGGACTCCTTGCAGGGACGACGAGGGAGGCCCTGCAACTGGGACCTCTACTGCCAGCAAACAGGGAACTGTGGGTGGAAGATGATAGGTGGGAAATGGGGTAGATGGGAGGGGGAATGGGGTGGATGGGTGTGGGGGTGTCCCCCTTATCTTTCTTTATGTTGATGCTAACCCCACATCAACGATAAAATTCACACTTTTTAGTGAACAGCTTCGCGCCTAAGTCGCCGCACACTAACATCAATCCGCACCTTCTGTACGGATAGATGATGAAACCTTATCTTCCTTCACGTTGACGTTAAACCTTGCATCAACAATGAGCACGTTTGCATAATTAAAAAAAATGGGGTTTAAAATAGAGGTGTCTCGCCAGACTTGTTCAGACATCCTAGACAAGGGCAAAAAGGGCTATAACCCAATTACGGCGAAAATTTGAAAGGGCGCCACAGGTAAAATCGGGTCCCCTACCACGTGAAAACCCGAAAGGGCCCGTGGACAAAAACAAGAGGGGGCTGGCTCCGGTGAAAACCTGAAAGGGCACTGGAGTCAGTAATGTGGTAATAAAAATATATGTTGCATATCTCTCTCAACAACCTCAAGTCCCACCAATGTTAAAACCTATCCGGGGTAGACCTTACGTCTATTCTGATAAAATTTATACATCTCCTTGTATCGGTATAAACCCAATATCAATGATGAAACTTCTGTTAATCGTTTGGCACATCGCCTCGATCAATGATAAAACTCACCCGGAATAGACCTTACGTCTATTCTGATGAAACTTATACATCTCCTTGCATCGATATAAACCCAATATCGATGATGAAACTTCCGCTGATCATTTGGCACATCGCCTCGATTAATGATGAAACCTACCCGGAATAGACCTTATGTCTATTCTGATGAAAGTTATACGTCCCCTTGCATCGGTATAAACCCAATATCGATGATGAAATTTCCACTGATCATTTGGCACATCGCCGCGATCAATGATGAAACTTATCCGGAATAGACCTTACGTCTATTCTGATGAAACTTATACATCTCCTTGCATCGGTATAAGCCCAATATCGATGATGAAACTTCTACTGATCATTTGGCATATCGTCTCGATCAATGCTAAAACCTATCCAAGGTAGACCTTACGTCTACCCCCATGAAACTTATCAAATTCCTTGCATCGGTATAAGCCCAATATCGATGATGAAACTTCCGCTGATCGTTTGGCACATTGCCTTGATCAATGCTAAAACCTATCCAATGTAGACCTTACATCTACCCTAATAAAACTTATCAAATTCCTTGCATCGGTATAAACCCAATATCGATGATGAAACTTCCGCTGATCGTTTGGCACATCGCCTCTATCAATGATGAAACCTTACCCTAATAGACCTTCCGTCTATTCTGATGAAACCTACTAAAATTTCTTGCATCTCCCAAAGAGGCCGCTGGCGAGAACAGAAGGCACCCGATCGCCATGACCACCAGGCCCGTCACGATGCCGCGCATGTAGCCGATGCGCGAAAGCAGGATCCCCGCCGGCACTGAGACGATCAGATAGGCGATGAAAAAGGCGAACTGGGCCAGCATCGCCTCGGCGTAACTCAGCGCGAACAGGCCCTTCAGCTTCGGGATCAGGGCGTCGTTCAAGACCGTGGCGAAGCCCCAGAGGAAGAACAGGGTCACCACAAACGGGATCAACCGGCCGGCCCCTCCTTCCGCCCGGGCCTGATCTGCCTCTTCAAGCACGCCATCGGTCGGCGGCGGAACGGCCTGCGCCATGTTTCCTCTCCAACTTCTACGCGGGAACCATGGGCTGGCTCTCCACGATCGGCTGCAGCAGAAGCGCCTCCGCGCCTACGCCAGGCCGAAACCACCTCAATTCAGGCGATCACCGCAGGCCCAGAGGATCGCCGCACGACACCCCGTCTGCGATAGTGAAACAGAACCGTCTGTGCGTCGACCCACTATTGACAACGATGTCAAACCTTTCCTGCCCGAGGGACCGTCTAGGCGATCTCGCCCCACAAAGGTCAATCAACGCAGAGCTAGAACGAAATCTTCAGGTAGCGCTACCTCAAGAGGAGTGGCATCGTAACGGTCGGGTGCGTCCGACGACGTTCCCCAATGAGAGGAACGCCATGAATCGCAGATCCATGTTGGCAGGCGTCGCCGGCGCCGCAGCGGCCATGCTCCCCACCGCGCTATGGGCGGCAGACACCGGAAGGCTCAAGCAGGGCGCGGCGCGTGTCGTCTTTGGCCAACTACCCTTGGAGGATTGCTGCAAGCTGGCGGTTTCGATCGGCATCAAAGGCCTGGATTTCATCAGCGACCCGCGCGATTGGCCGCTGCTTCGCCGCTATGGCCTGACCATGTCTATGCTGCGCGCCGACTACGGCGGCGGCATTTCCATCGGCCGCTCCCCGAACGGGCCTTCGGGATGGAACGCCATCGGCCTGAAGTCGGCGCAGGGCGACTACCTGAAGACCATCCATGATCTGATCGACGTGGCCGCCCGGGAGCACTTCCCTAACGTCATCGTCCTGGCCGGCACGCGGGACGAAGTGACCTACGAGGAAGGCGCGGACAATGCGGTCGCCTTCCTCAATCAGATCAAGGCCCACGCCGAGGACAAGGGCGTCACCGTCTGCATGGAGATCCTCAATTCAACGGGGAACATGGGGCCGAAAAATTCCCTGTTCGACCATGCCCCTTGGGGATGGTCCGTCTGCCGGCGCGTGAACTCGCCGCGGGTCAAGATCCTCTATGACATCTGGCACGCCCAGTTGATGGACGGGAACATCGTCCAGACCCTTCGCGACAACATCCAGTGTCCCCCAGTAGGACGCTACTGCCAAGCAAGGGAGCCCATTTGAACTAGCTTAAAAATCCTAAACCGGGAACTGCCCCGCCACCACTCCCAGTTGGGCCGACACTCGAGGTCGTCAGGCTATGACTAGTGGTTCCATCACAAGGAAAGAGAAAGTAACTCTATTGGGATCTAAAAATATGCCATAGTTTCTAAAATAATTTAAACATGGGAAATATGCAACATGGAATGCATAAAGAAATGAACTTGCATAAATTTAAATTCTGTAGGAAATGGCGGTTGAATATTAGCCTGCCACAGTCTCTGGCAGTCGACGATTAGGCCGCTACAAGGACTAGAGCACTCCATTAATGGGCCACTAGGCTGCACCGCCAAACTATTTTCACCTATATTTAACGCTCTCTAGTGGTCCAAGGTTGGCCCGCCAAAGGCTCTCTAGAGGTTTTACGATAAACTGCTAGACCAACCGCCCTATTGGGTCAATGGTCGCCTAACCTAGTCGAAGGTCTATAGTGGTCGAAGGATCAGCCGCTAAGGGATAGTAGACGGTCCAATGATGGGCCGCTACAAAGCATGAAACACAGGGGCTATGGGCCACCAAGGTCCACCGCCTTACTGTTTCATAGAAATGGTCTCTGGTAGGACTGCCACCCTACTAGAGAGCCGAATCTGCGGGGATCATAACCAGATCCCCTCCCGATCGACCCAAATCGATGGGAAACTCATTTTTAACCTGTTCCCTGCCATTCCACCATCATTCCACAACATTTAAAAGCCTAAGAACAGAATGACGATGGCCATGGATGGATTAAAACATAAATACTATGTTCATGGCACGAAAACTAAAATGACGATATTCAGGCTTATGGAAGACATAAAGACTATGGGCATGATGGGGAAAATGCTCCTAACAAGCTCGGGTATCCATCCCCCTACTTCTATCCTGACAAAAACTGCGCTATGGTGCTGTGCAAGTCGAGGGTCACCGTGGCTCTCCTCGCCCCGTCCCGTCTCTGCACTCCGCGGTCCGTCTCGAAGTTGACGTCACCGCGCTCCTCGCATCACGAGCTTATCTTTGACGCCACCCACGCGTCCGTCCGCAACCCGATCTGGCCGCGCCACCAAGAGAGGGGGGAGAGTGATCGCATGTGTGTGTGTGTGTGTGTGTGGTGCATCCTGCGGTTGGAAAGGGGCCGCACATCTTTGGGCGGTTCTTCAACGGCCGTACAACCTCCCAGTGCTGGTCACAGGCGAGTGTCCTCTTTTTCTCAAGACTCGACGTGTCCATCACACACGGGGTCTTGAGTGGCGATCACAGGTTTTTCCTCACACCTTGCTTTCCGATTCTTAGTTGCCCTTCATTGTTCTCGTAGTTGTTTCTTTATTGTCTGGCCCGATCAAGCAAAGAGAGGAAAAGGTTACTTTTCCTACTAATAGCTCCCCTTTTTTGGCTATCACGGTGGGACACCTAGTGCCCATCGTGTTGGTGTTTTGCTAACCCCCCCTTTTCGTTCTCTGGTGTTTTGGTAGTTTTTTGTCTTGTCACAGTTGTCACAGGTTGCTAGTTGGAGGTTTCTGTTCCCTCCAGTACACCTCCTTGGCCAGTGCATGTCTCCAGCTGACATAACCCTTCACCGGTACACCCCTTTGGAGCTCAACCCCCTTTATTCCCCTTTACCAGCGTGTCCCTTCACCGGTACGCCTCCCTGGTACCTTACCCGGCACACCATCAAATCCCCTCACCGGTACACCTCCAGCCCCTTCAGCGGTACACCACCTCCCTCTCTCCCCCTTCGAGCATCCTTCGCTGGTACGCCATCTTTCTTCACCGGCATCATCCTGGCATACGTTTTTGGTTTTGTGTTAAGTGATTACACCGGGCTGCATATGACGGGCAGCCTTTTTGATATCGATCCCTTTGAAGGTCGCATCCTCAATCTCCGCCATCTTATCCTTCCTGCTATCACCTTGGGAATCAGGCCATTGGCAATTATTGTACAATTAACACGAAGTGCGATGCTGGATGTACTGGGGCAGGATTACATCCGTACGGCCTATGCAAAAGGGCTGGGCAGCACCGTTATCCTCTATAAACACGCTTTACGCAATGCGCTCAACCCCGTGATCACCGCAATCACCGGTTGGTTCGCTGAACTTTTGGCAGGCGCCTTCTTTGTGGAGTACATTATCTTTGCCTGATGAGTTGTGCCCAAAGATCTCCGACCTCCGTCCTGAGCCTCCAAAGCCGCTTACATAATAAGGCCAAGTTGAAGTCTCTAATATTCTTGATACCCACACCTCCAGTTGCCTTACTCTTGCAAAGTCTGCCGTAAGCTGTGTCATGCCATCCCTTGCGGTTGTTTTCACTACCATGCCAAAGGAATCTTGACTTAATGAAGTCCAGTTTCTTAGCCACCATTTTTGGAATTCTGAAAATGGAAAGGAAATAGATCGGCAAGTTGTCGAGTACAGATCTACATAACACCATACGACCTTCGTAGGAAAGAAGCTGAGCCTTCCATCCCATTAACCTGGACTCATATCTCTGCACAAAGGAGCAATCTTGGAGACGAAGGGAGGCCCGGATAGGAGAGAGAAAACTCCCCAATCTGACACCCAAAGATGGAAGTCACATGCCTAAGAGCTGACTCCTCCATGTTGATCCCTATGAGGTGGCTTTTGCCATAGGTCACCTTAAGTCCATTGATATCCTATACCATCTCTAATATCAATCTGGTATCAATCAATTGGTGCTCCTCATCAGCTAGGAAGAGAAATACTGGAGATGTGTGATGCTGCAACTGGCGTGATCGGCCTGGAACCCACTTATCACACTTGCTGCCTCTGCTCTCACCCATAGTCTACTCAAAATCTGAGCCACCAGGATGAGCAGAAGAGGAGATAGTGGATCCTCCTGACGAAGACCTCTCCCACTAGAGAAGTTGGAGAGTTGCCCATTGATGAGAGCTGCAAAGGAGTTGGAAGAGATACACTCTCAGTATCCAAGAGATCCAAGCGTGGGGGAAACCCATCATCTCAAGCACCTGAATGAGACAATTCCAGCTTACTCTGTCATAAGCCTTTTCAAATTTAGCTTGATAACCACACCTCATTTTCTCTGTTGCTTCATAGTGTACAAACATTCATGGGCAACTAAAAAATTCTCTTGGATGTGCCTCCCCCTAATGAAGGCCCCTAGTTGCCCACTGAATAAACCATCAATAACCTTCTCTAATGTATTGGCCAGCACCTTTGTGATGATTTTGTAAGTGATGTTCAACAAGTTAATGGGTCTAAAATCAGCCCACTCCTTCGCACCCTTCTTTTTTGAGATCAAAACCAAAAAGGTTTTGTTAATACCCCTCAAGTGAACCATGTCTTCATGGTATTCCCTCGTAGCATTAAGACGGTCCTCCTTAGCAATGTCCCAGCATTGCTAAAAGAAAATAATGGGAAAACCATCTGGCCCCGGAGCTTTGTAGCAAAACTTTTTTGTTGGAACCCTGGTTTTGATAATGACAATCTATGAATCATGTTGAGACCAAAATGCATAAAACTCTTCTGCACTGTCATATCACATTCTCACTATAGATGGCAAGAGTCGACATTTTTGTTCATACATGTCGCATTGTAAGGCCTGTGCACACACTATAGCAAGTCTGTGCACACTTTCTAGAATAAGCACATGCATACTAGGCATCGTCTAAGCATCTGTCTCATGCAAGTCTGCACATGCACTGTCTATTCTTGTTGAAGTCGGTTCATGTTTGCAAATGGCATATAAAGTCAGAGCAGGTTTACATTTACTTATGTTACAGTCTGTACAATTTTTGCCCTTCTGCGATATGAGGTCTGTGCAGTTTTTGCCTTGTGAAATGCAAGGTCGGTGCACTTATTTACTGCATGCATATGGAAGAATAAGTTGGTGCAAGTTTTGCACACGGTCGGTACACGTTCCTGTAGAACCTCATATGAGGTCAGTGCACATGCTCGTCTAAGTCGGTGCAGGTTTCTAGATGTCTAAGTTGGTGCAGATCTGCTTCTAAGGAAAACTAGGTCCGTGCATGTTGTCCTTGGCACAAACCAAGGTCAGTGCACTTCTATGCCGGTGCATGTCAGTTAGCATACTAGTCTGCATGTTGCACTATCGGTGCATGCTTTGTCCTTTCCATTCTCAGGTCAGTGCATACAAGGTCGGTGCACTTCATAGTCAGTGCATGTTTTGTAGAAACACATACATAGTCCGTGCAGGATTTGTTGTGGGCATACAAAGGTCAGCGCATGTTCACGTACAAGCATTTTTGGAGTCAGTGCACGTTATGTTTGACTGCCATTTAGGTCGGTCCAAGTTTTTGTATCATGCATTTGAAGGTCAGTGCACATTCCCTTTAGGCATAGCAAGGTCAATGCATACAAGGTTGCAAGTTGATGCATATTTGCCTTGCGCTCTCATAAAGGTCGGTGCATATCCCTACTTATTCATGTTAGGTCTGTGCACGTTTTGTATCGAGTATACCTAAGGTTAGTGCATATTCATTCTTATTCATATAGAAGGTCGGTGCATGTTTTGTTATCTGTATACTCAGGTCTGTGCATGTTGTGTCTCATGCATACAAGAATCTTTGCACACTCAACTATGTGCATATCCATAGTCTGTGCATAGGTTAAAGTCATGCATTCTTTGTGCATAGAAATGTCAGTGCACATCTCAGTGGTCTACATATATAGTTTGTGCTAGTTCAGTGTGCTTCATGAAATAAAGTCCGAGCTATTAAGTAAAAGTGCATAGGATTGAAGAGCAACTGTGTTCCCCGGCACAAAGAAGTATAAGTCAATCCACTTCACGGCTAATCCTAATCGTTTGCGTGCTTTTTGGATCCTGAAAGACAATGAGCAGAAAAAATGTCACAAAATAATTTAACTGTTTAGTAAGACTACTCACTGAAAGTAAATTAATGGAAAGAGATGGCACATGAAGCGTGGAGAAAAAGGTCAAGTGATCTGAGAATCTAATAGAACCTTTGCCAACAATAGCAACACGAGTACCATGAGCGATAATGACTTTATCTTGACTTGAAGATAAAGAATAAGAATGAAAGGAAGTAGGCATACCCATCATGTGGTCAGTAACACCAAAGTCGATCACCCAGGGATGTCTAGGGGATCAAGCAGTGGCTATCAAAGCAGCACCATATATACCTAACAGTAATGAAGAGAAGGGTGATGAAGAGGTGCTCTGAAGCTGTGCAAGAAGACACTAAAGTGTGACAATGTCTAAAGAGGAGAGAGTTGGTGTCGTTATAGTAGAGGTCCCATCAAAAATAGAGGCGCCGAGAGCAACAGAAAAGTGAGACACAACAACATTGTTTCGCGGCTTCTGTCCCCTCCTATTTGTTTTGAACTTTGCAAGCATCTTGCCAGGATATTTATCCCAGTAACAATTTGAGTCATACTCTGTGCGGCCACAATGTATAGATTTCTTGTCACCTCGCTTCTTATCGCCAGTGGAAGGAGGCCTACTAGTAACATTAGCCAGTGCAGAGTATTCTCCAACATCAGAGTGTGCAGGATTGACAAGTTTGCTACTCATGACTTGTCGTCATTGTTCTTCACTCAGAACTTTGAAGTAAATCTCTTCCAACGGGGAAGCTGGGTCCATGTTGAGGATCTGACCATGTAAGGCCTCATAATCTGAGTTTAGCCCACTCAAGAACTTCACAACCATGTCATCTTCTTGAAGTATCAGATAGGTTTGTTGATTAGCAAACAATGTCCACTTAGCTATATGATAGACATCTAATTCATTACAGTGAAGTTAAAGCGCAGAAGTAGGCTGTGACAGTAAGAAAACCCTACTTAACTCATACATGTTGTGGCTCAACTGAAACAGGTGAACTTTGTTCTTCTTGTGACCATAAACGCCAATTAAGGTCCCCCACATGTCTGCAACAACTGACTTATGTAAGCCGACGAATCCCAGGGCTGACAAAGTTGAGAAGCCACGGCATAACCACGTTGTTATCCCTCCCCCAAGCAGACAAGAGAGGGTCTAGAGGATCTGGCAACATAAAATTAATTTCTCTAAAAAAATTAAATCTGGGACCCGAGAAGCAGGATCCGAAGGGTCCGGGACATTACAGGCACCCTCAGCAACCTCTCTATTTAGCTCTCAGACACTTATGAAGTTAAGGCACCTGACTAGGTCGTGACCAACCTTAGGGACCTTAGGAACGGATGTGATAGGTGCAGGAGGAGAGGGAATGTGAAGTTTCCCTTCATTAGGAGTTCGGGGACTCCTGAACCTTGGGGATTCTAGTGCGGGTGGAGGTGGAGCTCTTTCCTGAGGTCACCTTTGGGGGTGCCAGGTACAACTGAATCTTCTTCTCATTGTGGGAGAAGGAACACTGATTGGATCGACAGAATGTAGTAAGGTCTACATCATAGATCCATGGTCGTCCTAGGATGATGCTACCGACCTTCATAGGCACTACATCGTATAAGATCTGTCCTTGGTAGGACTGAAATTAGTTGGAATGACACATGTAGTGGTGACTGGGATAGAAGTGTCGTCAACCCAAGTCACGTTGTATAGCTTAGGATGGGGTGCGTAGGTAGACCTAGACGGGAGGTAAAGTCTGAAGAGACTGCATTGATATAGCTCTAGTTGTCAAAGATCACTTTACAGGGTTGAGATTTCACCATGATGTAGGTTTGGAAGATGGAGGTTCGACGCCAGTCGTCCTCCTAGGGGTGTGCTAAGATGCAGCGAACTACACCTATTCTTCCCTAGCTAGAACTCTCGACGATATCTCCAACTTACATGTACTCGACATACGTGCCATCAAATCCTATGTCCATTTCCTCAAACCAGGCGATGAGGTCAGGATTTCGGCCTCATACTTCTCAACATCTTCTCCTTCCTAAGGTGGAACCTCCGCAGGCTGGGGGTCAGTGATGACCAAGGCTCAGGTGGGGTAATTGGTGGCGACATGCCCTAGGTTATGGCACCTAAAGCAACGAAACCCCTGAGACAGGGACTAGTTGTGAGGTGCTAGGAAGGACTCCCTTTCGTTTGTCATCTCTCCTATCGACTGGTGGAGTGTACTCCAACCTGGGCACAGTAGCAGGTGCAGGTAAGGGGTTTCTTATGACTGGGGTAGCAGGGGCAACAACTCGAAGTGAGGTAGTAGTAGGGACATAAGAAGTAGAGGGGCCGCGCCTCTCAGGGTAGTGGATCATGGGGTTTCGGGGCTCTGGTTGGTGGTAAGTGGAAACCCAAAGTAGGACCACTCTTTGAAACCGCTCAACGTCTCGAGCAACCTGGTAGGCATACTCGAGGGTGTTAACCTCTCGCAAGAAAAGCTGCATCTATAGCCACCTTATTCAAGGTGATGGAGATGCATAGCGGCATTAGGCGGGATTTCGGGGGTGCCAACTTTGACTCTGAAAAAGAAATGGTTTGCCCTTTTGTAATTATGGCCTAAGCTGATGGCAAACTGTCTACTGCCATGTCCTCGCTGACCATGACCTTCTGAAGAAAGGCCTTTAAAGCATCCTGGTGTAGCATAGATGGCTTAATCAACTCCAGAATTGAAATCTTGGCCGGCGTCCGGTCCAAGTGCTGCAATAAATCATACCTTGTGCCAGGTAGGGGTTCTGTTTCTTCTTGTTCATTTGTGGGTGAAGGAAATTGGGGGTTGGGTGCACCTGCACCGGTAGAAGGATAACTTCTCTGAAATAAATGCCCACTCCAAAGGGCAAGGTTCTACACTGGCACGGCATTGGATGGACTCCCGACTGGCCCAGTGGAGAAGGTGAAGGGAGTAGAAGTGGGGGTGATAATGGCAGAGGTTGGTCTGATAGGCCTTGGCGGGAGGATGACAGGTGAAGGTTTAGGTGAGGGAGTAATAGTGGAGGGTATAATGGGTGATGGAGCGAGGGTTGGTGAAGTAGTGGGCGATGGGGTAGCTACGATGAGGGATTTGGAGGGAATGGTGGACGTGGTGGAAGTTATGATGGTGGGCCGTATGATGGAGGGAATAGATGGCGGCCGGGGGTTGTTGTATGTGTGGTAGAGGGCCAATAGATGAGCGGGAGCCTCATCATCATAGGACCATCCAGCTTTCAGAGCTGGGCGGTGAACAATATTCACCTGAGCCAGTGTCGGTGGCTGAGGCTACAGAGTGGGCGGGTGGTTCGACATTGGATTCTGATGAATCCCTAACTCTTGTGGAGGCTGCTACTGCTGCTGGGGTTGTACTTACTGTGGCTACTACTATTGTGCCGACTGCTACGGCCTCAGCGCTTGTCTTCTTCTTTCTTTAATATCTTCAATCAACTTGTGCATTTGTGCCCAGTCAATTCTCTATCCATCATGCAAATCATAAACAAGATCACAGAACTGATAGCACCTCTCAATAGTGTGCTCAAGCTACCGATGGTATATGCAATATCTGGACTGGTCGGCGGTCGGATTCTAATTCAGGCATTTTGGAGGAAGCTGGAGATCACCCGTGTCCATAAGAGCAGAGAATATATCATGGAGCATTTCAGGAAGTAGAGGGTAATGGGCTCTTTTGGGACACGGGCGAGTAGGTGCATAGCCATTTGGTGGAGGGACATTGTAATACTATGGCAGCTGTTGCGGCTGTTTAATCAAAGGTGTTCCCTCGTATGGGGGATGTAAATGACGTCATGACCTTTATGGCATGGCGGGATTGGGTCTCGACCCGAACCACACAATCGTCTGACGAAGTCAGGTCGAGCGTGCCGTGGGCTCTTCGGAGCCCGAACAAATCGTCACATCAGTGACTGGCACGCCCACGCACTAAATAAACCAAATAAACACCCTAACAAATGAAACGAAACAATTGAACGAACCGTTTCAGTGCGTCTATAGCAACCACACGGCCAGGTGCTTTGTCGGCTCCAAACGCGGCAGTGGGCATCATGCTAGCAGGCACGGCAGGGCACGCGGGCAGGCGTGGGCGTGCTGGCAGGCGCGGGCAGGCGCGATAGGGCTGGCAGGGCACTCGTCGGTGCGCCCGTTCATGCACAGAGGGTGGAGGTGGCTCAGGCGAAGGTGGCTGCGGCGTGGAGGTGTGGCAGTGGTGTCGCGGCGGCTAACAGAGGGTGGCGTGTGCGACTGCGGAGATGGTGGCTACGGAGAGTCGCCCGGTGGTAATGGAGGGCTCGGTGGAGTGGAGGTGAGGTGAGCGGCGTCTGCTATGGAAGGGTTGCCTGTACGTGGGTTGTTAGACCGAGAGGGGTGGCTGGGCTCTGCAACAGTGTGGTGAGAGGATGGTGGCGGTGGTTGATGAAGCTAAAGAAGCTCGGCCGGTGCAGAGGTGGAGTGGAAGGCTACGGGTTTAGTAGGGAGAAGTGGATGGGTGTGGAACAAGGAGAGGATGTTGGTGGCTCAGGCTCCCGCACGAGGCGAAGGTGAAGGGGGGGCGAGCCCCAGCATGTTGCTGGAGAGGTTAAGCACCCGCAAGGAGGAACAAGCGGAGGTGAGCACCGGGATCTCGGTGACGGATCCCCAGAGCGCGTTCCGAGAGAGGTCGAGCTCGACGATGCGGTCGCCGCAGCGTGCCCTCGGCACTAGTACTCCAGAGTGGTTGGTGTTCTTGAGGGAGAGCGTCTCGAAGTACCCCAGGGCGAGGAGCGACGCCGCGACGGAGCTGAAGTCGGTGTTGAGGGGGACGTCCTCGACGCGGGCGGAGGAGACACGGGAGTCCCGATAGGTGACGCCGGCGAAGGAGGTGCAGGGGTTCGACAGCAGCTGGCGGGTGTCTGCTGCGAGCGCGGATGACGCCGGCGACCTGGACAGGCCACCGGCCAGGCGAGGCGAAGGCGCCGAGCATGCGAGCGGCAGGGGCGCAGGGCTCGCGGGTGAATAGCCGGGGGATGCTCGCTTGGCGGCCGGTGCAGGCGCTTGCATGTTGCTAATTAAGGTTTTGTTTAATCCCACAACCCCCAATCAACTCCAGATTTCGTGGATCTGGTCTAGGGGTTGTCTCTTGGATATTCAAAAATAGCCGAAACGATCCTCGCGATGTGTACATCACAGCTGTAATGTCCACGAGTCGATGAAGTGAGAAATAAACTCACCGCAGGGTTCCGTAACTAGTACGAGAGAAAAATCTATACGGATCGTAAAACTCAACTCTGGAGCTACAAAAGTGATCCGAAACTCTCCAAAAAAGGATCCGAAAGACCTAATAATGATCCGACAAGATCTAGGGCATTACATTAGTCCCTGTAGAAGAGTTAGGCTCTGATACCACGTGATGTGGATCTAGGGGGGGTGAATAGATTAATCCCCAATAAAATTCTACAGTAGCTAGACTAGTGCGGAATTAAAACAAGCTACTATGGGACAGCCAGGAAATTCTAATAGACAGGCAAACAGGATAGATCAAGTCAAGTTGATCAGTTCTCAATCGATCCTAAACATCGATCTATCATGAAGAGAGTGAAGCATGAAATGCTCACAAATATAACCCAATGGCACAAGAGACGGGGATTTTAGGTGGTTCTATCTCATGCAGAGATCTACGTCCACTCGACACTTAAATCAAGTGTGGCTTCACTGTTGATTCACAGCTTCTAACCTGCTAATCCACAGCTTCGGGAAAACCTTCCCAATACACAGTGAGCTTTACAGCTTAAGCTACCAGAGGAATCCTCCTCTGTCACAGAGGATTACAGCTTAACCATCGCTGACATACAGCTTGTAAAACGAGATTTCAAAACAAACAAAAGAAAACAGAAAATCACAGCACAAAATGTAGCTCTTACAAAGAGCAGATCGGCTCTGGTTCTGAACCAAGAGACTGGAAACAACAAACCACAAATGCTCTTCTCTCAAAGGTCTCTCTGCTCTCTCAGATATTGCTGATGCTAACTCTGGTGGATTGTATATCATTCTGGCTAGAACTAATTCTTTTTCTATCTCTATGACGATCAGCCGTACTCTCTCTGAGTCTTCATCTACTTATAGGCAGCAGATGGCGAGCATGTGGAAACCAAGTTTCCCACTCAATATTTCGTCCAGATCTGATCTGCACTGGCCACGTGGCAGCATCTGGACTTGATGGCTTTTCACGTGTCACGAGCATCAATTTACTTTTTACCTAGGATCACGTGCCCTCCTTAAAGTTCTCGATCATCTCTCCTGGTTCTCTGGAGCCTTTTAAGTAAAGTTCCTATCAATATGTCAAACACTTGACAATCAGAATGTGCAACCAGTACAAACAGTAAAGGGGACATAGGGTCTCTCTACCAAAAACCCCTACCGCTATGGAAGTAAGAGGTAGGTCACCCATTAATTAGCTCTGCAAAACTGGCTGACGATATATAAGCTCTCTAACCCAACCATCCACCTCTCATCAAAACCCATCTTCCCTAGCACTGCAAAGAGACAGGTCCAGTTACTCTATCATATGCTTTCTCAAAGTCTATCTTGAGCACTACCCCTCTCTTCCTCTGGGACTCGAAAGCATGCAGATATTCATGGGCTACCAAGAACTTCTCCTATATGTGCCGGCCTCTGATGAAAGCCCCTTGATATTCACCAACCATTCTGTCAATCACAGTGTCAAGTCTCATGGCCAAAAGTTTGGAAATAATTTTATATGTGCCATTCAAGAGATTTATAGGTCTAAAATCCCGAAAGTTCTGAGCACCTTACTTCTTTGGAATGAAGACTAAGAAAGTCTTGTTAATACTTAATACCCCTCAAGTGTGCCCTCCTCTCCTGAATATCCTGCACTGCAAGGAGGGGATCAGCCCTAATAATATCCCAACACTTCTAAAAGAAAGCCAATGGAAAACCATCCGACCTAGGAGCTTTGTCACCCGTCAACAAGAATACAACTTCATAGACTTCCTCTTCTAAGAAAGAGCTAGAAAGAGCTTCCCTTTCCTCGAGAGAGAGACATGGAAGGAGGTAATCAACTATCAGTGGCCTAGTTGTATCCTCCTCCGTGAAAAGGTGTGAGAAGAACTCCCTTACTACCTTCTGATATCCACATCCCTAGAAAACAACTGGTCACCCACCTTGATGCATCTGATTGCGTTGACCCTTCTCCTTCCTGATACTACTCGTTGGGAATAGGTTGTGTTCCTATCACCTTTCTTGAGTCATTTCTCTCTGGCTCTCTACTTCCAGTAAATCTCTTCCCTGACCAAAATTTCATCAAACTCTGCCTTCAAACATGTCCCTTTGCAGTCTAGCCGGTTCATCCATAATCCCGGCCTCCTCCAAGTAGTCTACTCCCTCTCGCTGATCCAAAATCTTGTCTTCAGCAGCCTTCCCAAATAACACCTTGGATGCACTCCATTCCTTCGGCACTTGTGCCATGCCTGTCTAACTTTACCCACGAAGTCCACTTCTTTGAACTAGCATCTCTCCAATCTGAAGATGGGTGTTGGACCCTAAAAAAATGAAAGGGGTCCACCAGAGGTGGAGGTGGGAGCTTCACTCGATGGGAGAAGGGTGAGAGACTTGGGAGAGGTTAAAGTTCGAGGTGCTAGCGTGCGATCTGCGACATTCATAATCACTTCTACAAGATATTCAATTCCTACATGGAATTCTATCTCTACATGACTTGTTACTTGCTTGCTTGATTGACTGATACATGGAAATGATATAGCTCTGTTCTACATACTTCTATTATTCACATTCAATTTTCGTCGTTGCTAATGTTTAGCTTTGTTTATCTTTCGTTTATTCACATGACATATGTAATTGGTTAATTACTTAAACCGTAGCTGCTATTCCCTACTGAGCTTTTGCTCACCTAGTTGTTCCCCCCTTTCATGTAATTTTGAGGATGACTCGCAAATGGATGGGGATGGGCAAGAGTGAAGACCCTGGAGTGAACGATTTAGATGACGGACCTAGTGGCTATCTTAGCATTAGTGATGTCTTTGTAATGGCTAAAAGTTGTCCTTAAGAGAGTCGGTTGTTATTAAGTTCTTGAAGAGTTGAAATCTTTATCCTTCTTTAGTTTCAATTGGTGTCTTTTTGTAAGTTGTCAGTTGGTACTTAAAATAATTATTTCTCATTTATGAATGAATTAGCCGTTTTGAATAAATCCTTTCTTTTTCTTGCATTATGCTTCTTTCTAAATTTTCGTTATTGCTCTGGTTATCATGAATGTTATAACTGCTACGTTCTGATTTTCCGGGTCGGGGCGTGACAGTTTCGTGGTATCAGAGCCTAGGTTCTTTTAAAGTCCCTAGGTTTCTAAGTGGTGTCATAGAACCCATGACCTTGATAAAAGTCAAAGGATCAAACCTGGTGAGACGGGGTAGAGACTCGGGTAAAGTTAACTAATAATCTTTAAAAGAAATCTCGATAGGTCGATCTAATTAATTTTTCCTACGTATAGGAGTATGTTCTGATGGCAGCTGAGCGTGCGCAGTGGAGGGACATGCAGCGTACGGTGCAAGGTTTGACTCGGGCCCTCCAGCAGGTGGCCCAAGGAGCAGCGCACCATGGAGCCGGTGATCTCCATCGGAATTTTTGAGGATTGAATCCCCCACGATTTGGTGGTTCGACGGATCCCGATGAAGCCGAGCATTGGCTAAGGAGATGGATCAAATTTTTCAGGTTATGTAATGTAGTGATCAAGAGCGCGTTCTCTTGACTACCTTTCAGTTGGAAGGTGATGCTCGTGCGTGGTGAGAAGTAGTAAAAGCCACACTAGGAGATAGGCAGGTATCGTGGAAAGAATGTGAGGAGCTTTTCAACAGTAAGTATTTCTCGGACCGAGTGCAAGAGAAGAAGGCAGCGGAGTTCGCTGCTTTAAAGTAGAGGAGTCTGTCAGTTGCTGAATACGAGGCGCAATTCTCCCGATTGTCTCGTTATGCACCGCACCTGATATCTACAGAAAAGATGAAGGATTATGATGTAATCCTAGGAGCACATTGGTTAGCTAGATATGGGGCTAGTGTCCATTGTAAATCTGGCTCTGTGTCTTTCTCCGTACACCCTGAGCTTTCCTTTGTTGGGGTGAGACACTCTAAGTCTGTGCCACTTATTTCGGCACTTCGGGCTGAGAAGTTGTTGAGAAAAGGATGTCAGGCATTTTTGGCCTTGGTCTCTTTGACCGACAAGAAGGAGTTAGAGTTGAAGGAGATTCTGATTGTTTAAGATTTTTCAAATGTATTTCCTGAAGATCTGTCAGGACTTCCCCCTGAAAGGGAAGTAGTTTTCTCTATTGATCTAGTTCCTAGCCCATCACAAGTCTCTAAGGCTTTGTACCATTTGTCTCCCTTGGAGTTAATGGAATTGAAGAAGTAATTATTAGAGTTGCTTGAGAAGGGGTTCATTCATCCTACTATGTCCCTGTGGGGAGCCCCAGTACTGTTCGTAAGGAAGAAGGACAGTTCGTTAAGACTATGTATTGATTACCACCAATTGAATCAGCTTACTATCAAAAACAAGTACCCATTGCCAAGAATAGACGAGTTGTTCAATCAGATAGCGGGAGCACAGTATTTTTCCAAGATTGATCTTGGATCAGGGTATCATCAGTTGCGAATCAAGGATGAAGATATTCTTAAAATAGCATTTTAGAGTAGGTATGGGCATTTCGAATTTGTAGTAATACCTTTTGGTCTAACAAATGCTCCTGCAGCTTTCATGCAGCTAATGAACAGCGTGTTCCGGCCCTACTTAGATCAATGGGTCGTAGTATTTATTGATGATATTTTGATATACTCCAAGAACGAGAAGGATCATGCAGAGCACTTGAGGATGGCGTTGCAGATACTGAGGGATCATCAATTTACGCCAAGTTCAGTAAGTGTGAATTCTAGTTGCAAGAAGTATCCTTTCTGGGACATGTTATCACTAGAGATGGAATTTCTATAGATCCTTCTAAAGTAGAGGCAGTGAGAAACTGGGATAGGCCTGTGAATGTAACGGAAGTGAGAAGTTTTCTAGGCCTAGTAGGCTATTATCGGAGATTTATTAAGAATTTCTCCAAAATTGCGGTACCTTTGACTAGATTAACCTGCAAGGAGAACCAATTTGTGTGGTCAGAAGATTGTGAACGGAGTTTTCAGACTCTGAAGGAGTGTTTGACCACTGCCCCTGTTTTGGCTTTACCTTCTGGGGAAGGAAGTTTTACAGTCTATACTGATGCTTCAGGTATTGGCCTAGGATGTGTGCTTATGCAGCATGGCAAGGTGATAGCCTATTCTTCTAGATAGCTAAGACAGCATAAAGAGAATTATCCTGTCCATGATTCGGAACTTGCCATAGTGTTGTTTACCTTGAAGATTTGGAGACACTATTTGTATGGAGAAATATTTATGGTATTTTCTGATCATAAAAATTTGAAGTATCTATTTTCTCAAAAGGAGCTTAATATGAGGCAGAGAAGGTGGCTCGAGTATTTGAAAGATTTTAATTTTTCTATAGAATATCACTCTGGTAAAGGTAACGTGGTGGCTGATGCTTTGAATCGCAAGCCAATCACTAAGTTGTCAAGTCTCATGTTGCAAGAATGAAGACTACTGGAATAGTTGGCTGGTCTAGACCTCAATGTTAGTAAGGATCGGGTCATGGTCGCTTAGGTTCAGCTTCGTCCCGAGCTATTAGTAGAAATCAAGGCCCAGCAAGATAACGATCCAGTGTTAGTGGAGATCAAGGGAAATCTAAGTAATAGACCAAATTTTGTATTGACCGATGATGACAGGTTGTTATTTCGAGGAAGGACATGTGTCCCTGATTTAGCCAAAGTGAAGAGCAAGATCCTTGAGGAATCTCACAGGTCCAAGTATACTATTCATCCTGGAGCCACTAAGATGTATCAGGATTTAAAAAGGTGGCCAAACATGAAGAGGGAAGTGGCAGAGTTCCTGAGTAGATGCTTAGTATGTCAACAATTGAAGGTTGAGCATTTTAGACCTGCCGAAAAATTAAAGCCTCTCGATATACCACAACGGAAGTGGGAGAGTATCAGCATGGATTTCATAATGGGTTTACCAAGAACTCATGGAGGTTTTGATGCAATATGGGTAATTGTGAATAGATTGACTAAATCTACACATTTCTTGTCCATCAAGTCGAAGTGGATAGTAGATGTTTTGGCTGCTCCTTAATCATTCTTGATTGAATCGATCCCGTATGATCTTGTGCTATGATTTATCATGTATATGTTAATATCTGATTATTGTCGTGATACTATCCTGCTACACTGTTTGTTTCCAATAGCGACAACAGCGGCAGCAAAATAACCCCATCTCCGGTCCCACTCAACCCCATCTCTCCGTTGACCACTGCCGTGCTCTCAATCAGTCTCTTGCCGGTGCCAAAGAGGACCGCCATGGCCCTCTCGGTCTCCCCCTCCCCCTTCATCGTCAGCTTCATATCTCCCTCCATTGCTGCCACCAAACCAAACTCCCCCTCCATTGCCGTCGCGAGACTCGGCGGTCCCCCTCCCCCTTTGTTCAGCCAACCGCCAGCCGCCACTCCTTCTTTCGCTCCAGCCGACCGCCACCGCCCCTTCACCATGGAATGACGCCTCCATGGCAGAGCACGTCGGCCGTCTCTCCTTCTCCCCACATCTCTCTCAACCGCTGCCCTGGTGCCGCCGTCGTCGGTACCCATGACGATCGGCCTCCCCAACACCCCAGGACCTGCACCACCCACACAACGTTTGCCCACCAACGCGCCGGCTCGCGCTCCATCATCCCTACAGCGGAGCTTCATATAGAGACAAGTCCCAACTGCTCTTGCCCCCTTCTTTCTCTCTCTCTCTCTCTCACCTCGCAAAGCTAGCCGCCTCTCCTTCCTGCTCCTCCCTCTGATACAAGTATGACCAAAACACTGCTGTCGGGTCTCCGTCTCCACCAACCCTCCTTCCCCTTAATCGTAGCATCCTGGCCCGATGATCGAAGCGCTCAGACATGTAGCCCATGCCCTCAACCCCCACCAACTCCAAAGCCACCGCCGAGCTCGCTCTACATTACCGGCCACCCTACCACCTCCGAAGCCAACGCCGAGCTAGTTCAACACTACCAACCGTCCTATCCGCTTCACCGACGTCCAGAGCTCCACATCGCCGTAGCCACATTGGTCACCCCATCTTCTCTCTCTCTCTCTCTCTCTCTATGATCACAACAGTGAGAGCACCATCTACGTAACAAGAGAGGGAGAGAGATGAGAGAGACATGAGAAAGAGAGACCAGAGAGAGATGAGAGAGAGCGGACTAGAGGGAGAGAGAGAAAGAGAGTTGACTTAAAATTAATTAATCATTTCGCTCCTCCGAACTCACCTTGAGTTAGGATTTCTAACGAATCGACGACTACAGGGGTACAATGTAACCTTCATGAAGATTTCAGAGATATTGGAGTAGATACGATAAATGTGAGGCCGCATCAGTTTGGGCCAGGTACATTGCCCCAATGTTGTCACACCAAAAGATTGGAGCTCCCTCGTTGGGCAATTGCAACTCACGCAGTAGTCGGTGAAGCCAAATGAGTTCAGTGCCCCCCGTGGCAAGGGAGCGAAGCTCTACCTCAGTGCTGGATCCGGAGACGGTCGACTATTTCTTGGCACCCCAATGGATGAGGCTATTCCCAAGATAGATAGCAAGGCCTGTGGTTGAGCGATGGTCATCCGGACAACCAGCCCAGTCAGCGTTGGTGTAAGCTTGGAGCTGAAAGCCGAACGGTGCGAGATGGAGGCCGTGAGTGGTGGTGCCCCTAAGGTAGCGTAGGATCCTTTTGACAGTGGCACAATGTGTGGTGGTCTGCGCTGCCAGGAACTGGCAGGCTTTGTTGACGGCAAAAGCAATGTCAGGCCGAGTGAGAAGCAGATATTGGAGAGAGCCAACAATGCTTCTGTATTGGGTGGGATCAGGTAGAGGGTCACCATGAGACTGTGAGAGAGGTGCCGATGTCGATAAGGGACTGTCGACGGGCTTTGCTTCATGCATGTTGGCCTTGTGAAGGAGATTCGCAAGGTAGCGTTGCTGTCTCAGGTGGATGCCAGATGAGGAATGTTGTACCTCAATGCTAAGGAAGTAGTGCAGCTGGCCCAAGTTTTTGGGGCTCCTTGTGTATGATGATTTGTTTTATTGCCTTGAACTATTTCTGTTGAAATAACATCTCTAGATAGTCATTGTATAGAGTCTTGCTCCATTAGGTTGTTGGCATAACACAAACACATAACAAGTGTTTGTTAACTGGGAGCCTCATTTGAGCAAGATCTACTAGTAATCCACTATGCTAAGATCGAAGGTTCATCTAGGCTTCAATTTTTAATTGGGCATACTTTTTTAAGGGATCTATTCAACCCCCTCCTTCTGGATCCAGTGGCACCCAAGGGACCCAACCATTGGATTGGGGGTTGATGTGGTGGGAACTTGGCCTCCCCCCTCCAACAGAGTTTCTGGAGAATGTGCCAGCCTTTCTCCTTCATCTTCAATACTAATCATGTTTGCCGCGATGGAGACCACATCTGAGCTTGTTTCGCTAGTGAGGGCTTGTATTACCTCACTTGTGGGTCTCCTACTCCTTATAACGAGACCCGACCTTTCAATGAGCCTGGCCACCTCATCATGGTCTTTGGGGAGGGCCTCGTAATGATTGGCCACTCCGGCCATATTGTAGGTGAAAATCTGCAACTTCCTATTCTTTCGGATCACTTTCCTGGTTGGTTGTCCAGGGAAAGTTAACATTTCAACTAGAATTAAAATGGGGGAAGGAAAAATTACAGAAATTAAATGTGGGGGAGGGGAAATTGCAGGAATTAAAGATGGGGAAGGGGATGTGCTGAAATTAAAGACGGGAAAGGAGAAATTATAAAAATTAAAGATGGGGAAGGGGACCACTGTGGGAAATGACTCTCCGCGGGTTGGGCAAGAAAGAAAATGGGGATGGAATTAAAAAGAAATGAAGTGCGTGTGTGTATTGTGTGTGATCGCTAGGGGTTGGAGGTCCCACAATAAAAGGAGTGTGATCGCCAGAGGTCAGGGACCTCGAAATAGAAAGAGAATGATCGC
The DNA here is from genome assembly GCA_024336825.1 of Amorphophallus titanum. Classification (NCBI taxonomy): domain Eukaryota; kingdom Viridiplantae; phylum Streptophyta; class Magnoliopsida; order Alismatales; family Araceae; genus Amorphophallus; species Amorphophallus titanum. Next base: position 305,760 of record JANBPO010005823.1, on the reverse strand, counting down.
ATCTCGTCTCCAAAATGAGGGATTTTATGGGTTCTTTCTTCCTCTTCCTTTGGTCGACCGACGAAGAGGGTTTTCCTCTGAGTTACCCTTGCAAGAAAGATGAAACAAACAACAAGTGGATTAGAATGAAAATAGCAAAGTATCAGTCCCTTGAAATAAAAAATGATGTAATCATGATCAAACACGCACCTGGTTGGTGTTGTTTGAAACCCCTTTTGGACACAAAGGGTAGACAAATGATATGATGAATGAACAACAAACCTCTCACGGAGAGAGAAGTGCAGTACGGATGATGTAAGCAATATGACAACAGAATAACAAAAAGTAGGACAAAGGGAATGATGAGGCTTATTGGGAGGCCGTTGACGGGCTTGAGGGAGGGCTTCTCCAGGATGGTGACGGCGTTAGCGGATGGCGCGCCGAAATGACTTTCCTCGTGTGTGCTCAGGAATCAGGCAGGGCCACTGTAACGACTCGGAGATCCGGATATCGGTAAACCGATACCAAGAACTCAGGGAAGTCACCCAAGAGGCTGATGAGGCCCCGTAAGGGTTGGGAGGTTTTATTGAGGAGATGCATAACGAATTAGAATTACACGTGCAACAGTAATTAAAGCAACAATTTGAACTTTAAATGGAAGCAATTTATAATATCAGAGTGGTAAACATATACAATAGTCCAGATCTATAATTTATACAAGTCCACACACTGTACAGGAGTTAAAATAAACAACTACACGGGACATACCCTGGTCAAAAGGGAAAGAAAAGGCAGACAGACCAATTGACAACCTACTACTAGCACTAAGACCTGCCGTCAAAAGCACGAGAAGCATCGGAAGACGGCTGCTACTGCTCCCCTGAAAAAGTAAGGGTGAGTCTCACAACATAGACTCAGCAGGGTTCACGTGGATCCCTACCTCGCAACTAAATATAGGAAAGTAATTAAAGCATGCATTGGCATAAGGAAAAGTGACCATAAGCACACCATGCGAATGTCTCTCAACAAGAGGTACACATTCAAAACAAATTTAGAGAAGTTTTATTCCATATGTCAAGGTACAAAGAATACAAGGGATCTTATCCCTCGGTCAAGATACAAAGATCGCCTAAGTATCAAAAAGGCTTTCTTGAAGCCATCTTACAGATATGTGAGAAAGAAAAAGGAGATTTGCTCCTGCCTCCAACCTCCCATAGCGGTAGTAGACGGCCTTCCCCCAGCATGCTTGTTCCGCCGCAGCAGACCAACTGTGGAAGGCGCCTATGCTAGAGAAGAGGGATGCCTCGCATCCCGTTTGTTCCGCGGAAGCGAACCAACTAGGGACACCTCAGATCCCTTTGGATCCGCTGAAGCGGACCAACGAGGAACATTGGAGCAACAAGGCCCACCCATTACGGAAGTCGGCCCAGCACGTTGGCCATCTTCACAAACAGGAGGCGGAGCCTGCCACCCCGTCCTCCGCTGTCACCAAGGCCTCGCCTACCGAGTGGAGGAATGGAAAATAGCTTCCTCGCTGTTGAAAGGGAGATGCTTACCATATTAGAAAAGGTGAAGAGCAGCAGAGGGAGAATCCTGAAGAACTCCCTAGCAAAGAGACAAGGTCTGCTACCCCGTCTGACACCCTCTCTCAGTGGTAAAACACATCCCTCAACTCGGGGGAGTGCCTCATCACGTACCTACAAGTGCAAGAGAGACGGTTACTACCACACAACAACAAGACGGCGGAAGGAAATGAGCAAAGGAGAAGGGAATACAAGGCCATCTGTCATCCTCTCAAGGATGAAACCTATCTGGCTCAAGGAGTAAGACTCCCCGACCGGCGTACAGTCGATTGACCTTCTCCAAGGCCTCATGCCAACCGTCCAAGTACCCATTCCGGTATTGCTCGAAAACGGAACCATGTGCCCCCGATTCCAGACACGACCGCCAAGGAGCCGGAGGAGGATCCCTCCTGAGGATCAAGGGTTGGCGGCGAGCCTGTAGAGATTCGTCGTCCGATGAAGTGCCAAACTCACCCGATGACATCCCACCAGAAGGCTCCGCTCAAAGCTCGCTAACTCAAAGATGGTCGCAAGGGTACCCCGAAGGCCCCTATTTATAGGGAAGAAGGGTCTCAAGAAGCATGAGGACTCTTACCATCCCAAGCAAATCTCTGGAAGCCGAAGCGACGGGTCCCCGAAAGTCACGCCCTTTTAAGGTCTCCTCAGAAGCGTCGTTTCGTATCTCCAATGGATCTCACAACCGTTCGAAAAGAAGGGAGCTTCTCCCTCCTTAGAAGCTTTTGCCCCTCAAATCTACTTCCACTACTCCTGGGTCTCTAGGGGGAGCAAAAGGGGAGGTATTTATAGGATGGGGAGAAGTTTGATTTGGAGCCATCATTGTTGAATTTAGTAGTGGTCTTCAAGACACCCCCCTTTATTCCAATGTGTCACTTCACCTGTGTTAGGTCCCAAGGGGTGCAACGGATCTAGAAGGGGGGGTTGAATAGATCCTATCAAAAACTTTGGCCTAATTAAAAGCTCAGCTACATAAAATATAACCCACTGCTAGAATACAAATAGAACACTTGGCCCAATGCACAGCTGATCTAAAGCACTCACTCAAATGAGTAAAGTAGAACACAGTGCACAGACTGTAGCAATCGACACGCCCAAGTGGTGAGGTTGATGCACCTTCAACGGACCATAGCTAAGTGAGTAGCTGAGGTCGACACTACTATACAGTGAGGTCGATGCACCATCAGAGCAGGTTCAAAAATAAGGGCGATCTGCTGTACTAGACTACAGGGATCTCATCAAACACCAACTGGGTGAACGACTAGAATAACTATGTGTGTGCACAAGATACTAATATATGTGTTAGAGGAACAACTACAAATGCATACTTGAAGCTAACATACGTACCTGTGAATGGGGGTTGAGAATATGGAGCAAACACATAAGTCACAACCCACTGCACAAGATGTTTTTAAGGTAGTTCGGTTGCTACTCGCAACCTACGTCCACCCCTCACCAAACCGATGAGGCTTCCTACTAACTAACAGCTTGACCGTTGAGCCTCACAGCTTGCTACAGTTGAGCATCACAGCTTGCTATCTGCTGAGCAACACAACTTGCTATCCGCTGAGCAACACAGCTTGCTATAGGCTGATTCACAGCTTCATGATGGGGACAACACCCCCCCCACACACACACTGGTGAGGACACACGATCTATTCATCGACATTACAAGACACGTAGTGCAGCTTGAGCTATGCAGCTATCAATATGGCTTGGAGATAGCTTGGAGTCCCAGTTATAAGGGAGGCTTTCATCATTATTTTTATTCTGGATCCTTTTTGTCGGCCATTTGAGGGCCATTTGGTTAATGGGTCATTAAGAGTCTCGGTTGAGGGAATTGGGTCATTTTGAGTACATAGGGCCCAAGCCTTCCCCCTCCTGGTATTGGGCTTGGGGCACCCAAGGTCCATCTAGGATTAGGGGGTACCATGGCCCAAAGCTCACCCCAGCCCTAAAAATAAATGCTAGGGGACAACATTTATTTTGGGATTTCATGTGACCCCCCAGTGAGGGAGCGTTAGAGCTGATGTTGCCCATTACCCTAACGCTCCTAGGTAAGACCGTTAGAGGCTGTGATGCCCCAAGGGGTGTACGTCACAGCTGATTTCATCCTGTCTCCTGACGCACCAAAGGTGGTCCGTTAGAGACTGTGACGTCCCAAGTGGTGAGCGTCACAGCTTCTTTCCACTCGTCTCTTGACGCACTGGGGTAGGTGCGTCAGGGACTGTGATGCACCAGGGTTGGCATGTCACAGTGAGTTTTGCACCATTGGCCTGACGCCCCAATGTTGGGCCGTCAGACCTCTGTGATGGCCCAGCGGTAGACCGTCAGAGCTTGTGGCACTCCTGGGTAGGACTGCCAGGCTCTGGACTACACCGGGTGGTTTGCAGTCCCATTTCTTCTCCGACTGTGGTCACTGTGTGACGGTGCTAGTACGTGGGATGGTCCCCGTACTTCGTCAGGTTTGGACGTTATTTTTCGTGGCTTGAGAGTCTACTCCTTCAGTGACACTCCACTAGTCGTAGCCTTCGGTACGTGTGTATTGGTCCACCAGGGAGTGGTGGAGGGGCTACCGTGAGGATGATTTTTAGACTGGTTTTCGTCGGGCCCCACATGTAGCAGCTAGAGTCTGACTGAGGGGGAAACTAGTTAGAGGCCAGACCTAGTGCATACGGTCTGTGTGTGCACACATGGTTTGGGGCAGTTGGACATGTGTCGACGGGTGCGACCCTAGCTAGTCACTCGCTTTGTGGTTACTTGAGTGTGTCTGAGTCTCACACCCGGGACGTGGTAGCTGGACACTTGTGACGGGGTATAAGACGTCAGTGGATGCATCCGGTCATTCTTCTAGTGGGAGGTACTCCTGTCGAGTTGGGGAGTGACAGACTGTCAGTCTCAGTTGCTTCGACCTTCGGGTTTTGGTCGTGTTGATCGGTGAGTTTCGGTTGTTTCACCGTGGTGTGTGTGTGTGAGTTTTCACGCCGTGAGACTGGTGTTGTAGTGCAGGGCATTTACTTTTGAGGTACTCGCTTAGCTGCTAGCGTAGCGGTTTTCCTTGCAAGGTAGGGTTCGGGTGATCCCTACTGAGTCTTGTTCTGAGACTCATTCCCTACTTATTTTTACCGTGTTTCAAGGGAGGCGCAGCTTCAGGGGAGCGCGTCTGAGGCTCAGCGTGGTTCAGGTGCCCATCGTTAGTGCCAGAGGTCATAGCCAAGGTATGTCCCGTGTAGCTGTACTTTTCTTTCTTGTCTCTGTACTAGTTATGGACTACTGTTGTTTATTTTGTTAACATTTAACATATTTAGAGATGGATGCACACTGAAGGTTTGTGCATATCTTGTAGAATGCATTACAGGGTCGGTGCACATCTCCCCTATGCACACTGAGGGTCTGAGCACATCTTACCTTATGCATGGTCAAGTCAGTGCACATCTCTGTAGCACTATAATTAAGGTAGATGCACATCTTATTCCTTGCACATGCAAGGTCAGTGCACATTAGGCTATGGCATATAGGGTCAGTGCATCTTCTACATCATGCACACGTTATGTCATGGCACCTCTCAGCACTACAGCCATATAAGGTCTGTGCATGTTTTCAAGTCTGAGCAAACTATCCATATATCAATATAGAGTCTAACCATGTTTGCCTTGTGGACAGGTTAAGTCCGTGCACATTTGTTTAAATACTTTATCAAGTCTGTGCACTTCTCATACTTATCTAACTATCTAAGTGTTTGACATATTGACAGGGACTTTACTTAAAAGGCTCCAGAGAACCAGGAGAGATGATCATGAATTTTATGGTGGGGCATGTGATTCGAGGTAGAAAGTAAATTGATGCTCATGACACATGGAAAGCCATCAAGCCCAGATGCTGCCATGTGGCCAGTGCAGATCAGATCTGGACAAAATGTTAAGCAGGAAACATAGTTTCCACGCGCTCATCATCTGCTGCTTATAAATAGACAAAGACTGGCAGAGAGATCTAATAGAGAGAGTGGTGGTGATCATGACAGAAATAGAACAGGCACAAGCTCCAGCAGGAAAGGAATACGATCCAGTAGAGTTATAGTCAGCAACATCTGATAGAGCATAGAGAGCTTTGAGGGAAGTGCATCTGTGATTTGTTGTTTTCGATCTCTTGGTTCAGAACTAGAGCCGATTTGCTCTTTGTAAGAGCGACATTTTGTACTTTGATCTTCTATTTTCTTTCGTTTGTTTTGAAACCTCATTTTTCAAGCTGTGTATCAGCGGTGGTTAAGTTGTAATCCTCAGTGGCAGAGGAGGCTTCCTCTGGTAGCTTTAGTTGTAAAGATTAGCTTGTATTGGGAAATTTCCCCGAAGCTGTGGATCAGCAGTTTAGAAGCTGTGAATCAGCAGTGAAGCCACACTTGATTTAAGTGTGGGGTGGACGTAGATCTCTTCAGGAGATCGAACCACTTAAAATCCCTATCTCTCGTGTGATTGGTTTATACTTGAGTACATTTCATACTTCACTCTCATCAAGACAGATGATTGTTTAGGATCGATCAAGAACCGATCAACTTGAGTTGTTCTATTCTGTTTGTCGTTTAGGGTGCTCTGATTGACATGATCGTTATAGACTCCGTCACGCCACCTCCGAGTTATCTTCCGCTGGCTCGGGGCGTGACATTTTGTGCTTTATACACGACGTATTTAATGATTTCCCATGATTGCGTAATCTATTTTTTTTATTCCATACCATCCCTGCACCCTTAATAAAAAGTTAATAATTTTGGCTTAAATTCGTACCTATTTTGTGCATTTATTCATTCTAACCATACCAGCATGTGTTATCTTCCTGTTCTCTGTAGTTTTCATGCATTTACTTGCCCGAGAATAGGCTCTGGACAAGGGTATTAGCTTCTGTCTATTGCAGATAGAAGGCGGTCCTACAGAGACCGCTACTTGCTATCAGCATTCCCCAATCTATCGCTACTTGGTTTCTGTAACCAGTTTAAACTACATGTAATCCCTAGCTTATTTGATAGCAATCATCCCTTAGCTTTATTTCTGGCCTTACTCATGATTAGAAGTTCATGTTATTTCATGATACCCATGATTTCGGTGACATCATTTTTCATATTGACATGTTTAAAGGTTATTTTCATGTATAGTATTTTCTTGCCCAAATATTATAGTTTTGTACTTAAGAATTTTAATGCAAGTTCCTACATCTTCTTTTATGCTTTGGCACATCCCTTTCTCATCTCCATTCTATTTTTTAAGTTCACATATAGCGCGTATTCTGGTACTTGGCTATTAGATCACATGCACTTGATAGGAACACCTCTTGAACTTGAGATCCTCTCCATCGAATATTCCTTCTACAGGACTAGGTGATCATGTTTCAAGACCTCCGTAAGTCTCCGCGAGCCTGGGATTTTCACTAGGATGTCAAGCTGGTCATACCCTAAAATCCCATTAGCCTAGAAAGCACTTTAATTTTTTGACATTTTCTACACTCTGGACAAATCACGGCCTTCAGGTGACTGCCACCCTTTGGTAGTGGTCCTGGCATGGCCGCTTTCTACTATAGTTCCACTGCGTCGACCCCTTGTTCTTTCTGGCATCAACTCTATCTAATAGCAATCTTGACTTGACCGTCTCTTTAAGAAAACGGTCCTGGCTCAACCGTCTTCTGCTATCTTGTTGCGAAACCCAATGTTTTGGCCAAGGGTTGAACCTACTCTATTCCTAGATGGTCTACTGAGTATCTGGAGCCCAAAACCCCATATAATAAATCATTATTGAATGATGGAAATAAATGAATATACCATTATGCTATCAAATTCCTCCCATAGCATAAGCTTGTCGTTAATTCATCCTTGAACTCTCATGTTCATATTTCCCTGTCCTCCTCAGACAATTCACCTTGGTCATTTTTTATATCAAGTTCCTCAATCCTCTGTAGAAGCCTTTGTCTAATTGTAGCTACAGCACCGAAAGTTTTTTGTCTCCATGCCTTCGTTTTCACTCTTACCTGTTGAAGCTTATTAGTTTGAGGCATGTAAGAGGAGAAACTGGAGCTTCTTCCCATCTTTTCTAGACCAAATCCTTGAATTGTTCATGCCTGAACCATGCTCTCTCATATCTGAATAATCTACCTTGTTTTTTGTCCTTCTTTGTGCACAATAAAATTGGGATGTGATCTGACAATATCCTAGGAAGACCACTTGCTGTTGCATTGTTGAACTTCTGTTGCCAGTCTGCATTAATGAACACTCTATCCAACTTCGACTTAGCTTTCTTTTCACCTGCCCCTATCCAAGTACGAAATGTGAGCTGGCTTGCAATTCAATCATCCCTGCTAGTTGGATCCAATCCTCAAATATATTCATCTCAGATCTCCACTTATTTTGAATCTTTGATTTGATCTCTGCTCTGGGAACCTTTCTGCATTGAAATCCCCTGCCACACACCGGCCTCTTGACTTTCTCTGTAAGTATCAGCAAGCTCTTGAATGAACCTAATTTTCTGATCAGCAAGAACAGGACCATAAACACCTGTAGACACCCAAGGAAATCCATCTGACGTCATCTAGAACCTCACAGATATACTGAACTGTTGTATTGTGACATCACACTTTCAAGTACATCTTGATCCACACTTTCAAGTGCATCTTGATCCCATAACAACAAAATCCCTCCTTTAGGACCTTCTGATGGTTTGAAACCCCATCCTTGAAGCTTTGTTCCACCTATCTTTCTCACCCCATTGCTGTTTTTTCTCCATCTTTGTTTCCTGAACACAGAGCGAATCAACTTTTAACCTATGCACCATTGATTTGACTTCCACTATTTTATCATCCTCATTGACGCCTCTGATGTTCCATGTAACAATGATCATTGATGAAGTTTTTTAGCTCCACACCCTTCTCTCTTTTTGGTCTAACCCCCTCTATCATTGTGTTAGATTGCAGGTACAGCAATTCTCTCCTAAATTTTTATCCCACCTTCGGACCCCTTCCTTTTCAAACTTAGTTGATCTAAGGGCTTTTCTGACATACTCTTTTCTTCCTTCAAATGTTATTCCGACCATGAACCCCAGTTGCTTAATTAATTGATCTGATCACTGTTCTTCATTTGTTGGACCCATCATAGCTAATGGATTGGCATTCTCCACGCCTTCATAACTGTCTCGATTCTTGTTGTTGTATTCCCAAATTATCAGTGCTCCTGCCTCTTCAGTTTTCTCTGCCATTTGATGATTAACCATGTCACCGGCTTCCTGAGCCTGTATACGGTTCATTCTGATGCTGCTCTAGTCATAATATCTTGCAGTAGATAAATGAATTCTGAAAAGTGAAAATGAATAGATGGTAAGAAAAAGGTTCAGATGTGAATCAACCATCTTAACTGTGCAGATGGTTCATTTAGGCTGTAGAGCAGTGTTCTACCTTCATCCTGTGGGTCATTTTACATTGATTGTTTTGCCATTTGAGAGTTAAATTTTTTGTCTTCCATGATAAATTTTCATGGTTTTATACTTTATAGGTTGATGGAGATCAGAGAAACCAGGAAGGTGCTTTTCCAGTAAATGAACCATCCATTATTCTTTTTATAGATAGATCATCAGAGTCACAGAAGATCAGGGAGGAGAGCAGGTATGCGCTTGAAGTTTATAGACAGCTTGCTCACCACTATCAACCTCGCAGACAAATACCTAGGGACGGAGGCAATGACAATTCTAAGATTTCACCAATGCAAGGTTTTCAGGAAACACAGAATAAAGGACTTTTAGGCCTCTTTGGTCATATGAGGTCCAAGGGTTTGTCAACCTCCAGAATAGTAAAAGTTCGGGATAAAATGGCTTTCATGATTATGAATGAAGGTAAAAGCCTATCCCTAGATAATGTTGATAATGATAATCGAGATAATCCTGCATATGATATTCTGCAACAGTTGCTTCACCAAGAGGATTCTGTTGCAAAGACCAAAGAAGTCCAACTGAGCTTGTTAGCAAAGGAAATTGGATTTCAGCTTCTGTCTGATGATTTTGATGTGGAGGTACTAGATTTGCAGCCGTCTCATCCAGGAGGTGATCCATTGAGAAGTGCCAGTGAGAGCCCCATCGGGCGGCCAGAAAATAAAATTTTGCAACATCCTCTTAAATCCAGTGTCAATGATCCTGATGTTGAATCAACAGATACAGCTAATGTAGCTCCAGTAGTAGGTGGGAAAGAATCTGATCTAAACGCTCTGAGATCTGTTCCCGAGTGGAGCCCAGAACCAGTGCCTTCTGGAGAAGCAACTTTACCCTCCCCTCAATCATCACAAGAGTCATCAAGAGATAATATTCAGCATCTAAAGTCTACAGGTGGTGATGTAGATGATATTTACTCTGAACCAACTGAATTCAGTCCATTTGTGAGTCATGCTCAAAGTGACCTTTATTTGAAACAAGGTTTACACAGTGATAAAGAACCTAGCGAGGAAGACCATGTTGACCATGCAGATTGCACCTTAAATGCATGTCAACAAGAAGACGCTCACATGTCTACTCAGCATTCTGTCAGTGAGTCTTCCATGCAAGCAGATGTAACAGAAGAAAAGTATTCAACAGGAGTTGGCAGTACAAAAGAGCAGCAGGTATATCACCATGCTTTCACAGGGTCCTTCTTCTTTTCAGATGGTGGGTATCGATTGCTTAGAAGTTTGACAGGAGGTTTGGAGATCCCATCAGTGGTAATACTTGATCCAGTTCTGCATCAACACTATGTCCTGCCTAAAGAAAATGACTTCACTTTTTATTCCTTGGTCACTTTTGTTGACAAATTTCTGAATGGAAGCCTATCTCCATATCAACTTTCAGAACCAGTTATTCAAAGCCCTAGGGAGACTCCACGGCCCCCATTTGTGAATCTGGATTTCCATGAAGCTGACAGCATCCCTAGGGTGGCGGCCAACACCTTCTCAGAGCTGGTGCTGTGTTCTACAGATGGTGACCATGGAGATGGAATGCCATCTTTCGAAGGTAGAAATCACATCTGTGCTTGGAAGGGGGATGTCTTGGTGCTCTTTAGCAATTCCTGGTGCGGATTTTGCCAGAGGATGGAACTCATAGTTCGTGAAGTTTACCGAGCTTGTAAGAACTTTAAGAATTTTTTGAGTGGCCCCACAAATAGGGTCTTCATGCCTTCTAAAGGTATCACTTCATATTCATGATAGTTCAATCTTTTTGGCGAACTGTGGAGTTTGGATTTAGCATCATGAGCATTTTCCTTCACTCACAGAAAAATTATCGGTGTACCAAATTAAAATAAAAAAACAAGAAGACCGTTCATTTTGCTGTTACTTTGCTGCTTGAAGAGTCATCACTATTGGATATATTTTTGTGTTCTTCTGTTAGACTTATTTTAGCTGATATTACACTTCTTAACTCTAATTTAGTGAAAACTTGCCCATTGTTGTATTGCATTAGAAAGACACATTTTTGAATATAGGAAAGGAAGGGGGTGAAAAAGGGTTGCATTCAGGACTGTGCAGGGAAAGAGAGTCGAATGCTTGATGGAAGCCAGCTTAAATGGGTCATAAGTCAACTTGGAAGGCTGGAAAAGACCAAAAACTGAGAAAACAACTCACAGGGCTCAATGGAATCATGATCTCCAAGGCTCAATTTGAATGGAACAATGAAATGGGCTCGAAATCTATCCAAGGAAGGCTCTAAAACAATGATTAATTTAGGACATCAAAAATGATGCATAAGAGAAATAACGCAACTTGCGGGCTAAAAACGGGTGTCAACAACAGGCTGTGGGTGCTGGAACGGCTGGTGATGTCCCCTTCAAGCTCCTTTAGGGCACGGTCAGGGTGTTTGCATGCTACGTCACCGGACACCAGCCTGAGACTTAGTCTAACGATCTGAACCGGCCTCTAGCCCAACTCCGAAGGCCTCGTCAGCAGACTCAGCCTCTGACTCCAGCCGACCATGTCAGTACTTTCTCCATACCTCAGGCATCATAACGAGATTGAGAAGTTTTGACCGAGGACTGCGTCGCTCCGGCCAATGCAGAGCTGATCAACAATGATCCTCTAGCAAATGAAGCCCAAGAGGTGACCCTCGAGACTCTCATGAGGGAGAACCAGCACTTGAAGGTGATCCTGCAAGACCTTCTTCAGGAAAGTGACCTTCACTCTCACCCACCCGCCAGGCCCTCGACTGAAGCACTGATCTCGCCAGGTGGGCACAATGGCGCCAACGCATTAGCCATGGCTGCCCAAACCCCCACAGCAACTGGGTCCGACACACCCCTAGCTGAAGCTCAACCACGGCCATCCAACACTCCAGTGCCAGAGAATCTTATTACACAACGCCAGATGATCAGGCGGATTGTCGAGACAAAGCTCACCTAGTATGGGGAAGGGGTCACGACCATAGACCTCTACAGCGTAAGCTACATGTTGCATCATCAGTTGAAGAAGCTCCCTCCAGAGTATGCCAAGCCATCGGAGCTTCAAAATTTTGATGGGCAGGGGTCTCCGCATGAGCATTTGGCCTATTACATTATGGCCATGGGTGAGTTAGCAATGGATGAGTCTTACCTCCTCCACTACTTCGCCACTTCACTCACAGGAAAGGCCTTCCAGTGGTATTCCCGCGTGAAGCCCAACTCAGTCATCGACTGGGCAGATCTCAAGAAGAAGTTCCTTAACCATTTCCAAATGACCGAGCGAAAGATCTCCGTAGCCGAGCTCTGCTCTCTCCGATAGAAGAAGGGCAAGAGAAGAACCGTCAAGGTGTCGCCTAGGCAACGCTTACGCGGATGTCTTAAGGCCTAAGCACTTAGACTGCCTATGAACACCTTGGGTCACCTTGTCGCTTTGACAACTATGCATCCAACTGTAGTAAGCTTATTTGGGTTGGCTTTTTTCCCCCTGATGGGGAAGGGGAGCTCATATTTTGATATAAATTTGTCAAGGGCCATGTTGCCTGACGTCCTTGAGCACTCTGAAGCTGCTCTCAAGAGCAAGCCAGAGTTTTGATACCTTGTCCAGTTGCCCTTGAAAGAGAAGTTCCAAGAAGCCCTTAAGCTGAAAAGTGCTGGTCCTTGTGATGTTTAAACTAACATTTTGCTGTAGCCTTTTTCACCACTTTCTTCTTCTTGTTTTTTCTAGGACCTCAGGTGGATGATGTAAATGTTTGTGGGTACAGATGGGTGTGAAAAATTATGTAGTCGAAATCGTGCCTAGGCGCTGAGGCAGGGCGAGGCGGTGGCAACGCGCCTCGCCGCGGCCGTTGTCGCCTCGGCATTCGCCTTACACCGCCTCTCCCGCCTTGCCCGCCTCGCGAAGTTTTTTTTTCTCGCTGCTCCTGCCACTTGTGTATCGGATATGCGATCGGGTCGCCAAACCCGCTTCAAATGGATCCGCCTTTTAAATTTTTTCTCGAGCCCTCCTACCCCGTCAAGCGTTCGCCCCCTCCCTCCCTCAAACCCTAACCTCTAGCGGCTCCGACGATCGAGCGAGCAGCGACGGTAACCTCCGGTGAGTGGCGACGGCGGCCTCCAGCAGGCGAGTGGCGACGGCGGAACTTTGGTAGCCCTCTCTCGCTGTCTCCCTCTCTCGTCGTCTCCATGTCCCTCTGTCGCCGTCTCCATCTCTCTTCGTCTCCCTCTCTCTCCATTTCCCTCTCTTACTCCCCTCTCTATCTTTCTCTTCCTCACTCTGTCTCCCTCTCCTTATTTCTCTCTCGCCATCTCCCTCACCCTCTCCCTCTCTCTCTCTCTCTCGCCGTCTCCGTCTCTCTTCATCTCCCTCTCTCTCCGTTTCCCTCTCTCGTCTCCCTCTCTCTCTGTTTCCCTCTCTTACTCCCCTCTCTGTCTTTCTCTTCCTCACTATCTCCCACTCCTGATTTCTATCTCGCCGTCTCCCTCTCCCTCTCTCTTCGTCTCCCTCTCTTACTCTTTCTCTGTAACACGCACTCACAAAGAGGGGTTGGCCCCATGGAAGGCAGTATCGGCCGAAACCGATACGTTTCGGTCAGTACCAATCCGAAACTGCACCATAACACTGTAGCAAGATGTTGCGGCCTTTGTTGCCCGTTGTCTGACATGTCAGCAGGTCAAGGCCCCTCCCCTCCTTCAAGAAATTTCATCCTCGAAATTTAAGGAACTAGCGAAGGAGAAACAGGAAAGAACAAACCCCAAGACACAACTCGAAAATGACACGAATCACGAGAACACAGCTCAGAGGAACACGGTCAGACTACAATCACAAGCACACGCTATGGATCGAGCACGACACAAGTGAATACAAGTCTGACACCTCTAAAACACGGTAATGTCACTTACGTCTCATCGGGAAAGGAGACACAACTTATGCCACGATAATAGATCTCAAGGAAACAGAACGATAGATACGACAAGCATCAGCTTTAAACAAGGAAACATAGTCCTCTCAGCTGAGAGCTCGACATCATCGGCTCCAGTGCCAAAGGTAATAGGGAACACCTGGCACACAGGATGCCAACGACAGCACTAGACCACAACACAATCAAGTCAGTCCTCACTCAGATATTACATCTGATTGGGTCACATGTTAACTCTACCAAGGGAGAAGAGTACTGCAAGCTAACCGACAAGATCACAGTCCACATAGTGTCAAGACAGATACACAAAATCATAGAGAAATAGTGATAAAATGACAACACGGCAGCACTTGCTGGATCCTAGCTCCGTACGGGATACAGAACCACAGAACACAACTGTAAGCTGGGTCACATCAAGGCACAACAATAGCTAAACGCACGACTACAAAGGACTAGTCACGCATCGAACAGTTCACTAAGAAAAGGACCCATGACAGCAAAGAAACGACAATGTAGGGGAACACATCTCAAGGACTACGATCACATCCCGAGAACACAACACCCAAGAAAAGAAATGCCAAGCAGAGGGTACTCAATCAGTAGAAATGCCGACAGATTCCCCAATACTTACAATTGCCAATGCCAACACCAGAAGGACTCCAGCAAATAGCACGGCAACAGATGACATCAAGGAACAGGAAGCCGAGATGAAGTCACATCAAGAAAGACAATTCTCTTGACCAGCCAGAATCTCACAACAACGATCCTCGCCCCGTGGGTAATCAGCCCACATGCTTCTGCTGCGCACTCATACAACGCGCACAGGCATCAAAAAATATCTCGGTATCCACACTCAGCACATACACGGCGCCATCACAATTCATGAAAATCGCAAATAGCATGCCACGAGTACTGATCCAGCGAACAACCGATCGCAATTAGCCTAAGTGCAAAGGAGGGAGAGTACCAGCTTCAGCACAAAGCCTCAAGAAGAAATGCTAATATATAGTTATGTGCTATTTATTCATATATATATATCTATATTTATATACACAACAATGGAGAAAAAAAATAAAGATAAAAGTAGACAAATGCTGGGAATAATAAAAAATAAACATATGGAAATATGTATAGGTGAGAGATAGAGAGAAAGGGCTAGAGAGAGAAAAGGGGAGACGTGTGGGAAAGAGAGAGAGAGAGAGGAGATGGGACGAAAGAGAGTGAGAAATTTCTGGCGAGAGGGAGGGAGAGAGAAACGGTGAACAGATGTGTGTGTGACTGAGAATTAGAGAGAGAGGGCTAGAAAGAGAAAGAGGGAGAGGAGGGTTCGGAAGTATGGATGTGAGGGTGCGCTGGGGTTGTAGAGGTGCTGGGGGGTTCGCGGCAGTTGCAGAGAGGGGGGTGACGAAGGTTGTCGGCGGTGATGGTGCGGGCTCGGCGTGGTGGCCGCTCGCAGGCAAGGCGTGGTGGCCGGTGGCGAGGTCGATGATATCTTGGTGAGGGACGGCAGCGGCGGAGTCAAGATGGCTGGAGGGAGGTGACTGGAGGAGACCGATCTCACGACGGTGAGGAGGCTGAGGAAGGTGGCCTCGCGGGCGCGTGGTCGATGGCAGGATGGGCCTGGCGATGGTTTAGAGAGAGAGAGAGATCAGAGGGAGGCGGGCGATGGGGCGTGGCCGGCGGCGTCGACAGGGGGTTACGGCGGGCGTGAAGAGGTGGCAGTGGGAGAGTGTGGTGGTGTCGCAGGTTAGAAGGAGGGAGGGGGACTGGCCTAGTGAGAGGGAGCAGCTCGCGGTGGTGGTGTGAGAGCGGTCGGAGATGGGGTTGTGGCCGCAGCGACTTATGACAGTGGTGAGTGGGAAGGAGATGAAGGAAGAAGGAGAGGGGAGGGGGTTCATGAGGGTGCACCAACGGGGTTCCGCGGGTGAGAGAGGGAGAGGGAGGCACGGTGGCGACACAGATGGAAGGGGGTTTACGTGGAGGTGAGCCACTGGGAGTTAGAAAGAGAAAGAGAGAGGGGAGGCGCGGCGTGTGGTGTGGCTACCGGAGGGTGGCCAAGGGTGAGGTAAGGGTGGTGAGGTGGCTAGGTGCTGGTCTGGGGTGCGCGCATGGAGGTGGTTAGCGGTGTGGGGAGGGTAGCGAGTGGAGGTGGCTGGGTGGTTAGAGAGAGAGGGGGGTCGCAGCGGGAGGAGTTGCACGGGGGGGACTGTGAGGAGGTAATGGAGGTTAGAGGGAGAGAAGGGACGATGCAAGGAGGATGTGAAGGGTGGTGAGAGCGTGGTGGGAGGTTTGAGGATTTAAAATAAAATAAAATAAAATAATAAAATTTACTTCTCCTACAAGCTAACTCGCTCGGTGGGACCAAGTTACACTTCATATTTTCTCCAAGGTAGAAGGACTCGGGGCCTTCCCCAAGAATACTAATTGTTTGTTCATTCCGTTTTGTAGGAGCTACAAATGGCGAGTGGACTGGTAGGGCTCACTTTCAGCTCACAGGTGGTCGCTACCCACACCAAGCACAGGTACCTGTTGGTACCCACCGTGTTTGGGACTCTGCCACTAGTGGTGGGGTTCCTAATTTCCTCAGTGTTGCTTTTGTTGTCCTATTGTGGGTCGAGAAGGACGAAGATGAGAAGACTATCGTGGCCAAGGCTATGACTACTACTAAAGCAATCTCCCCCAGGAAGGCTATCTCCCCTCACTGCAAAGTCTCCTACTTTGTCCACCATGTGGGCCGTCGATCCATCCCCGTCGGCAATGGAGGGTCTGGGGAGAAAAGGCAGAATGAAAGAAGAGGAAGAACTTCTGATCCCCAGGGTCGACTCTCAGCTTATGGGAAATCCATCATGATCGGCGATGTTTAGGTGTACCTGAATGACTGTGGTGCTGAAGTGCTACCGGACCACATTGTTCTGACGGTGCCTATCCATAATACCTTCCAAGTGTTGGTGAGCTGGAAGGCGAATTTGAACCAAGCTTAGGGGAAAGCTGGCCCCTAAACCAGTAAAATTCAAGCAAGTTTTGGTTCCCCAAATAACCCGGGGTCCGGCTCTGGCCCCATGAGAATCAAACCTGACTGCTAAAGGCCCCAAGAGAGGGGGCAAGAAAGTTGCACCGAAAAGGGAAGAAGTCGTGCCAATAGCCTCCCGATCTGCTCGTAGGGACTGTGCCAGGCAGGCTGATATTTTTCAATGTTAAGATGGTCAAATGAAGCTGCCAGATTGTCACGACTATCCTACACGCCATGGACTCGAGGTCGCCTACTACCCCCTACCCCGGTTATCCCTCTGGTTAAGGTGGTCTGGCAGCGTCATTCTGGCGGTGAGGCATCTTGGGAATGTGAGGATGAGATGTGGCAGCTGTATCCCTATTTATTTGCATGAGTCTTTCCCCAGTCCCTGTGCTTCCATTCTTAAATTTTGAGGATGAAATTTATTTAAGAGGGGAGGGTTGTGATGTCCCGGATCCTTCCGGATCCTCATTTCCTGGTCTTGGATCTGTTTCCTCAGAGTGTCTGGCTTTGTCGTGTCTGAAATTTTATTTCGGACATCTTTCGTGTTCGGATCGGTGCGATATGGGATCGTTTCGGAACAGGCCATCCATTGACTCACGCACAATCCATTACTGCATCACGAGCCAATCCTCACTCGGACACTGCATCCGATCTCGAGCCTCACACCAACTCTACCCTCTCAGGGGAGCACGGTAAAACCAAACAATAGGATTCCACAATCCTCGGCCCTCACCTCACTCAACTTAGACTTATAGGAAAATCCTCCCATGCGAGTCACAAACCAAGGATAACCATCCAATGACAACGTCCCTCTAGGGACCACCATACACAGGCATCATCCATTGCACTATCTCATCAAATCCTTCGCCTCAGATATTCCAAATGGACATCTGTCAATCTCGGTTCCTCTCTTACCACAGAGCCTCGGGACAACACTTGAATGATCCTCGGCATGCATCTCTAAAACCGATGGGTGTCGCCTACTACCGTAACATCCTGGTCGACGACACCGTGACCAAGGCACCCAGCTGCCCTAACCATACAGACCTTGCCGTAGCTGACCACTCGACTAACCCTACCAGCCGCTCGTAGCCACCAACAGAGACCTATAATCTCTCAGGGATCACTTCTCAAGGATCATGATCACTTCCAAGGACACAACTTCCAACATGAGAACAGGGTACTCATGCGACAACCTGCCATCATATTTCCCCAATTCTTCTTCTTGCCAGTGCCCCGACCCACAATGCCTCTAGCAATGGCACAATAATCGGCATGACTCACACAGCCAAAGACAATCACGCACCGAGGAACGAATCCTCTGATGCTCTACGGAACCTCGAGAATCTGCCTCAGCGACCAACGTTATGATCCTAGACCTGTGGGTTATGGGCCCACCAAGCTTCAGTTGTGGACTCTGATCCACTCGCATAGCCATTAAAATAATTCAGGATTTACCATCCTAACAATCCTCAACTCGGCTGGCTAACACCGAAAAATAAGGTGAGGAAAATATGATTTTTTTTAACTAATGGCAATACCCAAGTGGGAAGGCAGAAGGGCGCTCACCCCTTCAAAGAAGGGATGAGTAGGTCGCCCCACCACCATGCACCAGCCAGGGAAATTTTATTATAATAAAAGAAGATGAGAGGGAGTACAATGGCAGCAATTAGGGCCTCAAAGAAGGGCACCCTATCTTATCAAGATGATAGGGGCCCCTTATAGAAGGAGGAAGCTCAGCCGAAGAAGAACAAATAACCATAGAAGGTAGAGAGCAGCCAAGATTGGTGAGGGGTCTTGAGGCTCCTCCCTAGGGCCTTCTTGATTGAGTTGGGGATTGGGATCCATGGGGGGAACCGAAGAAGACGGGCCCGTGGGAGCTATCGCAACACCAGCAACTGCGGCCGAGGGTCCCACCAGGGCCCCAGTTTCCGTCGAGGATCACAAGAGGCATCTTCTTCTACGTAACCGCCTTGGGATGTCATCGTCTAAGCTGCCAGGGATGCGCCGTCAGCTTTAGGCCTTGACGGACTTATGCCAAGGCCTCCTCAACAGGCCGATGGGGCAAAAGTGTGCCCTAACAGAACAACCTCGGAACGGGGGGTCTCCTACCAAAGTAGACTCTCGCTGAGTGTGGGAGGCTTCCCACGCACCCGCCGCGTAGGCCTGGCGTCTACGCAGCTAACCCGCATCGAGGCCCCACAGTACGCTCCACTCCAACCTGGAGATGGCCCAGCGGCTGCGCCACTATGAAGAGGTTGAACGCGAGATAGAGGGCAAAATCCGATACTTGAATGATGTCCTGCATGCCGCAAAGACCCGCGACCTCATCGACGATGATACGGACTTTCATGCTCCCTTCTCCAAGAAAATCATGGAGGCCCCTATCCCTCCGAAATTTTAACTGCCGCCCTTTACCCCCTACGACGGTATCACCGATCCTGTCGACCACATGCACAGCTTTGAGTCCAACCTGGTATTTCACCGGGCCTCGGACGTTGTGAAGTGTCTGGCCTTCGTCACCACTCTCCAGGAGAACACCCGGACACAGTTCGAATACCTGCCGACTGGGACCATCGCCTCCTTCCAACAGCTGAAGAAGCTGTTCAAGGAAAACTTCATACGCTGCCGGAAGAAGGCCAAACCTGTGGTGAATCTGCTCGCCATTAGGGAAGGATGAGAGGAGACCCTCTGGGACTATGTGTCTCGTTTCCAAACAGAGGCACTCTGTATTCCTTGTCTGGACGTCAGCATTGCTATCATCACCCTGACGCAAAGAACTCGGGACTCCATCCTCCGATGATCGCTAGGAGTCGAAGTTCAAGAGTGATATATCTTTGCTTGTACCAATAGTTTATTTATAAAAAAACTCTAAAATTAATACGCCAATTGAGCAGGGGTTAAATCCATGGCCTATAGACTTGATCTGAGCCAACTCGTTAAGCCCAATTTTACTTTTAACTATGTTGGGAGTGGACACGGCCTGTCCATGTATGGTACATCGCTATGTTGGTTGAGTCCAGGTTGTTGCATCGTGTGTGATGCAGCTAATTTTGTTTTTGTTGTGTTAATTTTCTTTTCATGAACTCGGCCCAAACTGACCTGGGTCATGTATGATGATCCAATGGCTGACAAAGAATCTAAAAAGTAATGGAGTGTTTGGGCACCATAACCGTGCTGCTGATGCCTTGTCAAGGATTTATGAAGAGGCTTCCTTAAGTGCAGTTTTTTTTTTTTTTGAAAGTGGGTGGTACCACTGTTGTATGAAATAAAAAATGGAATATACAAGTATAGGCAAAAAACTCCCAACCGGCCCTAAACAAAATGCCACACAAAGATAGTGTCGGTCACTCTAACCTCCCAACAAAACAAAAAGTGGCAAGTTGAGAGAATTCACATTACAAAGGAGAGCAGCCTATTCTCTCATCGTATCACACACAAAGGAGACCACTGACTCCACAGCTCTTGACTCCCTCTTGAAGATCCGGTTGTTACGTTCCCCCAATAACGTCCATAGAGTGGCATGGAGGATGAGCCATCACACAGTCACGTCGCCTTTAAGGGCCCAGCTCCTGCCCCAATGCTCCATCAAGTCGTGCGCCTGATTGTGCCAACCGAAACCATAGTGAGTCCCCCTAGCAAGCTCATCTCACACCCCCTGTGAGTAGGTACAGCCTACAAACAGGTGATCTAGAGTCTCGACATCCACCCCACACACGCAACAAGTCGGTTGGACACCTGGGATGAAATGGCACAATCTGTCCCGGGTAAGTAGCCTCCCATGTGAGATCCTCCAAGTGAGAAGATTCACCTTCAACGAGCTCTTTGATCTCCAAACCTAAGAGCAGAGCCTATGGCAAACACCACCATCTCACATAATGACATAAGCTGAGCTGACCGACAAGGCACCCTCCTTTCCCCACCTCCAAGCCCATACATCCTCACCATCATGCCGAGGCTGAAATGTGAGGAGGAAGGAGAGGTCCTGGAGCAACTGGAACTTGACATCCCTGAGGTCTCTCCTGAAGGTCGGAGACATGTGGTCGAAATCCCAAGACACTGTCCCCAAGGGAGCATCAGAGACATCAAACATACTGGGGAAGGATGCCTCCAAGGAGAAGCCCTCACGGTCGCCTCTTCTGAGTCCAACTCGGACACCAAAAGAAATGAAGTCCCTGCAAGTTAAAATGTTGTGCCAAAAAGGTGAGGTCCTATGCTAAGGGAAAGGACCCACGTCCCACACTCTCCTCCTGCCAAAGTATCTCTGCCGAGCCACTTGCATCCACAGTCCATCTGCCGAGCCACTTGCATCCACAGTCCATCCTCCCCTGCCCCCAACCTCCACAGCCATTTACACAGGAGGGCAAAGTTGAAATCCCTCACATCCTTGATCCCCAACCCCCCCCCCCAACCTCCTTGCCCACAACCACCCTCCTCCAAGCAATGTCATGCCACCCCCCTTGCATGGGGCGTAGTGATGTAAAACCTTGAACAGGTTGAAGCTACACCGGCGCGGCGAGCGGGTGCATACCCTCGCCTTCTCACTCACTCACGTCTCCGACCGGAGTTAGTTTCTTCAAACTGTCTAGGTACGCTCTCGACCCTTGCTCCCATTTGTGCTTGTTCATTTAATACTCCTAAATTGCACTGTCGGTTAAGGGAGAGAGCGCCCGGTCCCCAAGGCTCCACCACCTTTGTGTGACCACCGTGGATGTGAGTGAGTGAACCCGCCCTCGTCGGCCATTGCCGCCTCATTGAATTGGGCATCTATACCTAAGGGGAGGTTAGCCTTGAGCCTTGCTAGCCCTCTACTAGCAAGGGTCTTGTCCCACACCCTCAACTCGGCATCCCCGAGTCACCCCCAGGTCGAGTGTGCACGCCAATGATTGTCTGCTTACATAGGTCTCTTGGCCTTGTGGTTGTGCTTGCACTCCTAGGTCTAAGGATCGTTTGGTCAGTCCCAACTCATCCCTAGGTGGTGTCACATCAGGATCTCCTCCATCGGGACCTCCGTCAGTCTCCAACAGCGAAGGATTCCCTCTTCGTTCACTGGGATGGTTGTACTATTGAAGTTCCCCGACGTTAGTTGACCTATTCATGGTGAGACAAGAGACACTAGTTGACACGACGGTGAAACAAAGTGTAACTAGGGCCCCTCCTATTCTGTGTGAATTTTAGATCTGTTAAGAAAAAAAACAAAATAAAAAAAGGCATAAAAGCATCCACTTGTTTGATAATCTTTGATATTTGTTTGCCGGTTTATGTTTTTACGTTCTGAGAAACTCTAAAAATGGCCCACGAGTCTTTTGAGGAGAACTACCTGGGTTGTGGTCAATCAGTTGACCCGTATGTCCATGCTATGGACTCAGCACCTGCCCGCGAGCCCTCGCGTGAGGTGCCGACTATTGTGGGGGGCACCTCCCCACCCCAGGACATCTCTTCCTTGTTGGCTGTCCTTACCAACACACAGCTCTATTCTGAGCAACTCCGAGCCTTTCAGGCCATCTTAAAGGGGAAATCCGCTTCTCCCGCTCCACAGGAGTCAACTCCAGCCACTACACCCCTCCAGGAGCTGGTACAGGCTATCCCCTCTCTATCACCGGTGCATGTCACTTCTTCTCCTTCGCTTCAAAGGCAGGCAAGTTAACAGTCTCCCTCTATCCAATTTCCACCCCCATAGTCACAAACACTTGGCATTCCCCATGCACCATTTCAACCAGGTCCATCTACCGGTAGACCCCCATACCCAATCCCATTTTTGAGGATAACCCCATTGTCTTTAACCCCCTTATTCTCGTCAATTTTAAACTTACCAAACAAAGAATGGGGTTGAGATGAGAATATCCTTGTCTTATTCCCGAACCAAACGGGCCCTAATTGTCTCACGCATAGGGCATCCCTCTATCTTGCTAGCTATTTGAGAGCAAGAAACCCAGTATACGTGGGTGGGTTATTGGAGTAAGCCAATGGTGGACCACCAACTTTGAAAAGGAGTTAGCCTTAGGTTAACCTAAGGTTAACTCTAGGCTAATCAATTTTGAGGTTTGATTATGGGCTAATGCTAATCGGACTTTCTACTGAGCTAACCACGTGATAATCCTAGGTTTCGAAACCCACCTCGCTAGGTGGGTTACGTTTGTCCTGATGTCGCATACTCATTTTTTCCCTGGCACTTCGGAAGATAAATCACATCGGGCATTGTGAATCTTCCCTCCAATGAAACCCTTCTTCCGGAGGTGTTAAACCCTCATCTCACCATAGATCTCGTGGCTATCCTCTGATCCTTCCTTGCACAAGTGTTGCACCTCTCCATTCCTCAGTTGTCCGGCCTATGACCACTCCCTATGCTGTGGTTTCTCTCATAAGCAGTCCCATTCGTCCTCGCTCGTCCATAACATCTCTGTGAGAACCGATGCCTTCCGGTGGTCATCATTCTGAAGTGAGAAATGGTAGGAATGTTGTAGCTTTGCAGTGTGCCATCCATTCTGCTAGCTATTCGTAGGTTATTGTAGTCCATTCCTTTCTCGTGAGTGAATAGTTAAAACTTTTTTCTTTTAAAACACATCCACGATCGCCCTCGCCCCTTTCTCAGTTGCTCTTGGCTTCATCTTCTCGATCCCTCCCAATTCTCTCTTCACCTACTTGTTGTGCATGTGTGGAACATGCATGACTCTATTGTTTTGATGATGTTCAAGTATGACTCATTATTGGTTTATTGGAAACGACTCAACCATACTTGAATGTGCATGACAATGCTTTTGGTGCTTACATGCAATGCTCTTCATGAAAAGACTCGTGCTTAATCTATTCTTGATAGAATTCTTATTGGATACTAATCAAACATTCATACCATTCTAAATGAGTCTTAACCCCCTTATGACGTGAGTAAATAAACTTCTTGAAAGCTAGCAGAAGAAGCTACAACAATTTTAGTAGGGCTATGGAAATTTACAACTAGCAGGGTAAGATACATCTCAAGCAAGATGAGTTCAAAAGAGGGCCAATCATATGATAATCCAAGGATGGAAGAAGCTCAGGATGCACCATCAACCTCCACAACCCCGGCCTCCGCCGAACCTCCCACTAAACCTCTACTAATTATACCTTCGTCAACCTCCACAACCCCGGCCTCCGTTGAGCCTCCCACTAAACCTCCACTAATTTTACCTTCGTCAACCTCCACACTCCCAGCCCTCGCCGAGCCTATCATCACACCTTCCCCATGTTCCAAACCAATGAACCTTTTTTTGCTGCCACCTAAGGCCTCTACTATCCCTATAACCCCAAACCTGACTTTGTCTATCCCTCCACCTAACCCTTTACCCAAACCCATGGCAAATCTTGAGGAGGGTCCACCCCTTGTTGCACTCGAGCCAACCCCGTCTGCTTCCAAGCAAGGGAAGAAGCTCGAAGTGTGTGAACCTTTGCTTCCACTTACCCTTCCTCTAACACCTTCCATTACACCTTCACTATCTATGGAGCCTTTCGCCTCCACTTCACCTTCTTTTACCACTCAGAGTGGGTGTATTGTTACAAATATTCGTGCCGAAGAGGACATTCAAGAGTCGGGCAAGAAGAATTTGGCTGTGGCCATGCTATTAAAGATGTAAGATTTTATTTGCCGAATGCCAATCCTTGTCCTTGTACTGGGCATAGTTGAAGAGTTCAAAGCCCCGCCAATACTCACTAAAAGAGAATATCAAGATTTGATGCCATGTAAGTCCATGCCCAAGGGACGGACAGAGCACCCCTTGTTTCAACTATCCAATATCAAATCCATTCATCCATACAAGGGGCAAATGCCCACTTTATTCAATGCTCTTCATACCCTACGATCCTTGGGCAATACAAAACTTCCCATTCCAACTTTCCAACTTCCTCACCTCATGGCTCTTCGCCCTCCAAGGGAGTTATCATTCACTGTTGAAGTTTCTTCACGGGCATTAACTTTATCCACTGGGCCATTCAACCAAATGCTTTCACTACTATGGAAGGGCGATTTTCCTTTTGCCAAGGGGACTTTCGCTACCCTATCCACTTTCTATCCTAACTCATCCACATCTTTGTCTATCACTAATTTCTCCTTATGGGCCACCCATTGGGTGAGGAGGGAGTCCTCATCCTCTCACCACTCGTGTTTTTTGCATTCCTTATCTCCTTTGCATTTCATGCATCCATCGCATTCATTGCATTGCATGCATTTACATTCCTTCTTTCCCCGATTTTCAGACCCGTCTCTTCCCCACCTTCTGGCACCTTCGGATCCTCCACATCTTTCTTCTTATTCATCTCCATCTTCGGGATCTCTGGGTCCCCTTATGCTTGCCAGGCATCATATAACGGACCAAGGGTGGGGCGTTATAGTGAACATAACGCACCTCTCATGGGCCGTTATGTCCTCCAGAACGACTAGAATTCACAGGAAAACACAGATATAACGCACCTCAACAGGGTGTCATTTGAGTTTAACGCATAGGGGCAGGGGCGTTAAAGGCAACGGACCTTTAACTCAATACGCAGGGACTATAACGCATAGGGGCAGGCACGTTAAAACCACCCGAACATAAAAATCCATAGGAAACTCAGACACGGATGACATAACGCATCGTTAGGGATGCACTAAGGGACCATAACGCACCGGGGCAGGCGCGTTATGTCACCTGGGTTTCGTGACTCCAGAGGTCAGAATCGAAAACCCCTCCAGATCGATCAAAATCGATAGGGGACGGGACGGAATACAAAACCTGCTAAACCTACCAACCCATACCGATCATTCAAGCCTAAGCATGTCACTAGAAATGAAATACGATGCCCATGGAATTAATTTCAACAAATAAAAGATAATTTAATGCATTAAAAGATTAAAAATACACTAAATAGAAAAATACATGAAATACGAGACAACGTGCATCTGACCACGACGCAAGTGGTACCGGCGGTGTCCTCGCGCGATAAGGTATCCATCCCCCTACCTGGATGACAACGAAAATGGCGATACGACGGCGAACCGGCGAGAGGGCGACACGACGCCTCACGGCCCAGCTCGACTCCACGTTCTGCAAATCGAGGAACGGTGGGCGTCAACGCGATCCTTGCGACGCGACCAATCCAACGGTACCTCTCCAGCTTCGATCAGCAGCAGTCTGGACCAGAAATCGAGAGAGGCACGCAAATTGAGAATTAATCCTAAAATCACCCAAAATAAGAAATACACAGAAAATGAGGAAGATGGTGACGGATAGTGACACAGAGGGCGTCAACGGATTTTTGGCGAGATGAGGAGTTTGATCCCCTACCTTTTGCACGGCGAAGACCGTAAATCGGTGCCGATCGGGCGACGGGGGCCACGTCGTCTTCTTGCTCGCACGCGTCTCCGCGCTCCACGATCAGAGAGAAGAAGGGTACTGACGCGATCCTCACATTGAGCCTGTCCCGTCGGTACCTCCCACACGTCGACCGGGGTCCATTTGGACTGCGAACCGATGAAATGGGGGTGTGGAGGAGAGAGAATGTGGGGGAGAGAGAGAGAGCATGAGGTGGAGAGAGAGAGATTCGAGAGAGTGAGGAGAGAGAGAGTGGGTTGAGATATTTTGTAAAAAATCTAATTTTCTTATTTTTTTGAAAAACTGAGTATCTTATTATTTTATCCTTTCTTTGCATTCGTTTTGATGATTTCTTTTTTCTTTAGCCCAGCATGCATCATGCGCATTTTTGAGCATTCACGTGCCCTCATCTATCAAGGTGTCTCGGTGATGGTAGATAACTGTGTATCCATGGTCTCGAGTAAGGAGAGTTATTTCACACTGAGTTGGAAGGGTTCCTTCTGTCTATTTGCTTGGTCTGGTTAGCTAAAGATTCATATTTGGAGTTTAGTTAATCGTCTCTTTATCTTTTTCGCTTGCACTGACCGCCTATCAACTGTGCATTCCAGTGAGGAGGTTGGTCGTACTTTCCCTTAGTTGTTAGTTCCTCTAGACATGTGTCAGTCAGTTTTGTCGTTCCTTGTGATTGGTTTGAAATTTTTCGAAAGATTCCTATCGCTCGTTGGTCGAGGACAGGTGTCTTTTGCCTTAACGCCCACTTTTCAGTCCCCTCTGCTGCATTTCCGCTTCATCTCCATGTTCCATGTCGCCTTCGCTTCACCTCCGCTCGCTCCCTTGCAAAGAGGATGTCAAGGAGGGGTATCTGTTGACACCCGTTTTAGGACTAATGAGTTGTGTCATCTCCTTATTCATCATTATGATGTCCCGAGTTACTGACCATTTATTGGGCCATCTTGGTCAATTTTGGGGCTTATTTTATGGGTCACTCTCCCTGGTTAGGCCTCGCTCCTCGTCTTTTAAGCTTAATGGGCTTTCATTTGTTTTGCCACGCCTACGCCCCTAGCGATCTGTCAAATAGCCGTTTGCTGACATTTGATGGTTCCATTATGGACCATTTGATGACGCCAGAGTCCTCAGCCAGCATCCTTTCTTTCAATCTTATCCTTTACTGTGCGCTGGGACCATGCGGTCTATCGTATGGCCATTAATGGCTGTCTAGTGGTTTACTTCTAGACCGTTTTCCAGTGACAGAGTCCTGTTCAAACATCCTTCTTTCAAAACCTTATCTCTTGTTGGACGGCCAAGGCTAGCGGCCTATTATTAAACCATTTTTGATGGTTGGCGGCCTACCGTAGGACCGTTTGTGCAGACAGAGAGTCCTACTCAAACTATTCTTTCTTTGCTACACCGTGGATGGATTAGAGTCCTTGTTTAATGATTTCTCTCTCAATAGAGATCCTCAGAAGCTTCTATTTATTTCTGTGGACTCTTGGGAGTAGTATCTCTGAGAGTTTGCTGGACTCTGCCCTACTTTTTAGGTGGATTCTCTCCAACTCGTTCAGAGAGTTTGAGGGTCTATAAATAGAACCCTTGGCTTGGTCACAGCCCTCATAGGACGTCCACGACATCCACGTACAATGGCTAACCAAGGGTCGAAGCCAAGCCAATTAACACAGAAGAAACACCACACATAGCTTGGGATGAAGCCACTCTTTCAGAATCCCTCAACACATATATTACTCTCACAGAACACACAAGGCATCCACTGAGTCAAAGGCTCACAAGGCACTGAATCTTGGGTTCACCAGAGCTCGAGACAACTAAAATAATACCCAAAAAACCAAAACATTAATGTGCTCATTGCCTGCGTCACGATCATTAACACGCCCAAACAAAGGGTCATGATGTCACCAAAACGTGTCCAACACCTATTACGCGTCAATGCATTAGTGCGGCGCATGCTTGGGTCATGTTAATAGATGTGGCCAAAGCCTCAAGCACGATAACACAATAGTCGCGGCCATAGCCTAGGGCGCGATAATAGTAGCGGCGAGAACCTCGAGCGTGACAATACAAGGACGCGGCCATCACCTTGGCCGCGTTAACAAAGGATCGCGTCCAACACAAGGACCGCATTCCTAACCGCCCAATTGTTCATCTTTTCTCGATGATTGTGACTACATGATACAATGTGTCTCTTCTGAGAACGCGTCCCCTGAGAGTACCACGTTAAAACATCGAACCCAAAAAATATTAAAATCAGTGAAAACCACCATTCCTCGTCCCAATCGTCTCTATAACGAAGGGGAAACATCTCTAACTGCATTGCCGACCTTCCACAAGCTGGAAGGGGCCAACAAACCACAAAATGACACAGAAATGGGTGATTTCCATAAATCCACCCAAAATGACTCACAAGGGTAACCGAACTCCTACCGTCCCAGAATCACAACCAAATCCATCCAAACTAACGGGAATGAGATCCGAACATGCCAGGGGTTCATTTGAAACCATTTAACGCTAGAAACATCGCCTGGAATGGTGATTCCATCGCACACACCAAACATGCTATAATTCCTTAAAAAATTGGAAACCCACGCAAACACGCACTAATCGGCACGAAATTCATGGCGAAAGTAGAACAAGAGGTAAGGAATCTATCCCCCAACCTCATTCGCGGACCTCCCGAGCCAAAAATGCCGAAACCATCACACAAACTCACGCCCTAATGCTTTGAATCCACCGAGGGATCCCACCAATGCCACGCTCCTTTCCACAGACCTTCACGCTCCACGACACCTCCACGCCATCTCCACGTCATCACCGGAGTCTTCTCCGTATGTAGCCAGAGCAGAGGGGAAAGAGGAGAGAGAATAGAGAGAGAGAAAGTTCATATGATTTGATGCCTTATACATGGAGTATTTTATATTTTATCCTGACCGCGCATGCATAATCCTCATAGCATGTTATCCCTACACCCTTAACCAAAAAGATGATAATCTTGGCTTAATTCATGCCCAGTCATGCATCTTAGTTGTTCTAGACATGTTAGCATGCTTTACCCTTCTATTATTCATAAGTTTCATACATAAATCTTCCTAGATTTAGCCTTGTACCTCAGTTTTTACTTCTGTCTGCTACAGACAAAAGGCGGCCATGAAGAGACTGCGTATGTCAGAAGGCGGCCCCCCAATAGACTGCCACTTGATAGTAGTGGCCCCTCCTGGACCGCATTATTTCTTCTATTTTTTGAGTTCTATTAACTCCAAACAGAACGTAGAATAGCCCCTATAAAAATATAATAACCCTAGGTAATTAGGTCTTATTCCCTGTTATGAGCTTATATTCATAGTTTTGGTTATATTGTGCATCACGCATGGTAGATTTCATGCCCTTTATGTTTTAGAAACTTATTTTAATCATATACTACTTTCATGTCAAAACCATATACTCTAGTATTAAAGTCATATTTCACATGGTTAATGGACTTGTTTTACTAGGGTTTTTATCGCTGTTTTTATATGATTCCTTCTCATCTCTAGTCTTTCTTAAGTACACAGCATGTATTCTGGTATGATGCTATTAGTTACATTTTACACTTATTGGCACACTTTCTTGGGCTTGTGAACCTCTCCCCTGGATATTCCTTTTGTTGGACTTGGGGATCATGTTTCAAGGCCTCTGTAAGTCTTCGTGAGCCTGCGATTCCCACAAGGATGCTGAGCTGGTTGTTCCCTGAAAACTTATTTGTCTAGAAAGCACTCAAGTTATCAGTGTTTTCTGCATTCTGGAATATATAGCGGCCCTCTAGCGACTGCCACCATCTGGTAGCAGCCTGTCCATGACCGCCACTTCTCAAACTGAGCCCTGCATCAACTCTTTCCTGTTCTGGCGTCGACTCTATAAAGTAGCAGTTTGGATATGACTGCTATGTTCTTGAAACGGTCCTGAACAAACCGCCTTCTTCTATCTTGTTATGAGACCCGAGGTAAGACCCACGGGTTGATTTTCCTATTTTCCTAGATGGTCTATTGATTGTCTAGAACCTAATATATTATTTAATAAACTATTAAGAAATTATGAAAGTTAAAGAAAGTACCGTTATGCTGCTGGATTCCTCCCATGGCATGACCTTGTCCTTAACTCGTTCTTTGAACTCTCATTATCATATTTGGTACATTCTTAACATCGAACCCGGCCCGACATAACTCAAATTTTAGTCGAACTCAAATTTTAATATTGATAAGTCATACCTGAATTGGACCGACTTAAACCTGACCCAAACCCAACTCATCGGCGGCCCTAATTTCACGTGTGAGCAGAGTAGTTATTCGTAACCTACCCATGGAAGCGATTTATATGCGGTACACTTCATCTTATCACATGTGA
The DNA here is from genome assembly GCA_024336825.1 of Amorphophallus titanum. Taxonomy (NCBI): domain Eukaryota; kingdom Viridiplantae; phylum Streptophyta; class Magnoliopsida; order Alismatales; family Araceae; genus Amorphophallus; species Amorphophallus titanum. The sequence continues at coordinate 275,144 of JANBPO010005823.1, read as the reverse complement.
TTCAAGTGAAAACAGCAAGGATGATTTAAGATATGATCAATACCTCAAATTACGGAGCACGTAGAAGCTAGCGCCCAGCATCCCCTAGTAATACAGTCATGGGAAATGAACAGTAACCCCCCGGCGATAACAGAGAGAAGGGTCTCCTGCTATCAGGAATCCATACCTAAATGGAGGTACGGCGGTGCTAGTGAGGGAGGCTTGCGAAAAGATTTATAAAGCACGGCAACAGCAAGCTTACGCATCAATGAAAGAGATGTAAGAAGCCTAATACTTGCTGCCACGATTGCCAAGCATCCCAAGCTTGAAAAAGCAGTCCGAGGAGGGAGAAGCCAAAGGTAAAACAACACCGGTGAACTCACTGCCCATTGTCAGTAACGATTTGTGCTGCCGGGCCACATCTACTGATGGTAGACAGGCCATCCTATTTGGGGGAAATTTTATTGGTGCGTCCAACGAATGGAGACAGCACAGTGAGGTAGCATAATGAATCGAAATATTTAAGTCTCATGAAAATAGGATCCGAGATTTCTGAGGTTCATATGTCATTCTGTTTAATTCCTCTACTTCATAAATGGCAACTATTTCAAGTAAAACTTACGACCTACGTTGAGGATACAACATCAGATATGACATGGCAACAACCGAAGAATTAAGCAAAAGAAAAGAAAAGGATCAGCACGCCAACTCTGAACGGGCAGGCACCGTGTTTAAGCATTCACCATGGAACCAGATCTCCGGCGACATTCGCTCAACATGTCCAAGTAGAATTGGCATTTGCCGATGTCACTTCCATTACTATTGATGCACTGCACAATTGAGGAAAAAGATGGAGAGAGACATCAGAGCTGAATGAACATGAACGTTCTAAAGGCTTCTTCTTTACCCTTGATCAGCAGGCAACACCAGTTTTCTTTCCAGGAGTTAAATTTAGACTACAATACAAAACAGGTAGACGGTAATTAACTATAGAGCATATACTTATATATTTCCTAAACTACCAACTAAAAAATTACTAGTGAAGTAACATTCACAACTAACTTCAAATCGATGTGCCCTTACATCCTGGAAAGCCTTGGAATGAATACTGCATGCATCAGCACCAGCGGCATTAGTCGTTTGTGGCGCTGCAGTGGCAGCAGGTGCTTCTGAAACCACATGCTGGACCGTACGCGGACCCATAACAGTATCTACAGCCCTATGAGCAACTGCACTGCCAGTTCCAAATGCCATGCCTGTGTACATAGACATGTAACCAATTAGAAAATGAAAACAGACATCCTTCCCTGGAAAACAATCCACGTGCAAATAATAATTTAACCTTTAAGAAAATAGTGTACAACAAAAATATGGATCTCAGATACCTTCAGCGATGCTGGAACCAATACCCCCAAGCATAGACCCGCCACCACTCTGGATAGGGGCTAGAGGAGGAGGTTGACTCACTGTAAAGAATGGAATAAAAAGATCAGCTTTTACTGTAGGAGCCCAACACTTCGGTTACCTGCATACAATGTTAAAACCTAGAAAAATATATTCAACTCATCAAGATAACAATGTCCCTATTTCACACAGTAGGATTTATGAAACGATCCACTCCTGCAATTTTAACAGAACGAGAAGTGATTCCCCTGGGAAGGGGGATGGAAGACAATAAAAACACCTTGATAAGTTTTGCAAAAGAAATATGAACTATAGGAAACATTTTTACATTGATGACCATTCCACAACTGCGTGTGTGAATGATTTTTCTATGTAAATTTTACAAACATAGTCCATTATAATGTCCCGACTGCTCTAGGCTAGATTTCTTTCCAAAAGCTCATGCAAATCCATCTCACAGATCAAAAAACAACAAGAATTGACATTATCAGCATCCATAACAGCATAATCAAGCAATATTTGTAAACCAAGGTATTCAGAACCACCCGGTACATACCGTACCGAGCCAGTGCATACCGGCACCAGCCTCTGCCAGTCCGGTTCCACCTATGTGAGACTGGTACCAGCCAGTACTGCACAGAGAGAGAGAGAGAGTGGAGGAGAACTATGTGGTTAGAGGCGTGAGGCGACCAAGACGACCAAGTGGTCGCCTCATGCCTCAAAAGCCTAGGCAATGACCTAGGCATTTGAGGTATTTTATTAAAATATATATATACAATTCAAAAAATATAAATATTTGTCTAAATATCACAAAAAATATGTACACACAACTAAGACTTTCAATAAAATTAACAACAATCATAATTTCAGGCAAATACAATCAAGATTTGAGGCAAAAATACATGGGGTAAGTCAATCAAGATCTCCTAGGACCAGCCCTCCTAGGAATGAGATGTTTGAGGTGAAAGAGTGGGGGTTTGGGGCTGCCGACTGTAATCCACAGCTGTCGCATCTCCTCCTGCAGCAGCAGGATCAGGTGAGGATGGCGGTGGCGGGCTCAGGCGAGGACGGTGGTGGCAGGCTCTAGCCAGAATGGCAGCGGCAGTGGCAATGGTGTTCGCCACCATTGCCTTTGCCGTAAGCTGGCTCAATTGGGGTTGGTTTTAAAGTGTTTTGGTTATTTATACAATAGCCTTCATAACAAAAGTTAATTGTATAAATAATTAATTGATTTTGATAGGATATACATGGCAAATGTGCAGGAGGTGGAACCGGGAAGGGAGGTGAGGAACTGGTACTGTACCGGCTGGTACCAGTACTATACCGGCCAGTACCAGTTCGTATACCGATACCGACCCTGCCCGATACCGAAACCGGTACCAGGTTTGAAGACCTTGGTGTAAACCCTCGAGAAACATATTTAATAAGTGAATGCTGTAACAAGGAATACGACAGCCAATAGCCTATTACCAAGTTGGCCCAACTGCATCACACAATCCACCTAAAAAGATTCAGTGATAACTTCATCCCTCTGTTGCACAGTCTCCCTCCAATCTAGACAGGAAGAGTACATTGGACCAGCGAAATTATCCATGGCATTTTACTTTTGTGACCGATGGAAACAGTGATGCTTCTTCACAGGACCTCTTTAATCTTTAACAGCTTGTCATCGGGACAGTATCACCAATGGCTATGGATCGTAAAACATCAGTATAAATTATCTAATTTTCCTCCCAGGGTAGTTGGTGCCACATATCACTATCTAAAATAAGAGGAATACTATGGTAATACACATGCACATATGCTATATAGTATAGACGATGTAATTAAAAAGGAAAGAAGCATATTTTGACAATGGAACCCTCCACTAGGTTTCTTCTCCAACCCCCAAAACCTTGCACTGTTACACAGCCAATATTTTTTTTTGCAAACTTAGAATATAGTAATGAACAAGCCCCCACAAGCGGTTGTTCAGCTCATTAGTGCCAGCCATGGTGCAAGGAAGCCTTACTCCGCGGAGTAAGGGGTGGACGTAGATTGCGGGTTGCAATCGAACCACCTTAAAAATCCTCTGTCTCGATTTGGTGGTTTGCTTACTCCTTTCATCTATTGCAATCTGTGCACATCTATCGCTCGATCTTTTACTGCTTCGTTCAGCTTCTGTTCTTTCTCTGCTGGCTCGGTTATTCTGAAATAGGAGTAAGGGGATTTATCTGTTGCCTTAGTGCTTTCGGTGGTTGTTTTGTTAAGAATTTTTAATTGGGGTGATATATTCAACCCCTCCCCTTCTAGCTCACCTTCCACACGGTTTATCAACACCCACTGTCGCCCACGGCTCTCTCCCTCTCACCACCTCTCATCTCATTCCCTCCCTCTCTCCTTCACCCCGTAGCTCCCCATCTCTCCCTCCTTCCCACCACCTCCACATTGCATCCCTCACCGCATCCACCTCCTCCCACCTGCACCCCCACCTCCGACCACCTGCACCACCCTGCGGCCATCCCCCATGTCGACCTCCCCTTTACACCGCCACCCTCCCTCTTGCCCTCTCACCCTCTCCACTTTACACACTTCCTCTCCCCATCTGATCGCAGTCGCAACCGTCGACGACCACCTACCATCTCTCCTTCTCTCTCTACCACCCCCATTCCCTCTCTCACACCATCGATAATCACCACACAATGCTACCACCGAAGACCCTCCCCCACGTCTCTTCCGATCATCACCATCCTCCTCAACCTCCTCACCGCCGTCGGTCACCATCGCCCTCCATCTCCCTCTCCTTGTCTGCTCCGCACGCCCACTGGCCACCCCCTGTCGACCGCCGCTGGCCTCCACACCTCGTCCCCACCTTTGGCCACACACATACCACCACGGCGGCCGACCCCCCCTCTCACACACTCTCTTCCTCTCTCTATCCCTCCACCGGATGCCACCCCACCTGTAACCACCACCATCGTAGGCCTCCCACGCCACCCGCTTCTATGCACGCCCATGCCCGTGGCCCTCTCTCTCTCTCTCTCTCTCTCTCTCCCCCCTCTCTCTCTTTCTCTCTCTCTCCTTCCCCCTCTCACAGTCTCTCTCTCATCCTCTCTCTATCCCTCTATCTCTCTTCTCTCTATCTCTCTCTACCCAACACATGCATACATTTAATTTCTAATATATTCTTCTTATTATTATTAAACCCTCACTCCTCTCTCCATTTTATCCTTAACCCTCTCTCTCTTTATTATTTATTTTTAAGTCCTTTTTTATCCCTCTTTATCTTCAATCTTCACATATAACATGATCTAAAAAGTTCTCTCGATCTTTCCGATCCCACACGGCTTAACAATGCAAATAACGATTAAATTCAATCCAAACATGGATAACAGAAGTAGCAATGTGTGGAGGTGACGTAAATAAAAATCTACAAATTGACCTGTGAATGGAGATAGGAGAAAATGATAATCACACAGGCAAATCACATGCAACACAGAGATTTTTAGGTGGTTCGGGACCACAATAGGCTCCCTACGTCCACCCCTCACCGAACCCGGTGAGGCTTCACTCCACGCTATGAAACGTAGCAACACAGGGACGAACCCCAACCACACACACACTACTTTCGCAGTAATATCCACATGGGGACACGCCCCAAAATGCTACCACTATAGCACACACACATACACACGACGTCGGGGAGCACACCTCGGACAGTAAAACCACATGGAGGCATAGCTCCACCCCCACACGATGGTATATCGAGTTTAAGACAAGAAGAAGATGTACAATAATGCCCACAGCAGTATGTAAATGAAGATAAGCTATGAAGCACTCATGGAAATAAACATAATATGGATGTAGAAATATCTCCTTGATTCTCCAATCGTCATGAGGGGATCTTCCTTAAAGCTTAGGTTGGAGAAAGTCTTATCCGCAACTGGTTAGAGCAGTAGGTCATCCTCCATGAGGATCTAGCATATATTCCTTCGCTCTCAAGTAAAAACAAGAGGAATAATATTGAGTGTTTGAAATCAGATTGATTGGAAGTGTCAAAATTACAGAGGTGGTCAGATTTTCTTGAGAATTGAGACAGATAAGGAAAAACCAATGTTATAGATATTGGCTGAGAAGTTTGATCTGAACAGGTCGACACTGTTTGGAGAAGTGTCGACACCACAGTTAAAAGAGCATAAAACTGCTATTCTATTTTCCATCAAGAGGTCGACACTACTTGAAGAAGTGTCGACACCGTTGATAGGTTACTCTGCCTTATGGTGACTACTAGCTTTGGTGTTGATGCTATTGACCACAAGTGTCGACACACCCTAGTGCTGGAGAGCATTCTGTCTATCCTTCTTAGCTTGTTCTGTCCTCTTGGTTTGGAGAACTATCTTCACATTTTCTATCCAGTCTCTCATCTTACATGCTTCATATCTCCTTAAGAATAAGGAACTCATGTGAATCTTGTTTTGTCACCGGTCATTAATTCAGGGGGAGTTGAGAAGGATTCCATCCTTAGTACATCCTTTGTTAAGTCATGTCACACCCCGAGATATGCAGCCGAAATAATCGAGAATGTGAACAGCCGGCAAGGTTGGGAGTCTTCAGTGAGAGAATCCCCTCCAGCATGCAGGAGTGATCATATCCATCATGGGCAAAACTAGCTCCAGAAGGAGTCAGGTACATCCCGTCCACCACAACATCGGAAGCTTTGTGATGACCGGACAGATGCCAAATTGCAAGAGAGGAAGGGCCCGTTCGCACTATAGAGCCACCTAGCTCCTTGAAAAAGCCCAGGCTTTTTGAATCGGGAAACTGAGGTCGCCGCACAAACCCCTCAGTAAAGCTGGGGTAGGAGAAAGAACAGGTAGCATTCATGCAGCCCCTGCCCGCCAAGATCGCCCTCTCCAGCCGTCGCCGCTCCTCGGGCAGCAGAGAATCGTCACTGTCCATTCCCAGTGGTACAAATCTCTGAATAAAAGCAATGAGGTGGCGATCCAGCAGATAATGGGGCGGATATCCCCCAGAGCAGTCATATCTATAAAGTCCATCTCGGTGACTGATCCGAGCAGCATCAACTTCACCCTCCTCACGGGTGACATCCTTAGTGAGGCCCTCAGCGACCGAGGAGAAGCCTTGATCAATCGGGTCAGAGTTGCCCGAGGCAACCCGACGAGGAGGCAGAGGAGGCATAGGCCGGTCGGTCCTCCACACATAGTGGTCGCTCGTCCCGACCACCCTCGGCCCCTGCGCAGCACTTTTCCTCCGGCTTTCACGGGTCACGGGCCATGCCTATGAAGTCTACAAAAGCAAAAAAAAAAAAAAATAAGGGGGAGACAACTTCAGAGAAGAAGTATGGTTTGCATGCCAAAAACAACAATTAAGTTCAGGGGCTACGTCCCGAAGGTGAGTCTCTCAGCAGACACAACACAAGTGCGCGCACAATGAAGCACACGGGCCATCCGCCCCTGCTTCCGGCCGTCACAGATGTCCCGTGGGGGGCACTTGTTGCAACCAAAAAAAAATCCCTACAATTATAGGGATGAAATACAAAAACTAATTCCCAACCTGACACGGGTAATTATTCCCGTGTAATCCAAGGTTGTGGGACGGGCGTAGCGCCACCTCCCGGAGTATTTCCGCTTTATCAAGGCTCCATAGCCCGATTATGGGTTCAACCCAATGCGCTTTCCAGCAAGAGAGCAGCCACAACCCGAAGTAAATCCATGGAGACTGTCAGGGTCATATGACTTCGAGTACTAATGCACACAAAAATAAACCTTGCGGCAAAGAATGAGAGGAAAGAGTGCAGTGCACACCTCTTCTGCAGTCCCAACGGCGTGTACCACGTCTCTCGGGATGGAAGAAAGCTCCCTCCCTCGACGAACCTAATGAGGTTACCCATTTATTTTCTCTGCTATTTACTTAGTTCCTCCAGATTGGTGTCATTTTGGTCTGATCATCCCTTGTGTTTGGTTCGGAGTTTTCCGGAAGATTCCTATCACTCGTTGGCAAAAAGACGGGTGTCTTTTACCTTAACGCCCTCTTTTCAGTCCACTCCGCTTCATTTTCGCTTCATTTTCATGTTCCATTTCGCTTCCGCTTCACCTCCGCTCGCTTTCATGTAAAGAGGACGTTAAGGAGAGACATCTCTTGACACCCATTTTTTGCCTATGAGTTAGGTCATTCTTCTTACCTTTATTCTTGATGTCTCGAGTTGTCCATTACTCATTGGGTCATTTTCAGGCATGTCTTTGGGCTTATTTTATGGGTAACTTCCTCCCTAGCTAGGTTTGCTCTTGAATTCAGGCTTAATGGGCTTGGATCTCACTTGGTCTTTGGGGTAAATGGGTTCATTCATCCTAATTGATTCATTTCTACCACCCAGCACATACACGGTCTAGAGATGGACCGTGTAGGTCTTTGGACGGTCATTCTTAAGACCGCTTATGTTTATCTCTGGATTAATTGGACTTTTCTAAATTTCCACCGACAACCTTGCACACGGTCTAGAATTAGACCATTCAGGTAGTTGGGCGGTTTATTATCTGACCGTTTGTTGTTGTGGTTAACCAACTAGCGTCGACCTTACTCTGCACTAGCATCGACCCTACCCGTGCTAGCGTCGACCCTACTTTGCACTAGCGTCGACGTTACCTTTGTCTAGCATCGACCTGTTGGTTTTAATCACGATCTAGGAGCAGACCGCTTACTCAGCTTGGACGGTCCATCACTCGACCGTGTACTAGCAAGAGTCCTGAAAGGGTAGATTTTCCAGATAATTATCTAATTATCCTATTTTTTATTAATTTATCACCGACAGGGGGTACACGGCCTAGCAATGGGCCGTGTAGATTTTTGAGCGGTCTATCATTAGACCGTGTGTATTCTGAGAATCCTGCACCGATTCAACCGGTCTATTCTTTGGGGATAAATGTATTATTTGGGTTTATTTTTATTTATCACCGACACATGTAAACAGTCTATCATTAGACCGTCTACACTGGTGGGCGGTCCATCGTTAGACCACGTAACAAGCCGTGATCGTTGGGCTGTTTGATTTTTCTCTCTCCATCCGTGGTTAAACCTCTCACTTGCCCCACCATTTTCTCCACAGATTCTCAACCAAATGAGACCCCGTTTGATCTTGGCGGGAGATGGGAATATTATCTACGAATTATTTCTATAATCATGAGGAAAAGAATTTAAATACAAGACTATATAATTTTGGCATGAAATTAAGATAATAATGAAAATAAAGTTTAAAACATGATCCATGCTAATCCAGGGTGCCTAACATGAATAAGGACATGATTACATGAAATTGGGCTTAATTATATCAATAAATGTCATGGAAATTAACTAAGGCTCGAGCTGGCTCTCAGAACCAGATTGTGGTTAGGGAAAGACCGCCAGAAGGAAATTACGGTCGGGCGATAGACTGCCTTATGATCATGCGGTCTGTGTGGAGACTGCCTTCTGTCCGGCAGACAGAAGGGTCCACATAAAGCAACTAAGGCCTATTCTAGGGCAAGTAATGCATAGGAAGGCTAGTAAACATAAAGATAAACCATGCTAGAAGAAAGTTAGGGCACGAAGATGCATAGTTTTGCATGAATTAAGCCAAATTTATCTTCTTTTATCAAAGGACAAGATTCATACATGCTGTGATAACCCTATTTGCGCAGTCATAATGAAACATAGAATTCTCTATGTACCGTGCATGAAAATAGAAGGAATCAAAGGATTTTTGTCCCTAACATGTTAATTTAGCCATTGATGAGATAAGTTACCTCTGGGTAAGACTCTAGACTTCGAATTTCTGACTGAAAGTTGTTGCTAGTTCTGGCACGTCCAGCATCAAACCGCTAACTTTTTGACCTTCTAACTTCTTATCCTCTAGACCTAAAGTTATGAAATTTGGAGGGTAGGTAAAATATACAAAGGAGAATAAATAAATCTAAAGACACAGCTTGAACTAACCTCGTTTAGGGCTTCTAATCTCCGGATCTTCAGTAGTCGGACGCACTGGTTCCTGCATGTGCTGCAGCGAAACAACAACTTCGTGGACTTCTAACTCTTCCAATGCTTGGCCTCCTAGCACAAAATTTTGAGAAGAGTTAGATAAAACTAAGGGGAACAAATAATTCTAAAGAACCAACCTGAGATAAGGTCGTTTTACCTTTGATCCTTGTGCACTAAAACTAAGGTTCGCGCAGGTCAAATCTGGGCTCTATTTATAGGGTTTTGACTAGGGCTGGGGATTTGATGGACTTAGGAGTCCTAATTGGGGCTAAGATCGATCTCTAAGAGTTCTAGACCCTTCATTTCAATGGATAGCATCGATTCATGGTGATAAGGATGGGGAAACTCCAAGCTTTTCACGTTTCTTCATAGCTCGTTCACGGAAGATAGTTGCGGTCAGACGGGGACTAGGGATGTAAATGGATCGGGTTTGGCTCGGGTTGACCAATGTTGGAGTGTTCTTATTCTCATTTAAATTCAATTTTTGCTATATTTATTTTGCTCAATCTCTCATTGTACATTCTTTCGTCACTAAATGGCCTGCTATTTGGGATTGCTTTTGTCTAAGTTTTCAAGCGTCAATTACATCATTATATAAGATCGAAAAAATGGGAGTTGCAAAGGATTTGCAAACTCTATTTTTTTTAATCAAACCCCTGGATTAGGATTTGGGAGGGAACGAACCTATGCAAAGATGCAAGGGTTTGCCGCTCCACCAAAATTGAATTTCAAGGATGAAATATTATTCCAAAAAAGGGCAAGGAGTACAAGACCAGAAGGCTGATTTATGGCCACATGGAAGGGCAGCCTGCCTTATCAAGACGAAGCGGCCCTTTTACAGAAGGAGGTAGCTGTATCCAATCTGTCCAAGTAGACAAAGTCGGAAGAGTGCAACCAAAATTAGTTAAGCCGTCGGCAATCTGCTTAGCTTCCCTAAAAACATGGGCAACCTGAAAGGACAAGGAGGAAGAGAGATCTCCAATGCTCTGCAAGACATAAAATGTCTTCCAAGGTGGTTGATAATCACCATTGAGACACCCCACCGGGACTAGGGAGTCTGATTCAATCAGAAGAGTACGTAGCCGCGGTGAAGGCAGTGACTGATTCCATCATGCATGGCCAAGCGCTCAGCTTCAATACTAGATGATGTACAATAAGGTGTGGCAAAGGCTAGGAGCAAATTACCAAGATGATCGCGTAAAATTCGTCCCCCACCAGCAAGGCCTTGGCTATTCTTGTAAGATCCATCCATGTTAAGCTTGAGAAATCCATGAGGGGGGCAAACCCAGTGAATGAGAAGGGGCTGCTTTTGCTGAGGGGAGGGAGTGGAGAGAGACCAACTTTGAAGAATTCCCAAATGTCTGTAATGTTGGGATAGAGATGGGTGCACGGTAGGATCCAGAGGGGGGGTGAATGGATCCTGCTACAATATTAATCCGAATTATAAATTTAAATGCCTGAGATGATATGTAGTTAACTAAAATAGAAATAGCCACGTTTGGCTGTAGTAGAAACAACTCTGATGATCACTGAGTGGCGTCCAACAGATCATACAGAAAAAAGACTCGAATGCTTAGCACACAATGGAAGTACTTCAAGCGTAAGCAGACAATAAACAGATGGTTTAGTCTGAACCACAATTGAACATATGATGGTGTGCTAAAAATAGCAACTCAGTTAAAACTTATGTTCAAATCAATTTAAGCTATCATGAAACAAGATAGCATTTAGCACAGCTCATTAAAGACTCTCTTCGTACTTGGAACAAAGAGGTTTGTGGGGATATTTTTTTGAACAAGAGCCGAGCTAAAGCTGAAGTTGAAATCAAGCAGTGTCTTTTTGATGTTGACCCCTCTCCAGCCAACAAAGAGGGCCTCTCTACTGCTAATGCCAGTCTCAGTCAAGCTCTCTTTAGGGAGGAATTGTTCTGGAATCAGAAATCAAGGATGGACTGGATAGAAAGTGGGGACAGGAATACTGCATTTTTCCATGCTGTTGCTAGGCGCAATAGACACAGGAATTTTATTACTAAGCTCAAGGCTGGTCATCCAGCTGAATGGTGCAGTGACCAAGCTGTTCTTCAGGCCCAGGCAGAATCTTACTTTAAACAACTTTTTGCTTCGGAAGAGCATGAGATTGATCCTTCTCTTTTGGATTGCATTCCTCAGCTGGTCTCAGAGGCCCAAAATATTTCTCTTTGTGCCCTTCCAGATGCTGTTGAAGTTCGGAAGGCCGTCTGGTCTCTGAAAGGCTCTAGTTCTCCTGGTCCAGATGATTTTTCAGGGGATTTTTTTACCTCTTCCTGGGACATTGTGGGAGAGGATGTTATTGAAGTTGTCAGTGCATTCTTTAAAGGATTTCCTCTCCCCCGTGGAATCTCTTCCTCTCTTATCACCTTGGTCCCTAAGGTGAATGAACCAAAGTCTTTCAATGACTTTAGACCCATCAGCCTATGTAATTTTACCTATAAAATCATTTCCCGGATTCTCTTTGAAAGGCTAGCTCCTTTACTGCCGAATATTATTTCTTTGGAGCAGGGAGCCTTTGTGAAATGCCGATTCATATTGGATAATGTTGCCCTAGCCCGTCAGCTATTGATGGACCTAAACAGGAAGGTGCGAGGTCACAATGTGATTTTTAAATTGGATATGGCTAAAGCTTATGATAGGATGGAATGGGATTTTATCCTTGCTGTTATGAGGAAAATGGGTTTCAATTCTAGATTCACTTCCTATATCGGGATGCTCCTTTATAACTGCTGGTTCTCAGTTAACTTTAATGGAGTGGCAGCTGGTTTCTTTAAGTCAGGTAGAGGTATTAGGCAAGGGGATCCTATTGCCCCTTTTCTGTTCATAATTGCTTCAGAAGTTTTTAGTAGAGGGCTATCTGAGCTTTTCCACTCAGGTACTTTGCAGAGATATAAGGGGCCAAGGCACTGTAGACAGATTTCTCATCTACTTTATGCAGATGATACTTTGGTTTTTCTAAATGCTAGTAGGCCTAATATTGAGGCATTCCAGCACTTTATAAAAAGGAAAGGCATGCAAACCGTCTGTGTTCCTTCTTATAATGCAAATGACGAGCTGCTTTCCTACGTAAAATATAAGATACATGGATAGAGAGAGAGAGAGAAATAGAGAGATGCGCAAAGTGGCGAGCAGATCCACACAGAAAGAAAGCATTACTGGATAATCCATGCAGACTGGATTTGTTTATTCCTTAATTAAACATCATCACATGTAAGTACGTACGTACCAACGTATACATTAAACACCCCAGAAAGCGTCGAATAATTAAGGAAAGGGTGAAATTAAGACATTAAGGTTGCACATCATGCACCCCGTGCGAGGAGATCCATATAGGTATTTCATGCTCCTAATTAATCTCCCCTCCTGTTTTATTTACCCGCTGTAGTCTTCACTGTGAGATATAAATATAGACTGCCTATAATAATTTATCGGAACCCCCTTTTATTTTCCTATGAATTTGATTTAAGTACCGTCTAGTTCATCTGTTCCAGCTGGTACTGCATGCTCATGCATACATAGGTTTTTAAGGAGCGGTGTCGGTCTGCTTGATGCTCTGGTAGGGGAAGCCGTTGGTGCAGTCGACGCTGCTTCTGAGGACGATGTCGGGGGAGCCGCTGCAGGCGCGGTTGCTCCTGTAGAGGTAGGCGGGCCAGCCGTCGTTGTAGTAGAAGCGGTAGCTGCCGGTGTAGGTGACGTTGCAGCACTGCCGGTCCCAGCACGGCGTCCACCGCCCAGTGCACCCCGGCCCCTCGTACATGTTCAGCTGGCTGGCGCCGGCCGGAGCAGTGAAGAGGGCGAGCAGCAAGACCGTGGCGGCCATGGTGATCACAAGGAGGGTCCTGGGGGTAGCAGTGGTGGCCATTAGGCTCGTGGAGAAGAGCGTGGCGGAGAGGGGAGAAGACAGTCGGTTTATGAAAGCTTGAGACTCAGCTGAAGAGAGTCCTCCAATCCGGTGTCCTATTTATAGACATCTTTGGCGCGCGCGCGCGTGTATTAAACTGCCAATTTTCGCCTCTGCAATCATCACCAACATGGCCTGGCCTGTTCTGACTTCAAACGACGGACTGCAGCACGCCACCTAGTATAGCTTCGAAGTCGATTTAAAATGTTTCATTTCAACAATGGCTGCCGCAGCCGCCACTGTTTAGATGCGGAGGGGAACAAGAAAATCTCCTCCAAAACTTGAGCTGGTGGGAGGGTCGAGACTGGCGAGCTATATCTTACGCACCTTCCCCTGCGTGCGTGTGGATTGAACCCCTGATCATACATACAGAAGTCCAGAATCTCACAGCGGTGGGCTACCAGGTATTCCTCGCGATCACTTATTTATTTTGAGGGATCCATACCCTCTGGCGATCACACTCCATTGAAGCATCGCATGCTTCCTTTTCCATAGTTATTGTACCCTCATCATGCATGTTAAAAACATGTCTATTTGACACGTTCCACACCTATGTATGAAGATTGGGTTAAGTCAAGCATCCCTTCTTGGTCTATCTACATAGACCTAAGTTACTACTGCAAAAGATGCTTCTCCCAACTCTCTCATAGAGAAGTACTTAGATAGCGTAACTTCACTAAAGACAACTTATCTGCATCATTCTCAATGAGTAGTATAGCATCCACACACATAATCAAAATTGTAACTATACTCTCACTTATCCTTTTGTACACACAAAACTCACCTTCATTCTTAATGAAGTCATAAGATTTGATCACATTATCATATACGGCCCAACATGGACCGTTTATATCCTTCTCTGAGCATTGAGCCGAACAAGCTTCAGCGGTCAATCATGAGACCGTTTAGAGCATGAAGCGGTTGTTTTGATAACCGTTTATCTCCTTGCTACCTTAATTGTGTCCTCTTCGCATCATTCTACTCAAATCTCTTCGTCTCTCTCCTTCTCACTCTCTCGTGTCAGTCTAGGATTCGTTGTTAGTCAGTTAGCATCAAGCATTCACACATTCATCTTGCACAACCAAAAAAAAGAAACAAAAACATATCATATCATAGCATTCATAACATCCATGTGTACATAATTCATAAAGTACATCAGGCCTGTCCCTCTGGGCCTCCGTTGTTGCCTGTCCCCTCGTGCCTCTTCGATGGCGGGGCCATCACAGAGCTCACCTCCTCCTGGTGCCGTCGATGCCGCTCCTCCTCCTCGTTCGTCCAGTGGCCGGAGGAACTGGTGAAGTACCCTCTGAAGGAGCTGTATGTGCCGTGTGTACCCTGCGTGCCACTCGGGGATCCGCTGCCCTCCAGTCTCCGGCTCATCGCCTGAAGAGACTGCTGGTATGCCTCCACCTGGAGTCGGGACCGATCCAACTCTACCTGGACACGCTTTGTAACGATCCAGAGTTTAGGGTACCGATAACCCGATATAAATATCAGACTACTGCTACCAAGAACTGCGGACGCCACCCAAGAGGCTGATGAGGCCCCTGAAGGGTTAGTGGGGGTTGTCGAGGAGGCGTATAAATAATTGGAATTACATCATGCGTAATATTAATTAGAGTAGGAAATTAAATTAAAGTGCGGAAGTAATTAAAAAAACATATCAAAGTGATAATTATAAACAATACTCCAGTTCGGTTCTGGACGAGCAAAAATTAGGGGCTACTTCCAGTCAAAAATACAAAGCCTAAGAAGCTAATCAGAGGTAGGTTATCTCATGAGTGGCTTAAACTTGATGTTTGGAATAAAAGCCCTCTTCTTTCAATCAATTTCATATTTTATACATTGAGTATTTTATGTTTTATTGAGACTACACAGTAGCTTCATGTTCATGCATATATCTAACCCTAATGAAGATAAAACTTGGGATTTCTAGTCTATTTCTCATAAACCATGCATGTTCACGGCCTGATTATCTTTTGGCGTGTTTTAGATACGTTTTACATTGATTCCACGCATCTAGTTGCCCTAGATAGCACCCCTTTTAGTATTTTTTGTTGCGGTAAACATGAAGAATTGGTCTTCTTCAGACTGCATATTGTTCCTTCCCGGCCATGCGATAGGCTGCTAAGCCCAGTGAAACGGTCCGCAAGCGACCGCATACGTTATCTGAGTTCTGTATTGAAGTTAACATGAAACATAATGCAGAATGGTACAAACTATTATATGATAAGCCTAGCTAATTAGGTTTTATTCCTTTTTTGAACACTATTTTCATATACTTAGGTATATTAACTGTTCATCATAGTAGCTTTCATGTTCTTTATGCACTGGGAACTTATTTTGCAGCTTATGTTAATTTCATGAAAAATTATATATTCTTATATTTATCTTAGTTTTAAATGGTTCATGGACTTGTCTAGTTGATTTGATCGCAGTTGTATCACGATCCTTTCTTCTTTATGAGTTATTTCTTAAGTACATGGCACATATCCCAGTATGATGTCATTAGTTACAATTTACACTTAAGCACCCTATCTTGGACTTGTGATCCTCTCCGTTAGATGTTCCTTCTAACGGACTAGGTGATCTTATTTCAAGGCATCCGTAAGTCTCTGTGAGTCTGGGATTCCCACTAGGACGTCGAGCTGGTTGTACCCTTAAAACCCAATTTGTCTAGAAAGCACTTACACCTTCGCTATTTTCAGAATTCTGAGTCTAAATGGTCTTCATGGTGACCACTAAGGGTTACCTAACGGTCGGACACATGACCGCTTCTTTTGTCAAACGGTCAGCCCATGACCGCATACCTCTCTGAGTCAACCTTTCTTTGTTCTGGCTATGACTCGTCACAAATGGTCCTGTCTCGACCACATAGCTCTGCCTCATGGTCCAGACTTGACTGTCTGATTCATGAAATGGTCCAATAAATGACCGCTTAGTTCCTGATTGTGTCTAACCCGAGGTTTGACCCTTAGGGTTGGAAACTTCTCTTTTTTTTCAACCTCTCATCTTTTTTTTTCTTTAGTTTACTCTCTCTTTTTTTTGATATAGTTACAGAATGAGAAAACATGGGGGTGAGATGAGAGAAACGAAGAGAGAGAAGAAGAGAGAATGAGAACAGAGAGAGAGTGCAGGAGTGAGCTTGTGCATAGGGGAACGCACAGATGGCGGTGGCGTGTTGCCGATGGTGTCACTGGTCATGGGCATCTAGCTCTGCACGGCTGGCTGGGGAAGATGCAACGGCAAGCACACAGACAGCATCCATGGGTGGCGGCTCTGTTCGAAGTGGCCAGAGAAGACGGTGGCATGCTGCGTGGAGGGGAACCGCGGTGGCGACGCTGCTGTTGGACATTGCTGGGGACGTCGTCGGCATGCTCGCGAACGGGGAGCTGGGCAGGGCGGCGTCGTTGTTGGTAGGGACATGGCAGCGGTGGGCTCACGGTAGACTGGAGTAGCATAGGAGAATAGGGAAGGGGGGGAGGGTTCACGTGCAGCGGCCGAGGGTGGGCGGAGCAGACCGTGGCGAGTGGGCATACGCGGGTGTGCATGTGGTGAGACTCGAGTGCCATAGGTACCCGTTGGGACTGGGGTGCCATCGGTGTGTGGCCCTACTACGAACAGAGGCTCTATTTCGGCATTGTGGGCGAACATTTGCAGTGCAGTGCAAGGACCAGGCGGCTGGGGGGGTGGGTGGCATGCTAGAGCTGAGGGTGGTTAGAGATGGAGGGGGGGAAGAAGGGCGTTGTTACAGTCTAGGGTGTGTATGGGAGCTGGGCATGATGGCGTTATGTCTGGTTGGCAATGGTGCTGCGGCAGGGTTATAGGGAAGGAGGAGGGTGGGAGGCAGCTACTGGGCTGACAGAGGTGGAGGAAGGTGACGAAGCAGAGAGAACAGGGTGGGGATTCTCTACGACTAATGGTGGGACAGTGGGATGGTTGGGGAGGGGAGGAAGAACAAGGCAGAGTGGTTCTGTGACTAGGGAGTGGTTCACCGAGGACGATCGTGGCGGGCTGTAGCAACCCTGAATTTTGAAACATAAAAATCTCAAAAAAATGTTAAATACCGACTTATTGAAAGTCGTCAATTAAAGAAATGACGGACTTCAAAAGTGGCGTCAATTGATCCGAATAAAACGGTAAGAGTCCTATTTGGAATAAAATAATTAAATAGCGCCTCTTTCAGTGGCGCCATTTATAAAAACGGAGCGTTTCCCACCGGACGTCAATTTATAAACTAACGCCCCTCATAGTGTCGCCATTTTAATTAGCGCCCCGACAGGTGACAAGGGACAACAAGAGGATGACACCAAGCAGAAAGGTGCAGACTCAGATTTTGATGAGTCAGGCCCATTAGAGGCCGCAGTTCGAGGCTTTTTCAAGCCCAATTGGACAGAGGAAATGAAGCTGTCTAATGTCTGAGCTGGGAGCAGAATAATGAAGCTACTTAAGAAGCTCCCGGTGAGGTTCACCATCTGGGAAATCCTCTCCCTAAGTGAAGAGACCCGACAGGTGATCATTACTGCCCTGTAGACGCCTGCCCAGTATGAGACATGTTTGGCTGAAGCATTACCAGAGGCTAATGTGACCTTCACTTAGGAGGATATGTTACTCCCCACTATCAGCCACAATAGACCGTTGTACATGAAGGGACAGCTGAATGGTCAGGAGCTGAACAGAATTCTGGTGGATCTCGGAGTAGCTGTCAATATCCTGTCATACAGAATATATCAGAGGTACTACTTTAATGTGCGCCTCGACAAAGTCAGAGATATGCATATCACCGGCTTCAATCAGAAGTTTGAAGTGCCACTAGGAGTGGCAGAATTCACCCTCACCATGGCAGATTTTACTACCGGGGTGCAGTTTCATGTCATCAACTCCAGTACCTCGTACAAGGCCCTGCCTGGCCGTCCCTGGCCACACAAAAATATGGTGGTACCTTCCACGCTACATCAATGCATCAAATACAACCAAGAAGGGAAGGAGGAGAGGATATTTACTAACCTCCACCCATTTGAAGTGTTTGAGTGTCATCTACTCGACGCTTCTCTGTATGCGGAGCCGTCACCGAAGACCTCCAAAGCCATGGGCCCTACCAGGGCGTCAAAAAGCACCTCCGGCGACGATTGGTTTCCACCGCCGCCACCAGGATATGTCAACCCCAAGACAGTCTCGCACATCACAAGCACGGGAGATGTGGGCAGAGTGGCACCTCCCGCCACCTATCCCGAAGCTAATGAAGCCAAGGTAGGTTAGTACCACGGCCTTATTGAAATCCCAGAGGGTCTCACCAGGCCAATACTCAGCCTCGATGCTGCTACTATCGAGCCTTTCAAAGCATGGGAGGTGGTATAGTCTGAAGGCCCCAGTGGCTTGTTCTATACTGCTGAGGAGCACCCCACCCAAGAAGATGTCGATTGTCATCTCCCTGAAAATATTGAGAACCCGTCAGTCCCCGTTCAAGGGTTGACATTCATTACAAGCCGCATGGTGAAGGTGTTCCGGAAGCAACATGTCCCCTCCGGCCAGCCTCGCAAAGAGAAAGAAGCATTCCAAAGGCTCTGGTATGTAGCGCCCAGATCCGACGTCGGATCGAGGCGGCGTCGGTGGCGTTGGAAAGCTCTTTCGACGCCCTACGACCCTACGTGAAGGATCTGGGCCGGATCTGCTTGGGGATGGCCTTCACTAAACACAAGTCCTTAGCCCTTAGACTACACATAGGACTCTCGCTTCTGTATAATACAAACCACGGAACATGAGGGAACATCAAACCCCTTAAACCACATAGGCACGCAAACTGAGGTAAGATGATAAGTCTAAGTGTCCAAACCAGAGTCTTGATCCATACAGGATAACTGAGACACTCACGAGGTCACGTGTCAACCACTGGGTCACAACCGGGTTGAGCAAAAACCATAATGACCTTCGAAATAACAAAATACACTACTCGGTGCAATGGCATTTTTGAACACCCTATAACACGGTCACAACCCTCATAGGATGTCCACGACATTCACGTACAATGGGCTAACTAAGGGGTCGAAGCCAAGCCAACCGGAAGCCAATCCAACATGAAAGAAACACTACACATAGCTTAGGATGAAGCCACTCTTTTGGGATCCCTTGATACACATATATGACTCTTACGGAGCACCCAAGGCATCCATCGAGTCAAAGGCCAACAAGGCACTGAATCTTGGGTTCACCAGAGCCTGAGACAACTTGAATAATACTGCAAAAATCGAAGGCATTAACACGTCTATAGCCTGCATCGTGATGATTAACGCGGCCCTATAGAGGGTCGCAATGTCATCAGAATGGGTCCAACACCTGGAGCATGTCAATGCATTGACGCAGCGTTCACCTTGGTCGCGATCATAGTCGCGGCCAAAACCTCAATCGCGATAACACGATAGTCGCGGCCATCGCCTGGGTCGTGATCACACTGACGTGGCACTTACCTGGGTCGCGTTAACATAGGATCGCGCTCATCACATAGGTCACGTTCCTAACCACCCACATGTTCATCTTCTTAGATGAACACGACTATACGACACATCGCGTCTCTTTCAACAACGCGCCCCCTGAGAGTATAGCATTAAAACACCAAACCCAAAAATAGTAAAATTCATGGAAATCACCATTCCACGCCCCAATCATCTCCAGAACGATGGGGAAACATCCCTAGACTCAATATCAACCTTCCACAAGCCGGAAGGGATCAAACCATGCACCAAATGACACGAAATGGGTGATTTTCACAAATCCACCAAAAATGACTCACGAAGGTAACTGACCTCCTACCGGCCCCAAATCACAGCCAAACAAAATAAATCTTGTGGGAATGGCATCCTAACAAGAGAGAGAGAGAGAGAGAGAGAGAGAGAGAGAGAGAGAGAGAGAGAGAGAGAGAGAGAGAGAGAGAGAGAGAGAGGTATCTTCGTGCTAGCAGAGCTCTACACTAGGGAGGAGAGAGAGACTCCCCCACGAAATGACGAAAGGGATCTCCATATGAGAAGTAGGAATAGAGAGGTTCCTCCGTGATCCTTTTCTCCCGGCCTCCCCGAGTACTCTCTAAACCTACTGAGTACTCTACGAGCACTCTTTTCTTCATTCACGCTCTTCCGTTTCCCTTTATCTGACTCGTCTTTTCCCTACTCTCTTTCTCTCTGCTTCTATGTGCCTCTGATTTCAACATCGAGGGTCACTTTGGTAACGGGTTAGATTAGGGACGGGTGGATTACTCGGGTTAGTCCACCCCACCCCTAACCCTAATCCGGGTAGATTAAGTCATTCCACCTATTTACTAGAAATGAGTTAATCTAATTTAACCCTATCCGACCCGAGTTAAGAAAAAAATATCAAATATAGAATAACCTACCCGACTCCGATTAACTCATCCTAACCTGGTTTAACCCGTTACTAAAGTGGCCCGATGATTATCTCCTAAGATCAATGTTACTTGAGGAGGGTAAAATTAGTTTGGCCCAGGAACGGCCCAATAGAGACCGGCCCACGAAGGATTATTCGCAATAAGCACTCCAAAGGGATGGCAAGGGGAAGCCCAGCCCAGAAGGGCATCAGATTCTACGGTGCGTGAGCACTACGGCTCAAGCACAGTTATCGTCAGAGGACTCTCCGACGACCGACCGTTGCCCCCATGATGTCGGTCTTGACCCCATAACGGACGAGCACGCCCCATGGGCGCCGTAAGACTCATCCTGGGACCAGCCAACGTCGGGGTAATTGCCCTCCAATGGGAAATTCCCGTCACTATAGCGGAGAAATATTACTCTACTACGAATGTCCTTCCCTATCAAGGGATGAGGCTCCTCGCTCCAGGACAGCCCCCTATAAAAGGGAAATCGATGGAGGAGACAGACACGGTGGTTGATTCCATTATAATGCTACTGAAGAGGATAGAGCTACTAGCCCTTCTACACAGAGAGAAGAAGGAAGCGATTGTCCACACTCTGAGAAAGGTTCTTTCTGGTGACCATACCACCCAGCGAGCACTCTCCGAGTGAGCACTGGGACCGGCGAGCACTCATCTGGAAGATCTCCACGGCTCCCTAGCCTCCTACAGTGACCTCTCTCTCTCTCGCCTGCTCTTCTCTATACTCTACTTTCCCGTTGCTGACTTAAGCATCAGATCGTGGGTTGCTTCCTAATTTTATTTAATTTTCTCCTGGCTTACTTCTGCAGTTTTACGATCACTCTCAGATCTCTGGAAACTCGCTTCCTCATAGCGTGGTCCTTGGATGATCTCCTCCCAAGGAGTGAATATGAACGGCCACATAATGTGGCGATAATCTACGCCCACATTTCGTAAATCAGATTGTGGCAGCCCTTGGGTCACTGGAACCCCTCGTAGGCTAGGCCTCAGGGTGTCGATGCCCGATTCAGATTATTGGATGTTGCCACCTCCGTGCACATCCCTGGGTGTTGCCGCTTTCGTGTGCACCTTTCTTATTTTGGGGCCATCTAAGAGTTCTTCTATGGACGTGTACCTAATTAACATCCCCCTAAAGCGTTATGTCTAGGGGAGATGCTGTCGAATTTTTTCCATGAACTTTGAAGACTAATGATATACAAGAAATGATCACCGAACTTAAAAGAACTCTCATGGCAGACGTGCAGTGGGCCTGAACTAATGAACATAAATGGATAACATGATGCTCTAATGACTCTAATTCCAGGACGTTGCCAATGATGAGAATGAGTAAAAAAGAAAAAAATGAAGGAAAAGATGAGCGGAGAGTTGATCTTCAGGTCAAAATGGAGGTTTCTACATATGTATTGCCTTCTGGCAAGATTCATGAGCATGATAAGTCCACTCGTTAGGATTTCATAAAATGACCATATACTGCATGTGCTAATTAAGCCATATGATCCTGGGTGTACTCTGCACTCCCACTCTTAGTTTAGAACTATGCATGGAATTTTGCACCCCTATATATGCATAGATGCATAAAATTAGGAAATATTTCATGAACACCTCATTTCATTCTTGAGTGTTTGTATGCCATGACCCTTTGGGTATATTAAATGGTGTGCGGAGGCAGTCTGGATGACATCCAAACAGAAACCCCCACTATGTGTGAATCGAGCACTCCACTGTGTATCGGGGTCACCTTGCATGAAACCAACATTAATCCTTGGATGCCATATACATATCCTTGCATTTCATTCCCACTTTCATACATCTCATGCGCAGATAAATCAAAGGAAGAAGAGAGGAGAACATAATGAGAAATGAGAATGGGTTAAAAGAGTGAAAAACACTATGTCGGGGTTCCCTGTTGCAGGGTGCGTCATCAACGCACTTAGCAGAGTGCGTCGACGCACTCTTAGCCAAAATAGACTTAAAACTTGTTAAACCACCAAAAGAATTGGCGTCCAGTGCAAACATTTCTAATCCCTGAAATTAGCGTCCACTCAGGGAGTCCGTCATTTCCTCCCCCCTATGATGATGTTCTCACCGATTACTCCGAGTAGTCATCTCCGGAGCGTGACTCTCTCCCTTCTTTCCCTCCTGCGAGGGTTTTGGCGCCACTGCGGGCAATGCTGGGTATACCCACAGGCCCTTTGACGCAACTCGTGCAGATGGAAAGAAAGTTAGAGCCACCATCATCATCGTTCAGAGTAAATGACTTTGAGTTGAGTGCTTTTGTGCGCGCTCTTGTGGAGGAGCTTCCCCCACGACGGCGTCGCCTTACTGCCAGAGAGTACCAGCAGAGCTTTCACGGTGCTCTTCAGGGATCATCCCTGGAGACTACAGTGAGTGCGACCGCTGCACCACCAACACATGTAAAGCAGAGGCGCAGAGAGGGTGGACATGTAGATGCCGCGAGAGTGGTCGCACAGCACCAGGCGAGCTCTCTCCCCTTACCAGCGAGAGATCGAGTGCCTAGACCACCGACTGTCACGACTTCTGCCACAGTAGGGAGAGTTGCAGCAGGGAGCTAGTAGGCCGCTACCCAGTTACCAGCTAGAGAGGTTCCCTCGCATCCACAGATGCCACAGTAACTTTCGGAGCCTGTTCAGGTCAAGTGGGAGCCTTGACCTCCTGGTCGGCATGGGTTGCCACCAGTTAGGCCTCCGGAAGCACCACCTCCACCATAGTTGATTCCTACTATTCCTATAGTAACCCCGGATTGGGAGATGGTAACACTTCATGGATATGTACAGTTACTGTGAGTTACCTTATCTACAGCTCCTTTTAGCAGTACACTTTTGTTCCGCATTTTGCACGTGTGTCTGTACATGCTTGCAACGGATCGTGTGAATATTACTCTAACATGTTCATAAAATAGTGCTTTTTAGTCTATATTTGGTAACATGTTAACTACACATTTATGTCCTCATATTATGCAAATTTATTTTGCATGTGAATGCAAATTTATTTTACATATGTCGTACTATTTTTTTAATGTTGTACAAATTTATTTTACATATATGTGTAAATTTATTTTGAATATTTGATATAAATTATGAATTTGCTCGAAGTCATTCTAAGATTATTAAATAATCGTATGTGAGTGGGAGATGATTGTAGTTGTCTGATTCTACTTTCGATTTCACCGTATAAGAAAGCTTAATATAATTAGTTTGGACTTCTATTAGTTGTAGACACATCATTTTCGACATTATACTGAGTAAATCTCATATCGCGCTACGATGTCCCAAAATGGCTCTCATATCTGAGATATCTGAGTAATTTTCTATTTTTTTCTAATGGTCCATAGGCAAAAGTCCATTTGAGGTTGTACATGGGTATAGGCCTAGAAAGGCTGAACATCAGAATTCACAGAAAACTCAGGACATTGTTCACAAAACGCACTGCAGGGGATGCGTTAAAGGGGTATAACGCACCGGGGCAGGCGCGTTATATCACTTGGGTTTCGTGACTCCGGGAACCAGAATCGAAAACCTCGCCCGATCGATGGAAATCGACGGGGGACGCAACGGATTACAAAACCTAATCATCCTGCCTAGCCAAACCAACATTCAAGCCTAAGCATGCCACAAGAAATTAAATACAATGCCCATGGATTTTATTTTGACAATTAAATGATAAATTCAACATTATATAAACTAGAATGCATTAAATAGTAAAATACACGAAATACGATGCAGAGGGCGTTGGACCACGGCACAAGTGATACCGACAGTGTCCTAGCGCGATAAGGTATCCATCCCCCTAGTTGGACGATGGCGAAGATGACGAATCGATCGCGAACCGACGTGAGGGAGAAACAGCACCTCGTGACCCAGCTTGACTCCACGTTACGCAAATCGAGGAACAGAGGATGTCAACGTGATCCTCGTAATGCGGCCAATCCAACGGTACCTCTCCGGCCTCGATCAGCAGTCGTTTGGACCACGAAACGAGAGAGACACACAAACTAAGATTAAAACTCTAAAATCTCCCAAAAGAAGAATTGCATAGAAAACGAGGAAAATGGCGACGGATGGCGACGTAGAGGGCGTCAAAGGATTCTTGGCAATATGAGGAGCCCGATCCCCTACCTTTTGCTCGGCGAAGATCGCGAATCGGTGCCAAATGGGCAACGGGGGCCACACTGTCTTCTAGGTCGCACGTGTCTCCATGCTCCACGACCTGAGGGAAGAAGGGTACTGGTGCAATCCTCGCGTCGAGCCTTTTCCATCGGTACCTCCTAGTGCGGACACCAGGCTAGCTAGTGACACGTCGGCGAACCGACGGCGCCATACGTGGAGCGCCAAGTGGACTACATCGACTTCCCTTCAAATTGGGAACAATTTAGCTTTAATTTGGACTCTTTTTGCATTAAAATTGGGCTTGTAATGAACATTATACATGGTTTTGCATAATGGGTTGGTTGTAAGGCTCTTAAAGGGCCAATTGGTTAAGGCCCTTAAGCATTCTTTGAGAAAGGAATGGCCTTGGACCAATATGAAGGGTCCATATGCCATGCAAGGCCCAATTGGGCTTCCTTCCTACATGGGCTATCTAGGTTGGGGAGGCCTTAACCAAGAGTGGATGAGGCTTCGTTGGTTTCTTGCTACCAGGGAGTTATGGCACCGAGGAGGAGGACTCGCTCCCAGCAGGGAGAGTCAGGTGAGGGCCAAAAGGAGCAGAGCAGAGCATCGCTCCCAGGAGATACGGCAAGAGAGGTGCGAATTCCTGGAGCAGATGAGTTCATCAGAGGCATGTATCAGTATGTTCTTCAACAGCAAAGGGGTGAAGCTGGCGAGGGCTTGTCATCTCGGGGTGTCCATGGTCGGGTACTGAAGGAGTTTTTACAGTTCCAACCATCCCTTTACAACGGGCAGCCAGATCCAGAGGTAGCTAGAGAGTGGCTAGATGAGTTGGAGAGGATATTTAGTTCTATGGAGTGTGCTGAGGGGGAGAAGGTGGTGTTGGCTACCCATCGGTTGCAGGGGTCAGCTCGAACCTGGTGGACGGCAGAGTGGGGGGCAGCATTCTAGTCTCGTCCCCTCCGGTAGATTTCGTGGTGGGATTTCGTCGCAGCTTTTGAGCGTGCTTTTTATCCGTCCTTTATCAAGTCGCAGAGGATGCGTGAGTTTCTAGAGTTGGTCCAGGAGGACATGGAGGTGATGCAGTATAGATCCAGGTTCATTAAGCTGGGTCGTTATACGCCACACATCATGGCAGATGAGGAGCTGAAGACCGAGCAGTTCATTAGAGGTTTGAGGCTAGACCTGAGGCATCCTCTACTTGTGTCGGGTGTAGCCAACCTGGATACGGCTTGCAGAGCAGCAGCGGCACTAGAGAGAGATTTACAGAGGACTCGTGGGAAGAGCAATGCCAGCTAGACTCAGACGGGTCCCAATCAGCTGACGGTCGTACAGTAGCAGATTACCATCCAGCCTTCAGCAGGCGGTTCAGGGGCATCTCCGTCCGTGGCATCAGCAGCAGAGTCATCATCCTTCGGCTTGAAGCTCAAGAAGCTATTTAGGGATGTCGATTTCGGTAGGAGGCACCGGGATAATAGAGAGCAGGGGCAGCAGTCAGTGAGCAGTGTTTAACAGCCCACACCCTATCAACATCAGGGCTCAGTGAGTGGTTCTCAGGGCTGGTGTCCTCGGTGCGATGATTCTCATCCAAGCAGACAGTGATCGGTGCCCGTGATTTGCTTCAGGTGTGACTAGGAGGGGCACATGGCACGTGACTATCCTCAGAGATCGTGCCAGCCACACGAGTTTTAGCAACAACAGTAGTTTCAGCCCCAGCAGCTACCACCACCACAACAGTTGTACCAGCAGTAGGGTCAGTTTCCTCAGTTATCGCGGTCAGCTACTGTTTGGAGGCAGAGATCATGACGATGAGGCTTCAACACAACGGCTCATGGCCCTCCACCACTCCTACCGCAACCCCGCTTCGCCTCCTCCCCCTATCATCCTCCCGCTTAACTATCAAACCCCTCCATCCTCCGCATCCACTAAACCCCTTGTCTTGCCATCCGCTTCCCCCATCTCCACCCTACTGCCAGCGCCCGCACCCATCACCACCACGCCTCCATCTAGCCCTTCACTGGTTATCCTCCCTCCACGACCTGTCATCTACCCCACTACGCCCATCACCCTCGTTATCTCCACTACCCCTCTATCTAGCCCTTCACCAGTTATCCTCCCTCCACGACCTATTATCTCTGCCACTGCTCCCACTACCTCTGTTATGCCATTTATCCACCCCATCGGGCCCATTAAGCCACTTGTCATGAGCCCATCTGATGCCGTGCCAACCCAGACCCTTGCCCTACGGAGCAAGCGTTTATTCCACCAAAGTTATCCTTCCACTAGTGCACCTGCACCTAATCCCCAATCCTCACAATTGACTACTGATCATGAAGAGGCAGATCCGCTGTCGGGTATACAATATGATTTGTTACACCATTTGGATAGGGTGCCCGCTAAAATTTCTGTGCTGGAATTGATTAAAGGTCTACACTTCACCAAGACGCACTCCGGAACTTTCTGCAAAAGGTGATGGTGAACGAAGACATGGTAGTGAACAGCTTATTGACAGTCCTGGCTACAATTTCCAAGGGGCCGGTAATTACTTTTTTAGAGACAGAACTAGCACCTCCCGAAGCTCGCCAGATGCCGCTATGCATTTCCATTATTCTCAACAAAGTAAGCATAGACGTGGCGTTGGTAGACACTGGGGCCTCCATTAATGTCTACCCCCTCAGCACTTTAAGGGCCTGCAACCTTTCAGAAGATCTGCTAAGGCCAACCCCGACCACCATTGCAGCATATGACAATTCCAGAAGGGCATGTCACGGGGTAGTCACTGATCAAGCAGAGCTTGGGCCACTCACGATGCCCATTGAATTCTATGTGCTATATATTTACCCTATGTTCAAGGCTATCTTGGGTCGCCCATGGATTGACAATCTTAATATCGTACCATCCACTGCCCATCAATGCCTCAAATTCCCTTTTCAAGGGAGGATGGTCAAGGTCAAAAGCATATCCACGGTCCAGTCTGTCAAGGCCATCTCGGAGAAGATTCTACCCACATTATGGCCCAGTAGTCGGCCCATTATTTCAGTGCTTGATCTAGATTTTTCATGGGCCTATGCGCCATGCAAGCCCGCTATCGCACCAGTGAACATCAAAGAGAAGCCCAAGATTAGAGATTCAAAGGACTGGTCCATTATACTAAAGTTGGGCTATCAGTCGAGGAGAGGCCTCGGCACACAACTGCAAGGGCGGACCAAGCCGATCCCCAAAGGTAGGAGAATGAGTAGGAGGGGTCTCAGTTATCGAGAATCCTCATTATCAGTTTTGGGTGACTCAGGACCACTCACCTAGGATTACCGCCATCATTTTATCAAAGGTCCTCTCTAGCCAGGCACGTTGAAAGCATTGCCAAGTCAGTCCAAGCCAGAAGACACAACCTGTATAGTTGCCGGCCCGCCATTGCTGCCAGAGGGGCCCGTTGATGATATGCTCGATTTCAGCAGAGCATTTGCATGATTATTTTATGAAGAAGACTGTCGGAGAAACCAAGAGGTGCGGTTAGCACATTATGAGCCAAAGAAGCCAACATACCGTCCGCAGGAAAGGGGGGGCTCACCTGTCATTTTCACTTGGTCTCCTTCCCGCTTACGCTCATCATTTCAAGAGCTGGATTTCATACCTCATTCAGCTCCCATTATGGTCAATCCTCTATTATTCCAAATTCCAACTGATTTCCTCATCGTTAAATCCTGTGACTGTGGGCACTGCCCGCCCATTGATCTCTCCACTCCATTTTTTTCTTCCTCCTATCCATTCTTAGCTCTTTTCTATCCATCTATCTGTCCCCTCACACTTCCTCCTCCTCCTTCTCCATCTTGCTGCATGATCTCAACTGATCTCCAAAAAAAATGCCAAATTTGAAACGGAGATTTCAGTGGAAGATTACGTTGTCTTCTGCCCATCCTCCTCCCAAGGGCATGAGGCCCCTGCTTCCCTTCCGTTAGATTTTCTCTCTCCTAGGTTAGATGTAGGACCCATAAAGTCTAGGGAAGTAGGGTCTGTTAGGTCTAGAGAAGTAGGGTCTTGTTCTAGGTCATCCAACCCATCCTTGCCTGAGCCATGCTCATTGGCACGTCATTCCAAATCCGTTCCCGATAGGATCTAGCACGATCTAGCTCAACGATGTCATGCTCTTCTTAAATACCTGGAGTTCATAGCTATGACGATTGTGATAGAAGAAGACGAGGAGCAAGATGGGGTATGGGGTGACGATGGATTGGGAATCTATGAGATCATGGATGAGAAAGGCCCGATCGATGTAGATGACACTGCCTATTTATACGCCCAAGGCTTGAAGAGATTCGACAAGCAGTCTTCAGCACTGGATGAACCTATAAAGGAAATAAATCTGGGAACTAAAGAAGACCCCAGGCCCATAATCATTGCTACTAATCTCCCTCCAGAAGTTGAAGAAGAGTTGATCAAGGTCCTAAGGGAGTATAGTGATTCTTTTGCCTGGTCTTACGAGGGCATGTCGGGTCTTGACCCCTCCTTGGTGGAACACCGATTAGTGCTTAAACTAGGGGCAACACCCGTTAAGCAGAAGCTAATAAAATTTCACCCCCACATGGCCTTAAGGATGAAGGAAGAAGTTGATAAATTACATAAGGTTAGGTTCATTGGAGTTGTCTTACATCCTCAGTGGGTGGTGAACATAGTCCCTATCATCAAGAAGGACAGAAAAGTACGTGTTTGTATCGATTTCAGTGATCTTAATAAAGCATGTCCCAAGGATGATTTTTCGCTACCTCATATAGATGTGCTGGTGGACAACACGACCGGGTATGATGCTTTGTCATTCATGGATGGTTATGCAGGATATAACCAAATCCGTCTCGCTCCTGAAGATCAAGAGAAAACCTCCTTCACCATGCCCTAGGGCACATACTGTTATGCGGTAATGCCGTTTGGACTAAAGAATGCAGGTGCCACCTATCAAAAGACAATGACAGCTATATTCCACAATATGATGCTTGTTTACATGGAAGCTTACGTGGATGATATTTTGGTGAAGTCGAGGACTAAAGAGGAACACCCCACTATTTTGGCTAAGGTGCTTCAGAGAGCTAGGGAGCACCAGTTGAAAATGAATACAAAGAAGTGTGTTTTCAGAGTCTCTTTAGGGAAGTTGCTAGGTTTTATAGTTAGCAAATGGGGGATTTAGATTGGCCCTAACAAAGCTAAGGCCGTCATGGACATGCCTCTACCTAAGAATATCATGAAACTTCGAGAATTGATTGGATGCTTGGAGTTCATTTGAAGATTCATATCCCAGCATTCTTAGAGGTGCCACCCGTTCTACGAACTCTTAAAGGCGGGGGTCAAATTCGAGTGGAATGAAGATTGTCAAAAGACCTATGAAGATTTGAAAATTTGTAAGTCGGCGTGTCCCTCGGTGCCGCGGCCGGAATGGCGGGCGCCATCTCTTCCTTCATCTTTTCCAGTCCCTAGAAGGAGTTGCCGACTGGAATAGCCGACACGATGCGGTCCGGGACCACTTTGGACCTCTATCCATTCAAATGCACTCGGATGGTCTCGACAGTCATAGACATGCTGGTGTTGGAGATTCGGCGCCCCGTGGCAGCGCCAACATTATTCCTTCGGAGCCTCCTCCGATGGGATGCCGACCCCTGGTGCGATGGACTGGCAGCCTGGTGCACATGGTGCATGTTGTAGCTCAACATCCTTGCTGGAACGCTGTTGTTGTTCTTGGCCACAGTTCGGCCGGTAGCAGCTTCAGTGGCTTCCGGGATGGGAGCGTTGTGCTCGGGCTCGTCGGACGCCTCTACATCCAAGATGTTGATGAAGGCTACCCCAAGGAAGGTGGGGAAGCCCACGACTAGAGGGAAGCTACCGAAGCAGAGCGGGACGGCGAGGTAGCCTTCTCAGACGTGGCTCTCCACGACCTGCGGGCCAAAGGAGAATGCCATTCTCGAGGTTGAAGTGTGATTTTCTTGCATTTGTAAAGATGAAACAATTAGCATTACAAGAAGGGGGCCGCAGGATCCTTAATTTTGGCAAAGAGATGAAGGGTGGATTAGTCCCACCGAGTGTGCCAGACTTGTGGATGCACTTTTCGATTGACACGTTATCATCATTTCGTTTGTTGGTTTTTATTAAGATGGATTTATTTGGTTTATTAAATGCGTGGGCATGCCAGTCACTAAAGTGACGATTTGTTCGGGCTCTGAGGAACCCATGGTGTGCTCGATCTGACTTCATCAGGTGATTGTGTAGTTCGGGTCGGGACCAAATCCCGTCGCGCCATAAAGGTTGCGACGTCATTTGCATCCCCTATACGAGGGAACACTCTTGATTAATTGTCAAAATTAAGGACCCTGTGGCCAAAAGAATTAATGCTAATTGCAAAGGAAAGAGGCAGGAAGAAATCACACAAGAGCCTGTGCCGAGACACGGGCGACCGGGCATGTTGGCCATTCATAGGCCCTTTCGTATTCGAACAGGAATCCATGGCGAGAGTGCTGTGAAAATCGAGATAAATTCATTCAGATGTCTGCCGAATACATGGCAATTTTAATGATGATCCGGGAAGAATCCGGTTCGGCAAATGGGTCCAATTTAATCAGAATGTTGGCCCGAAGTAAGGCCGGGTTGTGGCCATTTTGGGCTAATTCCCGAGACTCAAGCCCGGCTTATGGGGGCAGCGAATCCGGGTCTATCAACCCATCACACCGGACTTTTCTGTTAAATTCTAAGTTTTGATGATGTCAATGTAGTATGTATTCTTCGGACTGACACTAACTTTACTCTTGCAGAAAATCTGAGTCAGAACATTTCAAGATAAGAACCATTAAAGAGCTAGATCAATTGAAATGAAGAGGCAAAGACAGAGATGATGCATCGGCGCATCTGGTAGAAACCTCGATGCAGTCAACATTACAGAAGTAACTTCAGCTTGATGCATCGACATAATCAGTAGATAAAGAACAGATGCATCGACGTATCCAGCAGACATCCCAGCGTAGTCACATTTCTGAAGAAGAGCTTCACAGAGCTGATTAGCTAGACCCGAGAGATGTCTCGACACATCATGAGTTCACATGAAGGCCACTCGGTTCAAAATATGAAGTCACTCAAAAAGGTCGATGCACCCAGCAGATGCATCGACGCAACTGGATGACGCACAGACATTAAGCATGTCACTGAAGTCTCTTGCCCCGACACATCAAGAAGATCAACTGTTAGAATACACATGAAGTCTGCGCATCAAGATGATGCACTGACGCATCAAGTCAAAGTGTGTACACTCTACAACAACCACGTCAACGCATCAGGGTGATGCTCCGAAGCATTAGTCATGGTTCAATTTTTAAAAGGCAGCTACGTCGAAGCATCATGGCCATCCATTGACGTATCAAACCACAAACCATGTTTAATGACTGAGTAGAGATCCAATGCTCTGACACATCAGAGACCAACACAAATGACTATAATCCAATGCCTCGAGCTGTCTGTCATGATCCATGCTCCATACAACTTATCTACATGGAAGGATCATTATCAGACTAAGTTGGATTGTTTAAAGTGTCATTTGATTTGTTGAAGGTTCAACATGTTATATAAGTGAAGGGCAATTTTGGAAAAGTTGAGCCGCAAAGAAGGATTCGATCCAGGCACGTGATCAGTTGTAGAGAGGACGCGTGATGACCGTACTGGAAAGAAGTGGCGGGAAAACATCCAGCACACGTGGCAATTCTCTGATAATCCTGATTGCTATCAGAATATTCCTTAAATCCACGTGGACGAATCAACATTTAGTTGCTGATCTGGATCGTAGAGAGAAGGACTACGATGCTCTGTTCTATAAATTGGGGCTCCCTCGTTCAGAAGAAGTGGCTGGAAAATTGTAGAGAGATTTCCACTTTTGAGAACTCCTCCTTCGAGAAAGAAAAAGAGAGAATTCTGCAGAAAGAGAGAGAGAAGTCTATCCAGCTGATTTGGCATGGTTTTCCATTCCATTAACTCAAAAGATATTCTCACAGTACCTAAGTAGCATACCATGAGGGCCGGTATACCATGTTTCTTTAGAGTGATATAGTAATTAGATAGTATCATGGGTTTTAATGGCACAACTTGCTCAGCGGCCTTGAGAGAATCTAAGACTTCGCATAGACTTACGGAGGTCTCTATGATAAAATCACTAGTCCGAAGGAAGGAATATCCCGCAGAGGGCTCATCTATCACCGAGAAATAGTGGGGTAATCGATAAAACATCGAGAAACGCGAGACTATATCCATGGACTGTGACATAGTGCCAATAGTTAGACCCTCCGTATGGGTCATAGGAAATCAGTCGAAGAAATCAGTGAATAGTGAATTGGCGCCTGAGATAGTGCCATTACTTTGTTAAATGAAGTCTTTACATTAAGGCGTTACATCCATTTCACAGTTATACATTTATTTGACGGAATCAGGAAGAACCATACCCAGGGAATTGGCACCCTGGGCAAAGCCATGTTTTCTAAATACAGCGCCCAGGTCCAGGGTGCTATATTGAATAGAGTCAAGGTGACTGTCGTGGTTTCATTTTGGTCATGAACAGTAGCACTTTTCCAGATAAAAAAAATTTTGTAGGAAAAACATATGGATAGGTAGAGAAAAATAGCAGGAATCTAGTAGTATACTCATGCATTAGATTAGATGTCTTGATTCAATGTTATTAAATTTTAAACATGGTGAAACATGGTGTTATTAAATATGTACATGAATAACGGCTGTAATTACAGTCGTGAGATCAATTGGCAACCCTGGAAGGGTCGCCCTTCGCCTGAAACTCATAAAATGTAACTGGAAACTACTGGAAACCAATCTAACAGACCTATCTCTATGCTCATGCTCTGAATTAATTAGGTTGTGCTTGGTACTTGAGAACACCTACCTTGGGAGTCGATCTAGATGACAGAACAAAGGAAAAGATTAAAGGATCAACAACACAAGTAACCACAAAAATGGTACTCTATTTGCAATAGAGCAACGTAAATCAACGGCGGTGATTGTACCCCTTCAATCGGACAAAGGAAGATGATGTCCTTACTTTATAGCAGAATGAAGCAGCGCAGGAGCAGAGGAAGGAGAAGCAGTTAGCTTTTGGATGTTCAGTGGCAGGAGGAAGAGTAGCAGGGATCTATAGGGTCGCCGGATGAAGCAGCTGCAGTGCAGCAACTACCTTGTTCTTCCTTCTTTGCGACCAGCAGATGTAGAGCAAGGTAGCAGCAAATCATAGGGGTATGGTATGAAAATTACATGCGGCGACTCAGAAAAATGTGGCGAGCATCCTGGAACATAGCTGACGAGCAACGGGTCCCTCGGAAAATGAGGAGTGGTAGGAGATGTCCCCATCACACGATGTCTGTGCATTGTTTTATATCTGACCAAGATTCACATATGAACAATTTTGAGCCCGTGCATATTTGCTATGTGAGTAATTCAAGTCCATGCATATATATAGTCAGACAGTCCATTGAGTCTGTGTACATCTAGTTTAATGATATATTAACTCTATGCATCTCTTCACTATCTGTCTAAGTCCTTCAACCCGACATTAAGTCTAACTTTTACAGGATATCTGGTCGTGGTGTTTAAAAATGGCACGTGATCCAAGAATAGAGGAGGTGCCAAGATGATGACATGTGAAAAGTAGTCAAGCTGGCATGCTGCCACATGGCCTAACAACTCCAGAACTGGATAATACTTTTGGGTGGGATCATGGTATCCACACGCCCTACTCCTCTACTGCTTCCTATAAATAAGGAGATTCTCCTTCAAGGCAAGACTGATCATGGAAAAAGATTGTGATCGTGAGAAAGAAAGCAGAAGCAGAAAGAGCAAGAGCTAGCACGATCCAAAAAGAA
The DNA here is from genome assembly GCA_024336825.1 of Amorphophallus titanum. Lineage (NCBI taxonomy): Eukaryota > Viridiplantae > Streptophyta > Magnoliopsida > Alismatales > Araceae > Amorphophallus > Amorphophallus titanum. The sequence continues at coordinate 240,411 of JANBPO010005823.1, read as the reverse complement.
GAAAAGAGAGAGCAGATCTGAGAGAGAGCAGCTTTGAGAGAGAGAGAAGGAGTGTTTAGCGACAGGTTTGAGAGAGAGAGATTTGTCATCAGCTTCTTGGTTTAGAACCGGAACTGATCTTGCTCATTGTTGAGCTACATTCCCTTTGTGGTTTTTGATTCTTTGTTTGTTTCATTTATTTTTGAAACTCTTGTTCAAGCTGTAAGTCAGTAGAGGTTAAGCTGTAATCCTCAGCGAGCAGAGGTGGATACCTCTGGACAGGTGAAGCTATAATCCTCAGTAGTCAGAGGTAGATTCCTCTGGGTAGCAAAGCTGTAATGCTCAACGATTTGTACGGAAAGATTTTCCTGAAGCTGTGGATCAGCGGCAAGCTGTTAATCAGCAGTTAAGCCACACTCAGTTCAGTGTGGGGTGGACGTAGACCTCTGGATTGAGGTTGAACCGTAAAATCTCCTATCTACTGTGCTATTGATCTGTGGTTCGTTATTGTCTGGTTTCATTTCATCGTTTAGTAGATGAATGCTTAGGGCCACTTGAGTGCCGAGCATATAGATCCATTTCAGTCTGGTTGCATTTAAGTGTTTTCTGATCATCCTATAGTACTTTGATTTTATTTCGTAAAAGTTGTTATTGCAGTAGTTTTTTAATTGGGTGATCGATCTATTCACCCCCCGATTCAGATCGGTTAAGGCCAAAACCGATACGTTTTGGTCGAAACGTATCAGTTTCGGTCGATACTGCCAACCATGCTCCACCCCCCTCCTCTCTCGCCGATCTAGTGACTCTAGCTCTGCGCCATGCGGAGTGTGAGGAAGTCTCTCAATGCCTACCGAGACTCGGCGAGTTCGGGGCGAGAGGGGGAGAAGAAACGGCCGTCCGAACAAGCCTGGGGGCAGGAGAAAAAAAAGGAAATACAAGAAAGGTTTTAGATGCAAAAATTACAAAAAAGGGGAGTACAGGTCAAGCCTAATCTATTGAGATTGGAGAAGAGTGGGAGGTCTGCGGCCCTCCTTGAAGCTCGACGGTTGGAAGGTCCTCGACACTCGGCGCCGTCTCTGCAGGTGTAGGGAGCGCTCCCCCGGCTCCCTCGGTGATGGCCGGCTCAGGCACTGACCCCACCTGTGTAGGAACTGCCTCAGTCGCGTGCTCTCCTGAGGCAGCTTGCACCGACGATCCCTCTCCTGTGGAGCTGAGGGGAGTCCCACTCCCCTCACCAGAAGAGATCGAGGCAGACGTGATCAGGGGAGTGGAATGGCTTCGCTAAAGTCATATTTGTACCCGGGGTCGAAGATAAGCGGCTCCAGGACCTGATCGTGGGCCAGGTTCGAGGCCCGCTTGAACTGCTGCTCAAAGCCCTTCCTCAGTCCACGCCTAAAGCCCGACTCGTAGTACGTGAAGGTGGCTTTCTTCAAGGCCTCCTGATACTCGTCCGAGTTGAGGTAGCGCTCGACCCCCCTGGCCTCGTCCTCAACCCCCCATGAATTCAAGCTCCACGTCCCATGCCTTGGCTGCAGCTAAACTTGCCTCGGTAGTGTTTCTGCCTTGCTCGGCCGTCAGCAAACGATCCTTGGGGTCCCCCCGCTCGAGCTCCCATCGCTTCAAGCTCTCCACATGATCTTGACGCTCCTCCTCTAGGAGCCTGCTCCTCAGGTCAGCTGTGTATTGAGCCTAGGCCAGCTGGTCCGTCAGCGACTGTCTAGCGTCGCGATCTGCCCGAGCTTGGGGTCAGAGCGATGCCACCTCCTGATGGAGACCTCCTAGCTCAGAAGCGAGCAGGTCGAGCTGGCATCGCCTTGGTGCGAGCCCTGGCCTGAGCTACCTCTCCTTGCGCCGCCCGAGACATGCGATCGATGAGCTCCGCCCCCAGCTGAGCCAGGAATAAACCTCCTTTCATGACTCGCTCAATGTAATACTCCGCGATTTATTACCAAATTTTTATTTTTTTGTGTTAAATCAAAATTTTAGACAAATTCGCAGCTCTCTCTCTCCCCACCTGATAGACCTCCTTCCCACCCCGATCCTTCCCCTCCCTCACCTTGGTTTGCCCCCTCCCAGCCCCCCTAACAGCCAGGGGTTGCCTTCACACCCATCCACCCCCTTTCCCTTCCCATTTACCTCATTCCCCACCTCCCCTCTTTAACGTGCAGTTCTCAGTTCACAGGCAACAGAGCAGTTGATGATTGCAGAGCCTGGCATGGCTTCATCCTGAAGCCCCTAGACACATAAGAGGTACCGTCGGAAGCGTCTCTGAGTCTTTTACGCAACGGTGGTCATCTTGTCCCGTTCTGAGCTCGCGGTTGCCTAGTAGAGCCGTCATCGTCGGATTGCGCATCAGCTTCCTAACAGTCAACCTAAAGTAATTTTCAGAGGCCCTCACGGCCATTATGTTGAAGATCTGGAGGCAGGGCTTGACTGAGACCTTCTACGATGAGTTGGATTCCAGTACCAAGAAGCGTCTTCCCGATTGGACCTTGGACAATTGAGTTCCTAATTTTCTCCCTAGGGTGCGCAGTTCTGTCCCCTCTGGGACTGGACCGACCCCTGTCCACTGTTCGGGCTCTCCCAATCTGCTCCGACATCCCCCGGTGTCCCCGTGGGTCTCGTTTCGAAGTCAACTCGATAAAAATTCCAGCAACTCCAGCCATGCTCGATTCAGAGGTCGGGAGTGCTTGTGCCGGCCTCGTCTTCCAGCTACTGTGGTACCGTAGCAGCCAAAATCAAAACTTAGGAGCCCTGTTCGCGGCCCTTCCCCGACCAGCACCGCCAACCAGGAAATTCCACAAAAATTAGATGTCATCCTGATCCAACCCCAAAGATTTCCCACTGGTCTCATTGACAATAAAATTCGGGAGTGGCCGTAGTAGTGCCAACTTCAACTATCTGTCCCCTGTTCTAGAGAGCAGGCAGAACTGGCATCTTCCATCCGTTCGGTTTCTATTTCAACTTTTCCCTTCTCCGCCTGGCCGGCTAAGCGCCCCTCCCTACATGGAGGTACATTTTGGTTGTAATCTAATTCCTCACCCCTAGTCCAACCCCCTTGCAAGGAGCTTAGTGCATGTATCATGAATTTTTATGTTAAAGCTTCATCGGTGCGACGTGTGGGCGCATGCCCACACTTGCCCGCTCATCATCGTCTCCGGTCGGGATCGACGCATTCATGCTGATCAGGTGAGCTCCTGCTCCCCTCTCTTTGCTTGTTTATCTTGCTTAATTAGTATTTCCTCTTAGCTCTGTCAGACGGTGAGAGAGTGCCCGGTCCAAACTATTTTATGAACAGTATTTTAGGAATGCTACGGTATTTACTGTAGCAACAATCGCGATTTTGAGAGAGGGTGAACGGTAACTGTGTGAATAGTAACCACGTTACTGTTCATCTTCTCTGCGGAGCTGTAACGCACAGGCGTGCGGTGGCCCTCGGATGGTCGACCGGCGATGGCGAACCACGCTCGATGATCGGCGACCGATAACGTCCGGTTACCAACGACGGTGAAAACAACTGGCTTTGTGGCTCGTGGACGTCTATCGACGGTGCCTGTCTTGAGGAAGACGATGGCGTTAGAAGCGGGGGCGCATCCATGGCGATCGGAGAAGATGGGGTGGGGTCAAAATGGGGTTTTCACCGTTGAGAAGCCGCGAAAGCATTTGAGAAGTTGCCCCATAGGAGCTTCTGCGGATTTTGCCACTCACGTCGTGACGTGTCGTTCTCTCTTCTCTGCCAAAAATTCCAACCGATGCAAAAACCAAGGTGAAGTGGCTCGTTTGGAAACGCCGGTGAGATTGTCGGGGATTCCAATGATTGAAACCCCTTCTCACCGTGTTACCAAACGCTACCTTAATACGCGCCCGATACCAAAAAAATCTTCATTCGCCTGTGCGAAAGCGTTTGTTTCTTCCATTGACCGTCTCATGCTGCCCGAGAACATCGCCCTCAGCATGCTGTGGATCTCCTGCACATCCCTCTCCACCTCCTCGTCCCCTTCATCGTCCAACAGATTCCCAAACTCTACGCGGGACTCATCTGCCCTAGCCGGCCTCCGCCGACGCTACTGGTCATCTGTCGAGAACCCAAATCGACAGACATGGAATGAATTATGGTGAGAAAGCCATGGGAGGACGTAGTCCGGGTGGTAGATATGACTTCAAGGCAATCCCCTAGCCTTAGTCTGGAGGACGAACTAGTCCTTGCAGATAGCACAGAGCAAGGAGGGGTCTGTGACGAGGAACGCCTCCGTGACCCAAACCGTAGGGATCACCTCCACGGAGGACCTGGATGTCGGTCGGGGGATGCCCTCGTTGCCGTCCCCAAAGGTGGAGTTGCATGGATCGATCGAGTCTGGGGACAATGAGACCATGTGATTGATGAGTCGATCGAAGACCTCATAGTAATCCTCCACAGCGAGTGGGAGGCTGGGCCGTCCCGAAGAGTGGAGGAGGAACCCGCCATGTCGTCGCGATCGAAGGGGGGTTCGGCAGCGCCTCCTCCTCGGCCTCGCGAGGAGGGTTGAGGCTCTTGAAGCGGGGGTGAAGGAGGGTCTGGGGTTGGGCCTCTACACCAATCAGCCATGGTTCCCCTGTTTCATTGTTGAAGCACCACCACTCATAGTGCTACTTTACTCGGGATTGTTTGAGCTCTTGTGTTATCCTTCTTTCTCTACAACATATCAACCTTTGTGTGGAGTGTTGCCACCGTGTAAGCTGCAATTACAGTGTATGTATGTCCATCCTTGTGTTTTGTTTTGGTTTCTTCTTCGTGGGGTTTTTCGTTTTCGTGTGCGTTGAGGACTTGTCCTCGTGTGTGTGTGTGTTGGGGTTGGTCCCCGTGTTTTTGCTAGTTTTTAGCGTGTGTGTGTGTGTGGTTCCATTGTCCAAGGAGTGGATGCCTCACCAAGTTGGTGAGGGGTGGACGTAAATGTGCCGTTGTGCAGCCGAACCACCTTAAAAAGCACTGTGTTGTGGTTTGCACTTCATTTCTTATGTCACCTCTTCATAGGTGGTTTGTGCTATCTTAGTGCATCTCTTATCGTTTAGCTCCATTAATCTATTTTCTATCTTTACTTGAGTTAACTATTGTGCCATCATCTAATAGTTTGTTATTAGAAGTCTAATATTTGGTATAGGATCTATTCACCCCCTCTCTAGATCCTCTCATACCGTCCAACAGTTGGTATCAGAGCAAGATCCTTAGAGATGTGGTTAACGACCCAGGGAGATCCAATGGGAACGTCCCTCGCAGCTACATAGCTTAGGGTCATGCCATCAACCGACTGCCATTTTTTGATGGAATTAATTATCTATATTGGAAGAATCGAATAGAAGTTTTCATGCATGCCCAGGATCACATGATATGGCACGTTGTGAGTAGAGGCCCATTTGTCTTACCAGATTTAGATGACACCTGGACTCCGGACCAGATCAAAAAATCCACAACCAATTGGAGCGCCATGAACATCATGCAATGCGCTATCCACCCTATTGAATACTCAAGAGTATCCACTTGCAAATCTACAAAAGAAATGTAGGATAGACTTGAGCTAATCTATGAGGGTACATCTGAAGTTAGGGCCACCAAGGCCAACATGCTAACTACTGATTATGAAATGTTCAGAATGAAGTCAAATGAATCTATCTATCTCTGAGATGTATGCCAGACTTACCCAGTTAACTAATTCCTTAAAATCATTGGGAAAAGAATACCCTGATACTGAACTGATTAGGAAGATTCTTAGATCTCTCACCGCAGCGTGGCATACTAAGGCCACTGTGATTGAGGACTCAAAGGACTTGTCTGTTATGACAGTAGATGGCTTGATTGGCTCACTCATGACACACGAGCTGAACATGAAAAAGAAATAAGGAAGACACAAAGCAAAAGCAGATGGTGGCTCTCAAGGTTGTCGAGAGCACAGACGGCTCGGATGAGAATGATGATGATGACATTCTAGAAGTAAGTTTAGCTGACTATGCACTCCTCACCCGGCAGTTCAAAAATTTTCTAAGAGGTAAAGGTAAATTTCAGAGAAGGAGGAAAGCCCGACAGGTAAGCAAAAACTCTAATCTCATATCTGCTCAAGTTAAGAAAATTGACCAAGTTATCGGCTACCAATGTAAGAAGGCAGGACACATACGAGGTGAGTGCCCTGAACTCTTTAAGCAAATGTCCAAGGCTAAGGGAAAGAAGTCCAAGGCAATGGCCTACACTTGGAGCAACGATGAGGAGGAAGATGAAAGCTCCTCCGCACTAGAAAATGAGGAAGACTTTTGTCTAATGGCCAATGAAGAAGAAGATCAGGTAACTAATCCGTTTGACAACTTTTCTCTTGAAGATTGGGAAGAATCATACACCATTCTGTTTGAAAGACATGAAGCCTCTAAGAAAGAGAACAAGCATCTGAAAAAGAAGATTAATGTCCTAGTTCATGATAATCCTACTCACCAAGAACTAAAACACTAAAAAATGAAAATGAAGAACTTGAAAAATAGGTTGAAGCTCTTGAAAACACCCATTCAGAACTAGTAGGCTTAAAGGAAGAAAATGATGCTTTCAGAACTCAGTTAAATCATGCAAGCTTGAAATATGAAGAATGTGAGAAAGAGAACAAACTTAATCTTGAAAAATATGAGGCAGTAAACATTGTTAATCTTGAGCTACATAAAAGCCTCGAGAAGGCTGAAAATGAATTGAAGGATAGGCAATCTGCCCTAGAAAAAATGACCCAAGGGAAGTCCAACCTAGATGCCATCTTAGGTACCTGGGTTAATTTTAGAAAGGAAGGGTGAGGCTTCAATCCCTCTGATAAAAGGCCCTTTGAATTCAAGACCATTTCATTTTGTTTTGAGAAAGGTAAAGGAAAGTTAATTGTTGAAGAACCATCAAAGCTAAATCCTCCTAAGACCGAAGCTAGCACAAGTTAGAACACACAAACCTCACAGTGTCGACGCTCTGGCCCACAGAGGTGACGCCATGACCAGTTAGGTCGACACACCAGAGCGATGCGTCAACGCAACCCATGTCATGACTCTGAATGGAAAATTTGGTTCAATAATAAAAAGTTGTTCAACAGCAAGTCAACCTTTGGTACCATCCATACCCAATCCAACACACCTGGAAACGCAAGATCTAGACCTCAGTTTAATCTACATTCCATGAAATTCATGAAATCTGTTTGTCACACTTGCAACCAACTTGGACACACTGACAACCAGTGCTAGTCTGATCAAAGATTAAGGACTTTTAAGTAGATCTGGATTCCAAAGAATTTATTGCATGCCATGAATTATGATTATGGACCTAAATTTGTTTGGGTTCCAAAAGTTTCTGCTTAACGTCTTCCATGGAGGATTGCCTAGCAGCCCATCACAACTAATGGTATTTGGACAGTGGCTGGTCATGGCATATGATGGGAGATAAGAACAAATTCAGCCATTTAATCAAGAAGGAAGGAGGCCAAGTAAGGTTTGGAGGTAAGGATAAGGGAAAAGTAATTAGCACAGGCACCGTGGGTAAGATTTCCTCCAACTTTATTGAAAATGTGATGCTTGTAAAAGGACTTGAGCACAATTCGCTCAGTATAAGCCAATTGTGCAACAAAGGGCACAAGGTTCTATTTGATGCTAAGGAATGTAAGATATTTGAAAAGAATTCTGACTCTGTGATGTTTTTAGGTCATAGAGTAAATAATGTCTACATGGTAGACTTTGACACCTCACTTTCAGAAGATCTGTGCTTATCTGCCAACCAGGTCAGTGATGCAGGGCGGTGGCACCGATGATTGGGACATGTCAACTATGGTACATTGCATAAATTGTCCAAACATGGAATGATAAGAGGTTTGCCCATACTACCCTTTAAAAGGATCACCTAGGTTTGTGAAGCTTGCTCCCTAGGTAAGCAAACTCAAAAATATTTCAAATCTAAAAGTGAGCCCTTGTCGTCCATGCCTTTCGAATTTCTGCATATGGACTTGTTCGGTCCAACAAGAATAGCCAACCTTAATGGGAAAAGGTGATGGGGACATCACTCTTACCCTTTCACTCCGAGGGGTCCTGCTGCTCGCCAAGATGTTCGCCATGATTTGTGGAGTCTAGCTATATAATTTTTATATTTTTCTTGAGTCATAATCATGTAATTTTACCTTAACAAGGCGCACAGCGTGCGCCTTGCTGGAGTGCTGCGGACAGCGGAGGGTTAGCCCTGGCCGCTGTTATTCGACAACGCGGCCGGTGAAGCCCTTGGCTTTGCGCCAGTACGCATACGTGCTGCGCTGGGTTGCCATGGCCACGCTGTCGCCCAGCTTGGCGTTCACGGCAGCGAACGCGGGGCAGGTGCCCTTGCTGGCCAGCAGCTTCTCGCACACATCCCACACCTTGCGCGTGGTGCCACCCTCGCGCGGCGCCTGGATGGTGTTGTCGCCTTTGCCCTTCTTCGGCGCAGCCGGCGCCTTGGGCGGCTTCGGTGCCACGGCCTTCTTGGCAGCGGCTTTCTTGGCAGCCGGCTTCTTCGCGGCGGCCTTCTTCGCAGTGGCCATCTGATTTTCCTCTTGAGGTTGGGTTGATCCCTTTATCGGGACTTGCACCTTACCACTCGACGAAGTGGGAGGCAACGGAACACGTGGGATAACACCGGCTGTCCCGGCGCTAAACTCCAACGCGAATGTGCTGTCGCTACGCGGTGCGAAGCGATTGGGAGTGAAGGGCCACGAAGCGACCACAAGGGGCTGCGTGCCATCCGGGTTGTAGCGCATGGGGCGTCTATCGCGCGGGTCGATGCTGTGCGCCTGCGCATCAAGCTCCTCCAATGTGAACGGCAGCAACAGCCAGTCCGTTGCCTCCGTTACCTGGCGCCCCAGCTTGGTGACCTCGTTGTACGCATCAGGCAACGTGCCTGCATAGCCCACGCTGGCCAGCACACCGGCAATCACCTGTCGGTCAATCTGCGCCCAGCCCCTGTTCGCGCCCTCAGGGATAATGACCCCATCCGTGTTGGCGAACTGGATGTAGTGGAGTGCCTGGAGCGCACGTGCGCTGCTGTGGCGCGCCAGGGCCTGGCGGTTGGTGACATCGACTAGGAGGTACATACGGTCGTCCTGTTCAATAATAGGTTCATCGCAAGCCAGGATAGCCCTGGCCAATGGGTTGGCGAGGATGCTGGCGTAGCGGTTGGCCATGTGGCTACTTGGGCTCCTTGGTGAACTCCAACGGCTCGCCCATACTGCCGACGTGCGTGTCCTTGGGGCAAGCCACGGCCTGCACGGTTACTGTGGGCACCAACTTTATGCCATACCCACAGCACCGTGCGCGGATAACTGGCTCAGCAAAGAAGCGGAGGCAGTTGTTCAGGTGGCCCTGGAGAATCTGCGGGTCTTTGCCACAATGCGGGCACACCCGCAGCGTCTCCAGGATTTGGGCGGTGTCAACGCTCATTCGCTATCCACCTTCTGCTTGCGGCCACGACCACGCACGCCGTGGAAGCGGCGCCACTGGTAAAAGGCCAGGGCCACGGTGGTGGCATTGAAACCGGCCTTGATGCCAGCGTCACGCACGTGGGCCAGTGCCAGGTCTTTCGCCCCAGCCTTCTTGTCCTTGGCCTTGAGCTGCGCGAGCAGCTTGTCATACACCGCCCACAACTGGTCGCCCACCGTGCCCGTGCTCTTACGCTGCACGCCGTGCGCTTCATCGCGATCCTTCTGCAGCTTGTACCCGGTGGTCATGCGCGGCTTGTTCTTGCCCTTGGTCTCGTTGACCTTGAGCGCCTGGACACCCTTGGGGTATGCAGCAGCCACTTCCTTGCTGGTGGGCGCAGCCTTGGCCGGCGCCTTGGGCGCACGCTTGGCCAGGGGCTTGTGGGCACTCTTCTTCGCCGCCTTGGGCTCCTTGGGAGCGTTGGCCACAGGTGCGGCAGCCTCAAGGGCCGTGGCAGCCTGCTCCGTTGCCGCCGCAGCGACATGCAGGGCACTGGCGGCCTGCGTGGTGGCATCAGCGCCAGCCAGCTTGCCATCGTAGTACCACGCGCCTTCCTGGCCCATCAGCGTCAGGCCCTCCAGCGTGCCGCCGTTGGCGGCTTTGGCTGCGCGCGCAGCATTGGACTTGTTGGTGTACGTCTTGGTCGTCATGGCTTTTCCTCGTCAGAGTGGATGAGTGTACCGCAGTTCACGCCTGCAACAGCAACCACGTGGCTTCCATGGCTGCCAGCACCGTGCTGCCAGGCAGGGCCGCCACGTAGGCGAAGCCCAGCTTGCGCAAGCGACGGCGCAGCCACTGGTAGCGCGCGTCCCTGGCCTTGCTGGCGGCGCTACGCGGCGCACGGCTAGCTACTGTGGCCACACCTGCTACCAGGCGCGCCACCTTGCGCGTGGGCTTGCCCTTGCGCTTGCTAATGGCCTTGGCCAGTGCGCTGGCGGCTTTGCTGGCCGCGCTGGCGCCCTTGGCTACCTTGGCCACGGCTACAGCAGCCACGGTGATACCGGCCGCAACACGCGCAGCCTGGGCGCGCTCCACACACTCGCGAATGTGGCGCTGGTTGGCCGTTTCCATATGGTACTCGCCACCCTTGGGGTAGATGATGGTAAGGCTACCCGGTGCGGTGTCGCGGTTGCCGGTGTTGCAGGCTGCGCGGCGCGTGGCTTGGATGTTGGCTTTGGTGGCGCTACTGGTACTCATGCCAGTTTCTCCCTAGCGCGGCGATCGGCGCTAACGTTACGGTAAGTGATGCGGCCGGTAGGCGTAACCCACAGCGCGTGCATGTCGCCCGCGTTGTCGTAATACTCGTGGCTGAAGCTGCACTTGAACTCCTGGCCAGGGTATTCCTGGGAGAAGGGGTTGCCGCACCAAAAGGCAAAGGGGTGCGCTGCGTGCCAGCCCGCAATGGCGTCAAATTGCGCTTGCGTGCGGCAACCACGATGCAGCACATTCACCACATTGGCACCGAAGCGCTGGTTGCCAATGCACACATGGCGCAGCGTGTTGTTGAGTGGCAGCGTGTTGGCTTGCCCGCGATAACTGGGGGCGTTGCGGTTAGTCATGGCTACGTGCCTCCAGAATGGCCACCAGATCCTTGCGCGAAAGTTTCTCGCCGCCAATGCTGTAGGTATAGGCGTAATTGAGGCCCGAACCTGCGCCGTTGCGGTTGGTGCGCGCAACGTGGCAAACCACAACAAGGTTGCAGAGCGTGGCGCTAGCGCTATCGAAAGCGCGGTTGCTGTGGTCAGCCGACGCCTTGGCCAGCGCACGCAGCGTGGTAAGTTGTTCCAGCACAGACAACATAAGGATTAGCCTCTTAGCTGGCACCGTTGTGGCGCCCACGAGTGAACTATACGTTCACTCGCATCACTTGTGTCGGCTTGAGTAAATCATGTTCAGCTTTCGTTCAGGAATGGGTCAAATGTTAAAACGGTATGTCGTCCTCCACATAACCAGGGCAACCGTAGGCAATGACCTTTGCCGGTGGGCGCTGGCCGTTGGCTTGCTTGCACCCTTCCGTAGCCTGGTCAAAGTGCATGCACGTGAGGCAGCACGGCCGAGTGGCGCGCACAGCTTCACCCACCTTCTCAGCTAGCACCGCCAGCGTGCGCACCACTTGGTCGTTGAACTGCAAGTTGTCATGTGTACTCATAGCTCATGATCTCCGGGATAGACTTGTTTACCCACACGCGCACGCGCTTGGGTATGCGCAATCGCTTGCTAAGGTCAATAGCGCGCTGCACTGTTGCCGGTGGCTCAATGTCAGGGCAACGCTCGCGCCACCAGTTGCGTGCATTGCGCTGCGCCGCCCCGTCATGCTCAAGGCAAATGTACTCCTTAAACCGGCGCGGTATGTTGCCGCCTTCCTCACCTGCGCAGTGGTACGTCACCACCATGCTGTCAGGTCGGTTCTTCTTGTGGTGGATGTCATACACCACGTGTAGCACGGGGATGCTTTCAACCACCGGGTCGTCAATGCGCATAACTGGCAGGCCGGCGCTTGATCCCACGATGTTCATGGGCGGCGCAAAGTAATGGCCACAGTAAGGGCATGTGCCGATGCTGGCATGCACCCAGCTCTTGCAGTTAGGGCATGGCCGCTGCGGCGCTGTGCCCATGCCGCCACCGCTGCCCTTGCGCTCGCGCGGTGGGCGTGGCAGCACAGGGTCGTTGATTGGACCAAGGTCACGGCTGTTGGTGGTGAAATCCCCCACCAGGCAATCCCGCTTCGCTGCCCACGGTGCCGGGCGCGTGCCACGGCCCAGCAATTGCACCCACCGGCTCGTGCTGCGTGTGTGTTGCAGGCACCCGATATAATCAATCTCAGGGATGTCAACGCCCGTGGTGAGCTCATTGACATTGACTGCGCACCGCACCGCACCGTCAGCAAACGCCTTGAAGTTGGTGTCATGCTCCTCTGTGCTTAGCTTGCTGTGCACGGCTACTGTGGGCACGCCCCAACTGTTTAGCTGCTGGGCCACGTGGTTGCATGAGCCTACGCCGGGCGTGAACAGTAGCCAGCGATTGCGTTCAGCCGCAATGCCACACGTCTCGCGCAGCGCCTTGGCAATCACGTCCTTGTTGTCAACCAGCGCCTCAAGCTCACGGTTCACATACTCGCCGCCCTGGATGCGCACCTGGCTGGCGTCAATCTGGAAGTCCGTTTTGACTGCATGCAGCGGCGCCAGATAGTTATTGGCAATGAACCACGTGAACCATTGTATGGTGGTCATGTCAACGCACACATCGGTGAAGATACCGCCTTCCGTAAGGCTGCCCAGCCCCATGCGGTAGCAGGTAGCTGACAGGCCGATCACGCGCAGGTTAGGGTTACGCTCCTGCATGTAGGCGATGAATTGCCGGTACATGGTTTCACTGTTGTGGCTCACAAGGTGCGCTTCGTCAACCACAATCAAATCAGGCGCCGGGAACTCGTCCGGCGCGTTGGCCATGCTCTGTATGCCGCCGAAGGTAATGGGGTACGTGTTCTCCTTGCGCTTCAGTCCCGCGCTAAAGATGCCGGCCGGTGCCGTGGGCCAGTTGTCCAGCAGCTTGGCGAAGTTCTGTTCAATCAGTTTCTTTACATGCGTCAACATCATGACGCGCGTGTAAGGGAAGAAGTGGTGCAGCGCGCGGATGAACCAGGCAATCACCATGGACTTGCCCGTGCCCGTGGGCATGGCCACCAGTGGGTTGCCGCCGCTGGTGAAGAAGTAATGGAACAGCGCCATCACTGCGGTGATTTGATAATCCCGCAGTGGGCTGTTACGCAGGAAGCGCTCGATGGCAGCGAGCTGTTCGTTCATGCTTTCTTCGCGGCGAAGCGTGGGCTTACCCGGTAGTTGCCGCAGCCAGCAATCTGCGCCGCCTTGTCCAGCACCTCACCTGTGTTCGTGCACACCCAACCACCGTCGGGCAGCGGCTTGCTGGCCACACACGTGCGGCAGTTACGCGCCGGCTGCTGGGTGTGGAAGCACACGGCCTTGTGGTCACACATGTACTTGCACTGGAAGTATGACGGGCTGGCGCCGTGGATGCGCGTTGGCAGCTCCGTGGCGAAGATAATGTCGCGGGCGCGTTGCAGGTACGTCTTGTCCGTCACACCATCGTACATGATGATTTCGCAGTGCAGCTCATCGTCATTCTTGTTGCTGGCAACATAGAGCGCATACTGCAGACCCAGCTTGCCCATGTACGTCTGCATCTGCACATAGTGCTCAGGCTTGGCACCGCGCACGCCTTCCTCAAGCAGCTTGATGAATGACTTATCGCTGTGCGTTTTGTACTCAGTAAGGCACGGCACGCCCACCGGCAAATCAGGCACGCCCATGGCAACGCCGTCGCAGCTCCCACCGAAGTGCCCACCGAAGTCAGCAATGCGGAACTGATTGCCGTTGGCATCCTGCTGGTAGATCTTGACGCCGATGGTCAGCAGCAATGCAATCAGCCTGCCTTCCTCAAGGTGCCCACGGTTCCACAGGCGCAGCATGCGGCCATGCGCTCCCACCGGGTCTTCGCCCTTCTTGCCGCGTGGTGCCTCACCCTGGCTTGCCCACAACCAGGAGAACGCCAGGGCGCGGTCGCACGGTTGGCCCAGCACGCTGGCGCCCAAGTGCGTGCGGTACGTGTCGCTGCTGGCGTCATATGCGTCGTGCATGTGCGGCAGCACCTGGCCAAGCCAGTGCCGGTACGTGTTGCCATTGTCCGCTGCGATCGCCGCGTTGATGGCTTCCTTGGTCTTTGTGGCCAACCATATCGTGCTCATCGGTCAAACTCCTCCCACTGGCTATCGGTGAAGTCGGTAGCCTTTGGCTGCTTCTCAGCCGCCACCAGGGCGTCCAGGATTTCACGCAGCTTTACGCCGGGAGCGCCTGAAACGGCGTACATCACGCATGGCAGCGTCTTGCCGTCAACAACGATATCCGCCATGCGCGGGTTGTGCTCCATCCAATCGAGCCGTTGTGTGTCCTTTGCGGCGGCTTCCTGCAAAATGCTCAACGCAGCAGTGAGGCCGGCGACAATGCTGTCGTCGATAGCGCGGTCGCTTGGATCCTGTCCTTCAGGCGTGTTGGCGAACATATGCGCCACGCTCGCCTCTTTGTAGGCACGTAGCGCGCGCTTAGTTGCATCGGTTTCGTATCCGCCCAGTCTCATGCCTTGTCTCCACATCCAGGGCCAATACTGCCAGCGTCGCCCTTGCTCACAAAATCGTAGAACGGCACCCAACCCTTGGGACAGTGGAAACCCCACATGCGCACGATGGGGCCGGTGAGGAAGACGGTGACAGCCGTTTCACCTGGCAGGATTTCAATGCGGTGCGGACTACCGCCCCAGCGGAAGCGCACGCTGCCGGCCTTGTATTCTTTGACCACATGCACGCCACCCTTGCGGATCGTGTGTTCAAGGTAGCGCCCTTTCACCATGATGGTGACGTTGAACAGCCACGGATGGTCGTGGTATGCACGGTCATCGTCACTGCGGAAGAACTTGTGCAGGTAGGCATTGGCCACCTTGTTGCGCTTCACCAGCCACCAGCGCAGCAGATAAGGGCGCTCCCAGCCGCCCACGGCGAAGTCCGGGCGCCGGTACATGACGCGCTCCAGGCGCTTGGCAATACGTGTGAACAGCTTGGCGAACATGGCACGGCTCCTAAGAAAAAGAGGGGCGGCGAGTGCCGCCCCGAAAGCGCCCACTGCCAGCGGGCTGTTACGCCTGCTGGTTGGACGCGGCCCCGGTAGCAGGCTCGTCGGTCGGCTTCTCTTCCGCAGGTACACCGGCTCCGTTGCCCGCGTTGCCAGTGTCCTCCTGCGGGGGCTTCTGCTCGCTGGTGCCGCCAGCCGGCAAGCTGCCGCTGGCGCCAGCATTGTCCGGTGCAGCTTCGGCCGTGGTGCCAGCCGCCGCGTTGTCGATGTGCACCAGCACATTGTTCTGCGCATCGGTGATATGCGCGGTGACATGGTTGTTGATGCCGAAGATCAGTTCAACCTTGGCGATGAGGGCCTTGAACTCGGCCTCCACCTTGGTCTTCAGTTCCGCCACGTCGTTCTTCACCGTCTGTTCCAGGGACATATGCACCTCGCTTGTGTTGTGGTTGTGAAACAATTAGCCGTTTATACGTTTAAGCGTTTATCCGTTTATACGGCTAGAAGAAGTTCGGCTTGGCAACGGCGCGCGTCAGCGCCATGAGGCCCTGCTGCAGATGCGTCTTGGCGATGCTGACCCAGCGGTAATGCTCAGCGTCCGGCGTGCCGTGTTCCTCGTTGGTCGCCTTGATGTTGGCCTGCGCCTTGGCAATCAGTTCGCCCAGCTCCTGGCCCTTCGCCTTGATCTCGTTCATCAAGTCGATTTCCTCCTGGCTCAGTTCCCTGTAGCCAGTGATCTGCCTGTGTTGGTTTTCCATGGTGCGCTCCGTGAGGGTGCGTGACGGTGGGTGAGGGGTAGTGACGTGGGGGGCCCGGGGTGCCAGGCCCCCCCCGGGCGGCGAAACCAGAACAGGACCCGTATCGCCCCCCCCCGGGTGGGGGGAGAGTGGAGTCTGTTGCGGTCCTTCGTCGCTCTAGGGTCGGTTGACGGCGATCCCGACGCCGCGGGAGTTGCCGGTGGAGTTGTTGACCGACCAGAGCCGGGTGCCGGTCGCGGTCGCGGCGCCGGAGATCACCTCATCGCCGTAGGCCACCGTGTAGCCGTGTCCACCGGCAACGGCTGCCTCGTAGCGTTCGGTGCCGCCCGCGCTGGTGGACCATGCGCCGCCGGCGGGCGCGAGCTTCATCGCGACCTGGAGGTAGGAGGCGCCCGCGGTTCCGGTGGTGACTCCGGCGACGTTGAGCGACCCGGACCCGGCTGCGGTGGAGACGGCGACCGCGGTCACGGCTCCCTCGCTGCTGCGGCGGATCGCGATGACTCCGGCGTGGCTGGAGATGGTGCCGGAGCGGGTGAAGGTGTAGGAGGAGTCCTCGGTGCCGTCGATCACGCGGGTGAACAGGACGCAGCCGTTGGACTCGCTGCCTACCTTGGTGAGGTCTCCGGTGTCGTTGGCCCACACGGATGCTGAGTAGGAGCAGGCGACGAAGAACACGGTGTCGCCGTTGGCTGATCCGCCGTCGTTGGGTACGTCCACGGTGACCGAGGACCCGCCGAACGATGCGCCGCCGAACCGTGCGCCGACGTGGGCCGCAGGCGGTGCCGCGCCGCTACGTCGTCGGCCAGCTGCGGCGACTACTCCGGCGCTCACGTCGTGATGTCCCCGTAGAGCAGGAACTCGTCGGAGTCGGCGCGGGAGAGGCCCCCGACGGCGTACTGTCCGGCGCTCTTGGTCGCCCCGCCGCGAGCCCGGACGGTGCAGGACGATCCGGTGAAGGTCGGGACCCCGGCGCCGAACTGCTCCCAGTCGCACACGAAGTCCGAGCGCAACGTGTTCGGGACGGTGACCGCGATGGAACCGGCGTTGGTGAACTGGATGCGCTTGCCGTGGTCGGAGTCGAGGATCGTGTAGGTGGTGCCGGAGACGACGGCCGTGGTTCGGTCCAGCTGATTGATGTTGTGGATGCTGGGGTTGCTGTCGACATGCTCCTCCAGCTCGATGAGCGCGGCCTGTACGTCCTCGGTGGTGATGATGAGGAACGACGGCTCGAACGAGATCGCGCTGGCGTCGTGAGCATCCGTTGCGGTCCCGATGTGCGCGGTGACCGTGGCGTCCGTCGTCGCGCCCGCCGCGATGCCGTCAAGCTTCGTCTCGTCCGCCGTGGTGAACGATGCCGTGGTCGCGTTCAGCACCGAGGCGTTGGAGTGCGTGTGACGGGCAGCGGTGTTCGCGGCCACGTCGGTGTTGTTGGACCAGTCTTGCGGTTCGCTTGGGCCTCCAGCCCCGAGCCCCAGCCAAGCTGACTTCCAGTGTGGGTCTCTACCCTACGGTGTTTAGCTCCTCAGCACTCTGCTCGGGCCATCAATTCGGAGCTCCCACCGAGCCAACTCCCCACACGGGCCTCCTAGCCTGGGGGCAGGGCTCCCCAGCACCCCGTTCAGGCCTCCCGACCCGAACCGCAGAAGCGCGACCGCCTCGCCTGGGTCCCCAACCCCTGGCATGAGGCGTCCTAGCATCCAGACCAGAAGTACAACTCCGGGGTTTCCCGTGGACGATGTCTATTACAAGTGGTCCGCATCAGGTCCCAGATCCTACGGCTCTACCTCGGGGGCATTCCTCCTGCAATTTGACAACGCCAATCCCCAGCATGGGTCTACCTTTGTGGGATGCAGTGACCTCGATACAGACTAAGCACCCTCTGTCGCGCCTTCCAGTCCTGCCAGCTCCCAGTTCAGGCTCAAGGCCTCAGGTCACCGGCATCCCGGTACCCCCTGCAGTGACAACTTCGGGAACAGGCATGTCGCGATGAGCGTCTGCAACACTACTGTCGGCTCGGGTGAAAGCCTACACTCAAGCCACCCAGCCACCGGCCTTCACTACAGACTTGCATCTTGGGGGCCTTCCCCGGTATTCCCGATGAAAGGCCCTGTGCTACCAGCACCTGTAGGCTGGGTTTTCTCAGCCTACCACCTTGGAGCGGAGTCACCTTCCGCTACCCAGAAGAAGCACCGTTGTAGCCGTAAAGGCAAGCGACCCATTGCTACCACTATCAACTCCGGCAGGACCATTCTTGTCGGAGACTTATGGATTCGCCTGGATGAGAGCGAACCCATTATTCCTCCGGAATGGATCATCCCTATGGTCCCTATCACCAACCGCTTTAGCCTCCTGCATCGAACGCGGGAAGACAAGGCGGAACTTAAGCGGGCAGACACTTCGGCAACGGCCCAAAAGCACCAGTGCTGATTTGGCACTCAAGCTCCCATGTCCCGTCAGAGGAACAAGGATGAGGGAGACCAGCAATCGGACTTGAGAAGGATCTGGGTCACTCCGGAGGAAGCTCAAGCTATCCGGGAAGCTTACCTCAGCAACCCCTTTCGGGCACTAAGGCGTCGCGCTAAGCAAGGTGCGACTGACCCCACAGTCACGTCATATGGCGGCGCCCAACCCTTCATCGCCTCTCGCACAGAAAGGCGAAAACAGAGACAGGCTCATTCTGGGCCCCACCAGCATCTAGCCCCAAGCTCTCCTCAAGCAGACGCCACATGGGTTGGCTAGCAGCGAACAAACCAACATAGAAAGAAGACTAGAAGAGCTCGCCGAGCTCGAAGGAAAGCGTCTCTGAGTGCAATAGAATATTCAACTATACCAAACTCACATGGCCCGTGCTTTAGACAAGCTAGTCAAAGGGCGAGAATTCAAGAAGGGTGACCTAGTGATTGTCAAAAGAAGAGAAGTAATGGCCTCCAACCCCAAGGGGAAGTTGGTTGAAAACTAGGTCAGACCATATATCGTCTGCCAGTCCTATGAAGGGGGTGCCTATGTCCTCGTGGATCACAAAAGAGTAGTCCAGTTTTCTCCTCTGAATGGGAGACATTTAAAGCTGTACCATGCAGCCCTGTCAGCATTCGCAGAATGATCGAAATTCACCTTGACCTAGTGGCACTCCACCCTGGTCGAGCTCTCTAAAATATCCAGTCAACTCAGACCGATTCCAAGACCATTGGTCCGTAATTCTAGAAATATCCCTGGCATACACTAATCTCAGGGTCCCTTGAGAGTCCCGCATGGTCCCACTAGGTCACCACTCTACACATACTGCCATTGCTGAGCTTATGTCCAAATCGGCGCATGAATCTTTTTTTGCTTTGGCAATACTTTCTTGCCAATGAATGCACTCTTCTTCGGCGCAAGGCTTCATGCCCTAGCTGACTTTTACATAATATCGCTATTACAGGCCTTACGTCTGAATCAATGCATGAATCTTTTTTTGCTTTGGCAATGTTTTCTTGTCAATGAATACACTCTTCTTCGGTGCAAGGCTTTATGCCCTAGCCGACTTTTACACAATATTACCATTATGGGCCTTACGTCTGAATCGGTTAGCATTACCTTCTTGCTAACAAATAAACCCTTCTCTCGACGCAAGGCTTCGTGCCCTAGTCGACTTTTACATGATATCATCATTACGGGCCTTACGTCTGAATCGATGCAGAATTCTTCCTTTGCGTTAGCATTACCTTCTTACTAATGAATAAACCCTTCTCCCGTCGTAAGGCTTCATGCCCAAGCTGACTTTTACACAATATTGCCATTACGGGCCTTAGGTCCGAATTGGCGCAGAAATTCTTCCTTTGCGTTAGCATTACTTTCTTCCTAACGAATAAACCCTTCTCTCGGTGCAAGGCTTCGTGCCCTAGCCGACTTTTACACGATATCATCATTACAGGCCTTATGTCCAAATCGACGCAGAAACTCTTCCTTTACATTAGCATTACCTTCTTACTAGCGAATAAACCCTTCTCTCAGCGCAAGGCTTCATGCCCTAGCTGGAATTTCAGGTCCTGGCAGCATATAGGGGTCTCCCAGATTTCCAGAGGGAGAGAGTAGATGCTATGGGGTTCGGTGCTTTCCTATCCATAGAGCCCATTAGACCCGACCTAGCCCTTATCCAGGTCCTTAGAGAGAGGTGGGATAGGTCCAGCCGTGCTTTCCTGATGCCCTGGGGGCACATGCTTCCTAGCCTAGAGGATGTGGCTAGGATCACAGGGCTGAGGGTAGATGGTGAGCCTGTGAGCGGTATCACCTTCCCAGACTACAGTGAGCAGGCTGAGCGTCTACTGGGGCTGGAGACCATAGGAGCTGGGCCTTGTAGGATTATCTCTAGGACAGATCTGACCGGGGCCATGGGGTTGGAGGCTTGTCGGCAGAGGTCTGGTGAGACCCTGCCGCAGTGGCTGACGAGGCTGGAGGAGAGTGCATCCGATTCGTACTGCCACGACCGGGACCAGAGGGAGCGGGTGGAGATGGACCTGAGGCGCTTTCTATTTTTCCTGCTGGGGAGGCTGCTGATGGGTACGAAGGGCGACAGTATGAACTGTCGTTTTCTGAGTGTATTGGAGGATTTGGATGGCGTAGGCCGGTACGCCTGGGGAGCTGCGATGCTGGCTCACCTTTTTGCTGACCTGTCCACCGGGACGGGGAGAGAGACGACTGTCAGTGGTTTCTCACCATTTTTGCAGGTATGCATGCTCTTCCTTTGTGATTTATGAAATGCAACTTAATGGAATTTGAATGTATGACTAATGCTGACTTATGTGCAGATCTGGAGCCACATTTATATGCCGATGAAGCGTATGGATGCTCGCCCAGGGGGTGCGGGGGCCTTTCCCCTGGCCCGGAGGTGGTTGCCCTATGTGAGTGGGGCACCACATGCTTTTGAGTTGTACGTGATCCGGAGGGAGTTCCGAGACTTCCCTCCTTCTCTGGTACGTCCTATGACTTATATGAATCTAAATGAATGAATGAATGATTTATGAATGGTTATGACTGATAATGCTTTTCTTTCATGACATGCAGGTGGTATGGAGGCCCTATCTTGGGATGACCGAGGACGGCCAGCCCTGGGTTACAGCGGGTCGGCCTCGTTTCGGGCATGAGATTTGGCTTCATTGCCTGAATGAGATCGAGCCCCTGCGCCTGAGGCTGGTCATGAGGACCCTTGGTCTACCCCAGGAGTGGGTGGAGGTTGCAGAGCCGCAGCGGATCGGGAGAAAATCCCGTGGCCGGACAAAGGCCACGGACTGGAGGATCAGATTCGCTGACCAGTACGCCGACTGGCAGCGAGGCGGTTAACCTAAAATGTAAGTCAGCACATCCAAAGGCCACTTCCCCCGTCCCCCACCCCTTCTCTTTCTGTGGTGTCCAGTGGTCAGCAGTGAAAGAGTACAGGTTCCTGTATCCCTTTATCAATCTGTCAACTTGCCGTTTTAACCTTATTACAACAAAATAAAAGGATTTTTGGTTTTAAGCCCCTAAAAACTTTCGAAATTAGAAAAAGGCCCCCCTAATCCACCTATTTAGCCAAAACCCAAAAGCCCGCACATTCTTCAAACTCTTAGTAAATACTCACCTTGTTGATTGTTTATTTCCCAAAGTACCCTCCTCCCTCTCTCCCCCCTTCTCTCTCTAACTCTCTCTCTCTCTCTGCATCCCAAGGTCTCAGTGATGGACAAGCACGGGTTGCGGCTGGGATTGTCGAAGCACGCCGTGATCTCCTTGTTGCAGTTGGAAATGAGGCGGGAGACAGCTGCAGAGAGGGAGATTGCGCGGTCGATTTGGTCATGGAGGATATGTCGTGGCTGGCGGCGATGTCGTGGCCGGCGGCAGACTGCTGCAGGGCCTGGAGGAGGGTGTCGGACTCGCGGAGGGTGTCCTTGGAGCATTGTTGGCAGTATCGGCCAAAACCGATACGTTTCGGCCGAAACGTATCGGTTTCGGCCATACCCGATCCGACCGGGCTTGCTCACTGTAGCAGGCCCGAAACATTAAAAACATAATAATAATGGTTTCGGGCGAAAACGGTTTCGATTTCGGCCCGAAACTAAGTTGTTTCAGTCCGAAACCGGACGGTTTCGGCCGAAAATCATGTGAACTCCCCTTTAGGGGGAGATTCACTTTGAAACTCCCTCAGATCTCAGATCTGAAGGCTTCCACGGGCTGAGCTGAGCTGCTGCCCCTGCCTGCTATTGCTGCGTTGCTGCTGCGCCGCTGTTGCTGCATTGCTGCTGCCGCTGCTGCTGCTGCTGCGCCAGTGCGCCCTGCTGGACTGCTGGTTGCTGCTGCTGCTTGCCTGGTGCCAGCCTGCCACAGGCTGCTGCTGCTGCTGTTGCTGCAGCAGCTGCTGCCGTTACTGCCACCACCGGCCGCCCAGCCTGCAGCAGCTGCTGGCTGCTGCTGCGACTGCCGGACCGCCCTGCTGCCACCGCCGGACCGCCCACTGCCTGCTGCTGCTGTGCACTTGATTGGGTTGTAAGTTTTTTTTTTGTAGCTTAATTTTTGCAACCATAATTAGTTCAGATTTCAAAATAAACCCTAATTAGATACTTAAAATTAGATTCATTAATAATTAAGCCCTAATTCATCTTCCTGGTTCATAGGTATGGGTCCTTAACCTTGGACTTAGCCTATGGCATTTAAGGAATAAGTAAGCCCTGAGACCTAGGCTCTGATACCAACTTAACTATCACACCCCGAGCCATATGTATACAGTGGAAGACACTAGGGAACGTGAGCAATCGGTAAAAACGCCTCGAGCTAGTAACGAAAATCAGAGCGCAATAATATCCACATAAGAGGAATGCACAAGAATTGACCAAAGTTCTAATTTTTATTGATTATAATGATTCACGTTCATAATGTTGACTCCGGACTCAAGGAAAAATAAAAAATTACATAATGACTCAATAAAGAAAAAATTACATGACAATACTTTAGACCCTTCTAATGATTAAGGATAACTAGGTCTTCTCTCGATCATCATTCATCATCACTCTCGGGCCCATGGCTAGAGTAATCTGAATCTGACTCACTTGGATTTCCTAAAAAGATTGAAAAAGTAGGTATGAACACACTTACCTAGTAGATATCTTCGTATCAATATGGAGGCATGCTTTAAGTAATTACATTTTCGCTCTATTGAATTGTTGATATTTCTTTCTTCAAAAGGTGTGAGATGTGGAAGATGAATATAAAGCAGGAAATAATGAGTATCAAAGGCACAGAAATTCGTGATCGCCACCAAGGCTAGCAGTGCAAAAGGGTGCACCACATACCTTGGAAAAGAAGTGAAGGGAGACACTCGCCAATGGGAACTCAGATGCTGGGATGAATACGGGTCATTGATAAGTCGCACAGCACTGGAAAATGCTCTGAGGAAGACTGCTGGAATCACGATGACCGTCTATCGATGGGCCGCAGCAAACACCCAGATAGCAAACCCGATGGACACAGGCACCCTATGGAGACGGTCTACGATGGGCCGTAAACCAAGTATAAATGGCCAAAGGAGGGTTGTGACACTAGGAAGATGGTCTGACGGAGGCCGCTAGCTGTGTCCAGACCCGAACGTTGGAACTTGATCCTCCACCCCTTCCGACCGGCCAGGAGGGATGGGCCTCGTGTAGAAAGCACCTCTGACCTGCAAAATGACGTAGACAAACACAGAAAATATCCTATATTAGATCAGGGATCATGCAACATCTATAAACTTAAACGATGAATAAAGTGCATGAATAGAAGGGGGGATACCTGGGGGTGGTTTTTTAACGCCTATAGGGCATAGAAATGATAGGAGAGGTAGATAAATGTAATGAGAGTGATAGAAACGTGGAGAAAGAGAGGATAAATGATGCTATGATGACCAAAGAAATGACAAATGCCTACATCCTCGTAGATCACAAAGGAGTAGTCCAGTTCTCCCCTCTTAATGGGAAGCATTTGAAGCTGTACCATATATCCCCGCTGGCATTCATAGAATGACCGAAATTCACCTTGGCCTAGTGGCACTCCGACCTGGCCGTGCTCTCTAAAATATCTAGTCAACTCTGACTGATTCCAAGGCCATTGGTCTACAATTCTAGAAATATCCCTGGCAAATACTAATCCCGGGATCCCTCAAGGGCCCCGCCTAGTCCCACTATGTTACCCTTTTACACAATATCATCATTGCAGACCTTACGTCTGAATCAGTGCAGAAACTCTTCCCTTGCATTAGCATTACCTCCTTGATAATGAATAAATACTTTCTCGGTGCAAGGCCTCGTGCCCTAGCTAACCTTTTATACAATATCGCCATTGCGGACCTCATGTCCAAGTCGGCACAGAAAATTCTTCCTTTGCGTTAGCATTACCTCCTTGCTAATGAATAAATACTTTCTCGGCACAAGGCCTCGTGTTCTAGCCGACCTTTTATACAATATCGCCATTGCAGACCTTACGTCTGAATCAGCGTAAAAATTCTTTCCTTGCTTTAGCATTACCCCCTTACTAACGAATAAACCACTTTCTCGGCGCAAGGCCTCATGCCCTATCCGACCTTTTACACAATATCACCATTGTGGACCTTATGTCCGAATCGGTGCAGAAACTCTTCCCTTGCGTTAGCATTACGTCCTTGCTAATGAATAAACACTTTCTCGGTGCAAGGCCTCGTGCCCTAGCCGACCTTTTATACAATATCGCCATTGTGGACCTTACGTCTGAGTCGGCACAGAAAATTCTTCCTTTGCGTTAGCAATACTTCCTTGCTAACGAATAAGCACTTTCTCGGTGCTAGTACTCGTGCCCTAGTTGACCTTTTATACAATATCATCATTGCGGACCTTACGTCTGAATCGGTGTAAAAATTCTTTCCTTGTGTTAGCATTACCCCCTTGCTAACGAATAAATCACTTTCTCGGCGCAAGGTCTCGTGCCCTAGCTGACCTTTTACACAGTATCGCCGCTGCGAACCTTACATCCAAATCGGCATAAAAACTCTTCCCTTGCGTTAGCATTAGTCCCTTGCCAACGAACAAACCCCTTTCTCGGCGCAAGACCTTATGCCCTAGCCGATCTTTTACACAATATCGCAAATGCAGACCTTATGTCTGAATCAGCACAGAAATTCTTCCCTTGCATTAGCATCACCCCCTTGCTAACGAATAAATCACTTTCTCGGCACAAGGCTCAGATCCGCTAAACTACAGGTGTTACAAATCACCGATAATCTTCATTTGCCATTGCATTTCTTCATTTGTCAGCTTGTTTTATTCATTTGGCAGCAGTATTAGTGTTGGCCATTGGACTGCTGTTGTACCCAGACTATTTCCTTGCAAAATCACAAGAAATAAGAGTTCAGGCATTTCACCGAACACCTTCTAGGCACGGGCTATCCAGCCCTCTCTACAATCCCATGGGTCCCTACAAAGGCCCAGACCGGCTTGCCGTGATGCACGACGACACAAGCAAGTCCTCGGAGTCAACTCTGGCCACTCACAAACGAGCCTCGCCCGTACCCTGCATCGTCGCCCGGGCGAACCTGGGGGCGCCCCGACGTCGAGCCATGCCACGTGAGACTCAGAAAAAAGGGCCAAGGGCCCACCCAGAAGCATGTCTTTCAATACTCCAAGGTCAAAGGGAGACTTGACTAAGTCAACCACATGCTTCAGAGGCCCGCTGCACGCATATACGGCTCATACGGGTATGGTCAGCATTCTGTCGAACACCTTATGGGCACATATGTTCCATCCCATCGACACCAAGCCACGAGCAAACCAATGGCTCCGGCACCTCAATTGGGCCCCGACAAGTCAAGGTTAACCCTGACACTCAGACACGTGGCGATGAGCCATCTAATACTAGCATTTGGGCCAACCTGAGACTACCCTGCCAACTCGCCATACAATGTGGCACATAGCCCGAGGCATATCTCACAGCCATAAAGTGCCTCCCCTTATCTCCCACGAGCTCCCACCGTCAACCCAAGGCCCGCCGTGTGGCCCCTCAGCCACCTACCCAAGCCGTTCGGCAATCCGAGGTGTGTCGGACATTTACCAGAGCACCTTGCAGGCGGCTACAACAACTCAAAGAACGGCAGCCCCCACGGGCCCATTCTAGCTTCCTGGGGTCCAAAGTCCATCAGAGGACAACCCCAAATGATGCAAGAAGACCCTCGGGGGCCATCCCCTGGGGTTACGACCTCACCCGGGGCCAGTTCTCCCAAGGGGCGGCCGCGCGCCCCAGGGAGGGTGAACCCCCTGGGGCTGCGCCCCTTCCTCCAGCCCGGTGGTCCCACGACCCCACTCAGTCCCGGTTCGTCTGATTGATAGTCCTATGACACGGTTCGGGTGCTGTACCAGTTTGAGAAGTTGACACGTGGGCGCGAGAGCACAAAGCGATAGCACAGGGGAATTCCTCAAGTCTGACATGCTCGCAAGCTTCCACGTATCCTCCCAGTTAATTGTCCTTTTCTTTCTTAGCCAGTATTAAGGGATACAGGGCCGAGATACTTACCTGACTTACCTGACGAAAATGGAAGGCAAAGTGAAGTGATACTGTAAAAGAGTCATAAACAAAGTTTTACAATTGATATATATCATGAAACAATATTATCCAAGCCAACAAATTATCAATGAAGCATATAACGCAGCAAAGATAGGGCTTAAAAAGTTATTCATCACTTCAGCACATACGCGGTCTACATCAAGGCCGCCCAAAGATATAAACGGTCCAGTTAGGGCCGTAAGGGCAATGCTTGTTGGTATCCCATCGTGGCATTAACACGGCCTAGTATCAGACTGCCCAGTGGTATGAATAGTCATAGGAAGACCGCTTGAGGGGAGTTAAGTTGCCACAAATAAATGGTCTGATATGTGACCGTCTAATTGTTAAACAGTCTATCGATAGACTATGTACATACTGTCGGTTTCAAAAAAATAAAACCGACCCACCTCCCTCACCGTAACCGACGGAGAACGCCCCCGCGTTCCCCCACCTTCACCACCGAAGCTCTCCCCATCTCATTCCTTCTCATTCTCCACTCTCACCCTTCCTATCCCATTCTCTCCCCAGTCTCTTCCCCTCCTCTTATGCGTTTCAAGAAGCAAGCCCTATCTCGTCTAGCATGAAGGATGGCCGGAGAGACCCCCGTACCACCGTTAGTGACCACCGCGGAGGAGACGACGCTGCTGTCATTCGTGGTCAAGGGTGAAGCACCGCCACCGCCTGTGGTGGCACCGGTGATGGAGCGACCGACGCGGACCTTTGAGGTAGGCCCACAAAACCCTTCCCCATTTCTATTTTTAGTTAATTCATGTAGTCCTAGGGGGTAGAAGAGGGGCATACAACCCCTTTAGGGCTAGTTGGGAGGCCCCATGGGCCATCGTCGCCAGGGAGGATGGGGGTGAACGCCGTCGGGCACGGCGGGGGAAACACGATTCGACAGGAACCGCCTATCAGAACTAAAACGGTTCACCTAGAATCGTTCTGGGTTAGGACGGTCCATGGGTGACCGTTCAAAGGGAGTTGAACAGGCGAGGAAATGGGGAGTGGACACGGTCTGAAGAAGACTGTTGAGAGTGTGGACGGTCCACCTTGGACCGTTCAGTAGCTGAAATGTTGAGAACTAAGTGGTCTCCAATAGGTCGCCCAATAGTCGAACGGCCAAAATGACGACCGTGTAGACTCTGATCAACGGGGGCTTGAGGGTGATGTCAAACAGTCTAAAGGGGGACCATTGAACAACTAAACGGCCAGAGTCTTGTCATTATTGGGATACAACAATGTTGAGTGTTTCATCTGGTGGGACTGCTAGTGAACTGGCTAGTTTGGCCAAAGCATCAGCTTGAGCATTATGCCCCCGGCCCACATGGCTGAGCTTAATGTGGTGGAAATTTTCCATAAGGCATATAGCTTTCTGACAGTAAGGGCCTAGTTCTGGCTTTTGCACTTCAAACTCCCCTTGCATTTGCTTTATTATTAGCATCGAGTCGTCGAACACCTGGAGCATCCGAATACCCATACTGAGAGCGATCTGAAGCCCGATTATCAGAGCTTCATATTCAGCTTCATTGTTGGTGCATGGTTAATTTATGGAACATGAAGTGTGTACCACTTCCCCTTCTGGTGATTTCAGGACAATGCTGGCCCCTGCTCGGACTCTGACCTATCCAGTTGAATTAGTTCCTGTTCTCGATGCCCCATCAAAATATAGCTGCCATATAACCGGCTGAGCCTGGCATGCTTCCAGTGTTTCATCATTAGGAAGTTCAGTCCCCAACAGAATGTTCTCCGGTACAGGGTGCTCTGCGAAGAAATTAGCTACAGCCTGACCTTTTATAGCCTTCTGAGATATATATGATATATCAAACTCCACCAGGATTACAGCCCATTTACCAAGTCGACCCTTGAGTGCCGGCTGGGTTAATATGTACTTGAGTGGGTCTGCTGCAGATATCAGCCTAATTTCGTGGGATAGCATGTAGTGCCGGAGCTTCTTGACAGCGAAGACCAACACCAGACAAGTCTTTTCTATGAAAGTATAGTTTTCTTCAGTCCTTACCAACCTTCTGCTGAGGTAATAAAGAGCCTGCTCTTTTCCTTCTTCATTTATCTATGCTAGTATTACCCCTAGTGAACAATGAGTGGCTGCTATGTAAAGAATCAGAGGTCTGCCCTTGACTTGTGCACCCAACACTGGAAGAGTCTTCAGATATTCTTTCAACTTCTCGAAAGCTTCTTGGCATCCATCATCCCAGAAGAACGCCACATCTTTCATCATTAGCTTGTGAAAAGGGTGACACCGACTCGACAGATTTGAAATAAATCGGTGGATGAATACTAGCCGACCCTGTAGGGACCTTAGCTTGGACAAGTTCTTCGGCAGAGGGAGCTCATGAATAGCTTTAATCTTGGATGGATCAATTTCAATGCCCCTATGTCAGATAATGAAACCAAGGAACTACCCGCTGGACACGCCGAAGGCGCACTTTATGGGGTTCATCTTCAGCTCATACTTGTGCAGCCTTTGTAATACCACCCTCAGATCCTGTAGATGGTCTTCCTTCTTCATTTTATGGGTAACTGTGAAATAATCCGAAAATTTCCCCCGGGCGCTTGGGTTTCGGACCCGGCGCCGCACCACACAGTCCACCCGTATTACTTTGTTATCGATGATGAGAGAGAAAAGAGAGCATCTTCTCTTCTACTAATCAAAGAAGAAGCTCGAAGATGCCTAGAAACTCGAAAGGGAGTAACGAGGAGAGTGCAAGGATAGAGAGAGAAACGAGTCACGGGTTTGCATTGAAGCCCTCTCTCTCTCTCTCACTCACTCACACACACACACACACACACAAAGAAGACAGCCAGACACACATTCCCCCTTTCCGCTGCTGAACAAGAGCTCCCTCTCTCTCTCATCTCTCCCACATCCCCCCAATCCCTTCGACAGGCAAAGCACCCGCATATATACGCAACAAACACTTCCCCTAGACCCCCTTCCACACGAACGCAGACCCATCTCCCCCTTACCACATCTCTCTCTCTCTCTCTCTCTACCTGCAGGGAGCCACAATGGCGCTGGCAGCAGCGCCGGGGGCCTCTCCCCTGGAGGCGCGCGGCGGCGGGGGCGGGGGCGCCAGCGAGGGCGGCGGATGCGGGGGGCTGCTGGCGCTGGAGGCCCACAAGGCGGTGCCGGCGCCGTTCCTGACCAAGACCTACCAGCTGGTGGACGACCACGCCACCGACCACATCGTCTCGTGGGGAGACGACCTCTCCACCTTCGTTGTCTGGCGGCCCCCCGAGTTCGCCCGCGACCTCCTCCCCAATTACTTCAAGCACAACAACTTCTCCTCCTTCGTCCGCCAGCTCAATACCTACGTACTCACCGTTCTCTCTCTCTCTCTCTCTCTCTCTCTCTCTCTTTCTCTCCCCCTCCATTGGAAGAGCTGTCATGGCTGCTGTTGTTCTTGTCTCTTCTGAGTGTATGTTGTGTGTGTGTGTGTGTGTGTGTGTGTGTGTGTCTATCTAGCTCTATCTTTTTGTTCTTACGCTGTGACGTTTTGCAGGGCTTCAGGAAGGTGGTGCCGGAGAGATGGGAGTTCGCCAACGAGTTCTTCCGCAAGGGGGAGAAGCACCTCCTCTGCGAGATCCACCGCAGGAAGACCAACTCCTCCTCCTCCCTGCCATCCCCCCACCCACCTCTCCACCTCCCCTTCCACCACCACCACTCCCCACCCGCCGCCGCCTCCCCCTACTTCGGCTCCTTCCCCGGCCGGCCAACCCTCTCTCCGCTGCTCGACCCGGACGAACTCGCCTTCTCGGGCTGCTGGTGCGACTCTTCCTCCACCACCACCACCCCCCACGGGCTCCTTGCTGGCGGGGCCGCCGCCGGTGGTGCGGAGACGGCGCTACTGGAGGACAACGAGCGGCTGCGGCGGACCAACGTGGCGCTGCTGTCGGACCTCGCGCGCATGCGCAAGCTCTACAGCGACATCATCTACTTCGTGCAGAACCACGTCCGCCCCGTCCCCCCCGGCGGCTCCTCCTCTATCCTCCTCGGTCCGCCGGCCCCTCCCCACCACCATGACCTCCACCACCATACCCCTTCCGCCGGGGCCACACCCATAAAGCTCCAGAGGTTTCCGCCCAGGAAGCAGTCCCAGTGGCAGAGCGGCGGCGGCGTGGTGTGCCTCAAGTGGAGCAGCACCACCTGCAGCAGCTCTCTCGCCATAGCCGAGGAGGCGCCCAACAACAGCAACAGCCACAAGAACAACCACAGCGACAGCGACGACGAAGACTGCTGCGACGACAGCTGCGGCAATGCTCCGGCCAAGCTCTTCGGGGTGCCACTTGGCGGCGCTTTCGGCAAGAGGCCATTGAGCTGCGAGGGGCCCGACTCCCCGGCGCCGTTGCCGGCCACCAAGCAAAGGCTCCCCGCCATCGTGGAGGACCTGGGGCTTAACCTCGGCCCCCCTTCTCCATGTTAATTAGCTACTGAAACTAGTACTAGTATCATTACTATTACTACTACCACTACTACTACTACTACTACTACCACCACTACCAGTACTCTCACCATCACCACCACCATCAGTTAATCAAATCCGGGAGCTAGACTTGCCATCGTCTTCTTACCTTTTTCCTTTTTTCTTCAGGGTGGGCGTTCCCTGTGTATACACGAGTAATATCCTTCCTCGTGCTGGCAGTGGGACTTCCCTTTTCTTTGTTCTGACATGGTCCCTCTCTCCCTCCCCACTTTGTGCCTGCCATCCGTAGTAGAGGCCAGTTAGTGTAGTTTCATCGGAAGAGAACTTGTAGTTTGAGCAAGAGTAGTGATGGCAACTGAGCTTGTTGAGAAGGAAAAAAAAATAGAGTTCATTTCATGAAAAAAGAAAATGCATGAATATTAACGCTTCTCCATGTCTCTTTTGCTATTGGAAGTGATGGCAATATTGCGCATGAAAGGGAGGACCCATTTGAGAAAGTTAATCACTGCAAGCAACGCAGAATGAAGTGATCCTGTGCTTGGATCATGCAGTGCCTTACTGCTAGAGTACTGACCCATAATGCTGTTCTTTTTCCTGTTTGTGAAAACTGGACAACCTGCCATGGCAATGTTTCGCCATCTTTTCTCACTTGATCCCACGAGCCCCGGATCCTTTGGCCACCGCTCCAGTTTCGGGTCATCACGGCACGCAGCTGCTTGAAAAGGATACTTCTTTCTATAGCTCCTGCAGCTGCGGCAGCACAGTATTATGTTACTGCAGCAAGAGAGAGAGAGAGAGAGAGCGAGAGGATGATGTGGGCTGGGAGGACACATTGAATTGTTATACTACGTTTTATACGGTACTGCTTGCGGCATTGGGGTTTTGAAAAGAGGGAAGAAAGCGAACTAATTAATGGAGGTGGAAGGAACAAGAACATCTCTCCCAGTTCCCCGTACTGCTTCCCGAAAAGATTGCATTCCCCAGAGGAACCAGCTCGCAGTTATTACCAGCAGTGATCGTTATTAACTCCTCTGATGATCTCACTCCTCGCGTGCGGCCACGCACACACACAGAGAGAGAGAGAGAGAGAACGGCAAAGAGGGGGAGGAAGAGGCACCGATCCCCATTATTCATTCCCCTGAAAAGAGAGGCTTGTAAACGTGGTGGTGGAACATGCGTGAGGAGGATGGGAGTGTTCATAGACAGACGGAAGTTGCCATGTTTGCTTTCAACTTTCCACATGAAAAACCTCTGCCTTTCCTTTTCCTTTTTCATGATAAAGTCTCCCGAGCAGACCCTTAAATTCCTCTGAGGATCTGCTTGCCTTTCTCTTGTTCCAAGCCCCATTACAGGTGTGGGTCAAAGACTGCCCTCGCCATGTCCCAAAAGCGCTACATATGAATATAGTTATCTTTGCACATGCACAAACAGGCGCACCCACCATGGGAAGGAAGTTTTGGATAAGCTAAAAGTTGGACTAGTTTTCGGGTGGCCATTTGCTGCGCCATGTAAACTCCCCGCCTCTCTGTGAATGGGTCAGGCTCGGGTTATATTTTGGTCGGCCCAGTTCACATCTAACTCATCAATATTAAAATATGTGTTTGACTCGAGCTCGAGTTATGTTAGATCAGATTTGATATTATTACAAAAATATAAATTTAGATTAGTCGGATATATCTCCACACCCCATCCAACTAGGACGAGAATGTACCAGGTGATTCTCCACCTGATAAAGAAGCCCTCTCAAGATGAAGAAATGCCCCTAGTTCCTCAAAATAGAGAGTTGAAGGGTAAATCAACGAAAAACATGATGACCCAATCAGGGCGCTCGGAATGCCAAAGTGGTCCGTAAGTGACCAAAAAGTTATCCTGTAGGGATGAAAACTTTCACAGTGGTTGCCCACTCAATGAAGACACTTCATACAAGCATAAAGTAAGCCCAAAAGCACGATATCTAGTGCCGAGGGCAATATCAGCAGAAAATCTGGGAAGCTTGCTTAACACATGCGGAATGTCGGAATGGTCCGTAAGTGGCCATAAAGATGTCCAGTTAGGGTGGAAACGCTTCGAGGGGTGGCTCTCCTCATGAAGACCCTCCACGTGCCCTCAAAGTGGAGTTGACGGCACAAATCGACGTGCCGAATGCTAAATTAGGGGAAACCTGGGTTACTCGATTAGGGTACACACGGCACTGAAAAAGGGCCGTAGCAGACCTAAAAGATGCCCAATGGAGGTGGAAATGCTTCGAGGGATAGACCACTCGATGAAGAAGCCTCGTGTGGCTCTAAAGCAAACCTGGCAGCACAAATTGACTTGCCGAATGCTAAATCAGAGCAAAACTTGAGAAAATTAGTACAAGTTTGACACGTGCCAGAAATCACCGGAAACCCCGAATCAGGGCTTCGAAGCACATTCTGGGGCCACTAAATCAACTCTAGGGCTACTCTGGACGACAAACTCTCACCAGGTCAATTTTGGGGCAAAATGTGAAAATTATAAAAAAATACCCTCCGTTGAGTCAGTGGCACCATGAATGACTGAATCGATGGTAGCACTGTGTCCTTTGATTCGACAGCGTTCAAGGCTCGTTGCACTTGAGTCAGTGGCGCTCTTCGCGGTCGATCCAATGGCGCACAAAGAAGAGGCAGGCTAGTGATTCGGTGGTGTTCTTAGCGAGGCGGGCTGACAAGTCGGTGACAACGACACTGACTCCACTATTCCAATTCGCCAATAAAGTATCGGTGTTCTCCCTCGATCGAAGAAGAGAGGAAAAGAGTAGGTAAAAAAATAGAGAGAAGAGCAGAAGAAAAAAAGGAGAGCGATAGAAATCAAAGGCACGCACTCGTAGAAGAGACGGAGGGGGAGCGTTCGAGAGGCAGAGAAATACCCAGAGAGAAAGAAAGATTGTGAGAAAAGAGAAGGTAGGGTAGAAGGCGAGGGTCTCTTGTATTGCCCCCTCAGGACGAGGCACTCCACCAAAAGAGAGAGACCAGAAGCGCCCCCTGACGGCTTACACTGCGTCTCAAGCAACTAGCGAGTCTGCACTTGCTCAGCGAGAAGACAAATCAAACCATACCAACTGAGAACTAGTCAGAGTAACACTCGTATGTGTCAGCTCTCACCTTTGACCATGTGTGCACACACAGACCCTTGCCTAGGCCAGGCCTCCAGCTAGATTTCCCTCCCCGTAGAGCGCTACGGTCGGACCGAGGGCTCACGGTACTAGCTTAAACCGTTTGACGGGTATGTCCCTCCACCTCTCCCAGGCGGGTCGACCATTCGTGAAGTCTAGGGCTACGTCTAGTGGTTCCATCACATGAAAAGTCCAAGCACTCTATTGGGATTGTAGGAGCGAGCCAATAACCATAAAAGAGCACATTTATAATATAGACGGGCATTAAACATGCAACTCTAACATTTCATAAGTAGCAGAGTAAAACGGACTGGGTTGGGGGCATTATGAGACTATAATGCGCCTCCCTAGGGCCGTTATGCTCACCCGAACACAGGAAAAAAATCCAAACCTGCAGACTATAACGCACTTCCTCAGGGGCGTCATGCAATATATGACGCGCCTTGGCCCATGCGTTTATTCTCCAGAGAACCCCTCGAAAACACACAGAACATAACACACCAGGACGGGTGTGCCATGTGACTATAACGTACTAGGAGTGGTCCGTTAAAGACACCCGAACATTGAAAACTTAGAAAACTCCACAGGAAATCACTTCATATAACGCACCATGATAGGGGCGTCATACAATACATGGCGGACTGGGATTAGTCTGTTATACCCCACAACCTACAGACCTACCAAAAATCTCGATCACATAACGCACCATGAGCGGTTTGCCATGCAATACATAACGCACCCCCTAGGGTCCGTTAAGAGTATAACGGCCTCTGGTAGGCGCGTTATACCGACTGGAAAATGAGAGGGACGAGTTCAGACCGAACTCCCCTCCGGTCAAACCGGATCGGCACGAAACAAAGGAAAATGGGAAGGAGAAGTTGAATAGCATGATTTCTACGGCATACGTCAAAATGTAAATATACCACCCCTAAATAATTTTTAAAGTATTTTTAACTTAAAAACTCTAAAAATAGACCTTACGCAGAAAATAATGTAAACGCCTACCGATGGCCATGCATGTAGTACCAAAATGTTCCTAGCGAAGTAAGGAGTCCATCCCCCTACCTCGATCGTGGCAAAAATCTCGATAAGCGTGCATGCGGGCGACGGAGCACCGGGGTGAGTGGGGTGACTCTCCCTGATTACCAGGAGCTAGCCCGCAGACTGTTAGTGCTAGAGACTAGAGTTGAGACCACGAAGGAGTTCCGGACCATTTTCCGCACGGATCTGACTATCGCCATGGGATTAGGGGATTCTAGACAGAGGCAGGGGGAGTCCATGGAGCAGTTTGTGCAGCAGTTGATTAGGAAGGCCTGAGCCGCCTATTGTCAGGACCCGGCTCAGAGAGAGAGGGTGGACTGAGATTTGAGGAGATTTCTATTTTTGATGCTCGGGAGATTGATGCTAGACACGAAGGGAGATATTATTAATTCCAGATTTTTAGGCATTCACAAGGATTTAGAGGCCGTCGGGCGGTATGCATGGGGAGCAGCCCTGCTAGCGCACCTTTTAGCCGACCTGTCCACGGGGACAGGTCGAGAGACTACAGTCAGTGGCTTCTCACCATTTCTTCAGGTATGTATGTCTGTTTGTTTATTTAAATGCTTATGAACATGATTATGCATATGAATGTTTACTAATGCATTTAATGGATGCAGGTATGGAGCCATTTATACATGCCGATGGGCCGCACCGATTCCCGACCTGGAGACGAGGGGTCGTTCCCTTTGGCACGACGATGGCTACCCCTCATGACTGGAGCGCCTCTTTCCTATGAGCTGTGCGTTCTTCGGCGGGAGTTCCGTGATTACCCCACCTCGTTGGTATACAATTTAAATATGATGCATTTTAGTAAAAAATATGCCTATATGCTTATGAATATGAATGAATACAGGTGGTTTGGAGGCCCTACGAGGGGATGCCGGATGAGGGCCAGCCTTAGGTTGTGGCGGGCTAGCCTCGTTTCGGGCATGAGCTTTGGATTCATTGCCTAAACGAGATCGAGCCGTTACGACTGAGGCTGGTGATGAGGACCCTCGACCTACATCAGGAGTGGTTCGAGGTAGGGGAGCCCCGTGGGATCGGCAGGAAGAGCTGCGGGCGTACAAAGACGACCGATTGGAGGATCCAGTTTGCTAACCAGTACGCCGAGTGGCAGCGAGGCGGCACACGGGTGACGTCGCATGCAACAGATAGCTCTGAGTACCTCCGACGCTATTGGGAGGTCTACGCTGGCCGACCCCAGATGAGGGTCATTGAGGTATGCAGTAATGCACTTTTTCCTAGATATATGTTTATTATGCAATTAATATGTGATAAATGCAGGATGTATGGGATGCGGTGGCGATGGACATGTAGGTTCATCTCCACAGCTTGGAGGCCCAGCTGGCGACCACCTGAGCTGATCTTGAGAAATTCCTATGTAGCAGGTTGTGTTTTTTGTGCGACTACTCCTTATCCCCTATCCCTATTCATAGATGTTTGCATGTTTCAGACCTACACTATTTGTGCCTTGCTTGTAAGCACTAAGCATATACTCTAGCTAGCTCTGTATGCGCTCACACTGTTGTTTTGATTTACGTATTCACTGGGAGTGTAATAAGCAGTAGTTCTATGTAACTACTGAACTCTCAAAAGGGTGTGTCGACTTCATAGTGGTGTTGCGTCGACCTCAGCCATTCCAACAACATTCTCTTGTTCTTCTTGCATAGTGTCGTGATCTCTCGATTGAACTATATCTATTGAAACCACTTTCCATATTGAATAGTGTGTCATTTTCACATCTAGCTATAGACTGGTTTTCAACTAGTTTAGATTTAATTGAGCCAAAGTTTTTGGCAGGATCTATTCAACCCCCCTTCTAGATCCGGTTGCACCCCTGGGGACCTAACAGAAAACCCCCTTTTCTTGTTTTCTTTCTCACTATTTTTATTGCTGCTTCTTCAATCTCTTTTTGTTCTCGTGTGCGTCGATGTGTGTGTGTCGACACACCCCGGGGCTGTGTCGACACTGCTTGTGAGGCGCGTTGATGTACTTCTTCTTTTCTTTCTATGTTGCTCTTGTTCAGCTCGGAGTTCTTGCTGGCAGATTTTAGGTGTCCACAAATGCCCCCCACTAGTGGGTGGCACAAGCGAGGGACAAGTGCGCAGGGCCCGTGAGTGTAGAGTTCTTCAGCATATTATTTTATTCTCTGAGTCGATAGGTCGCCGGTCTAGTGTAAATTCAAGGGAAAGCGCTCATCCCCTCAGTGAAGGGATGAGGGGTTCACTTCACCGCAGAGAGCATGCTGGCCGAGAAGCTTGGCCTTAGAGGGGTTAGTCATCGACATGGGGTCGATGCCAAAGCAAAGAGATGTGGTTTCACGCGTCAACCTAGACGGAAGGTCTAATCAGATGGGGTAAGGCCAATCCGAAAGGGGACTGGCTGCTTGTGTTGGGTTAAAGAGGGTTATTTATTCGTCTACTCAGACGGGAGGTCTATGTCGAAGACTTTGTAATGAGCCCGATGGGACGGGAGAAGTTTGTGTGTTTGTTCATTCAGACAGAAGGTTTGAGCCAAGGGTTTATTCGTCAGTGCCGATAGGGTGCCAGATGCTGACGTGGTTTATTCGTTGACACGGGATGAGTGCCAAAGCAAGGGGTCTTTTTATTCATCGACTCCAAACGGAAGGTCTGGGTTGAAGGAAAGAGGTCTTTTTATTCGTTGACAACTTAAACATAAGACAGAGGTTCTACAACTTGTGATACCTGAAGAGTCCAAAATAACTTCAACGGAAGAGATTGTAGAGAACACGCCCCATCCGGATCCTCCGAATAAACAGTACACTGTCGTGAAGCCAGTCTTGAAATCACGATAGTGAAGAGGAACCAACCCCTAGGGGGGCTCACAACTCATGGGCCCTGAAGAGAACTAAGTGGATCGTCAAACGGGCTTAAAACAGGCCCAAATCCACTTCAACGTCACGCTAGCAGCCCTTCAACGGCACGCCTGGAAACGCTTCAACGGCACCCCCTAGCACTGCTTCATCAGCACGCCTAACAGCTCAACCCAGGCACGCCCTTGTGGTCTTCGCCGTCACGCCCCCAGCGCGCCTTCACCGGTACGCCCCTCTGGGCTTCTTCACCGACACGCTCATGGTGTCTTCAGTAGCATGCTTTCATTGCCTCCAGCGGCACGCTCTAGTGGCCTTCAACGGCATGCCCGTGGGTTGTCTTCAACGGCACGCCTACAAACACCTTCGCTGGGGCGGTCTGATCCCTCAGCGGCACGCCCTGGGCTCTCATATCCATCGCATCTGGCAGACAAAATCGTATGCCCACGTCCTCTGGATCCTTGGCGTGCAGTGAGTGTGCTGAGGTGTCAAACGGGGAGGAGGACACACTGCCTACGCTCCCTACCACCCAGGACCGAAGTCAAATCCCCATTTAATGACCCACGTTCCTACCTCTGTCACTCCACGCTCGAAGGCTCCTGCAGTTGAGGTTTAAAAGCCTCTCTTCCACCGGTGAACAAGAGATATAGAAGAACGAGAAGGAGACAGAAGAGAGAAGACACAAAAAAAACACAGAGACAGAGTGCAGAAGTAGGTAGAAGGAAGAAGAGGAAGGGAAGAGGAGAGCTCCGCCATGAGGTCTCCCTCCAACGACAACCAGAGAAGAGAGTAAGAGAGAGAGAGAGAGAGAGAGAGAGAGAGAGAGAGAGAGAGAGAGAGAGAGAGAGGGAGGGAGGGAGAGGGTCTTGATGTTACAGGAGATGTTGGGGGAGTGGGGAGTAGTCACCCTTGCTCAACCCTCGTTCCTCCTTGTGCCCGTTTCTTTCCTTTCTTCTTTTCCCCTCTTATACTTGATGTATTTGGTCTCCGTATGCCATGAATAAAATGTCCCTTTTTTTTCTACCGATCTTTGTTTGCATTGTACATTGTTGGAGCGAATTCCCCCTTTGTCTGTTCTCCCCCCTCTCTAGCGATTTGGTCTCCTTCGAAGGATCTCTGGCCGTCACGAGCCCACCGTCCCTGGGCGCTTCTTCTTCTTCTTCTAGAACTGCATTGAGGCGAGCTTGCCTCCTGCGTCCTCCTCTAGTTGCTTGTTCTTTCATAAGGGGGCAATCTGGCATGCGATGCTCCCTGCTTCCACAGCGTAGACAAGCTCCAAGGCGCTTCCAGCATTCTTCCACTGAATGGCCAAATTTTTCACAAAATGTGCAGGCCGTCATGACCCGCTTCTCCTCTTATTTAACTTTCATATACTTCTGGGAACTTCCACCGTTCCCGTTCCTAGACCTTTTCTTGTTATCACGACTTTTATAAGGTTCCGTGATACTATACTTCTCTTTCCTGAATTGCCGATTGGATCGTTGGCTAGATTCTTCTCATTTTTCTTTCATTTTCTCGACCTTCTCTAAGGTACTTTCACAGAAATAGGCCCGTTGGACCATATCTTCATACGTTCGAATGTTTTGGGTCCCCAGTTTTAGGATGTAATCGGGTCGTAACCCGTCCATGAACCGATTAGCTTTCAATAAATCGGTACTAATAAGATGTGGTGCATATAGTGCTAGCCTGGAAAACTGTAACTCGTATTCTGCTACTGACATCATCCCTTGATGAAGGGACACAAACTCCACAACCTTCCTCTCTTTGACGTCCTCTAAGAAATACTTGGCATGGAATAATGTGAGGAAACCTTCCCATGTGTGTGGTGCATCGACTGGAGGTGTCAGGACTAACTTTCACCATGTCCGAGCATCCTTATTTAATTGAAAAGTAGCCAAATGCACCCTCTCTTGATCAGTGCATTGTATAACGTCAAAGATTCGGTTCATCTCATCGATCCAATTCTCTACCTTGTCTGGATTAGATGACCCATAAAAATGTGGAGGGTTGAGACCCCAAAAATTTTGATGTAGGCTGCCAGCTCTAGCTCCAGCGCCTGCCTGAGCCATAGTTTGTAGTGCTTGGGTAAGGCCAGCCACTATCTGCTGCATGCCGTCCTAGTCTACGCGATGTGCCATTGAAAATTAAAATAAGCTATCTGAGAGAAATACAACAACTTGTTATTTCTCATGGAATTAGGGGAAACTTAATCTTAAAGTAATTACCTACCTTATCCCGAGCTCTACCCAATTCTCACATAGGTGTGAAAAATCTCTTCCTTAGTTCATAGGTAGGGGTCCTAAACTTTGGACTTATCCTATGATATGATTCCTCTCCCTAAATTTTGAGACTTAGATTCTAGCTCTGATACCAACTTAGCTGTCATATCCCGAGCCTTTATTTACAACAGAAGACTCGCTAAGTCAAAAGTTTTCTTAAAATTTATAAAACACCCAATTCACCCCCCTCTTGGGTGTCATTGATCGCGGGACTTCAGATTTCCATGTAAGCCTGAGTCGAGTGATGTGAGGATCGAGGATTATGGAATCCTATCATTTGGTTTCATCGTGCTCCCTTGAAAGGGTAGAGTTAGCGTGAGGCTCAGATCAGATGTGGTGTCCGAGCGAGATTGACTTGAGATGCGGTAATGGTCTGTGGAAGAGTCAATGGACGGTCCGTCAAGATTTAGAAAGTCCTGGTTGGATCTGGTGAGGGACCAGGAAAGAAGGAAGAAGCTGAGTAAGTCAGGGTTTCTCATTGATGAGTGTCCGGTGACCAGTGGATGGTCTTTCACAGACAGAAGATGCTAGTTGTTGCAGCTCAAGAGTGGCAAGAGTCGTGTGCCAGCAAGGCCTTGGGTGGCCGATCATGAGATGAGTTCTTTCCCAGATTGGATCTAGGATTTCCTGGAAGTTTGTCTTCTGGCAGAGTTGGTCTGGTGCTGTTGTAAGCATTCGGCTTGCTAGGTGTGAGTTGGTGGAAGCTCAGTGCTGGTCGCCCCTGGTGTAGGGTGTGAGATTACTTAGTTGGTTGTGAAGCTGATGTTTGCTCAGTGCACCGAGCATGGGCATTGACTGGTGAATTGGTTCTCGTGACGAGGAGTGCTTCTCCTCGGTGAGCGAGATGGGGACAACAATGCCGTGGTTGGTTTCCCGTTGTGGCTGAGGTGACGGCAGACTCGCTTCTTTTGTGTTATGCCTACTCTAATGATCGATGTGCGTTGGATTGTGAGAAAGGCATTATCTGTGATCATTGTCTAGCTACGTCTCTCAGGATCATAGTTTTTACGAATATCGAGGTTTGGTTGGGCTCTAACGGCGTCGTCAGTTGATTCAGGCATCCACCCCTTATGGCATGGTGCTTGTTTCGAATTTTGAGGATGAAATTCTTATAAGGGGGAGGGCTGTAATGCCCCAGACTTTTTAGATATTTATCGGATCAGGATCCGTGGGTTTTGGATCATTTTTGGGGGTCTAAGAGCCCGTTTCATGGTTTATGCGTGTTTTTTCCTAACGAGCCTTCGGAACCTTGTACAGGGTGAACCATTGCGTTCTCTAACTCTGGGACGTTACTAGCGCGATGTGCATTTTTGGAGGATCATGAGGAGTATTTTTTTTATTTTTTATATTTTCCAGATTTTTCAAATTTTCTATATAACCCCCTTTTTTCTCTCTCTCCCGATCTCTCATTTCTCTCCCTCTCCCTCTCTCTTCCCTCATTGATCTAATGAGGACCCATGCAGCCATGGATGAGAAGTCGCGACTCCCTCGGGAGAGCCCCCCCCCCCCATGGAGATGCCTCCCTGCAAACCACCGGGGGACGTTTCACCCTCCGGGGGCGGCGGCTCATCCGCAATGGTTCAGGAGGACCATCGTACGCCCCTCCCCCAGAGCAGGAAGCCTCCTCCACCCTGAGGAGGGAGAAGTCTGGAGCGCATCAGTCATTCCCAGAGACCGAGGCCCCAGAGGGGCGCCGGGGTAGCCTGTAGGAGTGCCACCATAGCCCCTCGGTCCAACGACAACCGGAGCTATTCCTCTGACTGTGAGACTTCAAGAGGCATTTCACAGAATAAGAGTACGCCCTCCGTGCTCTACAGAAGACCTCTACCATGGAGGACGAGGAGCAATCCCCGTTCTTTGATCATGTCTTGAAGGTCGAGATCTCTCCCAGGATCTTGCTTCCAACCTTCAAGGCATACGACGGCCAGGGAGACCCGACCGACCACTACGACAACTTCGACGCCCTAATGACCATGCATGGGGCGTCTGACGCCATCAAGTGCCGAGCGTTCGTGACCACCCTGGTCCAGGGTGCTCCGACTTGGTTCCGAGCCCTCGCCCCCAACAGCATCTGTGACTTCTGGTAGTTCGGGCGAGTGTTCAAAGAAAGCTTCACCAGCAGTGGTCCTCCCCGATCAATAGCGGGACTATTGGCCCTCAAACAGGAACTGGGGGAGAGGCTCCAAGCCTACATTAACCGGTTTAAATCGGAGGCCCTACGTATCCCCTGCCAGGATGTTGCCTCGGCCATCACCGCGCTGACTGGAGGCACCCGCGACGAGAACCTCTGGCGTGAGCTGGTGCTTCATCCCCCTACCTCCCTCACCGAGTCAGTGACCCTGGCCTTGCGTCACGTAGAGTGTAAGGAAGTCCTCAGTGCTTGTCGCAGCACGACGGGATAGGGTCGGGAGGGGGACAAGAGACGACCAACCGAGCAAGGCTCTGGCTCTGGCCATGGTAAGAGGAGGAACTGGGACGGAGACCACAAGGAGCCCTCTCGAAAATACGAGCGGTACACTCCTCTGACCACCCCCGTCTTCGAGATTTATGAAGATATCAAGGGCTCGGGCCTCCTCTGCCATCCTGAGCCTATGAAGGCAAAGCACTGCAACCGCCGCAAGCATTGTCTATTCCACAGCGACCACGGGTATCATACCGGCGATTGTCATTAGCTCTAGGATAAGATCGAGCGTCTCGTCTATCAGGGGCACTGATGGGGGCATCCCTCATGTGCCTTTGTTTTGCTATGTTGTATATGTTGATTTTTTGGTGTTTTGACGATTTTTGTGTGCTCTGTCTTGCAGTTATGCCACGATTCGGCAGAGATGAGTGGGTCCCGGAGCGTGTGGCTCGGGAGGAGGACCACCGGGT
The DNA here is from genome assembly GCA_024336825.1 of Amorphophallus titanum. Lineage (NCBI taxonomy): Eukaryota > Viridiplantae > Streptophyta > Magnoliopsida > Alismatales > Araceae > Amorphophallus > Amorphophallus titanum. The sequence goes on along the minus strand of JANBPO010005823.1, from coordinate 197,414 downwards.
GCGACGGATAGAGCGGCCGACGCCCCCTCTCGGTCCACCGGTGGTCACCGTGGCTAGTGTAGAGCAGTTGGGCTGGGGCCATACGACAGTAGCTGAGGGCCCCGTCGATGAGAGGGCCGCTGGAGTCAGGACCGTGGAGGTGGCTCGGATCCTGGAGGCGGGCGGTCTGTATACTTACGACCTGAGTGGAGGCTACCCCTTGGAGTCCCCCTGGACCGCCATCTGTTCGAGTTCACTAGGAGCTACGTCCCACTTGGCATGGAGAAAGACGATTCCCAGATTCCGGGTGCCCGTCGTCATCTTGAGCGGGCTATTTTGATAGGCAGGGATAGCCTGCATGGCGTTGCATTTTGTAGCTATCCGAGTTTTTCCAAGGACTATTGGAGGCATCGTCAGTTCCCCAGTGCTGAGTGTCTAGGGTTCTTCGGTAGGACAGAGTAGTCTAGAGTCAGAGTTAGGCCGCTAGGCCCTGCTTCTTTGGATTTGCACGGCCATCACCATACTGAGACAGAGGGGACGACTGGGCTGGTGCTGGAGCCTGTAGGTTTGTAGTATGCTGGAGAAGGCTATGATGACCACAACATTCTGGATGGGGTGATGCGGCAGACCGTCATCAGCTGGTACGATCGCTGGGCAGTGATCCCGTCACCCCGGTACTGTCAGGGGGCCACTGAGAGGCTGATGAGGATTGTGCACCACTACCAGGTGCTGCTGGACCGAGCTAGGATCAGGTATGCGATGACTGCTGCTTTGTACGCGTACCCATGCTACACCGGATTGCTACAGGGATTGCTGGAGCGTTTCAACCGTCGGTGGAACACGGTGGCGACAGCAGAGGGAAAGACCACACTTGACTTATGGTCTCTGTTCTGGATTTCTGGATTGCCGGTCAGCGGTGAGGGGTATGAGGAGGTGGTACTGGATGACCTCCACCGTAGCCACACCGATGGACATGGGCGATACTGAGTGTCTTACAGCTATCGATATCTTATGAAGACCTGGAGGGACTTGGCCTTGGCGGGGGGAGAGAGAGCTGCACAGACCCCCAAGTGCTGCTGAACGTGTGGGTCCATCATTTCTACAACGGGCCCTTCTGCTTTTACCAGGAGTTCGCTAGGGATCAGACTCCATGGGAGGAGTACACTGAGGAAAAAGACATGAAAGAGGTCCTGAGAGGTGGCGATACCACACGAGCGACAGAGGAAGATGAAAGAATACGACTTGGAGACCAACTGGACAGGAGCCAACTGGTAGAATTGCAGCAGCTGCATGACAAAGGGGTGGAGAGGAAGGCGAAAGTCGCACTTCCAAGCCAGAAGAAAAATACAGAAAAGACCCGAACGAGTATCCAGGTTGGACTCGTGGGGTTTGGCCGGAGAAAAGAAATACCTCCATGGCAGCCTGTAGCGGATCTCCATCTCCTCCACCTCGGCCTCGCTTAATTCGCTGCGCAGAGGATGGTTGGGCACCGAACCCCCCGCACCTTGCTCGGGCTCCCGAACCTCGACCTCGGGATCGTGCTCCGCCATGGAGGAATGAGAAGAGTAAAAGGAAGAAGAGGGAAGAGCGGAATCAGGAGATTCAAGGGGAGGAGGAAGCTGACGGATCGCCGCCGCCGTGATCTCTGCCAACTCCGCGAAAGCCCCTGCAATCTTCCGGTTCCTCAAGTCGCTCTCGCGGCGCATGGACTCTCTAAGAATACCAGTGCAACGAGAGGGAAAGGCCCTAGAGAGAGGAAACGTGAGACGCAAGCATGCGTGATATTTACATATATATCCCGGCAACCCTAGCAGGAAGCGTCGCGACGTTTCAAACTCCAAGAAGGGCCTCCCCGCACCAACTCGAGGGAGGCATCATCATCATACACATGCGCCCAGGACAGCCGCATTAAATGGCCCCTGTCGGCAAAAGACATCCCCCACTCGAGCCACCAACGCTACCCCATGATACGCTACTCTCTGAGCCCACACTTTGGCTCGGGAGTAGGGGGCAAGTGGATAGGGGTAAATCCGCAACCCATAAAGATGCGCGGATCGAGACGGCCAAATCAAGTCCAAACCGGCCCAACCAGGCCCAATCCGACCCAATCAGGCCGATCTCCCTAAGTGGCAGCCCCACGAACGGGCCCACTTATCTTGAAGTCCAAACACACTCGGACCAGACCTTCCTAGACGGCCTCTTGACCCGGAAGACCGAGTAACGGTCGCTCGGAAGAGCCCAAGCGGCACCCGAGCATAACCATTCAACACTGCCCACTACACTCGGGAAAAGTCCAAGCGCCCCATCAGGTGATATCCTACGCTCGAATCTCCCATGAGCGCGGTTTCCTTTGGCAGGGCGTATCTCCCGGCGAGAGTCTCGCTGCCGCTCGAAAAGAGGAAGTTCAAAGGGACAGGGGAGAGTAAGGGTCCTTTAACCAAGGAGAGCTCTACTCCAGGGCATTTCTTCCAGAGTTGAGATAATTCAATTATCTCCAACTTTTATGTTATTATCTTGGCCTGAAAATGCCTAATTATCCCTAGTTTCGAGCTTAGACTCTGGGGGCTCTATAAATAGACCCTAGAGGCTCAGCTTGAAAAGGGGGGAGATCAGGGATCGACGGCAAAGCTCTGTCAAATTGTCAAGCGATCCTAGCACAGGGGGGAGGCCTTCTACATCCCTATAGGCCTCCGGTTCAAGGGAGTAGTCCATTCGTCGCGTCATCTGTCGTCAGTCCCGTTAGTCCATTTGTTGTTGCATGCACGATTTCTCATCACCGTCATTCGCTTCTTTTCATCCTCATTATCATTTTCACACACCCACCCACGTTTTGGCGCCCCCTAGGGGTTTAAAAATCTCCAGGTGAACCCCCATTCATGTCAGTTAGTTTATGTTTTGTCATTTCTAGCATATACTACACCGCGTAGATCTAATCTGGGTTTTCTTTTGTTGGTCGCACGTTGTCTTGCAGGTCAGCAGGCATCCAGCACGAGGCCCAATCTCTCTGGCTGGCCAGAAAGAGTGGAGGTTGAAGTCCTACAATTTGGAGGAAGGTGGAGTGGAGCGGTCGATCGTCATCCATCCAAGACGTTGTGCGGCTACTTCGTGGCCGTTCATCTTCGTCCTGTGGCTGATCCAGAACCGTCCCACTACCAGCGTTCTTCGTCCTGCGTTTCATTCCAGTGCTGGTAGGCGGCCTACAGAGAACCGCACTTCTTCTAGGCGGTCCTTCATCAGCCGCTCCTCCTCCCAGTGCTAGGCAAAGGTGAATGTCTCTCCTCATTTCTCAAGACATGGCGTGTCCATCACGTCCGGGGTCTTGGGTGGCGATCACACAGGTTCAGCCTTCACCCACCCTTTAGGTTTCATTGAACTTTCGTGCTTCCCTAGTCGGGAGGAGTAAAAGGGTGATCTCATTCTATTGCCGGCACTTAAAGGGAAAAGCCATTTTTTCGATCAACATCTGTGTCACCTAACATGAACCTACAGACCCCCTGACCTCAGTCAACACCACCCAGTAAAGAGGCAAACTTACAGCTGCCAAGTGCCCCTGGCTCTCCACCTAAGACTTCAGGAATATACAGGCTCCTCTTCAGCATGGAACGAAGGTCTTCGAATTCAATCCAATGTAAATAAACACCGACTGCTTGGGGTCGATGGGGAAAGATGTCTTGTACATGACTCCCCACAGTCGCCTGCGCACTCGCACCCACGAAACCGTCATTCCCTCCACGTGTACCTCACCCCTTGAGTCCACTCCCTTTTCGTGAGATTTTTGACCGATGTAAGGGTGTAGAATCATGCTAGGAGGGTTAGGGATGGATTCCCCTTTGTTTCTCCATCATTGGGTGATGATTGGGGCGTGGATCAGAGTTTTTTGGCATTTCCTGCGGCCCCCAGGGGGACTGCTAGGGAATTTTAGATATCGGTAGGCTTAGCGATCCGCCGTGGACCGCTAGGCTCAGGGTGGCGGTCACGCGATAGACCGCTACCCTCGGACTAATGGTCGACAGATGACCGTTTGTCTAGTTTGACTGGATCACCCTCGGGGTACGTGTTTCTGACTGTTGGGGCCATGTGCTAGAAAGTAGTCGGGGCACGACCGTTTACCTTTGCCTTGTGGTCCAGTGAGGACCGTTTGGCTGGGATTAGTAGCCTGGCGATAGACCATTTGGCCCCTGGTGGCTCACCCCCTTGCGGTCACGGCTTGACCGTTTGACTCAACCTAGCGGTCTCAGGGAGTCCGCTAGGTCTGCCTTACGGTCCAGAGAGGACCGCTAGGCTGAGGGCAGTCTCGGGTGGACCGCCACTCCGTTTCCTTTCGATCGCTGATTCCCGTGAGTTGAGTCTCACCTCCAGTGACCTGTCCACTAGTCGTAGCTTTCCTGCACACATGAGTGCGGACCCACTTGAGAGTGGTGGAGAGTATGACCCGGAGAGACAGTTGTTAGGCTGGTTACCGTAGGGCCCCCACGCATAGCTGAGTCTGGGCTTCGGGGGAAGAACCAGCTAGAGGGCCTGACCTAGGGCGTATGGTCTGTGTGTGCACACGTGGTTGGGGACATCGGGCCCATGCTGACGAGCGCAACCCCAGTTAGTCCTTGTTCATGGTACTTGTTGCGTGTCTCAGTCTCTGCCTGGGATGAGTAGGGAGTGTGGATGCACTTTCGAGGTGTTTATTCTTTTGTTCATTTATTCGTCCTTTCATTCGTTTGTTTGGTTTATTAGTGCGAGGGCGTGCCAGTCACCGAGGTGATGATTTATTCGGGATTAAGGAAGCTCATGGTGCGCTCGATCTGACTAATCAGACGATTGTGTGTATCGTGTTGGGATTGAGAATCCGTCGTACCATAAAAATTATGACGTTAATTACATCCCCTCGGAGAGGGGAAAACCCTTGATTGATTGCCAGGAAAAGGGGCCTGATGGCCTGAAATTCATAATGATGGAAGCGAGAGCAAAATCTCAGATTACGTTTAAACAAGCCCCGCATTGGGGCGTGAATGTTCACAGATATGCATATGTCGGTCACTTACAGACCATTTCTTATATTTTACCATTTTTATACGGGATGCTACATTTTATCTTGCGAGACAACAAAGAGATCCCTTCACCTCCGACTTGGGCCTCCTGCCTGGCTAGGGAATAAAAAGATCTTTTTTTACCTGTGGCTCTGCCTTTTCATCTAGATTGGTGAACGAAAAGGTCACTTTTGTCGCCAGCATCGTGACTTTTCATCTAGGCTGACACGTAAACCAATAAAAATATCATTGTCCGACGACATGGCTTTCCACTTAAGTTGGTAAACATTTTATCTTGACATCATGGCCTTTCGCTTAAGCCCAGCTGTGTTGCATCATAACTTTATGTCTAAGCCATTGAACACCTTTGTCTGGCGTCATGGCTTTCCACCTAAGCTAGTAAATATTCTTCCTTGGTGTCATGGCCTTCAGCCTAAGTCAAGTTGTACTACGTCATGACTTTATGTCTAAGCCATTAAATACTCTTGCCCGGCGTCATGGCTTTCCACATAAGCTGGTAAATAATCTGCCTTGACGTCATGGCCTTCCACCAAAGTCAAGTTGTACGGCGTTATGACTTTATGTCTAAGCCATTAAATACTCTTGTCCAGCATTATGACTTTTTTCCTAAGCTGGTAAATATTCTTCCTTGGCGTCATGGCCTTCCATCTAAACCGAGTTGTACGACATCATGACTTTACGTCTAGGCTGTTAAATACTCTTATCTGATGTCATGCCTTTCTACTTAAGTCGGTAAATATTCTGCCTTGGCATCATGGCCTCCTGCCTAAGTCAAGTTGTACAACGTCATGACTTCATATCTAAACCACTAAATATTCTTGTCCGGCGTCATGACTTTCGGCCTAAGGCGGTAAACATTCTGCCTTGGTGTCATGGCCTTCCGCCTAAGCCAAGTTGTGTGGTGTTATGACTTTATGCGTAAGCTGTTAGATATCATCCCTTGGCATCACAAACTTACGTCTAAGCCAAGTCATTCGGCGTCATGACCTTTGATCTAAGCCGACAAACCTCTTACCATTGGCCCAGAATTATTATCCGAACCAATGAACGAAAAGACCCCTTTGGTTTATACCAACCCTTGATCCCTACAGGAATTCACCATAACACAGGACACCTTCTCTCCACTGCCATGGCATTGATCTCCTGACGCCAGAATCACTGACTTGCGGGCATGCCTGTTAAGCCCTAAAAAATGAAAAAAAAGAAAAAAAGGGAAGAGAAGAAGGAGAAAGAGAAAGAAAAGGAGAAAGAAAAAAAAAGAAAAAAATAAAAAAGAAGAAGAAAAAAAGGTAAAAGAAAGGAGGTCGTCCTTCTCTCTTTCTCGTCACACATGCATATATTATTATTTTTTCTCTTCACTATTCATCTACAGTGGTTACAGCAATGTGGGAGGGTGAGAGAAATAGTGAAGGGAGAGAAGGAGGCCATTGGCGTAGGGGGGAAATGAGCACCGTGCTCGGCGGTGGGTTGCGACGAGCTCGAACGCAGGTTGACCACCATGCCATGCTAGGCACGGGGGTGACGTAGTGCTCGCCACCCTTGGAGGGAGGACATCGCCGTGCTCGTCCTACTTGTCGGAGCTGGTGCAGGGCCTGTCGGGCCGCTCAGTGGTGTGCTCGCGTGCAAGGGGGACACAACGATAGCGGTGGCGATGACTTGCTCTGCACGGCGGACTGGGAACGTATGTAGGGCGGGGGGGCATGGGTTGACAGATGGGGCAGGCGCAGGGTGTGGTGGACAACGGGAGTAGCCTGTGGGGCTATGCTGGCTAGGGCTGGGCATCTTCGGAGGCCAGCGGGGCGAGCTCAGAATGGTGATCGGCAAGGGCTTCACAGCATCTGACAGTCTGCATGGCGAACGCTCGTGGGATGGAGTTGTGGGTGGTGGCCGGTAGCTATGGGCTGCCCACCATTCAGCGGCGACTATGCATGGTGGGACGACGAGCAAGGGCAGGGTCAGGGAAAGGAAGACGATGACGATGGCCTGTCGTGCTGTTCGGTGATGGCATTTGGCTCTGCATGACAGTGCTATGAACGAGGGTAGTGGATGTCACCGGCATGTTCACATGCAGGGGAGCTGGGCAGGGCAACGTCGAGACGGGCAGGGCGGTGGTGGAGGTGGGCTAGTGGCTGATGGGGCGGTGAGGGACTGGTGCAGAGTGTGGTGGTGGCGAGAGAGAGGGGAGGGCAGTGGGGAGATGGGAGGAGTTGCAAGTGCATGTGTGTGCGTGTGTTCACAGTAGAGAAGATAGTAGGGGAAGAGATAGTCATGCAGGAGAGAATAAGAAGAAGAATAGGGAAAGGAAAGGGAAGATCTGGGCGTCGCACCCAACAGGGCGAGAGAGAGAGAGAGGCGTCGCACCTCTGGGAGGGAGGAGATGGGGAAGAGAGAGATGGAGAGGGTATGATCCTCACATCCTTCCAAAAATTTAGATTCACTTCATTACTCAAAGAAAGGCTACAAGACTCCTTTTATAGACTCCCAAAGAAGATCAAAAGACGCTCATTAAAACTTCAAGTAACACCTAAGACTCATTAAACCTCTCATGGGAAGACTAAAAGACACTTAAAAGGACTCTTATACATCTTATTCTGGTGGCTCGTGGGCCTGACGGTTCCATGATAGACTGCCAGGGCATGTGACACGCCTAGGGTGGACTGTCAGAGTGATGATCTGACTAGAAGGGGCGAGGGTTTCAAAGTGTTCTTCACGATTTGTGGTCGATTCGGCGCGCCTCGAGGTGAGATTGAGGTAAGGCAACGTTCCCTAGCTCCCCGTGTTCCATTCCCACAATTTCTATCCCGAGGGGAGGCCGAGAGATGGGTTTCCATGCCAGGTTATGGTTTTTCATGATTTGGGGAGAATTCGCCCGATCTATGGATTTAAGCTGTGATTCCACGTTTTGATGGCCTAGAAGCATGCTCGGGGTCCCCAGGGGACTTCGCCCTTGTTTTCCCCCTCTCCCATGGAGGTATGGGGGTGTGGTTGGTGTTTTTGGCCATTTTTCGATGGTTCACCATCGGAACGGTGTGACGGTCCTTCCAGTGACCATCACAGCTTGTGACACCCAAGGGTGGGTGCGTCACAGACTATGACGCCCCACGGTTGGCACGTCACAAGACGCTATTTTGCCAATTGGGTGGCTCATGGGCCTGACGGTCCCACGATAGACCGCCAGGGCATGTGACGCGCCTAGGGTGGATCGTCAGAGTGACGATCTGACTGTTGGCATCCGACTGTTGTGATTTTCTGACCATTGAGTTTCTGACCGTTGGGGGGTTAAGGCCTCTGACGCACCCAGGGTGGGGCGTCAGAGCCTTCTGATGCCCCAATGAGGGAGCGCCAGAGCTGACGCTGCCCATCGCCCTAACGCTCCTATGTAGGACCGTTAGAGGTTGTGACACCCCGAGAGGTGTGCGTCACAGCTGATTTCATCGATCCTCCTAACGCACCCAAGGTGGTCCGTCAGAGCCTGTGATGCCCCGAGTGGTACGCGTCACAGCTTGTTTCTACTCGTCTCCTGACGCACTGGGTTAGGCGTGTCAGGGACTGTGACGCACCAGGGTTGGTGCGTCACGGTGCGTTTTGCACCATTGGCCTGACGCCCCTGTGTTGGGCCGTCAGACCGCTGTGATGGCCCAACGGTAGACCATCAGAGCTTGTGGCACGCTTGGGTGGGATGGCCAGGCTCTTGACTACACCGGGTGGTTTGCAGTCCCGTTTCTTCTTCGACTGTGGTCACCGTGCAACAGTGCTGGTACGTGGGACGATCCCCGTACTTTGTCAAGTTCAGACGTTATTTTTCGTGGCTTGAGAGTCTACTCCTTTAGAGACACTCCACTAGTCATAGCCTTCGGTACGCGTGTACTGGCCCACCAGGGAGTGGAAAGAATGGGGAGTCGAGGTTGAGCAGGGGCCTGTGGCTCCGTGCTCTTCCCTCTCCCACGTTACATACTCTCACTCTCTCTCTCCCTCTCTCTTACTCTCTCTCTAGTGGTGGTCGTCGGAGGGGAGCCCCGCGGTGGCGCTCTCCCTTCTTCTCCTTCTCTTCTTCTTCTTCTTCCCTTCTTCCAGTGGTGGCTCTAGTAGGTGGGTTCCCTGTGCCTGCGTGTGTCCCTCCTTCTTCGCCAGAGAAGCAGGGGGGGTTTTATACCTCACACGGTGGGAAGCTTCGACTGCCAACACTGTAGGTGGGAGCGGTCTGCATTGATGGGGATTTGACTTCCCCTTGTCCTTGTCAGCAGGGCATAGCTCACGTGCCCTCCTCTTCAGGTGACACCTTAGCTAAGTTGCTGCGCGCCGAGAATCTGTAGGGAGACGGTGTAAGATTTGGTTTGCAGGAAGTGCCAGTGAAGGAAACGCCTTGGGGTGCCGTTGAGGGAACAACCAGCGTGCAGCTGAAGGGCCGTGAGGGCGTGCCGCTGGAGGGCCACCGGGGGGGTGTGCTGCTGAAGTGCCAGGGAGTGTGTCGCTAAAGGCTATGGCACTGGTGTGTCGGTGGGGACCCCCGCGGGTGTGCCGGGGAAAGGCCCTTCGCGAGCGTGCCACTAAAAAGGGGGGCGACAGGGTGTGTCGACGAAGGAGCCAGGCCGGTGAAGCTTCAGGGCAGGTGTACCGTTGAGGGCTTAGCCGGGGAAGCATACCACTGATCGGGGCATGCCGCTGGAGCGGGTGGCTGGGGGTGTGCCGCTGAAGGCTTGCTAGGCGGGGTGTGCCGGTGAAGCCACACCACGGGAAGGTGTGTCGGGCAAGGACCCTGGGGGTGTGTCGTTGAGGGCTACAAGGTGTGCCTTTGGGACACGCTCAAGCCCATTATGAGTACGCATTGCGGTCAGTTTGATTTTCTTCGAGGCCCATGCATTGTAGGCTTCCCAAGAGTTAGTTTCTCTTCGCTGTCGTGACTCTAGAGACGGCTTCACGGTAGTGTGTTGTTTGTTCGGAAGGTCCGGATGGGACGTGTTCTCTACAATCTCTTCAGTTGAAGTTGTTTATTGATGTTGGATTGGTCGGGACACGCGGACGTGTAATTTTACATGTCCACACCGGGTTATAGCCATTTTTGCCCTTGTCCTGATGTAGGAACAAGGCCGGCAGGATACCTCTATTTTAAGCCCCATTTTTTCTTTTCTTCTTCTTTTTTTGAACACATGGTAGAAGAATGTCACCAGGTCAAAATGTGATCTCTTATTGGCAGGAATTCTATCAAACACTTGAAGGGTAAGAAGCATCAATCACTTAAGTGATCACGTGATCCCAGGTATGGCGGGAAAGGTGGCACGTGGAATCAGTCAGCTTATGATTAGGCACGTGATCCAAGGTGGATAGTCCCAGAAAGAATATGCCACGTGGATTTACTTTTATCTAAATCCCAACATGTGAAAAGTCTCTTTGAGAAATCTTGTTGGCGGGAGTGCTCCCTCCGCACGTCCTCGAAGAATGATGTGGACCACACCACTCAGGCTAATCTGAGAAGAAGCTTCTCCGGAGCCCCTATTCTATAAATAGGGGACATCTTCCTCACAACGAGAACAAAAAGAATAGGAAAGTGCGAAAGCAGAAAAGCTAAAGAGAAAGCCAGAGAGAGAAAGGGTGAGAGAAGAATCTGAAGGAAGAAGGAGCCAATTGAAGATCTGTGATCATCAATTGTAGGATTAAATCCTAAATTGTGCCGCTCTATTGAGAGATGCATTCTTATTTCTTCGTCTGTAATCTTCTTTTCATTTCCATTTCTAGTTTGTTCTTTCGATTCTCTAGTTTGAAGTCAGGATTCCTCCTGTGGATTCAGGAGAAGGGAGAGTGTTCTCCGGTTACCCTCTGGGTGTCAGAGGAAGGGAGACTAAGTCTCCGGGGTGCAAGTGGTAGGTTGACACTCATGTTTTCCCTCTGGTTTAGAGGAAGGGAGGATAGTACTCCGGTTCTGGACTTGCGGGTGACAAGACCAGGGTTCAGATTCTATGGATTCCATGATCTATGTCGAGGGATTTGTCTCCCTCTGAACTCAAGCTGTTAGGCAGCGAATGTTTGCAAACTGAGTCTGCTTGTTTTTGCTTGATGCAAGGAAGCCTCACTTCGAAGGAGTGAGGGGTGGACGTAGATTGCAGGTAGTAATCGAACAACCTAAAAATTCTTTGTGTCACCTCGAGTGGTTTATTTCTTTGGTTCAATGATTGCATGTGTGGATTCGCTGTCTCCAGGAGGTATATCAAAAGACGTAGCTCAAACGATAGGTTAGGCCTATCTGGAGGGTTGCCTTCTTGCGTGAGGAGACTCTAGGGTCCAACCTCTGCCTCGTACCCCTGGCAACTATCTGTTATCTCATTTAGTTTCCTCCTCTATTCAGCTCTCTCATTTCATATGGTAGAGCGTCTAATCTTTAGTCTTCTTACTGGCACGATTCGATCGCTGTTCCATCTTCCAAACTAGAGTCCGTACATATCTCTGTCTTTTTCCATAAAGTCCGTGCACGTTTCTTTTTCAATACCTTTCTTATTATACTGGTGGCTACTATAGCAAAAGAAAGTGAAGGGCATGTGACCGTGGAGTCTTGTTTTATTATACTGGTAGTTGAAAACAAAGAGCAAAGGGAAAAGTCAGAAACAACTAAGAAAGTTGGCACAAAAGGAAAGATTAGTAGTTGAGATGGGGAATTGATGCATCATGATTAAGGTCATATGTTATATTGAGTTCCCTCTTATGGTCGAGATTTCTAGCATGTCATATGTTTGATATAGTGTCCATGAGAGCTCAGGTTATTTTGACGGGGTGAACCGATTTTATCCTGCATTAAAAGGAAGAGAGACGAGGGCTAGAACTCCCTCGTTAAGGAACAAAGACACTAATAACAAGGAACTAGATATAGAATAAATAAGGACTAGCTGAGATCATGGTGGAATAAAGCCCCGAAAATAGCATGAAAAAGGTTAAGAACTCCGAAAAGGTGAAACAAAAGGAATAGAAAAATGATGAGGAGATTGTTGGAAAAGTAAGAAAGAAGGAGAATGATCATCCGACGTGGTCAGAGAAGAATAGTAGTTGTCATCCGATGAGGTCAGAGGGTGAAAATAGTGGTCATTCGACAAAGTCGAAGAAGGAGCAGAAGCAGCACCCAAAATTCCCAGGGAAGGAGAATCAAGTGAAGGTTAGAAATTGGAATGAGAGAGGAGAAGATCCAGAGGCTCCGGGTGAGAAGAAGAGTCGAAAGAGGTCCCAGAATCAGGACGAAAAAAGGGCCTAAGCTGAGGCCTAGCGATGCGAGAGGAGGAAGAATCTGGAGGTTCCGGATGGGAAGAAGAGGAAAGGGGGTTTGTGAACCCCAAAAGAGAGGAGAATATCATGGAAGCAGGATCTGAAGTGGTAAGATACACCACCTAAGGGTGGGAGCTGAGTAAGAGAAGGGATGAATGAAAAGAATGGGAAAGAGAAGTGGACCCCTGAATGCACAACCGACGGCCTTTGAACTTGCACTGCAACCTCTTCTTAGCTGAAAGTTCTTGAACACTAACCTGCCTAGCGCGGGCTCGAGCCTTCGGGCTTCTTGGCTTGAAATTTCTTCTAACATAATGGGCCCATCTGGCAGACGGCCTAGACCGATTATGAATATGTGACTTCATCGGGGCAGTTGCCCCTAAACACCCGGTGTTAACAATATCATGTGGACATTTTTGAATAAATAACTCCTCAAAATGTTGAACATCATGGAACCACAGAGTCTTGTCTCTTGGCACAAGCAGCATGAGATTTGACAACTCCACTGGGTAATCAATCTTGAAGCATAGCTCCCTTGATAGAAGAGTAGGATGGAACTAAGGGAGAGTAATGCGTGGCATTGACATGGCCGGCTTGCTAATGAACCGAGGGAGATTGCATAAAAAGTGTAGGATGCCCTTTGACAGCATGGAAGATACGACCAATTTCCCCTTGAACATAGAGTCCATAATTTGCTTGGCGGCCGTATGAGTTAGCATAATACGGGTGGAGAACCCCTCTTCGCCAGTGATCTGAATAGCAACAGAGTGAGGGGAGATAACATCATCAATTATGGAACCTCCGGTGAGCAAAGAGATTGCCATCGGTCTCGCTCTTGAAGAAACTGGCACCAATGTGAGAGAACTCTTCTTGACAATCGTCATGGGAAATATAGGCTCATCAACCCCAAAATAGCCAGAGATCAGGATGTAGATCAGCATCTGACAGATAAAATGTTGAATCTCGAACTGAATTGCCAGCATCGCATCATCCTATCTTGGCTCATGATCTCCTTGGGAACCAGACCCAAGGGGCACCAAAGGTAATACACACCTGCTCCGTGGGGTGGAAGTAGATGGTGAAGATGTGGAAGACTTGGAAGCCATGGTAGGCATAGGCGATGGGATAACGGTAATGACAGGTTCAGGCATAGGTGGAAGCAAAGGCAAGGGTGGAGGTATGGCTTGCTTAGGCTCGGGCAACGATGGGGAAGGAGATGGCAAAGGCGGTGGAGATGATGGAGGTGATGGAATAGGGGTCTTTGGGAGAGGAGGTGGTGAAGGTAATGGGGTAGGTGGGGATGGAGATGGTGATGCGGACTATGGGGGTAGTGGTGATGGAGATGGAGAGGGTGAAGAGAGTGGTCATGGTGGCCACCGTCGATGTGTCGGCACAACCCGTCGAGTGGGGTTAGGGGTGGAAGCGACGGTAGCAGAGGCAGAAGAAGAAGGGGAGACACCAGCCTGAGCAGAGGCTTGGGTTTGTGGAGGTGATGGAGATGGGGTAGGAGATGGTGAAGGTGTTGGTGATGGAGATGGAGACAACAAAGGGGTAAGCGATGGCTTAGGAAGGGAAGTGGGTAAGGGAGTAGATGACGGAGTAGGGGATGGAGCAGGTAACAGAGAGGGTGCCGCGATAGGCGCAGAATCACAGGGGTGCCCCTGGTCTTGTAATGATGGGGATGGCTGGCTAGGCAGCGCTGTTTGTTACTGCTGCTTGCTGTGGAGATGTAGAATAACCTTGTGAATGGTGGGCCAGTCGACCCTCTTCTTGGCTTCCAAGTCATAAACATACTCCCAGAACTCGGGGCAATCTTCGACCGAATGCCCCTACTGGTGATGAAAATCACAGAACTGAAGCATATTTTTGACCGCGGGTCGGCAAGACATAATCGGAGGGAGTGACAATGCATGAGTGGCCATCAAAGCCCTAAAAATGTCTATAAAGGACTTTAGTAATGGAGGACAAGGAGCTCGCTTTGGGCAAGGCGGATGCCGAGGGGTATGGGATAAAGTGGAAGGTTGTGGAGATTACGGAGGAGGAAGTGGGGGTTGCATAGGCAAGGGTACACGACTAGTGGAAGGACTAGGCAATGGCGCAGGAGCAGGGATATAGTGGACGGCATCCACTTGCTCGGGATGTGGTATTTCCTTAATCGGAGGTGGAGACACAGGCGGAGACACATGAGGATATGAATAAGTAGACGGTTGACTCGTGGAGGGTTGACCCATGGAGGTTTGATACGTGGAGGTTTGATACATGGAGGCGCAGGGCTAACTCATGGAGGGTGCGATGTACGTGGAAGGCTGACTCATGGAGGGTGGAGGTTGATATTTGGATGACGGGGTGTATGTGGGAGTGGATGGCTGACTCATGGAAAGATATGTGGATGACGAGGTGTATGTGGATGGCGAAGTGTATGTGGATGTGGTAGCTGAAGGAGACTTGAGGTCAAGGGAATTGTGAAGTTGTTGGTGAACGAAGCGGGCTCGACTGTACAATTGTTGCCAAGCGGTAATATCATTAATGGCCAAAATGAACTGGTACTCGAGCATCGTATTTGATATTAGCATCTTGATTTGCTCTCCCTCTGGAATGTGTCCCGGGACTTGTGTGGCAAGGAAATGACAGCAGTCAGTAAAGTTGGAGAACTCCCCATCGGCCTTCATCTTCTCATGGGTCAGATCCACCATAGAATACTTAGGCCCAACCTGGTCTTGATACTATTGAATGAATCTTTCTTGAACAGCTCAGAAGTTCACAACCTGATCTTGCGGTAAAGAGAAGAATTAATCTCGAGCTGGGCCTTCAGCATGATTTTTCATGAGCTGTATCTCCTAGAATTTTGGCCGCAATATCTGATTTTCTGCATTTCGTACAGTTCAAACTCCTCCAGATTAGGTTCCAGGGCCTTCTTCCAAGAGCCATAACTTCCAGATCCTTCCACCAAAAAGAGTCCCGTTTGTTCCTACGTCTTATCATGACTATTATCTCGAGAATGATCCAGAGATCTCGAGATTTTGTGTATTCTATCCTCTAAAATTGCAGTAGAAAGTTTTGGGTTCCAGCAGATTTTCTATATAAACCTGCCCAGTTCGCCTGCGCACCGGGGGGCTCTTCTTCCACCTAGGGTAAAGCCATGCCGAATTGTTGACTCAACCCTTCGACCCCAGGATATTGAGGGAAGTATTAGCTTCAATTTGATTCCTTATTTGCTGAATTTCATCGTCGTTAGCCCTCCTAACTTCGCCCCTACTTCCTGCAAATCATCACAGGTTCTGGGTTTTCTACACGCCTTCTTGAACCTGTGCGACGGGACGCCCTTCGTCGGCTCGGGGCGGAATCATCCGGCGTCCTCCTCATCCTCCATTGGTCCCATCATGAAGAGGGGAGTATCTCCTTCGCTTTCCATCTCTCTAGACTCTCTATACTCACTCTAATTTCTTATTTTATTCTCTTACTTTTTCAAAATCATCACAGTTTTTACACTTAGCTTCTGCGCAGTTTTCTGCACATTTTTGCATTTTTCTTCATTTTTCACAACATTTTTCTCTCTCATTTCTTAATCAAATTTCGTGATTCAAATCCCATGCATGCACAACACTCCCACCTTTTATTTGCACCCATTTATAGAGGTTAAAAACCCTCCTCTGGTGCGTTCTCCCCCTTTCTTTCATGCTATTTTACCACATCGGGGCACGTACTACACTTTCATGATCCAATGGGTGTTCTTTTATTTTTATGGCTTTGTTTTGCAGGAGATTATCAATATGAACGTGAGGCCCTCTGCCTCTAGCCGGCTAGAAGGAGAGGAGGTCCGATCCCACCAGTTCCCCGCACCCATCTTCAAGGCACGATCACGTTGTAGTGGTCACCTTTGGCCGTAATCTTCCTCCTATTTTTCCCAAGGTACATAGTAATCTTTTATTCATTATAGCATCTATTTCCTACTGCTAATCCTTGGGTGGTGATCGCGGTTCACTTCTTTTCTTCATCATCCTTTGCTTTCCATTATCTACAATTCATGTTTATAGGCATGTTTATATGTGCATAGTTAGTAGTTTGGGGCAGGAAGTATAGATTGATAAATCTTTATATCTACAGGTCTATCGTACAAAAAAGAAGAAGAAAAGAAAAGAAAGGACAAGAAGAAAAGTTGGCCAGCATTGTCGAACAAGAGAGTGAGAAGGAGGCTGGCATCCCACCCGGCTCTAGGTGGGTCCAAGCCCGCGGTGTAATGCCCCAGCCCGTTCCTCCTTCCTGCTGCCGCTATCTGACATAAGACCACCCCTCAAGTGGCTGTTAGAAGATCCAGCAAGCCGCGGCTGTAGCTTGATAAGTTCATGCCCGCTGTGGGGAATGCTTTATAGCAACAAGGCCGAGCACGACCACGACTCTCGAAGAGACCATGCATATACCCCGCCATGGGGAATAAAAGAAGAAATATACGCCGCCATGGGTGCATAGGAGGCAAGGGAAGATACACCCCACTCATGGGGGCATATGAAGAGAATCTGCCCCGTGTCAGGGGGCATACGAAGAGACATATACCCCACTATAGGGGCATAAGAGGCAGAAGAACCTGCCCCGATCTAGGGCATAAAGAGCAAAAGAATACACCCCAGCTCTAGGGGCATATGAGACAAGGCTACACCCCGGCTCAGGGGTATATGCAGAGAAGTCCACCCCGGCTTAGGGGGCTTTTTGAAGAAGATACACCACCCCCCTCCATGGGGGCATATGAGACAAAGCTACACTCCGGCTCAGGGGCATATGAAGAGAAGTCCACCCTGACTTAGGGGGCTTTTTGAAGAAGATACACCACCCCCCCTCCATGGGGGCATATAAGACAAAGTGACACCCCGTGCTGGGGCATATAACGAGGAATGCACCTCGTTTTGAGGGGGACAGAAAGCCAAAGAACACACCCCGCATGGGGGCATCTGAGGTAGCAGCGCACCTTGCCTTAGGGGAGTCTGAGGAAGAAACATACCCCACCATGGGGGCACAGAGGCCATGAAGAATACACCCTGTCTAGGGGCATAGAAGCTGTAAAGAACATACCCCACCATGGGGGCATAAGAAGCAGAAGAACGCACCCTGGTTCAGGGGCATTTGAAGAAGAGCATACCCCCGCTCTAGGGGCATATGAGACAAAGCTGCACCTCGGCTCACGGGCATATGAAGAGAAGTCCACCCCGGCTTAGGGGTATTTGAAGAAGAGACGTATCCCGCCACGGGGGCACAGAAGCCATGAAGAATACACCCCGCCTGAGGGGATAGGAACAAAGAGACATACCCTCCCGACCTAGGAGGGCAGATAAAGGAGAGCCACACCCCAGCCTGGGGGCATATTAAGAGAAGCACACCCCAGTCCAGGGGTGTTGATGAGAAAAGTTACTGTTGTTCTTTCTGTAGCTAGCATAGCTCTTTCCCTTCCGCCGTTGTTTTCTCAATTGGGGTTCCACGGGATCCCCACTGAGACAGTGATAGGAGACTTACCCCTGATTTTCAGGTGCGGAGGCTCTTCCTCGAGATTCGAGGGCGTTGTGTGGAGGTTCCTAGTTGCCAGCTTGCCAGGCCGAGTGTTCACTAGGAGTGTGGTACATTTTACTATTTTAGACTGTACTTTCTGTTGGACTGGACTCTGTTGTAGTTAGTTATTTATTTATGTTATTATATCAGTTGTCATGCTTTATTTCCTATTTCTGTGTACACCACACCTATCCTTTTAGCCCTTCCGAGTCTTCGGGTTCGTGGGCGACGGGCCGAGCTTCGAGTCGCGCCGGTTCTTTTTCGGTACTCGGATCCCGGGTCGCCACAGCCGGTATCAGAGCTATGGTTGTGGAAGTAGAAGAGAATTTGAGATATTACAGTGATTAGAGTCCGTAAGGTCCAGTACAGTCGGTAGCTAGCATAGGATTTTGTGTTTGATTTTTGCTTGGTTTCTCACGTGAGAGTGTGGGTGCGTGACGTTGGCGCTGTGGAAGTGGTTGCTGTTCTTGTTGGAGTGTCGGCGTGGGGTCTGAGGTCAAGATCGAGAGCCTTCTCCCTCATTGGTGGTGGCCCCGGTTGTGCTACGTTGGGCAGAGGTTGCTAGCAGGTGCGTTGTTGCGGTGTTATGTTCGAGGAATCTGCAGCGAGGTCAGGTGGCTGGCGAAGATTGCTCGTGGTTAAGTGGCCGTGAGTATGCTCTGAGGGAGTTGTTATCGGGTTGGCCACCCTAGCTTGAGGATTATCTAGCCCCTGAGGCATTAAGATCGTGGTTCGAGGTGGCAGAGCGGGCGCTGTGGTCGAGATGTGATCGGATGAGCGGAGGATCTTCTTGGATTGGGCTGTGGCTGCCCTGGATCTGGTTCAAGGTGTGAAAGTTCCGTGGCGAGCTTGCAGCTTGAGGATGAGGTTGGCGGTTGCCGATTATGGCTCGTGTTGCGGCTCTTGGCATGGCGTGTTGTGGTTCAAGGAATTACAGCGATGGTGCATCGAGAGGTGTTGTGATCGTAGTTTGACAAGACACTTGGCGAGTGTGTCAGAGGTGCTGACCTGACGGGAGTAATGATTTTTCCAGTGCTGGAAGGTGCTATTCCCAACGTGTGTAAGATTCGAGGTCAGGTCGAGCATGGGGACATTTCGTTGGTTGAAAGAGTATCGAGTTTTCCCTGGTGGGAGGAGATTGCATTGGGTTAAGGCCAAAGCCTATGGTTGACTTGACTAGGTCTCCCTTTGACCTTGGAGGGTTGAAAGAAGGCATCTCGAGGCTGACTCCCTACCTTTTCACTAGGTGCCACGTGGCATGGCTTAGTGTCGGGGTGCCCCCAGGTTGGCCCCGGCGGCCATGTGAGATGCTGGCAAAGCCCGTAACTGGGTGGCCGGGATTGGTCCCAGTCAATTGCTTGTGTAGATGCACATCATGGCAAACCGGTCAGGGCCCTTGGCGGGACCCGTAGAGCTGTAGAAAAGGCTCGGTAGCCCGTGCCTTGAAGGTGTTCTGGGAAATTCCTGAACCCTTATTTCTTGGTATTTTTGTCAGGAAATTGTCTGGGTATAATAAATGCCCCCCACGGGTCGTGCGTCGGAGGTGAAGATGACATCGTACGGCCCGTGAGCCCTCTGTTTTAGGCCGTTGTAGCTGTATTTTGACACTTCACATGCCTTTGTTTTGCTATATTGCACATGTTGATTTTTCTGGTGTTCGGACCATTTTTGTGTGCCCTATCTTGCAGCTATGACACGCTTTGGTAGAGATGAGCGAGTCCCGAGATGTGTGGCCCGGGAGGAGGACCACTGGGTATGACAGACTGAGCGACCGATGCCCCCTCTGGGACCACCAGTTGTTGCTATGGCTAGTGTGGATCAGCTGGATCGGGGCCATACGACCATGGCCAAGGGTCCTGTCAGTGAGAGGGCAGCTGGAGTCGGAACTGAGGAGGTGGCCAGCCTGAATTCTGGAGGCGGGCGATCAGTACACTTATGACCAGAGCGGAGGCTACCTGTTGGAGTTCCCCCTAGACCGCCATCTGTTCGAGTTCGTGCAGTGCTACGTCCCTCCTGGCATGGAGGAGGATGATTCACAGATCCCAAGAGCCTGTCGTCGCCTTGAGTGAGCTATCTTGCTAGGTAGGGACAGCCTGCAGGGCGTTACACTTGGCAGCTATCCGAGCTTCTCGGAGGACTATAGGAGGCAACATCAGTTCCCCAGTGCTAAGTGTCTGGGGTTCTTTGGCAGGGCAGAGCAGTCTAGACTGGACCCTACTTCTTGGGACTTGCACGACCACTGAGATAGAGTGATGTGACACAACCTCGGACCTAAGCAAGCAAGCATAATCGTGAACTGAATGGGCCGAAGTCGGCGGCCAACTCACACGGCACTCACCCCGAACCCGTGGGTGACTCGACGATGCCGATGGGAGGATGTGGGGGTGGTCCCTTGCTGGTAGAGGGCCAGCAAGGCCAGAGGGTCTCCCAAAGGGGTATGGAAAGGCATAACTCTTGCGAAAATTCTATCTCATTTTTCATAGTCAGAGCTTAACTAGAAAACTGAAGAATAATGGCCAGATAAAATGTGGGATAGTAGAAGGCTCCCCTTGTATTTATGAGGACCTAATTAAATAACCACTTATCCACTCTCGCCACCCTGGGAGGTCGACCCCTTGCCCGACGACGGGGTCAAGAGTGAGAGTGATATGGAGGCATTTCTCTGTGTGATGGATGAGGTAGCCCCCAACATCAAGACATTCCCTAACTTCGAGTCGTGGAAGGCCTTCGAGGGTGCCTGGCTAGGTAAGGATTTCTGGGGCCGAGTATACTCTACTTGTAGCTGTGCTTATTTCTAGAGACCGACATAGTCATTTGTTTCATGCAGAGACAGTAGGGACGTCGGGGACCAAGGCCCCTTCAGAGGCGCAGGGTGAGGTGCCCCTCCTGGATGGAGAGCAGGAGCCGATAGCGACCCAAGATGGCCCGGGTAAGTGTTGAATTATTATAGACAGAGCTGCCCTCAGTGTGTTGGTCGTTTAACGGGCCTGGATTGCTGACTGTGTTTATGCTGTCGTTTGCGAGGTGAGTGTTGATATTTTGTTGTGAAGTGGTGTGTGTGATGAAGGTGGGTGAGATGGAATATGAAGTGTAAATATGCTAAACTCAAGCAAGCAATAACATCAAATATGAAGCATGTGGGTATGTCATCTCAGCAGTGTAAAGTAAAGCAATAAATAAACTAAACACACATCATGGGCATGGGATAAAGAAAGAGGAAAAGTAAACACACGTCGTAGGCGTGGAGCAACTAAAGAAGAAAAGGAAATAAGGGGAAGTAGAGAGATATGATGACAAATACCCAAAGAGATAGATGTGATCGCCACCAAAGTAAATAATACAGACAGAACCACACTACGTACCTGTTGGCACTATATTCCTAATGTTTTATAACTTCTACTTCTGTAGGTCTTAAGTTCTGATCGAGTGCTCCTGTGCCGATAGAGAAGAAAAGAAACAAAAGAAGAAAAAGAATGGCGGAAGCCGAACAAAAGATGAGACCAAAGAAAAAGAAGAAAAGAAAAGATGCCCGACTCCAACGGACAACCGCTAAAGCAAGACCCGAGAGTTCGGAAGAATATTTGGGACCATCCCCGAAGAAACAAGCAGAAGACTAGACAACAAGTACAAGCTGGTCGAACGGCCAACCTTCACAAAATAAGAAAATAAACACAATTGGGTCTAGATAAACTAAATGGGCCAAAGAATGACCAAACTATTCAAGAAGTGATCAAATGGGCAAAAATCAAATTTTTATGAAACCCGCGTGCCCTTCTCTCTCTCCTCTCTCGAAACTCACCCTCTCTCTCTCGTATCTCGTGCGCTCTCTCTCCTCGTTTCATTCCTTCGTCCGTTCTGGGCCGTGCCGACCCCGGATCGAGGCGCAAGAGATACCGTTGGAACTGGCTCGACGCGAGGATCGCGCCAATGTCATTCTTTTCGCGGATCATCGACCGTGGGATCGGGTCATGTCGTGAGGTAACCCGACATCCCGTCATTTTTTCACGCATTTTTCGAGGATTTCGTCGTGATCAAGGTAGGGGGATGGACTCCTTACTACGCTAGGAACATTTTGGTAGATCATGCATCTCCATTGGTAGGCGTTTACCTCATTTTCTGCGCATGGGATATTTTTGGGGTTTTTAGGCTTTAATTGCTTTTATAATTGTTTAAGGATGGTATATGTGCATGTTTGGGTGTGGCATAGTTATAGAATTTCAACTATTCAACTCCTCCCACCTTTTTTCTTTTGATTTCTCGTCGATCTGGCATGACTGGAAGGGAGTTTGGAACGAACTCGTCCTTCGCATTTTCCAGGAAGCATAACGGACCCATGGGGGTGCGCTATGCATTGCACGGCGGACCAGTGAAGGGCCGCTATGCTATCGAAGCTTCAAATAAGTCAGTAGGTCATGGAGCATGATGGACTAATAGCAGACCGCCATGCAATGTATGACGCCCCGGCTAAGGTGCGTTATACTCTGTGGTTTTCTGAGAAGTTTTCTGAGATTTTAACGTTCGGGTGTCTTTAGCGGACCTCTCTTGGTGCGTTAAGGTGACATGGCGCACACGCAATAGTGCGTTATGTTCTGCGTGTTTTATGAAGGATTACTGGGGAATATAACGCATGGACTGGGGCACGCCATTCATTGCATGATGGCCCTCTAGCGGTGCGTTATAGTCTGTAGCTTCTGGTTTTTCCTGAGTTCGGGTAAGCATAACGGCCTCGGGGAGGCGTGTTATAGTCGTTTAATGCCCCCAACCCAGTTCATTATACTCTGCTACTTGGGAATGTTAGAATTACATATTCATCGTTTCGTCTATATTATAAATGTCATATTTTATGGTTATTGGCTCGCTCCTACAATCCCGATGGAGTGCTTGGAATTTCCATGTGATAGAACCACTAGATGTAGCCCTAGACTTCACAGATGGTCGACCCACCTGGGAGTGGTAGAGGGGCATACCCGTTAAACGGCTTTAGCTAGTGCCGTGGGCCCTCGGTCCGACTGTAGCGCTCTACAGGGAGGGAAAAGGACAAGGGATGGCAGAGTTTCTAGCGACACATCCAGTCCCGACAGACTCTCCACTCAACATTGGACTCCCCAATGAAAAAACCCTCTTGCCCCAACCAAGAGCAAAAGATCAAATTGAGGAGGCCCCACCTTAAAAGGAGTAGAACGACCTCGCAATTGACATGCCATGTTGGGTGCTCTATTTTGATGGCGCTTCCCAAATAGTCAAGAACGGTGACAGTACGGCCTCACATCAGGGGCAGGTATTGTCGTTGTGACTCCTCAAGGAGAAATCCTATATAATTCCTACACACTTATGAAGCCGCTAACAAACAATGAAGCAAAATACGAAGCATTACTTGTCAGGCTCCAATTAGCTCTCGAAATGAACATCAAATTCAAATGCATTAAAATTTATGGAGACCCACAGCTTGTTATACGGCAAGTCATATGCGACTATAATGTCCGTAAGCAGGAATTAATTCCTTACCATGAGAAATTCTACCTATTTAAAATAGGTCATGCCCCCAAGAGCAGAAACTCTCAAACAGACGTGTTGGCCAAGCTAGCCTCGGCCATAAAACTTCCACCCGAAGGAGAACTAGACATAACTGACAGACACAGAAAGCTTATGTCCAACGTCCTAGACGAGGAATCTAGCTCCACAACTTCCGAGGTTAATGCAATTGAAGAAGCCAATGTCACTGGGAAGGAGGAACAAGATTGGCCCGAGCCGATTATCAAAATAAAAAATGGTTGCTTTCCTCCAGATCGGGCTCAAAGGATTCAACTGTTGCGCTAGGCAACATCATATTAGCTAATAGGAGATCAATTGTATAGACTTGTCCATGGAAAAAATAAGTCTATTCTTCTGCGTTCTCTCTCGCCAAAGGAAGGCAAAGTGATTATGCGTGAGATCCACTCAGGGCTCTGCAGTGCCCATCAAGCAGGGGATAAAATGAAAAACAACATAAAACTTAGAGGCTTTTATTGGCCTACCATGTATGCTAACTGCAACCAATACGCCCACACATACCATCAATGTCAAGTCTTTGGCCCCGTGCCAAGAAGGCGGCCTCCTAACTCACTACACCCCATGGCTCCTAAATGGCCCTTTGTAGAATAAGGGATGGACATCGTGAGACCCTTCCCACCATCCACAGAAGGCTTACAAGTTCATCCTAGCCACTACAGACTACTTCTCCAAATGGGCTGAAGTCATCCCTCTGCGGGAGGTCACGTGAAAGGCAATCGCCCAATCCCAATTTGTCAAACACTACATTACACATAGATTCAGCACTCCTAGCCGGACGGTGACGACCCTCGTCGGAGCAAGAACCAGCCTCTCTACCCTCCTTTTCTTTTTTTTTAGTTGGCCTCTCCTCCTTCTTCCTTCTATTCTCTGAGTGAGGGATTTTTTAAATATCCAACGGCGGGAGCTTCTGAAGGTGGGAATGGAATTGGCATTAAATGGGTTTGACCTGCCCCCTCCTTGGTGGCAGAGGGGTAGCCAGCATTCCTCCACCCCTGGGCAACACCTTAGCTAGCTTGCTATGCGCCAAAGATCCCAAGGCATGGGTGTTAGATTTCTTCTATCAGATGCACCAGGTGGTAAGGCATGCTGCTGAGAAGCCAGAAGACTGTGCCATTGGAAGACCCAAGAAGTGTGTTGCTGAAGGCTTGAAATAGTGTGCCACTGAAGGCTTGAAATAGTGTGCCTCTGAAGGCTTGCAGGGGTGTGCCGTTGAAACTGTTTTCCACTGTTTAACAGAGCACGCTATACGTTTATTGTCGACGGATGGTATTCCCACATCTCGACATTATGCTAATGGCGAAATTGCATTAGCTCGCACACAGATGAGCGCCAAACCCGCTAGACTTGCCAGGATGCTCCAGTTGCTCTGGATGTCCACCCGATAGCTGTTCTCTGAAGAAGTGGCAATGGTCTCTCGTCATTCGCTTCAATAGCTCCATTTGTCAATACCCTAAAGGATACAAGCCATGCGGTTGCATAGGTAGCTTATCCAAGCAATCCGGACACAACCATTCCCTAGCATGCCCAAATAATGTGCCACCGAGAAAATGGTAACGCCAGCATCTAGTGAGTGCAACACAATGACTCAAGGCTTCATCAATGCCACCTTCGCTAATATACCTGTGACGTCATATCTTGTGGCTTGAAGTCATGGACGGGCTTTGTAAGAGATTTTACAGCGTCCCTCGTTAAGCTTGTCACCCAATGCAGCTATGCCATTTCTACCATCATCGTCATCAGTGTAGATAGTAGTCCTATGTTCTCACTGGTGGTAATCAACAATTTCAGCAATAGCAGCCATCTGAAATAGATCACTCTGAGCCGTCCTAACAAAGAAGGGGTATTAAAGTGAATTAAGTGTGGGCTCTGTAACTACGGGAGGTTAAATTCATTGGGTTGCTGAGTCTATGGAGTCCACACATTTATGGTTGCTTCAACCTCACAATATTTGTCTCCTACTGCATAACAAATGTGATGCTTCATAAGGTTTCTTATGAACCATTCAGCAATCCAACTTAGACAAGAACAAAAATTCCTTTACTCCTTGTTGATACTCAGATTCAAGGACTAAATGTATATATAAATATATATATATATATATGCATATATTTCCTCTGTCCGCACGCCCTCACGGACCGACGGGCACCCCTGTGCGTGTACGCAGGTACGAACAACAAACCACAAGCCAAGACTGTCATCCTCCCCGGGCGTTAGAGTCTCAACTACCACCCCGACTAATCAATAGACCCACGGGCACCACGCGGCTCATCCTTCACCCGCGCTACCTGTGGGTGGGGGGCATTTGTGGACGTGTAAAATTACACATCCGCATGTCCCGACCAGCCCAGCATCGACAAACAACTTCAGTCGAAGAAACTGCGGAAAGGACAGGCCATCCGGACTCTCCGAATAAATAACACATTGCCGTGAAGCCACCTCTGCAGTCCTGACAACGAAGAGAAACCAACCCCCGGGTAGCTCACCATCTATGTGCCCTGAAGAAAGTCAAATAAACCATAACTCATGCTTATAACGGGCCCAAACCTAGCTCAACGGCACACCCTCGAGGCCCCCAACGGTACGCCCAGTGCACCTTCAACGGTACGCCCTGCGTGGGTCTTCACCGGTACACCCCTGGAGCCCGTTCAGCGGTGCACCCCGACGGGTCTTCGTCGGCACGCCCCTTCAGCGGCACGCTCTAGCTCTCAGCGGCACACCCCCGACCGGCATTCACCAGCACACTCCTTGGGTTGCTTCCCCGGCATGCCCGTGTAGACCTTGCCCGGTACACCCTACGGCAGCCCTTGCCAGCACACGCCCCTGTAAGCATCTTCACCGGCGCAGCCTGTGACAAAGCTTTGCTACACGGGCCTATTGACCTCCAGCGGTACGTCCACCATTTCTTCAACGGCATGCCTACAAACACCTTCACCAGTGCGGTCTGATCCCTCAGTGGTTCGCCCTGGGCTCCCATATCCATCACAGCCGATAGATAAAATCTTATGCCCACGTCCTGTGGATCCTCAGCGCGCAGTGAGTGTGTCGAGGTGTCAAACGGGGAGGAGGACACGCTACCTACGCTCCCTGCCACCCAGGAACGAAGTCAAATCCCCATTTAATGACCCACGTTCCCGCCTCCATCACTCCATGCTCGAAGGCTCCTGCCGTTGGGGTTTAAAAGCCTCTCTTCCACGGGCTAACAAAAAAAAAGGAAGAACGAAGAGGAGACACCAGACGAGACACGAGAAGGAGACAAAAGAGAGAAGAGGAAGAAAAAAAAGGAGTAGAGGAGAACTCCGCCGTGAGGTCCCCTCCAACGACCACCAGAGAAGAGAGTAAGAGAGAGAGAGAGAGAGAGAGAGAAACCATGAAAAGCAAATTAGCTCAATGCCTATGTAACTGCTCTGTGATTGCATCATCTTGCTATGTTCAAACATCCTACATATATATATCTCTCTTGATTCAGTCTGTGTAGCTCTTCTATGACTTCATGCCATTAAATGCTAATTTGTGTGGGCTATTTATGCCAAGCGAAGGGACCCAACAATTAGATGGGACTGCACAATTAGCTCTTGCATCTGGCTGCCTGCTCACTTGCGTGTGTTTGGCTTTCAATCCTTCTTTTATCTCATGTGCTCCTATTTTGACTTTGTATTTGGCTTTACCTTGTGTCTTGGAGAGGGGAAAATCCGCAGGCCAGTTATACGCATGGATCAGGGTGATCGAACCAGGTCCCGACTGGCCCAATTAGGCCCAACGTGACCCAACCAGGCCGAGCTCCCCAAAGCGATAGCCCCACGAATGGGCCCGCCCATCTCAAAGCCCAAACATACTCAGAACAGATCTTCCTAGGTGGCCGCTCGACCTAGAAGTCTGAGCATCGGTCACTCAGAAAAGCCTAAACGATGCCCGAGCATAATAGATACGGTGCCACCCTCGACTCAGGAGAAGCCCAAATGCCTCACTAGGGGATATCCTAATGCTCTGAACCACACCGGATAGGGCATAACTCGCTGCGGGGATCTCGCCACTGCTCGAACAAGAAAACTCCAAAGGGCAGAGGAGAGGAAGGGTCTTCTCTTGCAGCATAACGCCCCCAGTCCCTTCAAGTACTCCTCAGCGGTAATTATATAAACTCCAAGGAAACCCTCCGAAAAGAGGACAGAAGAACCCTGATCACTCAACACCACACCCCCTGGTGGAAAGCGATCTCATGCCCCTCTCTTCTTCTCTTGCTCTATTTTCCACCTACACTTTGCCAGTTTGCTGACATAAGCATCAGACGGTTTTCCCATGGGTTCCAACCATGGGCTCCTCCGATCCATTTCCTACATTACAGATCCCCCATCAGTGGTGATGTCAACTACATCGACGGCTCAGGACCATGCACGAGATCACCCCTCTTCATCTAGTGCCATCTGTGGGAAACGTACGAAGAGCCAACATGGTGTAAAGAAGTTCTAGTAGGAGAAACGCTGACGACAAGGGAAAGGCACCGGCGACCGTGGAGGGGGAGCATATACCCGTACATGCCTCCATGGATCCACTCCTCGACTAGCAAGATGATGCCCTACTAATGTGACATGAACATCCTGATCTGAAATTTTCTCTTCTTTACATTTTCTCCACTCCTTTTCTTTTGAACTTCTAATAACTTCTTTTTTCACCTTTTCTCTTTTTTTTGAAGATAACTTCTCTCTCTATTTATTTTATCACATCTCTTTTTTTACACATCTTCACGAGAGAGAGAGAGAGAGAGAGAGAGAGAGAGAGAGAGAGAGAGAGCACTGACGGGAGGAGGGGGATTCGCATGCAGGCGACGTTGAATGGATAGGGCCCGGCAAGGCTTTCTTTTTTCTCTGCCACAGTAAAATAGATAACGTGGAGAGAGAGGGAGGGAGGGGAAAGAAAGAGAGAGTGCAAGAGGTGGGGGAATGGAAGCTGTGGGCAAGGGCAGATGGCGTCCCTGGTCGAAGGCCATTCTCACCGTGCTCGATGCTCCACCAGTACTCGGAGGTGAGAGATGCCAGGCTTGGATGACGTTCATGGCTGGCAGTAATGCTTGGCGAGGGGAGTGCTGCCGTGGCGGGACTTTGGCAGCCTGCTCGTCGATGGAGGATGATGCCTGGAGGCAATGGGGTAGTAGTGTGTGTCCTTGCCAGCTACTTCACCAAGGACGATGACGTGCTGGAGGGGGGCTCCGCCGTGCTCGGCCAGCCCGGGGGTGGTGTGCCTATCGGGGGTGATTGCCGGGCTGATCAGAGTCCTCACGTACGTGCCGACGTGGTCGGCAGCGTGCCCTGCATGGCGGCTGCTATGAGTGTGGGCGTTAGATATCTGCTAGGCTATTCGGTGCTGAGTATGCATGCAGGGGTAGGCAGGCAGTGGTGGTGACGATGCCATGGGTCTCTAGTGGTAGAAGAGAGAGAGACGAGGGGGGATCCGAGGAGGGAGGGTGAAGGAGCAGCCGGTCCCCTATTCAGAACAGGGGCTCCGCTGTGTGAGAAAGTGAGGGGGAGAGAATAAGTGAGAGAGCTGGGGTGTAGGAGGAGAGGATGGGTTGCGATGTTATGTGAGTGTGGGTGTGCGTATAAGGGAGAAAAGAGGCCGGCGGTCTCGGGGGTGTGAAGGCGTGCGTGTGTGGGCTTAGAGAGAGAAATAGTGAGGCATCAGTGAGAAGGGCGATTGTGCATACTGGTGTGTGTGCGTGTGTCAAGGGTAGAGGGTGAGAGGTTGGCCGGCGATGGGTGTTGGTGTGTGTGTGTTTACAGAAGATAGGAAGAGAGGGGATGGGAGTGTGTACAGAAAGAGAGGGAGAGAGGGAAACAATAGGATCCTCCACTTTAAGAGAGGGGATGTAGGAGAAGCCATGTTGGTGGCGTGTGCAGAAGAGAGACAGTGGAAGAGGGGAGGGAGAATGGGAATGTATATAAAGGAACCCGGAGGGGTAGAGGAGAGGGGAGAGAAGGGCGCTGCTACAGTCTGGGGGGTTTGTGGGAGATGGGAAGAGGAGGGGGTTGGAGGCTGCAAAGGGGAGAGAGGGGAGGGAGATGGGTGCACCAGCAATGCCCCTATTCCAAATAGGGGACCGCCCCATGAGTTTGAGAGAGTGAGGGATAGGGGAAAAGAGAACATGGGGCTAGGTTTTACGTGATGTGGCGGTGTGCATAGAAGGGGGTGAGGGAGGCCCTTCATGTGCATGGTCGGGTTGTGGGTGAGCGGCGAGTATCGCTAGGGCCGGAGGCCCTATTCGTGCTTGCAGGTGGTGAGCGGTGGATCAGCATCGCGATGGTGCTGTCGAGGAAGCGGGGGCAGACGCTGCTGGCGAGGATCATGATGCAGGGCTGCTCGGGACTATGGCAGCATGCTGGCTGTGGCGTAAGGTTCGGTGATGCTGGCAAGGTGGATGGGAGGTAATGGCGACACGGTAGAGGCGGGGAGTGGGGGCGTGGGATTTGCCCATGGTGTCCTGGCGTTGGGTGACTGTGGGGAAGGAGGGATGCTAGGGAAGCATGGCGATGGGGGTTGGAGGGTTGGGTTATCAGGAGGGAATGGAGGTGCATCGCGAGGAAGGGGTCCGTGGTGGAGTAGGGAAGGTAGAAGGGGAAGATGGTGAAACTGTAGCAGTGGGAGAGGGAGGGGTTGGGGCCGCATCACACGGCCGGGTAGCTTGGGCTTCTCACCCACGGGGAGGGGCATCTCACCCCATCTCCTTCTCAGAGAAGAGAGCACAAGGAAGGCTTCTCACCTTACTTGGGATATTGTTTCCAAAAATTTTAATCAACTTCATTGCTTTAAAGAGTGGGTACATGACACTTTTATATACTCCGAAGGAAGATCAAAAGACAACTTATTAACACCTAACACGTACTTTCTACTCAACATAACTCTCTTGGGAAGACTAAAAAACACAAAAAAAAAGACTCTTACATATTTATTGTGGACGGGCGCCGCGAGTGTGGAAGGGAGAAAGGGAAGGCGGTGGATGAAGGGATAAAACAGTCTCATAGTGGACCATTTGTGGAAGCCTAGCGGTCCTACGATAGACCACTAGTGCAGAAAAACTGTTGAGTCCGAGTGGGACTCTTCCGTGAGAGTCCTACCCCAAGGGAAATGGCCTCTAACCTGCATTAGAACCCATCCTAACTTGAATTGAGGCTACCCAACCCCAATCCTAATACTACAACACTAAAACCAAAGCCCCATAAGTGGGAACAAGCTCAGAATTCGTAGCTCCAAGAAATCCTCTGCTACAAGCCTTAAAATTTCAGCAAAAACACCCAAGTTCATCATGAAGAGGAGCTTTTGAGCTAGCACTATGGGAGAGGTGATCTATACCGGGCCAAAGGTGGCTAGGAAAGAACATGGAGCACTACAACGACTGACTTCCATCCCCAATCACTTGAGCTCAAGTTCTTCAAGATAGGTAAGTTGAAAATTTTATTCAAATTCATCAATGGTCCTTAATTTCCTTCTTACGACATCCCTCTCTTCTTCCTCTTCTCTTTTCCACTTCTCTTAGCTTCTTCCTGGCCCAAGATGCTACTCCAGCCTAAAGTGGGTAGCTCCCATGATCAAGGAACTTCCTTTAGAGGTTCTCTCTATCTTAAGGGCATGACACCTTCACCCTTTAGTGGTTTTAGCAAAGATTTTTTAGAAAATATCTTTGGATTGGTCAAGCATTTGAGCCCTCATAGAGCTATGGTATCCTCAAACACACACTTTTTTATTCCCAACCTTTGAAGCCACTATCCTATTAGAGGAGGTAGAGACCTACCTAGCCCTTCCTAAGACCAAAGTGGGGGATGAAGACTTAGTGTGTCATACGCTAGAGCCCATAGACCCATCACTCATTCTAGGGGATTTCATTCACAATCCAAAGGATGTGAGAACCATGATCAACCCCTACCATATCCATTTGATACCAATGGCTCAATGAATAACCGCTTATTGTAAGAACAAGAGCGGAAGATTTGAAGCCATAGCCAAAGCTACCTCGGTTTGCTTGTGCGAGATCTTTCTTTTCTCCACCACCGACCATCTCTTGGATATCCAAAATCTCAGCATTATTAGTGGGTTGTGACAGGGTTTATCCATTTCTCAAGTGGTCCTCTCTTACCTCTATGAAGGCCTTAGTTCAGCTTCATTAGGAGGACCACTGTTTGGTTCAATGATCATCCTTGAGTGTTGGATGGGAGTGAGACTTAAGTTCCTACCCAAGGAGGACATACCTTCAGCGGCCGGCCCCTTGGAGATTGTAGCCAGGGCAGTTGGTAAACTATCCACTACCATGTCTTCACTGACCATGACCTTTTGCAAAAAATCCCACAACGCATCTTGATAAAGCATAGATCGCTTAATCAATTCTAGAACTAAAATTTTCGTGGGCATTCTATCTAGATGATGTAACAGGTCATACTGAGTACCCGGCAGTGGATTTGCCTCCTCCTGATCAGTTGCCTATTGTGAGGACTGGGGATTAGGTGTGGGTGCATCAATGGTAGGATAGTTCCGATGGAATAAATGCCCCCTCCATAGGGCAAGGTTCTGGGTTAGCACGACATCAGATGCGCTCATAATGGGAGGCTTAATGGGTCCAACGTGGTGGATAAGCGGTGTGGGGGTAGGCATAGTGGAGATAATGGGAGTAGTGGCAGTGGTGATGGGCCGTGCTGGGAGGATAACTGTCGAAGGGTTGGATGGTGGCGTGGTGATGATAGGCAGGGTGGGTATTTGCGGTGGAACAATAGGGGAAGAAGGTGGCAGGATGAGGGGTTTAAAAGGAACGACGGGTGCGGATGATGGAGGGGTTTGATGGTTTGGTGGGAGGATGACAAGTGTAGAAGGCGGAGGGGGGTGGCAGTAGGTGTGGTGGAGAGCCATGAGCCGCTGAACCGAAGCCTCATCATCATCACACCACCCGACAGTGGGGGCCGGGCTTTGGACAAGGTTGACCTGAGCCGGTGTCGGTGGCTGAGGTTGTGAGCGGGCAGATGATTCGACATGGGGTTTTGATGGATCCCCAAATCCTGAACAGGCTGCTACTGTTGCGGCGTGGCTGCGGCCACGGTGCTTGCTGCTGCACTTGCTGCCTCAGTGCTTGCCTTCTTTTCTCTTTGATTTTCACAATGGCCTTGTCCATCTCGGCCCAATCAATATGCTGGCCTTCATGCAGATCATACACAAGATCTCTAAATTGGAAACAACTTTCAATGGTGTGCCCAGGCTACTAGTGGAACATGCAATATTTGGTCTGATCAATGGCAGGGTTCCAATTAGGCCGCTCCAGAAGAAGTTGAATTGCACCAATGGATATGAGAGCTGAAAAGATATCTGGGAGTGACTCGGGGAAAGGAGGATATTGCACCGTCTTTAGAGCCAGGCGTTTCGATGCATAGTCGTTAGGTGGAGGGACATTGTGGTATTGTGGGTGTTGTTGTGGCTACTAGAGAGCAGGGAAAGTATTTTGCAGAGTGGGGAAAATAGGCTGGGCATTTTGTAGAGTGGGGAAAATGGGTTGAGCATTCTGTAGCCTCCGATCAACATGGATTTCCCAGATGCTGACAATCGGCCTCGGGGAGCAGCAACAATTCTTGCTCGGGAGCTCTTCTTGGTTCCCCCAACGGGCTTCTTCTTGTTTTCTCTAGTCGTGGAGGTAGTATGATGAACGCGGTAGCTCACGATCACTGGACTCTTCAGTAGAGTTTTGTCAATCTGGCCCTCACTTTGGCAGGCTACAGCTTTATCATTCTTCAGTTTTGCAAGCTCCGAGCCTTTCACATCTAGAAGACTCACGAATGTAGTTCCCAGGAAGTTGGGGAAGCCAACAACTCGGGGGAAGTTGCCTATGATAGTTGGTATGGCAATGTATCAGTACGCAGCATGGTTGGCCACGATCTGGGGGCCGAAGACAAGTCCAGACAATCCACTCGCCATTGCTTTGACCAGCAAGGAGGAAAATAAGATGAATGAAAAATTAGCATTTGAAATAGTTGAGTGGGGACCCCATGGTTCCTCTATTTTGGCGAAAAGATGAAGGGAGGTTTTGTCCCACCGGACGTGTCAGTCACCGGATTGACAAATTTATTGTGCGCTCGATCTGACTTAGTCAAACGAATGTGAGGCTCGTGTCGAGACTCAAAACCCACCATATCGTAAAGGCTACAACATTAATTACGTCTCTCCAGAAGAGGGACAATCCTTGATTAATCACCAAAATAAAAAGACCATGGGACCCATAGAATATATGAAAGATGTAATTGCATACAAGCACACAATATGATAATATTTATTTATTAAATCAGCTCTCGGTACAAGGCACAGAACTTAGGTCTGAAGATCACCATCACGCATAGTGAAAGCCTCCGGTGAGGCATAACTTGACTTTCCACTGATCACCATTTGATATACCGGAAAAGTGGCTCATGCAAGCATACAGGGTTATAGTATTTGATTTTATTGTTGTTTATTATCTATTTGATCATTTATTGGTAATTCCAAGGGAAGTTTCAACAACGTCTCTCTTATTTCAAGAGTTATCGGGGTCTTTTTCCTTTTGAGGTGGCGCATGACATTACAGTGCACACATGTGGACCCATGAGGTGGGCCTGGCGCGACCATGTTCGAGCAGCCTTGTATAATGTCGGGACAATGTATGCCGGGGTGTGACAAATTTGGTATTTAAAAAATGAGGTAATGTAGTTAAAACCCGATCGAAAGGAATCAAATACAGTGGATTATTGGCCCGGGACGAAGTCATGCCATGGCCACGATGGGATGAATCCCGAGGTTCTCGCAGGACTCATCGAGATGTCATTAATATTCAATATTGAAATCCCAGAGATGTGACAAGACTAGGACTTAGATATCACTATGAACGATATTAAAAGGAGAGACGCTACTTTTATTTTCATTAGAAGGAAAAAACACTCTATGATGCTTGCCAAGCTCATAAGCATCACATTGAAATTGAGATAAGGTGGGAGGAATGGAAGCAAATTGACGAAGCTTCGAGGGAGCTGGATGACCAAGACGACAATGCCAATGATATGGAGAATCTGCAACGAGAGCCGAAGAAGTAGCAGACAGTCGGTTCGTCATGTAGTACAAGCTACCAGACTTACACCCTCCACCAATTGTCGCCTTCGTTTGAAGATCCTTAAAGAAACAATAAGAAGACAGAAAGGTAACAAAACAGTTATAATCACGAGCTAGGCAACTGGTGGAAGAAGGTTGACAGGAAACTGAGGAACATATAAACACATTGGAGAGGGTGAGAGCGGGAGATAGACGGGCAGTGCCAACACCTAGGACAGGAGATGGCGATCCATCTGCAGCAGATATAGGTGGCAATGAAGATGTAAGACGTAAAGAGGAAAAATATGATCGAATACTTGACATGTGGCTAGACGCCTTAGAATCAATGATCTAGGACGAACTATGGGAGAAAGCAGACACACTACCTGAAGTGCAAGGAACTGCATGGAACGAGTGCCACTGGAGTAGGCACTCATAGTCAATGTTGGGTAGAGTAACAGTCGCATCCTTCGGGTGTGCCTGTGGCGCAGTAGATGGATTGGCCTGAGCATCTGGAGCCGGTGGAGGTTGATTGGTCGCAAGTTTAGCGGTGTCCGGACTAGCAAACGTCGCCCAACAACGTTCAGGGACATGATTTTGACGACCATAATGAGTACATGGAGGATAGGAGTATCGACCACGACTATGCCCTTGATCGCAACCACGACCAGTAGCATGTGTAGAGTGCTCCATTGGGCCAGTCGAGGAGAGCTCACCAACAGACGTGGAGGAATTGACCCGAAGAACACGTGATATAGCATTCGCTAGAGACGGAACCGCGTTGTTCGAGAGAAGATGGGAACGAACGCGGCTAAGGGAGTTGTCCAAGCCGGACAGAAATTTGGCGATCAAGAACTCCTCGTGTTGCTTTTTCAGGGTGGCCACATGTGCGATGAGGGTATGATATATCTGTAACTCGTCCCACTTGCCCTTCAGAGTGGCAAAGTACTCATGAATGGAGCGACCATTTTGCTTGGGAGAAAAAAAATTCTTGATAGAGAGATTAAACGCAGGAGACATAGTTTTCATCAGAGTACATTTATCGATCTCCCATTTATATGGGGTTGTCCTGGAGCGAGGGGCCTCATCCCTTGATAGGGAAGGGCGTTCATAGTAGAGTAACGTTTCTCCGCTATAGTGGCGGAAGTTTTCCATTGGAGGGTGATTACCCCGGTGTTAGCTGGTCCCGGGGAGAGTCTTACAACGCCCATGGGGCGTGCTCGCCCATTATAGGGTCAAGGCTGACATTATGGGGGTAACGGTCGGTCACCGAAGAGTCCTCCGGCGATAACTGCGCTTGGGCCGTAGCCCCTACGCACTATAGAATCTGATGCTCTTCTAGGCTGGACCTCCCTTTGGTGGGCCACGTACATGCGCCCGCCCCTTGGGAGTGCTCATTGTGAGTAATTTGGCATGGGCCGACCATTATTGGGCCATTCCTGGGCCAAACCAGATTTACCATCCTCACTTCCCCCTACTCTCAGTCGCCGAGCACTCTACAGGGGGCTGAGAGTCGATCAGGAGAGGGTTTTCTAGAGTGTGAGACCCGAAGTCAATTTCCTCACACCGTGGGCGTCAGAAACTTCAGGGCCTGCTTGGTGCACGAGGCGCTTCTGACAGTGGCAGAAGCCATGCTGGTAATTATGACTTGTGTCTATCCTGTTCTGGGAGCGCGGGCTCTGAATGGACGCCTGATGTTGTGACAGGCACATTTTCACCTGCCTTCCAAGGGGTAGTGCCGGTCCATCATGAGTGGTTATAAGGATCACTGCGTGGTCTCTCCGTAGACTCCATCCGCGTCTCGCTGGTTGCCACGCTCGTCGTAGGCTTCCTCCTCCCTTGCCTGGTGAGGATTCTTTCTCCCCTTGCGCCTCCCATCTTTCGTAGTCATGTCCCCATGCAGGAGAGTCCCTCGTGTCAGCTCTTCTTCTTATGAAGAAGCACCTCACGGCCTGGGTGGTGTGCCGAGCACTTCAGGTGCTAGTACTAGTCGACCCAGTTCCCCGCTGTTAGTGGCGTATAGGGTGATCCATGGCCTGCGGGGAGCTTTCCAGATTTCCCCCGAGTTCGACTTCATCTTCCCGATCGTTGATGATGACATGATGAGTCTTCCTTCGGGCGGGATTATGGTCCTGGTGGCCTCCTTCCATGCGGGCTTTCGCCTTTCAATCCATCCCTTCATCGCGTCTATCCTTCATCATTATGGGCGGCATCCTTGGGAAATATCCCCCAATTCTTATTCCATCCTCTACGGATTCGTCTATGCATGTCAGAGAGCGTCGGTGGAGCCAAGCGTCCTTCTTTTTCAGTAATTTTATCTTCTCTAGAGTTGTCCATTCGAACGTGTCTATACTCCAGCTTGCCTGAAGTTAGCCAAGATGTACCAGTTTTTGGAGCTGACGTAGGGTGAGATGTCAGTGCT
Organism: Amorphophallus titanum; assembly: GCA_024336825.1. Classification (NCBI taxonomy): domain Eukaryota; kingdom Viridiplantae; phylum Streptophyta; class Magnoliopsida; order Alismatales; family Araceae; genus Amorphophallus; species Amorphophallus titanum. The sequence goes on along the minus strand of JANBPO010005823.1, from coordinate 160,565 downwards.
GTAATATCGAGATAAGTTCATTGAGTTGGGTTGGTATGCACCCCACATCTCTGCAGATGAGACCGTGAGGACTCAACAGTTTCTGCGCGGACTGAAAGCGGAATTGAGCCTGCCATTGTTTGCTACCCGTGTAGCTGAGTTAGATTCTGCATACCATGCTGCCGTTGCGCTAGAGTTAGAGTTAGTGAGGACTCGAAGGCTTCCTCAGACTGGGATGCTTCCATCGGCCATGCAGCATCAGCTGCTCCACCAGTCGTCTGTTCCAGGAGCTTCTCCCACTTTCTCTGCTACCGATGGTGCTTCCTTCCCGCAATCTCAGAGCAAGGGATTCCGATTTAAGAAATCCAAGAAAAAGAGGTTCGATCAGTCTGCATTTTCTGATCCTAGTTAGCAGTCCGTTTCCTCTATTCGACCGCATTAGGATTTTGTTACTTTCCAGTCGAGGTTGTGTTCTAGGTGTGGTGGCAGTCATCCGGGTGTGCCGTGTTCCTTGCCGGTTGTCTGCTGTCGCTGCGATCAGTCGGGGACATCTCCTGAAACTGTCCGTTGAGGCCACAGACGGTGCAGTTCTCGCAGACTTCTCAATCACAGTAGCCGTAGTTTCATCTTCCTCCGCCGCCTCAACCTCAACCGTTTCACCTACCAGTTTTCACTCCTTCTCAGCAGTCATCTGCAGCTAGCTGTCCGCCGAGAGCTAGGGTTACTCACATCACTCGTGCGGAAGCGTTGGTGTCTAATCTGATCGAAGGTACGGTTTTGATTTATGATCGCTCAGCACGTGTTCTTTTCGATTCAGGTGTGACCCATTCTTTTGTCTCCGAGGATTTTATTGCTCGTATCGAAAAGTTGGTGAATGAAATTTCCTGTGATATGCTCGTGGAGTTGCCGTCTGGCGATTACATGTCTACTCCTCTGTGACTGGAAAATTCTCCGATTATGGTCAGTGGTCGGAAACTGCCAGTGAGGTTTTATGGATTACAGTTGGCCGACTACGACGTGATTCTAGGTATAGATTGGCTGGAACTTTATGGCACCGTGGTTGACTGCCGTCCCCTGCGAGTCTATTTCATGCCACGTGGAAAGTCAGCCTTCTATTTCCAAGATATCTGTTTTTATCTCTTTCAGTTGTCTTTTCTATCGGTAGGGTGCGTCGTGTTGTCAGTTTCCTCCTTGTCCTTTCGACTAATTACGAGGATGAAATTTCTGAGTGAGAGAGAAAGGATGAGGAAGAGTGAGAGCCAACTGTGTGAGGCCGAAAGGCTCGAATCTGTAGTGCATTGTTCGAGGTCTTCTCATTAATTGTTCAGGTTGCTGTTGACTTTTAGCGTTGGTCTGATGACCGTACATGTTCTTACGTTGTTTTGGCCATCCCAGCTTGAGTCTGTCCAGCTCCTGATTTGCTTCGCTTCTGATGGAGCGCTCGATTAGATTCCGTGATTGAGAAGTTGCTTACGTCAGCTAGGATTTTCCCTTCCTGGTGACCTTTTATCGTTGAGTTGATGCTTCTCATCCCTTCTGGTGGAGTCTTTTGAAGGTAAGCCTTGGAATTGCTGTCTTAGTAATGCCTTTGTCCTGTGTCTACTTAAGTGTGGACAGTGTTTTATCTGAGCCTGATCTTCTCCTTGTTTTACGGTTGCTTAGCTTTGGACTCCGTTATGGTGTTAAGAGCTATTGCATATCATGTTCATCATGTCCTGTCCAACGGCCGATGTGTTGTGAAGGCTCATTTATTATTTTAGGACATAAAGGTAAGATGAGATTTACATTTTTTCTTGGGCTTTGTGCTGAAGCTGGTACTCATCTCTGTTGCACTTAGGCTTCTTGTGACCGATTGTTCGCTAGATCGGTACTCGTGGCGTGTTACATTGTGATTTTCTTAAATTGTGATGATGCTGAGCATGTACTGAGATGTGATTATCGAGGTATCTTCTGTTGCCTATGTACATTGTATGAGTGCGCAGCGAAAGTGTGTGGGTTGGTTACCCACGGGTCGAGGATCTTTTCGTGAGGTCCTGGCCAATCGAGAGAATTACTGCTTCTCGATGTGACTTCATCTTGGCTTCCTGTGCCTTGATGTTGTCTATTGCCGTGCTGTTGCTGGTAATTCTTCTAGTGTTGGCATCAGCATTTGCGAGTGTTGGGGAATTTGTCGACATTCCTACTAATTGAGCACCCTCTGCTCCTCTATATTTTCTCTTGGGTGTTGTGCTCTTGAGGCGTGTTTGTAGTCCTTGAGATGCATCCCATGAGATTGTCGGTCTTCCTGTCATTTCTTGTTGTTGTGGGTCTTTCTTGGTGAACTATCTGATGCATGACCTGTTCCTTGTGGTCGCACGTTTAGCTACTGTTGTGCCTTGATGTGACCTTGCTTGCAGTTGTATTCCGTGGTTCTGTGTGTTGTACAGAGCCAGAATCCTGCAGGTGCTGCCGTGTTGTTGTTTCGAATGTTATTTCTATATAATTTTACGTTTCTATCTTGGACCATTGTCTTGTCGGTTGATGCCCATGCTCATGCTTGTCAAAATAATGTGGCAGTGCTCGTGCTCAGCTCTCTTCGTGTCTTCCACAGTTCTTTGCATTTCAGTCAGAGCATCTCATTGTTATTTATTTTATTTATTTGTTGCTTCCTTTTATATTTTCAACATGTATTGTTCTAATAAAAATTCGACAGCATCTCCCCTCGACCTGGATGCGGGAGGGATAAAGCGGATACACGTCCACAAGGAGTGACATGTCCCAAAATTAGAGGTGTGCACGGAACCGGCAACACCTTGAGAAAGCCCACAAACTAGTGAACGGAAGACATTACCCCTTAGTTAAGACACAGAGTTGGGGAGAGGACTCCACCGGATCAAGAAGGAAGGGTGGCAGAGCCACCAGATCAGGAGGGTAGCAGAGCCACCGGATAAAAAAAGGAGTAAGGTGGCTGAGCCACTGGATCACTCGAGATGAGAGGCCACTGGATCACGAGAGGAAGGAGGCCACTGGGTCAAGGGAGCAGCGGTGCTGTTGGATCACACAGGGTGGATAGTGCCACCGGATCAATAAGGAGGAAAAGCCACCAGATCGTGAGACGGGAGGGTGGCTGGGCCACTGGATGACAAACAGTGGCAAGCCACCAAATCAGGCATGGTGGTGCACCACCTGACCAAGAGGGGAACATGACCACCGTGTTGATCGGAAAAATGACTTTTCCCTTAAGTACCGATAGTAAAATGAAATCACCTTTTTGCTCCTCTCGACTAGGGAAGCACGAAAAATCAATGAAGCCGAAAGGGAGGGGGCGAAGATAGAACCTGTATGATCGCCACCCAAGACCCCGGACACGATGAACGCGTCATGCCTTGAGAAAGGGGGGAGACACTCACCTTTGCCTAGCGCTGGGATGATGAGTGGCCGACGAAGGACCGCCTGGAAGAAGTGCGGCTCTCTATAGGCTATCTACCAATGCTGGAATGAAACGTGGGATGAAGAACACTGGTAGTAGGATGGCTCGGGGACGGTCGCAGGACGAAGATGAACGGCCACGAGATAGCCGCTGAACATCTTGGATGGACGAAGATCGACTGCTCCACTCCACCTCCTTTCGAATCGTAGGACTTCAACCTCCACTCTTCCTGACCAGCTAGAAGGAGTGGGCCTCATGTTGGATGACTGCTGACCTGCAAAACAACGTGTAACCAACAAGAGTAAACCCGGATTAGATCCACGTAGTGTAGTATATGCTAGAAATGAAAGAGAATAGACTAACTAACATAAATGGGGGTTCACCTGGAGGTTTTTAAACCCCTATAGATCATGGAGACCTGGTGATACAAAAGGATCTCACATATGAACAAAAGTCCATGAAGATCCTTGATCGCGAGGTACGTATACTAAGGAACAAGGCGATTCCCATGGTTAAAGTGCAATAGAGTTAATGCTCAGAACACGAAGCTACGTGGGAAGCCGAGGAATCTATGAAGAAGTGATTTCTCGACTTATTCTGAATGGCATGTACTTTGCACCCTCCACGTATATATGCGATTGAATTTGGGGACCAAATTCTTTTAAGTGGTGGAGGGTGTAGCAACCCTGGTAAATTGAAGGAATAAGAAATCCTAAATAATGTAAAACGAACCATTAGCCAAGGCCCAGACCCTATACACAATGCCACAGTACACTAACGGGCCTTGCACTTAAAATAAATGGGCCAACGGAAAGGGCGCCCATCACTAGGGTGCCAATTCCTTAAGTAGAGACTGTCTACGGGGGCGCTATTCTCAAGGGCTGTTTGATTGTATATAGTAAAAGGGCGCTCATCAGACAGGCGCTACTTCATGAGGAAACGTCGTAATGCAAAGGCGTTACTTCTTTGACGGATAAAATTTGGTAAGCCGACTGTAGTGTTTCATTCGAACTGGGAAGCTGGATGCTATCAGGCAAGGGCTTGATCTGGAAGGATTTTACGTGGGAAATACTAATCCCAATCAAACTTTGAACCCTATAGGTTTTCTCTTCCCTATAAATATACCCCTCCAGAACCCTTCAGAGGTTACTGCCTCTGAGTTCTCTTCATCGACGTCAACCTACTGCTGATTCCTTCTGGAGCTGTTTAAGGGTGTGGCTTCTTCCTACTTCTGTTGTACGTGAAGGGTAGACCATCTGCTCTCCACAATCCCTAGAGTTGCTGCTGCTACTGCTACTGCTGCTTCTTCTTCCTCTGCTCCTACAGTTGAGCGTGGAGAAGCCACTCTGCTCCTTCACTTTGTCTCCTTCACTGACGACCATTCTTTCTGTTCGTCAGAGGAAGTGGGCTACTTCTTCCTCTACTAGTGAAGCTGCATCATCTTCTGCCCACTCTTCTTCTTCCTCTTCATTCTGCTGTCATACGAGGAGGACAATATCTTCCTCTGAACCTTGAAGGACTGCAGCTGTTCAGTAGCTCTATTACAGATGGAGTATCATTTTCCTGTGGTTATTCTGTGCTAATCCTTCAATCTCTTCTCTGAACATCAATCCAAATCCCTTGAATGTCTAGCGGCGCCAGTTGTGTAATATACTGGGGCCTGAGCCCATTTAGAAATCGCCTAGACTTCATCTTTGTTCGCGAGGCGGCTTCCAGAGACAAGACACCTTCGCTATTCTATTGGCTGCTTACTCCCCTGTACACAGGGCCAGTAGGTATGCTTGCATTTCACTTTAGCCTTTAGCTACTTATTTCACATTTAGCATGTGTTTTTCTCACCTATGCACTTTTGCAGTCCATCTCTCTTCGGAGGTGACCACTATAGTGAGTTGATATCTAAGACATAGAAGCCTTCATATTTTGAAATCCCTGAGCCGGCCCTGACCAAGACGCCACTGCCTCCTGGTGACTCGCGGAAGTGACCCAGGTCTCAAGTTGGGGAAGCTATCAGCAGGGCTAAGAAGGCAGGGACTTGGGCGACATGGGCACGTCGGAGGAGGACTGCGGAGCAAGAACTAACCATCGTTCCCCCTCCGGTTCCATCATTCGAAGGATTTTAGGCCGCCTGGGCACAAGGGCCTGAAGCCGGAGGTAAACTCTTTGCTCTTCCATGACTTATTTGCTTATTTCAGTGGCTCTGGCTGATTATCCTTTTACAATTGCTGGCACTGTCTCTGCTATCATTGGACTGGAGGCGGTGATGGGTGTTGTGGTCAGGGAAAGAGTAGGAGAAGCTCCTACGGCCTTCGTCGAGAGAGATCTGCCTTCTCTGACGCCCCACCAGGAGGTGGGAGGTAAGTTCCAATCCGTTCATAGGGCTTCTATGGATCAATATGTCTTCAGTCGGAACTTGACTATTTGTTACTTCTAGCTTGCATTTGATATTCGGCCGACAGTGCTTCCCGAAACCGGAGCTACTGAAGAGGCTGCTACTGGGGAGCAGACTATTTTAGGGGTGGAGCCCCAAGAGACTCCTTCAGTCGACGCTCCTAGCTCAACACCCGCCCAAGAGACTCATGCCGAAGCAGTCACTCTTATTGGCAAGGTATCTGCTCAGTTGCTTGAGATTAGGGAGTAGGCGGAGGACTCTTCATCCTCCGAGCAGGTTGATTACGGTGGCGGCTCCAGTGATGATGAGTTCCACCAGCTAATACAGAAACCGAGGATGCTGGAGCCTCTTCGGCTTATGAAAGTGACTTCATAACTTTCAGCCCTCCTAGGCTGCCAGGACTTGAACTGGGGCCATCATACCCGCTTGCAGGAGGAGGGTTGGAATCGGCAGAGGCCGCTCCTGCAGGCCTGAATGTAGTGCCGGTTGAGGTAGGAAGCGCTCCTCCATCCGCTTGCAGCTCCTCCGTTCCTTTTTATACCAGCTGGCTGACATGCATATATGTGATGCAAGCTGAGGTGGCACCGCCAACCATAATGGTGTAGATACCCCTTCCTGATTTGGGGGCGGGCCAGCCGACCCTCTCGCCAGTCTTGCAGTCCATTGCCTTGCGGTTTTCGAAGGATTTTGCGGCAGTAGTAGCCTTAGAGGGACCTGGGGTGGTTGTAGCAGTTGGCGAGTCGACGGAAACTACAGAATCTCCATCACCTACCACCAACAAAATATTGTTGCAAGGGCAGAGTAGTCTCCCCGAGATAGAAGTCGGAGAGATTGTTGAAAAAGAGGTCGGCACTTCTAAGGCCTTGGCCATCATTGATGAATCTTCTTCTGTAGAGGCTAGTGGGACTGAGCGCGAGGAGCAAGTATCCTCGGCTATTGACGCGATTGGTGCGGCTTCACCTCTGGAGACAGGCAAGGAGGTTGCTGTAGTGGAGACTCTCCCGGTTACCCCAGTTGCTGCTATCGATTCTGGCGCTAGTGCCCTTCAAATCCTGTCATCGACGTCCTCTGGGGTGAGCGATGACATTTGGGCCGAAGTAGATAGAAGGGTGGACTTCCAGCTTCCTGAGACCTCGCCACTGGGCTTGCAATTCTCAAGCAACATGGTATGGCAGTCCCTGGGTAATCTTCAGCAAGCCATGTCGGCTACACCGAATTTATCTTATGCACAGTTGAGGAGCCTAGTAGAGCACCTCTCCCGCTCATTACTGGCCTTTGGTTGCCTGATGGAGGACTGGCCTCCACGGGTTACAATGTTGTTAAAGCACGCCAACAGAGGGAGTACCTCAATCACGAAGTATCCGATCAACTGATAGCTATGAAGCTAGAGAGAGCTGATTGCTGAGCCACTGCTACCTCATTGAGAGGGACGGTGGGACAATTAAAAGATGTGGCCAACACTACCTCAGAGCGCCGGTCCTCTCTCACACCGCATATAGCGGATCTGCGTGCCGAGCTTGCTAGGGCCGAGACTGAACTGCAGGAGATCGAGCGCCTGGAGATTCAGACTCTTGAAGAAGGTGACTTGGCCGAGGGGCAACTCACCTCTCTTGATGAGAAACTGTCGCAGTTGGAGTCCACAGAGTCTCGATTATAAGATTTGGCCCGATACCCCTCCGTGGGTCTTTTGGAGCTGGAGGATATCTTTCGGCGCCCGCTGCAGTAGCTTCTGCCCCTTTTTTTTATCAACTTCTGCTCCTTTTTATCTTCGAAGCTTATGTACCTCGGGGGATGCCCCGGGTGAGGATGTACCTCGACATTTCATAGTTAATGAAACATCTTTATTTGTCGCTCCAGTTACGACTATCATCATTTTCCTTCTTTTTTCTTCTCTTTTTTTTTTCTCAGCCGATGAGTTCAGCCTGGGGATATAAGCTCCTAGAGCAGGAGAGCACTCACGCCTTCAGCAAAGGGGTGAGATGTTCGCTCCACCGCAGTGTAGCTATTCCCGGAGCCAACTTGGCTAAAGTGGGATGAAGATAGAGGAGATGAGTGCATCTATTGATTTTGCCGATGGTGATGAAAATTAGAGGTGAAGTTTATTCATCAACATGGGTTAAATGTCGAAGCAATAGTAGTTTGTTTATTAACGAGGATGGAAGGTCCAAGTTAAAGGATAGCTGACTGATCTTGTCGATGGTGACAAGGGTCGAAAGATAGCGACCGATCTCGCTAATAGTGATGAGGGTCAAAGGGTAGCGATCGCTCTTGTCGATGGTGACAGGGGTTGAGAAGGTAGCAACCGATCTTGCCAATGGTGACAAGGGTCGAAAGGTAGTGACTGATCATGCTGATGGTGACAAGGGTCGAAAGGGTGGCGACCGATCTTGCGATGGTGACAAGGGTCGAAAGGGTAGCGACTGATCTTGCCGATGGTGACAAGGGTCGAAAGGGTAACGACCGATCTTGCCGATGGTGACAAGTGTCAAAAAAATTGCGACCGATCTTGCCGATGGTGACAAGGGTCGAAAGGGGTGACCGAAGTTGAATGATGAACGAGGGTGACCTCGTTGCTGCATCATCATCATTCATTTTTTTATCGCATTACTGACTTAAGCACCCTTTCAAATTTTCGCCGAAGCCAGCCCCCTCTTACTTTTGCCCACGTGCCCTTTCGAGTTTTCACGTGACGGGGTACCCGATTTTATCTACAGTGCCCTTTTTGATTTTCGCTGCAGCCGGGTGATAGCCATTTTTGCCCTTGTTCCGATGTAGGAACAAGACTGACAGGATATCTCTATTTTTAACCCCATTTTTTCTCTTCTCTTCTTTTTTTTTTTAAATCAACGTTCGTTCTGCTAACATGCCAACCGGCCTTGCCGATGCTGACTAGTGCAATATCAAAAATGGCGTGTCTACAGTGATTGTGAACGACGTCACGTGTAGAAGAGAGGAGTGGCTGAAACACGCGATGATGTGGTGAAACATGAGAAACACCCTTGAGGAGAGTTGCCCTCCACAAGGTTGAGATGGGAAAAACACACGGAATGAAAATTAGATCGCAGCGGGATGTTACTCTCCACGGGTTTTAACTGAAATTGAAATGGGGAAGGGAACCGCTGCGGGAAATGACTCTCTGTGGGTCTTAACTAAAATTAAAGTGGGGGAAGGGAATATGACAAAAATTAAAGTAGGGGGAAGGGAATATGACTGAAATTAAAGTGGGCAAGGGACAATAACTAAAAGTAAAGTGGTGGGAAGAGGAAATAACTGAAATTAAATTGGTGGGAAGGGGTGGTGCAGAAATTAAACTGGGGGACGGGATGGTGCAGAAATTAAACTGGGGATGGGATGTAACTAAAATAATCTTGGGGATAGGATGGTGTAGAAATTAAACGTGGGAAAGGGGACCACTGCAGGAAATGACTCATCGCAGATTTTAATAGAAAAATAGTAAATAAAGGGGTATGGAAATGGAGGAACCACTGTGGGAAGTCACTCACTGTGGATTTTAACAAGGAAACGAAAAATCACGCTGAGTGCGTGTGTGTGGAGTGTGATTGCCAGGGGTCAAGGACCCCAAAAATGAAAGGAGGGTGATCACATGTGCACCTCAAAGGCAGGAGATCTTGTGGATTTCTTCTATCTCTTCCTTCGGTAGGTCGACAAAGAGGACCTTCTTTGGTTACCCTTACAAAAGACAAACAAACAGCAAATGAATCAGAACAAAAGCAGTGTAAGTAGTCCCTTGTGATGAAAATAGTGAAATCATGACGAGACACACACCTGGTTGGTGTTGTTTTTAAACCCCTCTCGGACACGAGTGGGTGGGAAAATGCTAATGATGGGTGAAACAGTGTGCAAAGGTGTGTAAAAATAAAGCTCTCTTAAGAAGAGAGGTGCCGTACAAAGAGATGATGCATGCAACTAAAATGACAAGGGAAAGCAGAGGGAAAGAATTACTTTTTAGAGCACCGATGGCGGGCTTCGGGGAGAGCTCCGACAGTGTGAGGATAGCGTAGAAGGGTGGTGGGGCGGAGCGACCTCCTTTCGAGCGTATGGGCACCCAAAAATTCGGCAAAGCCTCCCCTTAAGAATCCACGGGCTCGGAAGAGATTTTGGCAGGGTATCCCGTTTCCTCTTGAGATTTTGAAGCCCTTGATTTTGAGGGAGGGGGTCCTTTCGCCAGATATTCTTTCCGTTGGATTAGGACCACTATTGTGAGACCTCCGTAAGTCCCCGTGAGCCTGGGATTCCCACCAGGACGCTGGGCGAGTTGTACCCCAAAGACCAGAACCCACAGACTTGGTTTAATTCGTGTTTTGGGCCAATCCAATGTTTGGACTGTTCTGAACCCCTAGCAGCCCACCTTGAGACCGCTAAGAGATCCCTAGCGGCCCAGGGTTAGACCGTTAGTCTTTCCTTGGCCTGGTTAGAAATGGGCTTGGGTTAGTCAGATTATTCTTGAACCCAGTCAACTCTAACCTGACCAAGTCCTCTCCATTTGACTTCTTGGGCTGAACTCTGATTTAGACCCATTTTGTCTCAGGCTGAATTGAGGACCTTCTTTTGTCCAATTGTAAGCTTGGTAATACTGTACGTGGTCTATAACTAGACCGTCAGTTTCGCTCTAGCGGCCCAATTATTGACTGCTAACCCCAAAATTTAACATGTTTTTCACATTTTTGTTGTGATAGCAGTCTTGCTTGATTCATGTTCACTTTGGAGTTTCCAATCATTCCACATGGCATCTACTCCATTATTCCTTAGAATTTCTCTTGATCTTACGAGCTTAACCCTTGGAATTTATAGCCATTTAATGTGGTGAATGTCTAGATTGGGATCTATGATCCAACCTTTTCAATGTCAACGCATCATAAGGGCTCGGTCTGGTCCTGGGAGGAGCACCCGAAAGTACTTGTGCCCTAGGGAGTTTGTAATGGCAAGGTGTGGCATTGCACCGAAGTGCATGACTAGCGTGATTGGTCTATGCCATTCTACTTCACTCAATTACTTAGAATTCTTGTGTAACATGACATGCATGCTTGTTATGGCCAAATTCAGATTTTGAAACTTGCTCTTAACCTCGTGAAAAGCTCTTGCTATATTGCCCTTTACCTTAGATTTGTCTTTCCTTTTTCCTATTCACTATTTATCACTTGCTAATTTCTTACTATAGTTTATCACATTATTATGCATGATAAAATGGCAAATCACTTAAACTATGCCTGGTGATAGAGATATAAAATCCTACTGAGCTTTTGCTCACCCCTACTTTCTAATCCATTTCAGGTAGTTCGGATGAAGATGTGCATACCAATGGGGATGGGAGCGAGTGATCATAGAGCGAGCCTTCTTTTAAGTTTATGATTGAGTCAATGTGCTTATTAGTTGATGAGTTCTGTAGTGCAGAGTCTATGTAATTTTTCCCATTTGATTATTGTAATAAGTTAGAAGTCCACAAGATATCGGGTGTCCCTACTAGTGCTTATTTGGACAGTCACTGATGATGAAATTGTCATTGCAAATTCTTGTGGCTACTCTTCATGTCTGACTTACCACAATGGATTTTTTCACCACTGTTTCAACTGTTGGTTTTGATGTATCAGACTCCTCTCCTTAATCTCAGCTGTGTATCAAACTCCATCCTTTTTGTTGATGTCAAAAGGGGAGAAGAATTTGATGAGTCATTTGTATTTGGGTATTTGCGTGCATTGTCTGTAAGTGCAAAGGGGGAGAGAGTTTTGATGAGTCTTTGTGCCCTTTGGGGGAGTAGAGTCTTACTGCATACTCATTGACATTTGTGGTTAAGTGATCTTAATGACTCATAGTGTTGCCATCATCAAAAAGAGAGAGCTGGTTGTGTCCCTGTGATTTTGATGATGTCATACACTATGCCTCATTATGCTGTGGTTTTGATAATGTCATGCCTTATATGCTTTAGTGCTATCATGCTTGTTGTGCTTTAGTGTTATATGTGTGTGAACTCTTGAAGGTTAGGCTAACAGAAGGGATTTAGTGAATAATTTGTGAAGCTCAATCCTCCAGGACAAGTTCTGAAAGCCTTTCAACCTTAGAGTCTTTGATGAGGTTGATTAGTTGAACAAGCCCGGACATTCAGTTTTTCAGTTAAGCAAATCAGGAGGATGAAGAAGGAGAGTCAACTCTAAGTTTTATTGGAGCCAACTCCATAGCTTCTTCTCTAGGCCAGCATCTTCAGTTGCATGAGGGCCATGCAACAGTGTTGATGCAGCATTGATGGAGTGGATCTCACATGAACAATGGAGATTAATGAGAATGGCCAGGCAGATCTAGTGGGGGGGTGAATAGATCAGCCCCTTTTTAAAATGACTAAATAAAAAAAAATCTCATCGGGCTCAGTTTCGATAGTGACCAACTGGGAACCAATATGGCAAAGCTAGTTCGAGCTATCAAATAGACACATGCATGAACACCGAATGTGCACCCACAGCAAATAGACATGCCAGAACTGGTACGAGGCGATGGACCAACCCAAGGACTTCGTCAAACAAAGTGAAGCTATCCAGATAGGCTTAACCTATCATTCTAGCAATGCCTTTTAATATACCAAGTCGAGATTGAAAATGAGACAGTGGAAAAGGAATTCAAACACACCGCATGATGATTTTTTAGGTGGTTCGATTGCTTCTAGCATTCTACGACCACCCCTCACCTAATACAGATGAGGCTTCCTTGCACTAGCAAGCAGGGACCGAGTCCACTACACCAACTAATACATAGCTTGACAATATTCACAACACTCGAGGAAAGGGAAAACAACAAAACAAATAAATAATCAACAGTCGCTAGGGGTCGCACTACCTTCGACGCTGCTGTATCGGGTGACAGATAGGGTCCAACCTAAGTTGGTGTATGATGACTTCCGGCGGGATGCCGGGGAGCTCATCTTTAGACCATACGAACACATCCTGATTGGATGCGAGGAAGCTCACGTAGGCTTACTTGTCGTGCTCGGACAGGGTAGCGCCAATCCTCAGGGTTTTGCTTAGGTTGTCTCCCACTTGGATGAGATATAGGTCTGCGGCCGGCATGCTCTCGCTCAGACCTGGGTCCTTAGTTCTCACTTTCTTCTTGGGCGGCAACTCCTCGAGCTGTCGATCGCGTGTCGAAATAAGGTAGAACCTTCTAGACTCCCTTTGATCTCCTCGGACTTCCCCCACTCCTAGAGGGGTGGGAAATTTAAGCTTCTTGTGATAGGAAGAGGGGACGCCGTGTACTGTGCCGAGTATCCCTCACCCGATGATAACATTATACCCGGTCATTGCACGGACTACGATAAAATCAGCGAGAAAGGTTACCTCTTTTAATGCGGTCCTGAATGTGATCGGGAGTGAGATGCGTCCTTCCGGATGGACTATAGTGCCAGAGAATCTGTATAATGGTGTGTGCAGAGGTGCGAGCTGAGACAAGTCCACGCCCATAAGCACAAGACAATCGTACGCCATAGCATCTGGACCGCTTCCATTATCCACTAATATGCGACGCACGGTACACTGGTTAATGGTGGTTAAGACCACCAAAGCATTAGAGTGGGGGGTGGTTACGCCATCCAGGTCATCCTCAGAGAAGATAATAGGATCTCCTAAGTGACCCAAGGGGGTGGCCTCTCGACAGCTGTCGTCGCCCCGCTCTGACATGCGGACGGTCGATGCGTACTGATGCCACCTGCTCGCGCTATCTCCCCCCGTGGTTGGCCCCCCAAAGATCATCATGATCTCCTTACCGTTGGGTCGATTGTTGATTGGCTGGGGTGTCCTCTATCGCTTCTCTATAGCTTTGGCAAGGAACTTATCGAGGAGTCCTCTACGGATGAGATCCTCGATGGCATCCCTTAAGTTGATACAGTCGGCCATGTCATGGCCGTGGTCATGGTGGTAATGGCAGTACTTCTTCTTGCTCCTTGAATTCGGATCTGACCTCATCTGGGGAGGCCATTCGAGGAATGGCTCCTCGTGGATCTCCATTAGGATCTGATCAGGTAGAGCCATCAGGGGCATGTAATGGTTGTAGTTACCCCTCTTAGACCTTCTTCGAGCCGCAATCCACCAAGGCATGATGAGCCTCAAGCCAATCCATGCCCAAAATCACATCAAAGTCTTGAAGCGGTAGCACATAAAGCCTGGCCAGTAAGTTCCACCCTTCCACCCACACAGGTACCTTCTGAAAGGAATACGGGGTGTGTACAAAATCGCCAGTAGGTAACTCCACCGCCATATCACAGGACATCTCGGCCACCGGGTCCTCCACACTCTGAGCAAAATCCTCCGAGATGAATGAATGTGAAGCACCCAAATCAAACAAAACACGAGCCGCACAACCCAAAATTGAAAGAGTACCTTCCACCAACTGTGACGCCTCAGCCTCTGCTCTAGTCATATGGGTCACTCAGCCCCAGGATCTCTACCTCCCCACAGTACCTGATCGAGTCAACTGAGGAAACTACTCCTACTGCTGGTACTGCTGCGGCTGTGATCACATCTGTTGGGGCTAAAACTGCTACTGAAACTCGGGCTACTGACATGGTCTCTGCGGGCAGTCACGTGCCATGTGCCCTGGCTAGTCACACCTGAAACAAACCACGGGCGCCGAACACTGTCTGCTTGGATGGGAACCGCCGCACCTCGGGCACCCACCCTGAGAACCACTAACCGAACCTTGGCGTTGAAAAGACACAGGCTATTGAACACTGCCCACCGATTGCTGCGTTGGCTCCTTGCGACCCTGACGCCTCCTACCAAAATCAGCTTCCTTGAGCAGCTTCTTGAGCTTCAAACCAAAGGACGACGACTCTAGTGCTAAAGCCATAGACTAAGCTGTCCCTGAACCACCTGCTGAGGGATAGATGGTACTCTGTTGCTGCACGTCCATCGGCTGACTGAAACCTGCCTGAGCCTGACTTTCACTGCCCTGCCCTCAAACCTTCTGCAAATCTCTCTCCAGCGCTGCCACTGCCTTACAAGCTGCATCCAGGTTAGCCGGACCTGATGCGAGAAGAGGGTGCCTCAACTCTGGCCTCAAATCTCCAACAAACTACTCAGTCTTCACTTCCTCATCTGTCATGATGTGAGACGCATAACGGCCCAACTCGAGAAACCTGGATCGGTACTGCACCACTGACATGTCACCCTAGGTTAACTCCAAGAACTCACGCAGCCTCTACGACCTGATAAAAGACGGACAGAAAGCACGCTTGAAAGCTGTGATGAACCCTTGCCACGCGATCTGCCGAAGGGGATGAGGCTGGAATGCTACTTCACACTCTGACGTCCACCAAGACTGGGCTGATCCCTGCAATCGATGCATAGCCAATACCGCAGTCCGTCCGGGACCGCTAGTGTAACGACCAAAGATACGGATACTGGGAATGACCCGATACCAATCGAATCCTGACCCATCACCCATGAGCCGGAGGGCTCGGAAGGGCTAAAAGGATAGGTGTGGTGTACGTAGAAATAAGAAATAAAGCAATGCGACAGATATAATAACAGAAATAAATAACTAACTATAATAGAGTCCAGTCTAACAAAAAAGTACAGTTTAAAGTAGTAAAACATACCACATGCCAAGTGAACACTCGACCCGATGAGCTGGCAGTTAAGGACCTCCACGCAGTACCCTCGAACCACAAGGAAGAACTGCAACACCTGAAAATCAGGGGTGAGCCTCCTATCACTAGCTCAGTAGTCCTGCGGAACCCCAATCGAAAACAACGGCGGTGTGGAAAGCAGCAAATACAGCAAGAACAACAGTAACAGCAGGAACAGTAAACACGGTGGTTGGTAAAACCTCGGCTCTACAGCTACTCCTACAGTACCGGAACGAAACCCAACACCCCGATCCCACAGTCGGGGAACAACCATACACGAATCACCAGACTACGACCACCCTAGTAACGCTACCAGGAAAACGACACGACGCCACTGTTGTGAAGGCCTATCCCCACAGACAAGGACCCACACCGAAACCACGCAGTCAGTAAACATAGTCACGACCTCGCCATCGTGAACTCTATGCCGTCTAGGGAAAAGTCCTCGGTGACGCTCACCAGAAATCCTAGACCTCAACTCCGGGAGAACACCCGAAACTACACACGAAAATCTCATCTCGCTGACGGGAAACAAAAACCCGCGACACGACAACTCACATCACATGACGGGAGTACCGCCCACCAGAAGCAAGGCCAGATGCGTCCACTGATGACTTAGTCCACAGCCTCACGTGTCCGTCTACAACGCCCCAGGCGGAGACCGAGACACCGTACTAGTAACCAGGAACACAAAATAAGGACTAGCTGAGGTCGCTGTAAATGGTAGGAAATGAGGTAACGAGGAGGATGTTTGGACTGGAGGATGTAACAGTGGAAAATGTCCCTTAGAAGATGAGGATGTAACGATGAGGGATGACCCGGAGATGATGTGGATGACGGGATCGCCCACGCAAATGGGTGGACAATTGTTGTGGGTGTTTATAGAGAGAAGGCGGAGAGAAGAAAAGAATGTTTGTGGAGGGAAGAGGGAAGATGGACGAACTAAGTTACCACGGGACGTCGGTGTTGGCTTTTGAGAGAGGGGAGAGAGAAGAGGAGAATGTTATCGGTAGAGAGAAGATCCACCGTAAAATCAAAATCCAGAGTCCACCTAAAAAATCTGAACAAAAATCCCTTCACATAGAGGTTCTTCTGCAACAGAAGCTTAAGGAAATTCTCCTCACAACCAAGGCGGATTAAGACATGTCTCTGGTTTAGCCTGCTGAACACAAAGTCCTTAGACAGGGCTTGTCTCTGTGCAAGGCAAGCTTTGAACTCCGAGAAAGCTGGTCTGCCATATGAGCACTTTCCTACAATAGCATTAGAAAGGTTCACCATTGAAGCCTGAATGTCTGCCCTAGTAAAGAAGACAGTCGGCTCTCCCTGATCAGTGAAGCACGGCTCTTTCACAGGAATATCAACCTTTGCTGCTGGATGCTGAGAGAGCAGGGATTGCGCATAAGTCTATCGAGATCCCGCAAAGTGACCTCCATCGGAAGAAGGTGCCATCAACGAAGTTCCCCCAGCACGATTTCCATCGGAACAAGGGGCGAGGGGGGGCTCACTCCCTACGCCAAGAGTTGGCAAGAGTTGAAGAAAATCAATATACAACCTAGTTGGCAAACATAGTGCCCATGAAAAAGAAAAATGGGCAGATAAGGATATGTGTTGACTTTCGGGACCTCAATAAGGCGTGTCCAAAAGATGACTTTCCTGTGCCGATCACTGAGGTGATGATTGATGCCACCACAGGCCATGAAGCTCTCTCATTTATGGATGGGTCATCCGGATACAACCAAATATGGATTGCCGAGCAAGACAGGATCCATACTACATTTCGCACCCCAAAAGAGATATTCCACTATAAAAGGATGCCATTCGGCCTCAAGAACGTCGGCGCTATGTATCAAAGAGCCATGACAAAGATATTTGACGACCTACTCTACAAGAAGGTGGAGTGCTATATTGATGATCTGGTGGTGAAGATAAAGAGAAAAGAAGACCATCTGTAAGATTTGAGGGTGGTGTTTCAGAGGCTACGCCAATATGAGCTAAAGATGAACCCCATGAAATGCGCCTTCAGCGTGTCCAGCGAAAAGTTCCTTGGATTCATTGTCTGACACAAAGGCATTGAAATTGATCCGTCCAAGATTAAAGCTATTCAAGATCTTCCTCCACTGAAGAATCTATCCGAGCTGAGGTCCTTGCAAGGCCGGCTGGCGTATATTCACCGATTTATTTCAAATCTGTCAGGTCGATGTCACCCCTTTCAGAAGCTTATGATAAAAGATGTGTCGTTCTTCTGGGACAATGAATGTCAAGCAGCTTTTGAAAGGTTGAAAGAATATCTGAAAACCCCTTCGGTATTGGGAGACCTTCAGTTTGTCCAGTATTTCCTTAGCTGATCTGCAATTACAAACAAATGGAAGAACTTTTAGATCAACATCATCTTTTAAAATATTAAGCGCTCTATGATTCTAACTATCCTTTTTCTTTTGATCAGTGGTCCATTTTGTCGAATCCTTTGGCAAACTATGAGGACCATTAGAAATTACAAGCCAGAGTTTTGGACTTGTGGCATTTATGAAAGTGCAGAAGTTTCCTAGCCATTTCTACCGGTAACTGTACGAACTGGGAAGCAATGCAACAAACTATTGCAGGCCTAACCCAAGCCCTTCAAAATGTGGACCAAAATGACGCACGAGCTAGCGCCGCTGATTTACATAGGAACTTTCAGAGTATGAACCCTCCGTGGTTCTCAGGATCATCCAACCTGACCGAGGTGAAAAACTGGATCAACGAGATGGACTGTATTTTCGTCATGCAATGCACAGACCAAGAAAAAGTCCTTCTAGCTACATTCCAACTTAACAAGGATGCCCGGACATGGTGGAAGGCCACCGCAGCTCATCTCCACAACGCTCAACTCACTTGGAGGAGTTCCTCGAGCTCTTCCGAGAAAAATATTTTTTCGAACATGTCTGCAAGTGAAAGGCTACGGAATTTGTCTCGTTAAGGCAAGGAATAATGTCAGTAGCAGAATATGAACTACAATTTTCTCGACTAGCACCGTATGCCCCACACCTTGTGGCTACGAAGATCTTGAAGGTTAACCAATTCATGGATGGGTTGCGCCCCACTTTTATCAAACAACTGGGCTCTCAAAACATCCGGACCGATACCGAAATGGTTCACCGAGCCCACTTATATGAGAGGACCTTGGAAAAGGTCAAGAAATTCACAAGCCGAGGTGGAGACTCGAGCCGCAAGCAGGAGAAGAAAGGAAGGAAAGAAGACAAGTTCAGTATCATGGGAACCTATAAATCCCGTGACAACAATAAACGATCCTGTACTAGCAACGAGAGTGGCAATGGAAAAAACAAGAAGATCAAGGAGGAGGAAAGGCAAGTCGCTACGGCTTGCTCATTTACGAGAAGTTTAGTCACTAGGCCAAAGAGTGCTGGAAGCGCCTTAGCGCTTGTTTACGTTGTGGAAGCCGGGAGCATCGCATGCCTGATTGCCCTCTAATGAAAGAACAACCCTCAAAGAACGATGGAGGACATAGGTGGCAAGCCCATCTAAATGCCATTGTGGACGAGAAAACCACAAGAGAAGGAGAACTCATTGAAGGTACCATTCAAAATTATTTACATCCTACATTCGCATAATGGTCCCGGCGATTGTGAGCCGCCTTAAGAGTCCTTTTGAAGGTGGTTTCTGACTCTTGAACTAGGGTGATTTGACGGCACGGAGTAGTATTATACAACGGTCTTAGACTGATTCACATGGCTCAATGGCCATTGGATTAATAGGTCTAGTTAGCCATCTTGAGTCTGGTGGCACGAATCCACCCTGTGTTCCGTGATGCTTACAATAGGTGCGTGTGTAGCCCATTAGTACTTCGATAGTTTCTTCTCTATTGAGAGTTCCTCCGTCCAGTGATTTTCCCCCACTAGTCGTAGCTTTTTTACGCACGTGTGTGCGGACCCACTTGGGAGTGGTGGAGAGTAGACCTAGGAGAGATGATTTTAGGTTGGTTGCCGTAGGGCCTCCCACTATGGCGACTCGAGTCTGGGCCCAGAGGAAAACCAGCTAGAGAGCCTGATGTAGCACAGTTAGTCAGTGTGTGCACACATGGTCAGAGATTACATATGCATGCTGATGAGCATGACCCTGACTAGACCCTTGTCCTTCGCTTACTTATACGATGTCTCAATTTTCACTTGGGGCGAGTAGGGAGACACCTGAGGCATGGACTAAGTCGTTAGTGGACGTATCCAGCTTTACTTCTAGTGAGCAGCTCTCCCATCATGCGACACGTGACTCTCGTGACTCAAGGTTTGGTTTCTCGTCAGCAAGGACGTGGTTCTTTGGGTGATTTCTATGTACATTTTTTGACATTAAGGTCTAGAGTTCCAGTAGAGTTACTAAGGTTTTCACCCATAGACAGTGTTGGTTCATGATGGTGAGGTCGTGACGGTACCCTTGGACCGCGTGGTCTTAGGTTGGGTCTCTGTCTATGTGGATGGACCTTCACGACAGGTATGTCATGGTTTTCCCCTTCCTAGTAGTGTAGCCAGAGTTTCCCATTGGTTCGGCGGTCCCCGACTGAGAGATCGGGGTTTACTTTTCATTGCCATTAGGAGTAGTTTAGAGAGCTGTGGTTCCACTGACTGTCGTTTTAACTATTCGTGCTACGACTGTTACTCCCGTCGTTATTATTACTATTGCTACTTCTGTTGTTGTTGTTGTTATTGTTATTTCCATTATCACTTCTATTTACCACTGTTGTTTCGTGGTGGGGACCACGGGACCCCTATTGAGTCAATGAGATGAGGCTCACCCCTTTCTTTTCAGGTGTTGGTTGTCAGCTTGCCAGAGCCAGGGGAATACCTGGCGATTGAGTATGTTTCTTTCCCTGTAGGCTATACTTTATTGGACTGAACTCTGTAGTTAGTTCCCGAGGCGATGGGATCGAAGGCAGAAAGAAAGAAGGTAGGGGAGGGGAGGAGGAGAGGCGAGAGCAGGACAAGGGGCGGTGCCTGATGCCCCCATCCGTCCACTTCTACCTTCCTCCAAAGATATCGTCAGAGGTCCAAAAGAAGGAAGAGGAGATGCCACCGCATGCCGAACCCTCTTTTGAACTACCCACCGACTATCGAACACTCTTTCGAACTGAAATAGCCAAAATCTCCCCCCTACTGCCATCTGCATCCTCGTCCTCTGAAACGCCTTCCATGCTTCACCAAGACTAACAGTACAACACTTCGCGGAGAGGAAGGACTACAGGGGATGACCTTAAGCGATGAAGAGAGGAGGAAACGCCCTTCGAGACCTTTTACTGGCCGAAGGGGAGCTGTTGTCTTAAATGACTTTCCCCTCGAAGAAGCACGAAAGGCAGACACCCTTTCCCTAAGGCGGTTACCTTGTTTCCACCAACACCCCCTCAATAGAAACACACAAAGTGGCAAGTCATTTAAAGCATGGGAAGATGGACAGATGCCAGCGCCACGCCAGTTGCCTGACCAATCGACATGTGAGATATCCGTAGAAAAAATCACCGCCTTTTCCAACAACTACAAGTATAGTAGTCAAATTGTGCCAAAGGTGGTAAGGAACAGCCAATTCAGCATTTATTACTACTGCCATCATATACATAAGGAAAAGTTTTTACATGGCCATATTAAAGAATGGAAAGAAAAAGAAAAAATATGCATCAGGCCTTAGGCCCACCATGAAGCTCGGCAGGTGAAGGATCCTCGGCACCAGGCGACCTGCCCTCAACACCCTCGATGACAGCCAGTCCGGACGCTGACCCCACCTGCGTGGGAACTGTCTTGATCGCGTGCCCTCCCGAGGCCATCGGAGTCGGTGATCGCTCGGATGAAACGGAGGCACCCCGACTTCCACCTTCGCTCGACGTCAGGAAGGAAGAATCTGTAACATCCTCATCCGAGTCATAACATTCCCGGAAGGAAATTCAAGCTCTCCCTGCCCCTGCTCATAGGCCAAAGAGGTCGCTCAGTGGAAGCCTTGGGAAAACCCCTTCCACAGGCCTCAACGATAGCCTGGCTCATAGTAAGAGAAGGCAACCCTCTAGAGAGCTGCCTGATAAACCTCCGAGCATTTATGTCGCTCGAGTGCCTCCACCACGGCCTGCTCCGCCTTCTCCTCAAGCTCGGCTGCCCTCTGCTCTACCTCGGACTGCCTTTTCTCGACCTCCGCTAGAGCGCCCTCGGACTCCGCCTGCTATAGCTCGACCTCTCAGACCTGGCCCGTGAGTTCCTCACGCTCAGCCTTCCACTACTCACCGTGCTTGGCCTGCACCTTGCGCTCTGCATCCAGGAGCCTATCCTTCAGCCCAACCATGTAATGGGCTTGAGCCAGCTGCTTGGTCGATTCCCGAGCCTCTTTCTGGCTCAACTATGCTTGCACCTTGAGTGAGGCCACCTCCTGCTAAAGGTTCTCATGGTCGAAAGTCAAGCATTCGATCTTTTGGTCAAACACGCCGTGGGCCCAAGAAAAAGACTCTCTCTCTGAGTCCACCCGAGCAATGAAATCAGTCATCTCCGCCCCCAACTGGGCCAGAATCAAGCCACCTTCCATGACTCGTTCGAGAAGCACGGAAGGAGGGCTACGCCTGAGGCCTCCTCGAACCGCCTCTGATGTCACAGAGTAGCACCTACGATATAGGGAGGCTTAGACGGCGAAGGCACCCGCTGCGGGAGGGAAGGTCCTCTCTGGGACAGCCGAGATTGGGGCATCCCCCCGAGTGTTCCCACTTCTGGTGGCTCACCGGTTGGCTCAGGTCGGGCCACTTCCCACCGCGCCTCCGCAGCCTCGGTCGGCTGGGTTGGGTCACCTCACCTCGCGACCCCTTGGCCTCGACCTGCTTGGGTCAGGTTTCACTGCCCTGTGCCCCCTAAGCCTTGGTAGGCGACCCAGCATCAGTCGCCTCTACCTGGGATGCATCCGCCTGGGCCATGACTCCTTCGATGGTGACGGCCCCCTCTGATTCGACAACCGGGAGAGCCAACTATACGGCCCCCTCACCTGAATGGGTGGCCTCCATTTTTCTCACCCGCTTCCTCTTAGCGGCCATGGCCCTCATCGAGGACCGCAGTAGCTATTCCATGGGGTCCTTACGCTTAGCCCCGCGGTGCTTGAAAGCCCCATCCCGGGTGACCTGCTTCCCCTTGTTCTGGACACGGGAGGAGCTCTCGGACGTTTGAGGTCTGTTGGGAGCGGGCGTCCCCTCCAAGTCGATGATCTCCACCTCGACCGGTGACACCCCCTTATCTGTCGCCTGCCTCGAATCTAAATAAAGAAAAAGTAGATCATCAGAAGGAAGTCTACTAATCCGACCCAGCGTCAATGCAAGAACCTAAAACCCTTAGTCGGAGGCGCCACCATCCGAGAGGGACATCCTCAATGTTTGCCTCGATCATCAACTCGACAATGGATCGACGATTCTGCTGAAGAAGGGCAGCCTTCTTCTCCACCTCCGGGGAAGCCCCAGCCTGCTGCGGAGGAATGGTGGGATGGAAATTAGGCACCAACGGGAAGGTCCAAGACTGACCGCCCAAGGCCGAGCCCACCCAGAAATACTGGGTCTTCCAGCCCTTATGGGAAGAGTCCCTGGCAGAGAGGGTCACGCAACTTCTCCCCCTCTTCGCCTGGAGATAGAAGAAGCCATTGACCGCATGGGCATGCTCCTTCAACTCAAAAAAGGCATGAAAGTGGTCCAATGAAGTGTCGGCCCCACACGAGCGAAAAAGAAAGATGATGGAGAAGATGAAGGTATAAGAGTTGGAGACCAACTGGACTGGAGTCAGTTGGTAGAACCGAAGTAACTTGGCAATAATGAAATGGAGAGGTAGGCAGAACCCGCACTTTCTGGCCAAGAGGAAGGAACAAAAGGAACCGGAGTGAGTGTCCAGATTGGACTCGTGAGGCTCCGTCGAAGAGAAATAGTACCTCAACGATAACCTGTACCAACCCTCCAGTCGTTGCACCTCGCCGTCAGTCAACTCATTGTGAAGAGGCTCCAACGACACTGTAAAAACCCTAGGGGCTCGCTCAACCTCTTGCCCCTCGGTCTTGAGATGTTGGTACACCATGGAGTGACCAGGAGAGCTGGAGGGGGAAGAAGAGGACACTGAGTCGGATGACTCAGGGTGAAGCAATAGTTGGCAGATCGTCGCTGCCGTAACCTCTGCGAGCTCTGCAAAGGCCGCCGTAACTCTTCGCTCTTCTGAGTTGCCCTCGTGGCGCATGAGCCTCTCGCGAATTCAAGGATGGTGGAAAGAAAGCCCTAGGTGATGAAAGTTTGGAACGACAGCATATGCTATGCTTAGAAACCCCTCGTGGGAAGTGGTGCGACGTTCCAGTCTTCAAAAAGTGGGCTCTACACATCAACTCGCAAGAATTATCATCATTACGGGCGTATCCCCAAGACAGCCACATTGAGTGGCCCCTATCAAAGAAAGTCCCCACTCAACTCGAACCACCTGCATCTTCCCCAAATGCTACTTGGCCGAGCCAGTAGCTGTTCCTGTCTCGTATTCAAACATGGATAAATGCATATGTTAGTGAAATGAATTTGAACATGTCACATTGGAATTCAGTTTTTCATGCATCTACCCTTTAGTTGTTATCATCAAAACCAGAGGGACAACACCTCATACCATAGCCACCGGATCATGGTGACTTCCCCTTTGTTGGCCGCTAGGTCATCCCTCTTGCTGTCTCCATGGCTACCAGATCAAACCCAATGCAAGATCACTCTGACTGATTAGCTCTGGGGTTACAAAATTAAGGGTTTTTCCCAAATGCCATGCTTTCTATGTCTTTTGGGTTTTCTGATCACCCCACTAGGTCACGGGGATTTGCCATCTTACTCGGTGTGATCTCTGATGATCCCACTAGGGGAATAGTGAATAAAATCACCTTGGTGGTGAACAGTGCCTTATTCTTTCTAGACCCCTTGACCCATGGTTATGTTGGCGCTCCCTTGAGCCATCATGCATATACTGTGGTGCTAGAATGGGTCAAAACTCTCAGCAAGAAGCATTTGCAACTTGCTATAGGGTCCGGGCTGTCATTCTGACATACCCATCTTTTACAGAGTCCGTCTCAACTTGCTGTGGATGGGTCTCTTATACATCTCCCCCAACATGTTCTGGGGTAGGGGGAGATGCTGTCGAAATTCTCTTAGGAATCTGTGATTTAATTTCGCATCATGTTTCCTTGGTTTTTTACTCGATTTTCACCCCTTATAGTGGTAATGGCTCCACGGCTATCCATGGCGAATTGTGAGAGTGAAGTGCCCTATAAAGAGAATAAATAAATGAACAAGTGTCGTCCCTTGGCATACATTGTCCCGATGATATGCATACCCGTCTGAGCATGGTCATGCTGGGTCTTCTCATGAACCCATATGCATGCGTCACAATGACAAAGGTGGTTCCATAATAAAAAGGCAAGCTTTTATCGACAGCCTCATAGGTGACCGAGATTTCCTAGAGGGCTAGCCCTCGACCCCTTCACCTATCATGGGGTATGGGATTGCTGCTTAGGTAGGACCATCTGTCAAGGGAACGTCTCGACCCTTTGTGGATGAGTCTCTTATACCTTCCCCAACACACTTCGAGACGAGGGGGGTGCTGCAAAAATCTTCCCAGAACATGGCGAATGAATAAATGATTGAATAATACAATGATGGTATACTTTCGGTCAACGACACCGAATTTTCAAATAATGCTGATGTGAAACCACCTTGGGGGTGATAGTCACAAGATGAATGACCCTCGGACCTAGCAAGCAAACAAAGAGCTCTGCAACCCAGGTTCGCCCTCCCCTGCTCCGTGCGTCCACGGCATTCCCAGAGTCACCCGTCGCTGCTACGACCTCTCGTGGTTCGAGAAGTCTAGCCTGCTGCTCTCTACATCCAGCCTACTGTAGAGAACGAGTTTGCAGAGGCTACCCCGGCATCCACTGCACGAACCAGCCAAAGTTGTCTTCTGTGGAATCATTCTTCGTCGAGTTAGCTTCGCTCCCGAAGTGGTCCCGCTGTGATCCGACCTTGGCACCATTCGCGTCATCCATTCTCGTGCAACTGCACCAGATTCGGGTCTGAACCTGAGTACCTTTTGGTAGCAGCTCCACCACCCACCCCTATGCGAATCAGTCAGAGCTCTCTTCACGAGCATTCTTATTATCCGAAGCGCCAATGAACCAGAGGTGGTACCGCCTGGTTTTGACAACGCCACCATCCAGGGCATCCAATCTCCCTCAGTCACGCCAGATCCGGAGCCCCCTATTCACCCAGGACAGATTGCTGCCAAGTCACTCTGTTTCAGGTCATGCAGTCTTCAGAAAAGTTGCATATTTTGACGATATGAAACCAACGCCAGTGGTTTCGTCTCATTCCGATGTCAGCCCTGGAAGTTCCACCACAACCATTGGTGGCCTGTCCTATTGTTCACCCAAAAACCTGATGCTGACCACCTGAGTGTCCACGACCTTTGACAAGATCTGGTGGCCCCCATCTTTTGAGGGTTCGTAGATCTCCCTGTCTTCTACGTCTACGACTTGGTCCCGCTGTGTTTGGAGCTCGTCAGCGAGTGTACCGGCCACCGCACCATGACTGCGCCATCTAGTCTTGCACGGCAGAACTGCACGGGTCTCTAGCTGCGACCACCTCCTCCATCCAGCTACATCAGCTTGACGTTGGACTTGCAGGCATCCTTTGGCATCCCTCAAGCTTCATCTAGGCATTGACAGCACCTCGAGTGGACATCGGAGCGAGGTGCATGGTCATTGTTTGGTTTCCCCTCCCTTCGTTCCCCCCTCCTGCGCGAGGGTAGTGCGTGTAGCGAATTGCCCCCATCCCCGTGATCCCCCTCCCTACGAGGAGTGTAGTAATTGTAATAGCAAGGACATCGCCAAGCCTCCTCGACACAGCGTGTCCACCGGGTGGGCACGCTCCCCGATGCACCCTCGTCTCTGATCGGTGTCGGCCTCTTCAGACTCGCCAAGGTATAGATCTAACCCTTGCTTCTTGGCATTGCTTTCTTAGTATCTGTTCAATGTTCATGCCGAAGGTGAGGAGAGCTCATTCCAAATTGAATGTTTAACATGAAAATGCCATTAAGCATAAAACACACAATATATTAGAATCATCAAAACCATTGTCAAAGACAATGAGGGGGTGCATTGAACCCAACAACATCCAAGCTTGGCATCATGGTGACGTCAGTCTCGACCGTGTAAGTCTTGAACGTCCCAACTTGGTGACGTCAGGCTCGACCTTGTAAAGCTTGAATGTTGTGACGTTAGTCTTGAGCTTGGCGTTGTCAGGCTCAACTTTGTAAAGCTTGTACGTGGTGACGTCAGTCTCCGGCTTGGTGACGTCATTGCTCGGCTCTCTGACAAACGAACTTCTGTTGACATTTCTTCAGCTGTCCTAGTTGCTTCAGGAAGTCTGAGCTTTAGTTGCATCGACACACGTCCATCGCTACGTTGAGTCTACTAATGCTATAGTCGCTCAAATATAACTCTTGACAGTCTGGGCATGCTACAGTTGCTCGGATAGAGCTTTGACAGATTGGGCATGCTATAGTTGCTCGGAAAGAGTCTCGACGGTCGACTCTCAGACCTGGCTATGTCAGGCTCAACTCTTGACGGTCAACTCACAAACCTTGCTACGGTCGCTCGGACCTCTGCGATCGATGCTAGGACCATAGCTCCTTGCCCTTTAATGTTCCCCCCATTCATTTTAAAGTTCATGTCAATATGAGGAGAGCCCTTTGCCCCTTTGTGTAAGCACATCAAAACTTCCTTACATGCACTCCCATTTCTGCTACTACTGCAAGCTTGGTGTTAGATGGCTGTTGCTATCTTATGCTGCTGGTGGCTGGCCTAGTTACTACTGGTATTGGCCTTGTTGACCTCAAGTGCTTTTACAGAACATAGCAATAGAGATACGAATGAGCTCAAGGAGAATTAAAGAAGGGTTAACCAATACATGTTTTTTGACTTCGTTAAGCACAAGAAATGTTTTGTTTTCATCAAAACACACAACCAATACATGCATTTTGACTTCGTTAAGCACAAGAAATGTTTT
Source organism: Amorphophallus titanum (assembly GCA_024336825.1). Lineage (NCBI taxonomy): Eukaryota > Viridiplantae > Streptophyta > Magnoliopsida > Alismatales > Araceae > Amorphophallus > Amorphophallus titanum. The sequence goes on along the minus strand of JANBPO010005823.1, from coordinate 133,093 downwards.
GTTCTCATCAAAACACACACATCACACCACAATCTCTCCCTTTTTTGATGATGACAAACCTTGATGACAATCACACATTTCTTCTCCCCCCTTTTGGCATTATCAAAAAGCATGCAAAACATTGAGAGTCAAGACAACTTGCATTTCTGCTATCCCTATATATGAAGTCCCTTGCACTTGTTAGGTCCCTTCTGTTGGGCATATGCGTCATATTCTTAATTCTATTATTTTGATGATGTCTGACTATGACTCATTGATGGGTCTGACCTGCATTTGATAAATTCATATTCATAAGGGGGAACTCCACCCCCCAACAAAAAATATACAACACCTCAATAAATAATAGAAGACGAAGAGTGCGTCCACAGAGGGTTGCTTGGGCGAGCCTTCAGCGGGTATGGTGCATTCAGCCACGAAGTCGGCGAGAGCCTGAGCCTTGATCGCAGTCCTCAGGCGGAACTTGACATCAAACTCCCCCAACTCGATAGCCCCTTTGATCAGCATTCTCGAGGCGTCTGGGTTTTGGAAGATTTGTCGTAGTGGTTGGTCGGTGAGGACGACGGCTGGGTGAGCTAAGAAGTATGGCCGTAGCTTGCTAGCGACTGTAATGAGTGCTAGGGTGAACTTCTCAATTCGTGAGTACCAAAATTTCGGTCCTCGTAGCGCTCGACTGACGTAGTAGATGGGCCTTATAACTCTTGCTTCTTCTCGCGTGAGCAGAGCACTCATTGTGCTCGATGTCACAGATAGATACAGGAGCAACTATTCTCCCTTTTGTGGCTTGGCGAGGATGGGAGGAGTGGCTAGGTAGCGTTTTAACACTTCGAACACATGCTCACACTCCTGGTCCCAGTCGATCCGCCCTTTCTTCTCCGACGCTTGATTGGCTTGCTTGATCAACTGAAAAAAAGGGAGACATCGTTCGGCGGCTCGGGATAGGAATCGGGTCAAGGCGGCGATGCGACCGATGAGGCACTATACATCCCTCACTCGTCCTGGCCGCTGCATCTCCAGCATCGCTCGGATTTGGTCGTGGTTGGCTTCGATCCCCCGGTGGGTGACGAGGAAGCCCAAAAACTTCTCTGACCGTACTCCGAGCACACATTTGGCTGAGTTGAGCTTCATGTTATACCTTCTTAGCGTGGCGAAGGTCTCCACCAAGTCGCCCAAGTGCTCGATGGCTTGGAGGCTTTTTACGAGCATGTCGTCGATGTGCACCTCCATGTTGCGGCCGATCTGCGAGTCGAACATGTGGTTGACGAGGCGCTGGTAGGTTGCCCCTGCATTCTTCAACCCGAACGGCATTCAAGTGTAGTAGTATAGGCCGTGATCGGTGACGAATGCGGTCTTGTCTTGGTTGAGCTTGTGCATGGTGATCTGGTGATAGCCAGAGTAGGCATCTAAGAAACTCAACATTTCATGTTCGGCCGTCGCATTGACTAGCTGGTCGATCCGTGACATGGGAAAGCTATCCTTGGGTGTAGCTTTGTTGAGGTCAGTGTATTCGATGCACATCCGCCACTTTCCATTGCTCTTGGAGAACAGGACCACATTGGCTACCCAGTCTGGGTATTGGGTAGGCCTGAGAGTGGACGGCTCTGAGACGGTAGTCCCTATAGAGCTGGAAGTACCATCACTTAGAGTTACAGTCCAACATGGCCTAGCTCGTAATGAACAAACCAATGCTGAAAGAAGACTTGAAGAATTGGCTAAGCTAGAGGGGAAGCGCCTTCAAGCCTAGAAAAATATACAAATGTACTAGGCTCGTATGGAAAATGCCTTTAACAAACTCGTCAAAGGGTGAGAATTCAAGAAAGGTGACCTTGTTATAGTCAAGAAGAGGGAGGTCATGGCCTCCAACCCAAAAATGGAAGCTGACCGCTAACTAGGAAGGTCCTTACGAAGTACAAAGAGTCTACGAGGGCGGAGCCTACGTGGTCGTTAATCACCGTGGAGATGTGTAATTCTCACCCCTCAACGGCAAACACCTGAAGCTCTATCATGCTGCACCACTATCCTGTGAAGAGTTGGTGGATAGTAGTAGATGAAGTTAATAAAAAAAGGAGGATAAAAGATAAAAAATGAATGAATAATGATGGTGAAAATGAATGAATGATGATGAAAATGAATGAATGATGATGACAATGAATGAATGATGATGATGATGAAGAAAACAAGGATGAGATGAAAGAATGATAAAAAAAAGAGGAGATAAGAAAAGGTCGAGGATCCTGAAAAGGGTGCGTCGCCCGTTTATATTCCAAATCAATCCGGATAAATGATGAAACCCTATTCCTTTGCGTTAATGTTAAACCCCACATTAATGATAAAACCTGCATTTCCAGCGAATGGCTTTGTGCCCGAGCTGCCATACCCATTCCCCAAATCAATCCAGACCTTCCGTCTGGATAGATGATAAAACCCTATTCCTTTGCGTTAATGTCAAACCCCACATTAACGATAAAACCTGCAGTCCCAGCGAATGGCTTCATGCCCGAGCTGCCATACACATCTCTAAATCAATTCAGACCTTCTGTCTGGATAAGTGATGAAACCCAATTCCTTGGCGTTAATGTCAAACCCCACATTAACGATGAAACCTACATTTCCAGCAAACGACTTCATGCCCGAGCTGCTACATACATCTCTAAATCAATCTGGACCTTCCGTCTGGATAGATGAAAAAGTTCAATTCCTTTGCAATCGCCACATTAACGATGACAGTCATGCTCCCAGCGAGCGACTTCGCACCTAAGCCACAAAGCACATTTAAGTTGACCTAGGCCTTCCGCCTGGGTGGACAATGAAACCCCATGCCCCTTTGCATTGGTGTTAACACCCACATCAATGATCATGCACCCACAGTTGAGCACGTGGGATGCAGAAATAAAATTACTTTTTAATTAACAGTTTAAATTTAACAATTATAGCCCAGAGTCAAGTCCAAAGGAAAGACAGCAAGTGCCAAGTACAGTCGACAGAAAAGAAAAGATGTACCGGAAAGTCGGGGGAAGCCCAACGAGGGTACCAGCTGGCCACAACTAGATGCTACGAGCATGTGCCCCAGGTACACATGGAAGCCGAACGAATGACCACCACCTGTAAAGTAGGGGTGAGCCTGGTGTCACTGGCTCAGTAGGGGTCACGCAGATCCCCACCGAGAAAAACATGCAGTAACACGCTAAAACAGCAGGCAACAGTAGGTAAGCAACAGGCAGTAGTAAAGTAGGAAAGCTAAACTACAAAGCTGTAAAAGAAACAGAATAGGAAGCAGGAGTAGGGAAGAGGCTAAGGAAGAGGGGGAGGAAGAAGCCGTACCGAACAATGGCTACCTAGCCAACCTCTGTACCCAAAACTACTCCAAGCAAGGGCAGGAGAGCGACTTGGAGCTGATAGAGTCAGGAGTTGCTGAACTGTCGACGCAAGGAACCTGTAAAATAGACAAAAGAAACCTAGGAAAAGGCCAGACAGATGACTGACACAGACGACAGACAACACGACTAGGACATCATGCACACTGCCACATACACAACCGGAACGTCGTGCAAGTGACAGACACTGACCTCAAGTACAGCCACAAAAAGGGTTAACCCAGAAGGTCATGACGCACGAGAAACGTGAAGAGAACCGCGAAGAGTCACGTGTCACGTGACTGGAGTGCCCCACACTAGAAGAACAGCTAGCTGCGTCCACTGACATCTTATGCTGTGCCTACTAGCGTCTCGTCTGCTATGCCTATAGCCAGGCAGAGACCCAGACACTGTCAGAACTAGAACAGTAACCAAGTCGCAAGTGACTAGACATGGCAACGCCCGTCGACGTCAGTCCAAAGCCCCTGACCATGTGTGAACACACTGGCTTTTGCCTAAGCCAGGCCTCTAGCTAGTTTTCTCCCCCCGTAGGACCCAACGGTAACCGCGGCAGCCGACGGAAACTAGCTTAAAAATCATGAACCGGAAGTGCCCCGCTGTAAAAGTCGTCACGCCGAAGCGTGCTGCAAGGCTATGACTAGTGAAGGCTCACAAGACACGGACTCCAAAACACAAGTGCCGAAGTACATACAGCCAAGAGTACCCTGTAACACGTACTTTGAAGTACCAAAGGCAGCACAGGAGACTGCCAACAGACTCAGGACAAGACAACTAGACCTACAACTACAATGGTCCCTGAGTCCCAAGGTGGGATGGTCCCTAAAAACAAGCCATAAGTGATACACTTAGGCCAAATGGACACCAGGGGATAATAGTTCCGAGGACTAGCCTACAAGGAACCTCCCCGGAGCCATGAAGTGAGAAGGAGAAGCATCATTGCCGCCGTCCTCACCATCGGGCCACCATGACCAAGTGAGAGTAAGGAGAAAGGGTCTTTCCACCGTCATCCTCACCACGTGCAGCGAAGAAGAAAGATGAATGGAGAAAAGAAAGGGAACTTTGTGATCGTCATCATCGCCCTGGCCGATCACTGGAGAAAAAACCAAGAAAGAAAGAGAAAGGAATAAGGTTTTCAAGAAAAACCCCCTGAAACAAGCTTAAAAGAGGAATAGGGAAGGTGGGTTGGTGCCCGTCCATGCCGACTCGTCGCCCCGCCTTCATGAGCAGGTGCCGACCCACTGCTCTACGAATAAAGGCCTGCCAGGCACTGACTCGTGTGCTCACTCCCCCCTCGCCCACTCATGAGGTAGCATTACTGGCGCCAAATCGACCTTGTGGTGCCCATCACCGACTCAAGCGCTCGCAGCATCGATTCACCTGGAGTCAAACTGCAGCGTCGAACCACCTGGTCAACTACCCGATGCCGACTCAACCTCATAGGGTAAGGCCCTCGAACAGAGTGGGCCCCACCTTTTGACATCCATAAGGAGGCAAATATGTCTGCGGACCCCACTATGCTCGTCCCTCACTAGCGGCGTCCATGGCTAGGGGGCATTTGTTGACATCCAAAATATGACTGGGTGACAATTATGTGCCCAAAGGGGTCAAATGAAAGTCAAAAATGGGTCCACTCAGACCGCTGAAGCCTCAGGTCGCCTCATAAGAAGTCCCAGGGACTCTACATTTCATTATCTCAGGGTAAAAATATCTACCATGGCTCACTAAGGCTGGATAACGGCTAGAGCCAATGAACCGACGATGAAGCAATCGTGCTGGGTATAACTCAACACCCCATCCAGACAAGACGAGAATGTACTAGGTGATCCCTCACCTGATAAAGAAGCCCTCCCGAGAGGAAGAAATGCCCCTGGTTCCTCAAAATGGGGAGCCGAAGGCTAAATTAGCAGAAGACCCGAATTACCTGATCAAGGTGCCCGGAATGCCGAAGTAGTCCATAAGTGATCAAAAAGCTGTCCCGTAGGGATGTAAACTTTCATAGTGGTTGCCCACTCAATGAAGACGCTTTATACAAGCGTAAAGCAAGCTCAAAAGCATGATATCTAGTGCCAAAGGGGATATCAACAGAAAATCTGGGAAGTACAACTACACGGGACATATCCCGGTCAAATGTACAAAAGGAGGACAGACTGACTACTGCTGGTACGCTAGACACAACCACCAAAATCTCGAGATGTACGGTCCGGAAGTCGAGGCTACCCACCTGAAAGTAGGAAGGGTGAGTTACAGCCAGACTCAGTAGGGGTCACACGGATCCCTACCTCACAACTAAACACGCAGGCATGCAAATACAACAACAATTAAGGCATGCATTTAATCAATACGTAGGCAAATGGCATAATTTAAACACAGATGTAGTAAAGCTGTAAACCTATCTAAACAGCTTAAGCAGCTAAACTATATGCCAATACAACATAGATATAACATCAAAAACTAACCCCACCAATAGAAGAAAGCTCTACCAACCCGGTGATAGGAAAAAGAAAAGACACACTAGAAGTGAGAGACCAGACGCGTCCACAGACGACTTACACTGCGTCTCAGGCAACTCGCAGGTCCAACCAACGAGAGGCGTAAACAGTATCGAAATAAGAACTAGTTAGAGTGACACGCGTTAGTGTCAGTCCTACTGCCTCCGACCACGTGTGCACACCCTGACTCCTGCCGAGAGTCAGGTCTCTAGCAAGTTTTCCCCTCCCGTAGGATGCAACGGTACAAGCAAGGGCCCACGGTAACTAGCTTAAGAACCATCAACGGGAAACACCCCTCCACCTTTCCCGGGTGGGACGACACCCTAGGTCGCAGGGCTACGACTAGTGGCTCCATCACAAGGAAAGAGAAAGCTACTCTATCGGGGTCTATAATAATGCCATAGTTTTATAGAATAACTTAAACATGACGAATATGTACCATTGAATGCATTAGAAACTAAACATGTCCTTTTTAGAATGCCAGAGGGTATAATGGACCAAGCTGGGACCGTTACCTGACATAATAGATTAGGGCAGGGGCGTTATATGGTACATAACGCGCGTCCCTCCATCCGTTAAACTCACCTGAACACTCAGGTGAACACAGACGCACAGACATGTAGACCATAACGCACCACCACTGGGGCATTATGTTCAGTATAACGCACTTACCTCCGTGCGTTATACTTAATTGAACGATGCAATGCAACCAGAAATGCAATGCATAATGTGCCAAGCATGGGGCGTTATACTGGATATAACGCGCCTCCCATGGCCCGTTATACTCACCCGGACTGAAATCAGAAACCACAGAACATAACACACTCAGGCTGGTGCACTATAAGACTATAACACATGGGTCCGAGTCCGTTAAAGTCACCCGAACACCAAGAATCAACTAAGGAACTGAAACTTCCCTAAAAATGCTTTGTGATCATGCATGCTTGTGAATTGACTAAAATGCAAATGCAAATGTAGGCAAAGGAGCTAGCTGCAGCCTTGGCAGAAGAGGCTGAGGTACCTCACCTCCGGGGAGAGGTGGACCGACTTTGGGGGGAGATGACCCGCTTGAGTGGTGAGGTGACCCGGTTGAGCGAGGAAGCGACGGATGTCGATCGATACCGCACCGAGGCTCGTGAGGCGCGAGTCAAGATTTTTGAATTAAAGATCGAGCTTCGGACAATGGAGCGGACCGTCCGACTGATGGGCCGGGCACCCGAGCGGGCGACGTCACGGAGTGACGCAGCCAGAGGCTCACGGAGCGTGGCACCGAGTGCGTCGATGGGTGGCATCCTAGCTAGCTCCTCCACCCACCGTAGGGATGAGGAGGCGGAGAGAAAGTGCCAGAGGGAAGAGGAAGAACACAGTGCCATGGAGCCACCGTCACGGCAACATGAGGGCACGTGGGATAGCGACAAACTGGCGGAGTGACTTTTGTGCTTTTTCATTTGTAGTTTTTTCTGATTTTCTAATTTTTTTCATTTTTGTTGACACACCATGTGACATTTTGACAAAAAAAGTTATTTGAATGCAAATATGGTATTGTGGTTGCATGTGCATGAATGCATGCTTGCGTAAATTGGATGTTGTGAATGCGAGGTGATGACGAGGTATGTGATTGCAGAAAATTGGAAAAAAACATGGCTTGTATGAATGGATTTGTGGAAGTGAAATGCGAGATCGGATGTTTATGGAATGACATGAAAGTGTGGATGTATGTGAATGTATGAGTGCGTTGATGAAGAACGGAGCAGAGGATGTGAGTGTGATTTGTAAGAAAGGCCGACAGGGCAGATAGAGAGAAAATAGACAGTTCATTTCCAGAGCTCGGATGACTTTAATGGACCTCATCAAGGCCATTAACTTCCATAACGGATCAACCCCAGTGCGTTATATGTGACGAAAAGGGCAGACCTTAACGGACCAAATGGGATGCGTCATAAATTAGATGGCTGGTCAACGACTGACCGTTAAATGAGTCCGTGCCCGACTTGGATCGAGACTGCTAAAAAGCCATCCGGAGTTGAGTAAAAAGAGTCCTAATGCCCCTCAAAACCCTTCCAGGCCTAGGATAAGACTACCCAGCCATAATATGCCAACATCAAGCCTTTATAAATAGGAATCAAACCTTAAAATTCTCAACTCAGCCTATTTTTCTACTTTGAAGTTCAGAAACCAGAAAAAGCTAGGACTTTTTTTGATCGCAGCGAAGGGAGGGGTTTTTATACCCCAACGGCAGGATCGTCAATGGCGGGAAGGGCTTCTACGGGCTGGAGGCATTGAATGGGGATTTGATTTGTTCATCCTTGGTGGCAGGGGGGATAGCCTTCGTGCCCTCCTCTCCGGGTGACAGCTCAGCTAGTTCCACTATACGCCACGAATCGTAGGGCGTGGGCATCACATTTCAACTGTCGGATGCACCGGGTGAGGAAGAAACAGGTTGTGCCGCTAAGGAGCCAGCAGGCCGCACCGCTGGAAGACCCAGGGAGCGTGCCGCTGGGAGGGCCTACGGGTGCGCCACTGGGGGCGCTGGGAGCTGTGCTATTGGAGTGCTGGCGGGCTGTGCCACTGGGAGGGGGCACGGGGTGTGTCATTGGAGTGCGTTGGGAGAGTGTGCCGGGCATAGGGATGTGTCAGTGAGGGGCCGTCTGCAGGGCGTGCCACTGGAGGAGCCAGCAGAGCGTGCCGCTGAAGACAGCCAGGGGGGCACACCACTGGGGGCAATCGGCGATGTGCCAGTGAAGGCGCCCGTGGGGCGTGCCACTGAGAGGGCGGCCTGGGTGTGCCGCTGGGCTGCCCAAAAGGGCGTGCCGCTGGAGGGGCGTTGGAGTGTGCCGCTGAACGGGCGAGGGAGCGTGCCGTTGAGCGAGAGGCTGGGGGTGTGTCACTGAAGGGCTACCCTAGGGTGTGCCGTTGAACGAGCGTGGGAGCGTGCCACTGAGCGGGAGGCTGGGGGTGTGCTGCTGAAGGGCTACCCCAGGGTGTGCCGCTGAACGGGTGTGGGAGCGTGTCGATGAGCCGGTGTGCCGCTGGGCGGGGTGTGTCGCTGAGGGCACACTAGCAAGTGTGCCGTTAGGGCACTTCAAGAGTTTCCTCTTCTTCTCTTTTTCTTCTCGTTTTCTCTTCTCTTCTCTTCTTTTCTCCTCCTCTTGATTCCCCTACACGTAAACACGAGGTGAGAATTTTATAGTGTCCACAATGGACGATTTCTTCTAAGGCATGTTCGAGTATGTGCTTCAGCGACAGTCGGGAGGCCAATAGCAGGGAGGTGATGCTGGCGAGGGCCAGGCTCAAGGTGATCATGGTCGCGTGCTGAAGGAGTTCCTGCAGTTCCAACCACCTCCTTTTAGCGGGCAGCTGGATCCCGAGGTGGCCAGGGAGTGGCTAGATGATTTGCAGATGATCTTTAGTGCGATGGAGTGTGCTGAGGAGGAGCAGGTGGTGTTGGCTACGCATCGGCTTCAGGGAGCGGCCCGGACTTGGTGAACACTAATCTCTAGAAACACAGTTCAGAGGAACATAGTCAGACCATAATCACAAGCACACGCTCAGGACAGAGCACAATGCAAGTGAACACAAGTTCGCCACCTCCGAAATAAGGGTAACATCACTTACATCTCAGGACAAGAGACACGACTGCCACGACAACAAATCACGGATAACGAAATGACAACACGGCAAGCATCAGCTTACATAAGGAAACACAGTCCTCATAGCTGAAAGCCTGACCGCATCATCGGCTCCAGTGCCAAAGGCGACTGGGAACACCTAGCACATAGGACACCAACGACAAATTCACGGAGACAACAACACTTACAAAAACAACAGCAGCAACACGGTAGCACCTGCAGGATTCTGGCCCCGTATAGCACACAGAATCACGGAACACAACTGCAAGTAGGGTCACATCAAGGCACGACAGCAGCTGAACACGCGACTATAGGGAATAGGTCATGCATCAGCCAGCTCACCAAGAAAGACCCACGACCACGGGAAACGACACAAAATGACAATCTCAAGGGATGCATCTCAAGGACTAAGACAAAGCCTCGAGAGCACAACACCCGAGAGAAAAGAAATACAGAGTAGAGGGTACTCAATCAGCAGGAAAGCTGACATATTTCCCAACACTCGCAAATGCCAATGCCAATACCAGAAAAGTACCAGCCACAACACAAAGCACAAGGAAAAATGCTAATCTCAGCTTACCTTCACGTTCTGAAACAATGAATGAGCCTTCTCAACGCATCGGCCAGCAGACACAGCACGACGAACACGGTACACTACAGCTTGTAACACCATAACGAAGTCCAAAGCGAAGCAACCATGGAGCAAAAAGTAGATTAGGCTCAGAATAAAGCTGTCCACACTTAAGCAGACACGGACAAAGGTATCACCAAGACAACAATTCCAAGGCCAACCTCAAAAAGATTCCACCAAACGGGATGAGAAACAATAAGGTCAACCACGAAAGCTCGCCAAGAAGGGAAAAATCCTAGCTCGCTCGAGCAACTCAATCACGGAATCGAATCGAGCACTTCAATAGAAATAGAACACATCAGGAGTTGAAACACACTTAAGCTGGAGTGACCAAAATAACGTAAGGACGTGTACGGCCATCATACCAGTGCTAAAAGTCAACAGCAACCTGAGCAACTTACAAGAAAAACCCTCAAACAAGGTACTACAGATTCGAGCCTTTCGGCGAACACTGTAAAGTACAACATGATCGAGACAGACATCACAAAGAACCAAGTGATACTGAATCATGAACCCTATACCAAGATTTGAAGAGGACCTTTTGGTGGCCCAACATGAAAAGAGAGGTAGCGGACTTCGTGTCTCATTGTCTCACTTGCCAGCAAGTTAAAGTGAAACACCAAAAGCCTACCGGTAAGCTACATCCTCTAGATATTCCCAAATGAAAGTGGGAGGATATCGGCATGGACTTCATTATGGGTTTGTCTAAATCTAAAGGAGGATATGATGGAATATGAGTCATCATAGACTGATTGACCAAATCAGCACACTTCTTTCCAATCAAAAGTCGATGGTTAGTTGATGTTCTTACTGCCTTGTACATCAAGGAGATAGTTAGACTACATGGAATACCTGTTTCAATCGTATCTGATCGAGACCCACATTTCACTTCTCACTTTTGGAAGGGTCTACAACATTCGTTGGGGATGAGACTTAACTTTAGTATAGCCTTTCATCCTCAAATGGATGGTCAGACTGAAAGAACTAATCAAGTTGTAGAAGACATGCTCAGAGCTTGTATCATCGATTTTGGTGGAAGCTGGCACGATCACTTGTCTTTGGTTGAGTTTACATACAACAACAATTACCAGGCAAGTATACAGATGGCACCGTTTAAAGCCTTATACAGGAGAAATTATCGATCACCTTTATGCTGGGACGAAGTTGGCGAGAAACAACTACTAGGCTCAGACATGGTAATGGATACCATTGAGAAGATTCGGTTGATTAGAGAAGGACTTCTAGTGGCTCAGTCTAGATAGAAGGCTTATACTGATACCAGAAGAAGAGATCTCGAATTTCAAGTTGGAGATCACATCTTTCTTAATATTTCTCTAGGGTGAGGAATTAGAAGATTTGGTGTTAAGGGCAAGCTTACACCAAGGTACATTGGATCTTTTGAGATATTAGATAGAGTTGGCGAGGTTACTTACCGCATCGCATTACCTCCTCAACTGTCCGACGTCCATAATGTGTATTGAAGAAGTACGTGCATGATCCATCACATGTCATAGATCAAGGAGACCTGGTGATACATAACGATCTCACATATGAACAAAAACCCATGAAGATCCTTGATTGCGAGGTCCGTGCATTAAGGAACAAGACAATTCCCATGGTTAAGATGCAATGGAGTAGATGCTCAGAACAAGAGGCCACATGAGAAACCAAGGAATCTATGAGGAAGTGATTCCCTGACGTATTCTGAATGGTATGTACTCCACACCCTCCACATATATATATATATATACAATTGAATTTGGGGACCAAATTCTTTTAAGTGGGAGACGGTGTAGCAACCCTGGTAAAATAAACCATGAAAGAGCAGCCTGCCTCATGCCATTGGGTCAGGAACACTACCCATAAAACTGAGCAGACTCCATAATGCCACGGTGAACAAGTAGCCTAGCAGACAACAGAATCAGGGAGAAGGTGTGAACGTGTAAAATTACACATCCATATGTCCCGACCAGTCCAGTATCAAAAACAACTTCGACGGAAGAAACTACGGAGATGGCAGGCCATCCGGACTCTCTGAACAAACATACATTGCAGTGAAGCCGTCTCCGGAGTCACGATAGCAAAGAGAAATCCACCCTCGGGAAGCCCACAATCTATGGGCCCCGAAGAAAATCCAATAAACCACAACTTGTGCTCGTGACAGGCTTGAATGCGTCACAAACGGCGCCCCGGTCAGCCCTCAATGGCACACTTTTGTGCCCTCAGCGGCACACCCCAGCCCGCGCTCCAATGGCACACCCATGGTGCCTTCACCGGCACACCTGCAGGGGTCCTTCAACGGCACACTCTAAGTGTCCTCCAACGGCACCCCCTACCTACCCCTTGAATGGCACACTCTCCCGTGCCCGTTCAGCGACACTCCCACGGTAGGCCCTTCAGCGGCACACTGCCACGCGCCCAGCGGAACGCCCCTTATGGGCTCTTCACAGCGCACTCCCAACGCCCTCCCATGGCAAGTGCTTAGCATCGCCCAGTGGCACACCTTCTCGGTTCCCCAGTGGTATGCTCCTAGGCCTCTTCGAACGGCATAGCGGCCATCCCCTTCAGCGACACGACCAGCAAAATAGATTTAGGGCCATGCCCTATGACTTCTGGTGCGCAACAAGGACACCTCAGGGCTAGCTGAGGTGTCGCGTAGGGGTGAAGGCACGCTGCCTATCCCCCTGCCACCAAGGACAAGGGAGTTAACCCCCATTCAATGCCCATCAATGCTACCCCGCCATCACCATTCCCACTACTGGATATGATAACTCCTCTACCCCGACGAATAAACATAGAAGAAAAATAGAAGGAAGGCAAGAGAGACACCGACGACCAGACCAGAGAGAAGAGAACACAAGGAATAGAGATAGGGAGATAGAGCAGAGGTCCACCCCTTGCAACCTCTCAGAGCATACCAACGGAAGAGAAGAAGAAGGAGGTCCCCCTCTGACGACCACCAGAGAAGAGAGTAAGAGAGAGAGAGAGAGAGAGAGAGAGGGAGAGGGTCTTGATGTAGTAGGAGGTGTTGGGGGAGTGGGGAGTAGTCACCCCTGCTCAACCCCCCGTTCCTCCCTGTGCCCTTTTCTTTCTTTTCTTCTTTTAAGGTCTAGGCCACCAAGTTGCATTGGTTATTGCAGTGGGACGGATGGGTTGGTCCCGATAGTGGGCTTTGGCAGAAATGTCTAAGCCAAAGATAGAGTAGTTGAACGCATATTAGCGGGCTTTGCTATGCCTAAATTTGAGATTATAATAGCGGCTTTGGCTGAAATGGCTAAGTTGAAAGGTAGAATAGCTAGCAGATATGGTAGCGAGCTTCGGCCGGGATTGCTTGAGCCGAAAGATAGAGTAGCTGAAAATATACGATAGCGGACTTTAGCCAGAATGGCTAAGCCTGGAAAATAAGATAGCTAGAAATTACTATAGCGACTTTGGCCGGAATGGCTAAGCCAGAAGATAGCATAGCTGAAAATGTATGATAGTGATCTTTAGCCAAAATGGCTAAGCCAGAAGATAGCATAGCTGAAAATGTATGATAGTGAGCTTTAGCCAAAATGGCTAAGCCGAAAGGTAGACTAGCCACAAGACATGAGGTAGTAGGCTTTGGCCGGAATGGCTAAGCTAGATTATGGAATAGCTGAAAATGTATGATAGCGGGCTTTGGGCGAAACGGCTAAATCGAAAGGTAAAATAGTTGAAAATTAGGATAGTGGCTTTGGCTGGAATGGCTAAGCCGAAAGGTAGAATAGTTGAAAATGTATGGTAGTGGGCTTCAGCCAAGGTGTCTAAGCTAGATTATACAATAGCTGAAAATGTATGGTGGCGAACTGCAGCCGAGGTGGCTAAGCCAGATTATAGAATAGCTGAGATATGTGATAGGATGTTGAGTTTGCAGACGAGGATAGCTGGCTATGGATGGACACCAAGGCCAGAAGATAAGATAGCAGATCTTGGTAGGATGTCAGACTCAGAAACAATATGGGATAGATGTTGACTGGATGGACTGTCAAAGTCAACCAACTTGACTCAAATGGGAGGTCTGGGTCAAGGGAAGAATATAGACGTCGACTTGACGAGATGTCGAAGTCAACAAACCTTGCTCAGATGGCAAGTCCGAGGCAAGGGTAGAATCTAGACATCAGCCTGACGATATGTCAGAGTCAACAAATCTTGCTCAGATGACAGGTCTAAGGCAAGGGTAGAATATGAAATATAGATGTCGACTCGAGGGTACATCGAGGTCAACCAATTTGGCAGAGATGTGAGGTCTACACCTGTGGACGCACTTTCGGGGACTCTTCTAGTTCTTTTCGTTCGTTCGTTCGTCCTTTCGTTCGTTTGTTAGGTTTATTGAGTGCGAGGGCGTGCCAGTCACCGAGGTGACGATTTATGCGGGCCCCCCCTCTGGATCTCATTCTGAGTGGATCGCCAATCCTAACAAGGAAGACATGTCTTGTCCGTAAGACGCATTCGTAAGAGGCGTCTTGTCATTTGATGCATTTAAAAAAATAAAAAAGGAAAATCAATGGGCTGTGCTTAAAAGAAAGGGGAAAATATATATATGTGTCTTCTATGGAAGACACATATAACAAAAACTTCTTCCCATTTGGCACGTCGAGAAAGAAAAAAGGAGGGAGCCACAAGCACGCGCAATAAGGCTCTGTGTTCATTTCATTGAAACACAAGTGGCTATATTATGGTTTGGGTGCTCTAGGCCTTAATTTCCCCAATTCAGTTACATAAGCTCTCCATAACTCATGGTCCTCCTTTACATGCACTTTCGCCTCCCCTGTAATGCTCGCCTTCCATGATGCTTTAATAGCTTTCGCATCCTTTACATCCCCTTCTGTGCTCAGCTCCCTTCTCCTCAGAGAAAGAAGGTCAGGTGGCATGGGAAAAGAATGGCGAGGGAGGCCAATTTGAGTGTGACACCGGTGCACATTGTAAAGGATAAATTTAGTTGCACCAATGAGTTGCACTTCCGCATCAGGAAAAGATCTCATGAGGAGTTCACGTAGAAGTAAACATGTCGGTGCACAAGTGAACATGTTCTGAGCCATGGTGTTGATGTGAATCCACCAGTTTCCACATGTCTTCAGCTGGGGCATGCGATTAACCACATTCCCACCAAAGCCTAGTGCATCGGCCATGTGATAAGGGGATCTTTGTTGGAAGATCTTGGAAGTGGTCTGCGCTCCCTCGTAGTGATCAAATTTGAAGGGTAGGTCAATCCAACAAGTTAATAGAAGCATACAATTGAAAGGAGGCCTACCCATGCTGGAAACCGTGAGACCATTGTAGAGATAAGCAAGGATGATGGGCCCCACTCTTTTCCCCTCCCAAAATCCACAAATTGCACTCAATTGATCATCCTCCACAATGTTGTCAGTGCAACGGCAAAGGAGAGCACCCGCTAAGTAGATTGTAAATCCTTTCATGATTCGTTCCAAATGATCATCACCCTCCACTCCTTCTATAGCATTCATGGTCCATTTTGCGAGCTTTTGCAATTTTGCAAATTGATTCCCCTTTGAGTCTAGACACCTTTGATAGCTCCGGAGGACATGAAGCCTCCATTGTCTTGTCCACGTGTCGGCATGGCCATCCACTAGTTTCCCCGTGTCCCATGGATTACCGAACGCCCGGGTCTTATCCTTGGTATCGGTACTATTTAAAATGGAAGGACCACCGCTGAAAAGGAGACTGAAACATTAACGGATCAACTAACATAGGCAGCGAATGGGGAACAAAAACCAGCTTCTGAAAAATAGAAATCAGGCGGGAAAGAGACAAAGTGATCGTCGAGCTCCCCATTTCCCGCAGATGCTGGGCTAGCTTCCCGCATGAACATTCCACAACCCACACCTCGGGTCTTTTCAACTCTTCTTCTTCATGGAACATTTTGGCAAAAGCCTCAAAACAGTCAATAGCATCATCAACTGACCCCTTCGACAGTAAAGGCGGTCTGGACACTGTATAAGTAGCATTTTCTTTCTCTTTTTGGCAAGGTGGCATCTTTAAAGTACTGGGCTGTAGCGGCCCCTTCACAAAGTGTTGACGGTAGTTCCACGTCAATGGTCCTTAATCTCCCAACATTGACAATGATGATTCTTGATAGCGGAGGCCTCTTCTACTCATTTTCCTGCCCCTTGGGACGGGTTTAGCCTGCCCTTGTAATTGAGTGCCGAGATCCATGCCCAGTTGGTAGCCTAACTTCAGTATTATGTGCCAGCCTTTGGAATCTCTTATCTTGGACTTGACTTTGACATTTAGTGGTGCAGTGACAGGCTTGCGTGACGCATATGCCCATGAAAAATTCAAGTCCATTACCGAAAGGACTGGCTTATTGCTCGTCCAAAGAGTTGGCAGTATTTTATCAGAAATAATTTCAACAGATAACACCGTGGATATACTTTTCACCTTGACCACCTGCCCCTAGAATGAAAATTTGAGGCATTGGTGAGCAGTCGAAGGTACAACATGCAGAATGTCAATCCACAGATGGCCTAGAATAGCCTTAAACATTGGATCAATGTCCAATACATAAAATTCCATGGCCATTGTGAGAGGCCCAAGCTCAGCCTGAACAGTTACCATCATGTGGCATGCTCTCCTGGAGTTATCATAAGCAGCAATAGTTGTTGGAGTCGGCCTTAAAATATCTTCAAAAATGTTACAGGCACGCAGAGTGCTCAAGGGATAAACATTTATCGAAGCTCCTGTGTCCACTAGAGCTACATTGATAGCCACTTTATTTATAGTGATTGAAATACAAAGTGGCATCTGGCGTGCCTCGGGCGGTGCTAGTTTTGACTCTGAAAAAGAAATGGCCGGCGCTTTTGTAATCGTGGCCAATGCTAACGGTAAACTATCTACTGCCACATCCTCGCTGACTATAACCTTCTAAAGAAAAGCCCTTAAAGCTTCTTGGTGCAGCGTGGACCACCTGATCAACTCCAACACAGAAATCTTGGCCGGCATCCCCTAATTCCTTCGTTTGATCCACGGTCAAAGCTCATAATCAGGCTAGTTCCAATCTGTCCTGTGGATTCTGAATTTCGGGGCAAAACCTTCACCTACATTACAGAGCCTGTTATTTCCATTCAGACCGTTAGCTGCTTCTTCAATTCCAATATGTCAAAGCTCTTTGAGTGCTCTTCACAACGGCCCTAACCTCGCCTCGATCCGACATTGTGGCTAGGCGTACCGGCCATTCTCGTCAGGGTGCACAGATCTAACCTGAAGCAGAGTTGCGGGATAGCCTTGGGAATTAATTCCCAAGACATTGCCTGCCTCCTCTCCGGTGACCGCTGCCCCCGGGGATCGACTCGGGGCACTCCAGGAACACTCCAGCCCGTCGCTACAACCAGGACCCACCCCGGACGTCACTGTACCAATAGCGGATCCCACGTGCTGTCCTGCGGGCCTGAGTGAACAGTGCTGAACCGGCCGACCGTGTCCGCCCGAGCGCCACCGACTGCTACCTATGAACCTGAGATTGGTGCTCCCAGACCCCACATGTCGCCTATTACCTCCCTGTGTGGAGTGGGCTGTAGGATTAATTCTATAACTTAATAATTATTGTTGTACCGGAGGTTACAGATCTCGGCCGGAAAGTCTTCCCCATGCCTCGAGCGTGGAGGTACACTCGCCTCCCACCCTTTTGTCTTTTGCTTAGCTAGTATACATGCTAGATGCCGCTGCTTGTGCATTAGTTTATTTTTCTAGCTAGCTCGTACTTAATCGCCGTCATGAGTTGTGAGTGCGAGACCCGTCCCGTGACTCGATCCGAGCGCGAGAGTGAGCCGACCACCCAGACTCAAAGCCGGTTACTCAACCATGCCGATCGACACGTTTCCATCGCCAGGGACTACTATGAGCAAGTACTTCTGTTTGAAGCACGATCACCTCTTCAGGAACTTGGTTAGGTGTCGAGTCTTGCGTGTCATTGCTAGTCGCGTCATCCAAAGAGTTGCATCATCACCCCGAGTCCCAATTTTGAGTCGAGTCTCATTGTCGTCCCACATCACATAACCTCCATGTGCACAATGGGTCATGTCACCACGGAGGTTCTTCTATTCCTCCCCATGCCGGCCGAGCCCGACTTCATTTCTTTTATCCCACGGGAGGAATCATACCTCTTATCCATGATCACCGTCCCACTTACTACCACGTATGAAGGTGACCTTCAACACCTTTTAGATTTCTACACGTGGGACCATGAGATGAGGGAATCCATATCGAGGGGTTACACCTTCTTTGATCCCTTCGATCCCATAATGATAAAATGGTGATAAAAATGATGAAAATGATGATGATAAACAAATGATAAAACATGATGATGATGATGATGAAAATGATAAATGATGAAATGATGATGAATACATAACACTTTCAACGGGGTACACTCGTGGGCCCTACTCTCTCATCCCTCACTCGGCACCCATGGCCTTTTTTGGTTTCAGCCGAGGGGTACGACCTAGACCTTCAATCTAACTCAAAAAACCTAATATTCTTGTGTCAACATAAGCCTAATACTGATGATACCACTCCAAGTGGTGCCTGGCATCCCGTTAGAACCAATCTATTATCCCACCACCATAACTAATACAACTCAATGGCTTAGGCCTTTCGTCTAAGCCAGATAAACCAAATTCCTTGCGTCAGAATGAACCTAATGTTGACGATACCACTTGGGTTTGCACCTGTCTCTAATGTAGGACCAACCCATCCATCCCACCATGATAATCAATACAATCCAATGGCTTAAACCTTCTATTTAGGACCAGATAAACCAGATATCCTTGCACCAGCATAGACCTAATGTCGACAATATTATCTTGATTGGCACTTGACTCTCAGTCGGGACCAATCAATATAGTTCACGACTATTCACGCCTGCGACGGGGTTTCACCAGTGCGGCGTTGGGTGTGCGGTGACTGGAGTGAGGGGTAGGATATAGCTACAGGAGAGGTGCCGGAATGTGATACATTCCGGGCACTCCCTCTCATGACCATATCTTTCTCAGAGCGGCACTGTGCACTCATTTTTTTTGGAGAGTCAAGGGGAGACCGAGTGACATGGGAGGTTTCTGGGTTTGGGGGGAAACATGGCTGGGATGTAGACGTGCCAGTCAATTTCTTGACAATCACCTGTGGAACTGAATGTTTAACTGGGGATGCACCGCCAAGGCGCGGCACGTGGACTCAAGGGGTGAGAGACACATGGAGGGAAGGATGGTTCTGTGGGTGCGAGTGCCCAGGTGACTAGGGGAGTTGTGTACAAGACGTCTTTTCCCACTGACCGTAAGCAGTCGGTGTTTATTTAGATCGGATTGAATCCGAAGACCTTTGTTCCATGATGAAGAGGAGTCCGTATATTCCTAAAGTCCTAGGTGGAGAGCCGGGAGCACTTTGTAGCTGTAGGTTCGCCTTATACTGGGTGGTGTTGGCTGAGGTCAGGGGGTGCTGGAGGTTCACACTAGGTGACACAAAGGGAGGACTGAGGGCCCGAACGTGGATGCGAGAGCATTCATCCAATTGGCAGTTTAATTTCTGAGAGATACATGTAAACACACAAGATTTTCACTTTAGAGTAAACACAAAACACACAATATATTGGAATCATCAAAACCATTGTCAAAGATAAGGAGGTGTACAGAAAGAACCCAACAATCTCCCCCTTTTTGATGATGACAATATACTGTGACGACTAAATCTCTCTCCCCCTTTGACATTATCAAAAAGTGGGGGACGAGGTGAACAGATGTGAAAGTGCAAACAGAAGTAGACAGATATTTAAAACTAGTGGGGCACGATCCCTGCAATGAACTTCCCATGAAGGAAGGTGTATAGACCAGATTCCAAGCAAGAAAATGAGACTCTATGTGCATTTTGCAAGATGATGGGATTATGTCCAAATGTGTAAATTTTAAACTTTAAGCAAAGCGTATGTTTGAACTATGCACATGTGTATGATCTAACTAACCTATATGCAGAGTGTAAGACTAAGTTATGCACAAAATGTAAAGTGCTCAAGAGCACGTTATTCTACGCTAATTGTCAAGAACAAAAACTAACTGACAATGGGTTATTTAACCTGTTATCTACAAGTATAACCTATGGATGCAACCTATAGAAAGAAACATGATGTGATTAACACAGATCCAGCATTTAGGCACTCAAGCATGCATAACAAGTTATAGACTCATGCAAGTCCCTTCGGGATGGGTGTAGGATAATGCGATCGATTGTAGAACACGACGTGCATGAACAATACTAAGTGGGTCGTGCTTACACAAATAAGGTACTACATAAATCATGAAAGTTGACAAACTCATAAAGGATATTCACACAATCAAACCCAATGTGTAAAAGTGAAGATTGAGCAATAAAGTTCAAGACAATATGGATATTTACGTTTTCTAAGGAATAGTAAATGGAACATATCATCCATATACTTTCATACACGATGCTCGAATGTTGGTAGCTACGTATGACCCCAATTTTTTTTTAAATTACTAAATATGGTGTGACTAACTTTTTGACACAAGTTGTATCCTTTGTCTCAGGGACACTTTCCGGTTACTCAGTTTCGTCACTTATATTAACTATGGACATTGTCACTTTTCGACACGAGTTGTATCCTTTATCTCAGGGACACTTCCCGGCTACTCAATGGTAAATCACACTTATTTTTAAATGTGGATTAGTTTCTCCTTTAACGCGAGTTTCCTCCTTCATTTCAGGGGGGATTCCTGGCTACTCGGATCCACGTTCCACTTATAAGACTTTTTGATGGGGTGAATAGCTCTTTCCTCACGAGACATGTGATTTCCATGTATAGAGTCAATAGATCTTAAGGGTTTTGGACCGATCTATGGGCATAGAATCATGCTAGGAGGGTTGGGGAAGGATTCCCCTTTGTTTCCCCATCATCCGGCGATGATCGGGGCGTGGATCAGGTTTTTTGACCATTCTCGCCATTTCCGCGCTCGGGTTGGAGTTGCGGTCCTACCAGGATCTACTACCCCCCTTTTGGCAGCCCTCAGGGGGTCGCCAGATGATTTTGAGTGCCGGTTGGGCTTAGTAGTCTGCCTGGGACCGCCAGGCCAGGGTTACGGTCTCGCGATAGACCTCTACCCCTAGGGTAATGGTCGACTGCCGACCGTTTCTCTCGTCTGGTTAGAGCACCCTCAGGGTGCGTATTTTTGACTGTTGGGAGTTGTGTGCCGGGTTGCGGTCAGGACACGACCATTTCCTGGTGTTTTGTGGTCAGCAGGTGACTACATAGTGGGGTAAGCTGTCTGGTGATAGACTGCTAGTCAACCCCGTGGCTTGCCTGTTTAAGACCATGGCACCGCCGCCTGGCTGAGCCTGGTGGTCTCCGGGAGATCGCTAGGCCCGTTTTGTGGTCCACTGATGATCGCCAGTGGGATGATGGTCTTGGGAGGACCGCCACCCCGTTTTCTTTTGAGCAGTGATTTTTGTGAGTCTGAGTTTTACCTCCAGTGATATGTCCACTAGTCGTAGCTTTCCTATGCACGTGTGTGCGTACTCACTTGGGTGCAGTGGAGAGCGTGACCTGGAGAGACGGTTGTTAGGCTGGTTACCGTAGGGCCCCTCCGCGCAGCCTGAGTCCGGGCTTTGGGGAAGAACCAGTTAGAGGGCCTAACCTAGGGGGCATAGTCTGTGTGTGCACACGTGGTTGGGGGCGTCAGACATGTGCTAACGAGCGTGACCCCAACTAGTCCGTGTTCATAGTACTTGTTCTGTGGCTCATTCTCCGTGCAGGGCATGTAGGGAGACACTTGGACGTGGTGTAAGACGTCAGGGGACGCATCCGGTCTTGCTTCAAGTGGGTAGTGCTCCTGTCTTCTAGTGGGTACGAACTTGTTTCCTTGTCGGACCATGATCGGTTTGCTCGGTGTGATTAGTTGTAGTGAGCTTTTCTGTTTATTTGTTCTTGCTTGTTGCTACTGTCGTGCTTCCATTAGGTAGCGTTACTTTTCGTGCTCGTTTGTGCCTTGCGGTCTCGTTTCTCTCGTTGCGAGGTGGGGGTCCGCGGGATCCCTACTGAGCTTATGAAATGAGGCTCACCCCTATATTTTCAGGTGAGGTGAGTTCGTCGAGAGGCGCGTCTGAGGCTCCTCGTGGGATAGCAAGCTTGGGCTTCCTGTTGGCGTCTTTCAGAACTTGAGCAAACGACCTGATCATGACAGGAGATGGAACCGGAGGAAACGCAGGAGGAGCCCCAGGAGGTGGCTCCCCCTCCTCGCCGGCCATAGCCGGCCGGAAGCACTAAACGAGGTCTACGGCGGGCTCGAGGTCCCACGGTTCGATGCCCCACACTTCCCTCTTTGCTCCTCGAGCACTCGAGGTCCCACGGTTTGGGCCTTTTTTACACTTTTCTCTTGGCTTGGAAGTGTGGGTTTCGTCTGCCTCTTCACCCCTTTATCACATAGTTGCTTCAGTCTAACCGACTGGCTCCTGTCTAGTTGGTCTCCAACTCTTATACTTTCATCTTTTCCTTCATCTTTCCATGTTGTTCGTGTGGGCTTCACATTTCGTTGGACCTTTTTCATTCCTTCTTTGAGTTGAAAGAGCAAACCCATGTGGGCAAGGGCTTCTTTTATCTTTAGGCGAAGAGGGGAAGGAGCTGCATGTCTCTCTCTACTAGACATTCTTCTCACAATGGGTGGAAGACCCAATTTTTTTGGGTGGGCTCGTCCAAAGGTGGTGTCTCCTGGGGATTCCCGACGGAGCCCAACTTCCATCCGTCCCTTCCTCTGAAGCAAGCGGCGATTTCCCCAAAGCTAGAGGAGGAGATCAGGATTCTCGAGGAGAATCATTAGTCTACCGTTGAATTGATGACCATGGCTAATATAGAAGAGTATCCCTCCCATGTGTTGCCACCGCAAGGTAAGAACTTTAAGGTCCTGCATTATGGTTCTGGGTCAGGCAAGCAGGCCTCCTTCTGAGGATTTCACTTCTGTCGTTTAGATTCGAGGCAGATGAACGATGAAGGGGAGCAACCGTTGAAGCAGGAGGTTGCTTACTTGGAGGAAACGTCTGCTCTGAGTGCACCCCAAACCTCTGGGGGCCCTTCCTGGCCTGAGACAAGGGCAAGCAGATTGCCCGGGGTGATGCCCCTGAGCACTGTGGGGCCAAATGTAAGGACCCTAGGGAGCGACTGCTGCTGGCTTCAATGAAGGTCATAACCACTGAGAAGAAGTGATTGAAGAAGGTGGGGGTCACCCGCCTGGTCGAGGAGCTTGCCCGCCCGATCGAGGAGCGTGCCCGCCTAGTTGAGGAGCCCTCAGTCGAGGAAATCTGCCATCTGGATCTCCTGTCTATCGAGCCAGAGATGACTACTACTGGCGAGAAAATTACTACCGAGAGTGCCAGACCGCAGGCAGAGGCTGTCGGTTCTGAAGTCCCGACCGAGGCTGAGGGGGCACGGGGTGAGGCAATGACCCAGCCCGAGCTGAGCGTTGCCATCCCAAAAGTAGGTGCACTCAGAGGGAATGCCCCAATCCTAGCTCTTCCAGAAAGGACTCTTCCCCCTTTGGCCGATGCCTCTGTTACTCGGGCTTCTCTATACCAGAGGTGCCGATCCTTGGTGCCTTCGTTGGTTTAAGAGGAGTTTGGACGTAGCCCCCCTCCCTACTCTTCAAGAAGGTGATGGAGGGTGGCTTGATCGTGGCCCAGGTAGGAGCCGAGATAGTCGATTTCTTTGCATGATTGGAAACTGAGGAGAGGTCTCTCTCTCGGGCCTTTGCTGAGTCCGATCGGAGGATCAGGTAATTGACTTCCGAGCTGGAAGTCCTTCGATGAGAGGTAGTCTCGCTTCAGGCACAGATTCAGTCAAGCCAAGAGGATGCTCGGACACTGGCGGAGCAGCTGGCCCAAGCTCACTATATAGCCGACCTGAAGAGCAGACCCCTGGAAGAGGAGCGTCAAGCTCAGGTCGAGCGCTATGACCTGTGGAAAGTCGAGCAGGAGGAGCTCAATAGCTGGGTCTGAGGGGCCGAGCGAGTGCAGGGGGAAGTCGAGGTCACGCAGACTGAGGTCGAGGCAAAGCTGTCCGAGGCAGAGATGAAGTTGCTCGAGGCCGAGCAGAGGGTGGCCGAGCTTGAGAAGGAAATGGAGCAAGTTGGGGTGGAGGCGATTGACCGATATAGAAGCTCGAACGTCTACCATGCAGCTCTTCAGAAGGCCGCGTTCTTGTACTATGAGCCAGGCTACCGTCAGGGGCTGCGGAAAGGATTTTCCCAAGGCTTCCGTCGAGCAATCACCGAGGCCTAGCAGCAGGTGCTCGATGAGCTCATTTTTACTTTCAGGCAGCGCTATGACTCGGATGAAGATACCACAGATTCTCCTTCCCCGACGTCGAGTGCATGGGGGAGCAAGGGTGCCTCCGCTTCAGTAGAGGGATCGCCAACTCTGGTTACCTCAGGAGGGCACACGATCGAGGCTGTTCCCACACGAGTAGGGATAGTGCCTAGACCGACCACCACTGAGGATGTCAGTTGTAGATCTCCTGGCGCCGAAGATCCTTCGTTCGTCGAGCCTCAGGAAAGGCCACGGGCCTCTTGGAGTCCCCCTATCTCCATGGACTAGGAGGAACATAAGCTCGATGTGCTAGCTCTTTTCTTTTTGAATGTTGCTATGTAAGATTTTTCCTTTCTATATACAAATGGTAGTAATTTCTAGGGTCTGGATTGACCATTCTTTGCCACCTTTGGCGCGATTTGACTATCGTATCTGTAGTTGCTAGAAAAAATAGAGATTTTATACATTTTGCGGGCATCTCGCGTGCTAATTTGCCAGGTGGCTGACATGGTACTGGTGCCTTTCTGCCTTTCCACCTTCCATGCTTTGAATGGCTTACCCCTTCACGTGTCCCTATGGAAGGGCCACTGAGGGAAACAGAGTAACTGCCCTTAGGGAGAGGTTTCTATCTTTCACATTTTTTCGAGGGGAGAATCAATTAAGGCAGGGGTTCCCCATTTTGGCCTATAAAAAGGTCCCGAAGCGTGCCTCCTCCTCTTCACTCTGCTTTAGGCTTCCCTCGCACGCTTTCACCTCCTCTCTTTGTTTTAGCGAAGAGATTATCTACTGCGATTGTCTTTGGTGAAGCATGGAAGGTGACCCTGAAGATGAAGACGCTGGCGGTTGTAGGGATGTTCTTGCTACTCCGGCATAGAAGAATGGGTTAGCAATGGGCGGGTAGTGTAGGAGAAAGGTTAGGACGTGGCAACGTGCCTTTTCTCGACTTCTAGGCTGTCGCCCTTATATTGGGAGGAAGGTAGAAGTGAAAGGAGGCTCGAGGGAGGGGGGGCGTTCGGCACTAAGGCCTCGCCCTGCTCCTTCCTCACCTCTCTCGCTCCTCCTTTCTCCCTCTTTTGCTCTTCAACCCACTTCTCTTCTTTTCTTTCACTCTTTGGAGGATGCCTGTAGTTTAACGCTTGCTTGCGCCACTCGCGAGTGCTTGCTTTCTGTTCGGCTTCCGGCCCTGTGCCTTCCAAAGAGCTGGCAGAGGAGGCCTTCTCTTATTTTTTGGACATCCGAGCATTCCTTCCCTTTCTTCCTCCCTTCCTCTGATACCTTTTCTTTGAGCTTCCCGAGCCAACAGGGTCAGTCATCCTGTTATCCGAGCCAGTTTCTACACTTCATAAAGTTAGTGGCTTGGCTTAGGGGTGTTAACCATGTCTGAGCTGAGTAATCAGCTCGTGCCATCCATGGCGGCAATGTAGAGTATGAGGGGTTTACCCTTGACAGGCGCCCCTAGGACTAGAGGAGTGAGGAGGTACCCCTTGATCTACTCGAAAGCTACATGGCATTCCGAGTCCCATATGAAGGGGGCGTCTTTCTTCATCAATTTGCTAGAAGGTGCGCATCGACTGAAGAGGTTAGAGATGAACCTTCGAATGTTGGTCAGTCTACCCTGGAGTGACCTGAGTTCGGTGAGGTTGTTGGGTGGTGGTAGCTCCCAGATCACTTTGATCTTGTTAGGATCCACCTCGATTCCTCGGTATCGAACAATAAAGCCGAGAAACTTACCGCTGGATACGCCGAAGGCACATTTCATGGGGTTCATTTGGAGCCCATATTGCCAGAGACGCTCGAAGACTTGGCACAGATCGCGCAGGTGGTCTTCTCACCTTCTGGTCTTGACGACGAGGTCGTCAACGTAGCATTAGATGATGTTGTGTAGCATCTCGTAGAAGATTTTTGTCATGGGCCTCTGGTAGGTAGCACCGGTGTTCTTCAAACCAAAGGGCATGCACTTGTGATGCGGGACGGACCACGACTCAACCTAAACTCTAAGCAAGCTCACGATCGTCCCTAACAAGGGAAGCGTACGGACGTGTACGGTTGAGAAATCGGCATGAGCTAGGGTGGTCAGCTCTCTCTGGTGCCTGGATCAGGTCATGGGACGGCCACGCTCTCTCACTCATAGCTGTGAATAACAATAAATATCGAGCTAGATTACCCTATCATGGTCTCTAGCAGCAGCATAACAAGTATATATGAAATGAAGCAAAGTGCCAAGTAAGGAGCGAATACGATACCTCCACGCTCTCGGCATGGGGAAGATGACCCCAGTCGAATCGGTACTCCCGGATTAGTTATTACACAATTATTACAGCAAATAAATTACTGCCCACTCCACGCAGGGAGGTATGGGGCTACACACGGGATGCGGGAGTGACGCGATCGGGTTGATGGGCAGCACTCGGGGCCGCTATGACAAGGCAAGCACGCGCGCTCGTGGGGCCCACATCCTGATTGGCGGCCCGGGGGAGCCGGGAGGTTGCTGCAGCATCGATGAATCCTGGTTGGGCTGTCCTGGGGCGGAGGCGTGCTGCTCGGCTTCACGGGAGGTGAGGCGGTCGCTCCGGGGATGAACGTCGGGTGTCATCCACGAACCACAGCTACTGTTTGGTAGCGCGCGACCCGGCGAGAAACACTGCTGTGATCAATGCCGATGTCAGATCGATGCGAGATCAGCGCCGTTGGAAAGCTCAAACAACCCCCTAGTACAACCTAAATTGCACTCCTAATAAGATCAAACTAGCACGCATGGCATACGAATAAAACCCCAATAATTATGATAAATACAAAGACTCAAGGGGGAGGCTCCTGACTGTCTCTGAGCCAAAGGGACACGGCCGTAGCCTGCGTGGTGCTCCGTGTGGGGTACCGACAGCTCCCTGAACCGGGCCGCTCATGTGCTCGGGTGTCCGCACCAAAAATGCCAGACATAGATCTCATAGCTCCAAGTCCTGGGTAGTGTACCTGGTGCTGTCGGACTTCCAGAGGGAGTGACTGGCCACCATGGGGTTTACGGAGTTCCTAGGAATAGAGGTGGTGAGGCTGGACACCGCCCTTCTCTAAGCGCTGCATGACCGGTGGGACCCAGTTAGCCGAGCATTCCTATTCCCATGGGGTCACATGATCCCTACATTGGAGGATGTGGCATGCATCACCGGGCTATGGGTACACGGTTCGCCGGTGAGTGGGAGGACTTTGGCGAACTACCAAGAGCTGGCCCAGAGACTGCTGGGGTTGGAGCTTTTGAGGCTAGAGCTTTTGAGCCTGGGCTTGAGAGGAGTTGGGATCGCGGTTGGGGAGCTGCCAGAACAGCAGCTGGGGAGGCTGACAGATCTGGCACGGGAGCGGGTAGTAGCAGAGCCAGGACCTGAGGCTGACGAGTCCTACGGCGGTTCCTGATGCTATTTTTAGGGAAGTTATTGTTCACCACTCGGGCAAACGGGGTGAGTAGTAGACTTTTGCCCCTGCTCGAGGAGGTAGACAGGGCTGGAGAGTATGCTTGGGGTGCGACTGTACTAGCCTTCCTCTTCGACACCCTTAGCTCCACCAGCCGACATATGATGCTCAGTGGATTCTCCCCACTGCTTCAAGTAAGCCTCGACTCCTAAATTGCTTGTGTAATTCCTATATGATTTTTATGCAATGTTGTATGCTGATGCTTTGATGCAACAGTGTGCAGGTGTGGGCCTACATGTACCTCCCTGGGCTAGGGAGAGGATAGGAGGTACATCCCATCCGGGTGCCCATCGCGAGGCGGTGGACAGCGGTTTGAGAGGTGGGTTCCCTGAGATGCTAGGTACGGGCGATCCAGGACGACCTTGACACTCTACCGTATGCCTCGGTAAGAACTAAACTTAAAATTTTTCTACTCTGAAGTGCGACTAGATGCTTGGACGCTAATGCAATTGGTCGCCATCTTACAGGTCCGGTGGACACTGTTGGGCATATGTACATAATGTCTAATTCTATTGTTTTGTTGACGTCGGGATGCCTGATGATTTGGTTTAAAATATGTAGGTGAATCCCGTGGCGGGGGATTGTAAATAGTTTATCCTTTTCTGAGATAGTAACCTTAGCGGCTTTGTGCCTTACAACTCAGTCTCGTGTTTCGTGTGATGTGCGTGTGTCCACGATGGATTACACGTTGATAGTTTCACACCGAGTTGTTACTTGGAGTGACCTCTCTTCCACTAGTCGTAGCTTGTCTGGGTACGCTTGTGCCGATCCACTTGGAAGTAGTGGAAAGCTTGACCTGAGAGAGACGGTTTGGGTTGGTTTCCATAGGGCCTCCCACTGTGGCGACTCAAGTCCGGGCCGAGAGGAAAACCAACTAGAGGGCCTAACGTAGCGCAGTCAGTCAATGTGTGCACACGTGATCGGGGACTTTGTACGCATGCTGACGAGCACGACCCTGACTAGACCATTGTCTTGTGTTTTGTGTGTGGTGTCTCAGTTTCTGCCTGGGGTGTGTAGGGAGACATCTGAGGCTGTGGACTAAGTCATTAGTGGACGCATCCGACCTTACTTCTAGTGGATAGTACTCCTGTCACTCGAGTGTGGCGACCCTAGTTTCTTATCGTTGTGGCTTACTATTTAGACGGCCGAGGGCATCCGATGGTACGATATCGATTTGTGGTTACGATGATTAACCGTAGTACATGAGTGACTAGGATCAGAGTTTTCGCGGCTTCATGTTCTCGCTGGGCACGATTGAAACATAGTTCTTTGTTACCTGCGAGAGTCTTGTTTAGGTAGTATGATTGCGCCCTTCAGTGGACCGATCGAGAGTCTACCCGATAGCCTATATTTTAGTGTTCGTCCGCCAGTAGTGACGTTTCGAGACAGGTTTTCATGATCTAGTCATTTAGTCCAAATTATGAGGACTTGGTGCGGCATAGTTTGTGTTCGGCACTCGAGGTAGTTTTTGTTGTGCAGGCTTTTGGACAGATTGTAGTTTAGCATGGTTGTATGCATTTAATATTGATCTTTCTGCCTTACTGTCTTTCCTGCTTTATAGTTCTTTATGTCTTTTATTTTCTGTGCTGCTCGTTACGCTCTATTGTGTTGGGGATTAACGAGACCCCTACTGAGCCAATGAGATGAGGCTCACCCCCTTTCTTTTTAGGTTTGGTGTGCCTCCTTGCCGTACGGAGGTCTTGTGCAGCACCGAGTGTCTTAACGGCGCTAGCTTCTGCTAGTCAGGGTATACCCCAAGGTTTTGTACTTTTATTTTGTTGAATTGTACCTTTGGGACTTGTATATATGGATTGGACATTATTCTGCCCCACTAGAGAGCCAGCCAGCGAGAGAGCCTCTCCCCCCTCTTTTTTTGCCTCGTCCCTTTCTCTCGGAGAGGATTAATCCCCTTTTATACCGAATGGGGGTTGGACCCCTTTGAAGGCCAAGCCTTCTTCTCCTTCTCTTCTCTGCACCTCGCCCAGAGCAATCAAGTGGCCTATGCGTAGGGGCGGCAGAGGTGGCCAGCGTGTCTTCACCGGGTTGGCCGAGATTGACGCCGACGGCCTGGTACCTCTGCGCTGTCGACCGGAGCACGAGCCAAAGGCACGAGCACTCAATGCTCTGTGTTCAAGCGAAACAGAGTGCCGTAACGAGGATGGGACTTCTGACAGGTGCACCGAGTGGAAGGCTTGACAGATGTACCGGCCAAGGAGCGTTTGGGTTGTGCCGCTGGAGGGGCTAGCAAGGGTGTGCCATTGGAGGGGCACTTGGGAGTGTGCCGCAGGAGGCATCAGGGTAGTATGCCGCTGGAGTGGCATTGGGAGTGTGCCGTTGGAGGCATCATGGTAGTGTGCCGTTGGAGGGGCACTTGGAGTGTGCCGCTAGAGGCATCAAGGGAGTGTGCCGCTGGAGTGCTGCCACTAGTGTGCCATTGGAGAGGCACCAAGGGTGTGCCCCTAGAGGCCTACCACTAGTGTGCCGTTGGAGGGCTGCCACCATGCCGTTGGAGGGAACAAACTAGTGTGCCGCTGGAGGGCCATTTGGGGCGTGCCGTTGGGACACGTAGGGAGCGTATCGTTGGAGGAGGCACTTGGATGAATTATTTTCTTCTTCTTTCCCCAAGCTTTTAGGCCCGACATGCTCACACTTTGATGGACGACTTGATTCGTCCGTCTGAGCATAGGCTGATGGCACGTACTCCGTTGTTCGGAGTAGTTACGATTCGTTGATTTTCTTTAGTGACTCAGGAATTACGAGCCTTCCGGGGGTGTCTTTTCGCTGCCGAGAGCCCGGGAGTGGATCCATGGTAGTGTGTAAATTTGGGAGAGTATCTTATCTCCCCCCATTGTTTGATGCACTCATGCAAGTACAAGGGTTTTTCGGGCAGAAGTGTTTTTTCAGAGTCTGGGCGTCCAGCTTCTTCGAGGTCTCCTTTCTTCAGTCCCATTTCTGACTTGGAACCTTGGGTAAGGTGGGCGTGAAATTTTACGCGTCTACAACCACTGATCCACACCTTATGTGCTTAATTTCATTCATGAAAAATGATAAAGGAATTAATATGCTCGGACTTATTTCATGAATGTTCTGAAAAGCCTAAGACCATGAATTATGAAAAGAGTCTTGTAACCTCACTTTGGGAGATGGAGAACAATGTAGTTGAATAAAAAATTATTACAAAATTACTCCATGTGAGGTGAGATGCCTTGTTTGTTCGAGAGGGAGATGGGGTGAGATGCCCCGTGGGTGAGAAGCCTCATCCTATCTCCACTGCCATAGCCTCCGCTATCTACGCCCTACACAAGGCTAACCGGTGCACCACCGGAGCTCGCAGACCCAGCCAGATTCCATCGTTCAACCCTCACCCCGGTGGCTTCCAAAGACGGCCAACCCAGCAAGCAATAGTAACAGTTTAGGCCTGGGCCTTCTCCTCCCGCGCAGGCCGCACACCCCTCTCTCCCTCCCGCCTACTGTGACGAACCCAGCACCATCACCCCTGTGAAGCCCAACGGCTGCCTCACCCTCCGGTCCCCTTCTTCCCCTCCCCTCCACCTCTTAAAGCCCAGAACAGGCCACCAGCCACCACCTGCTGAGCTCTCCTGCCCGGGGTCACAACCGCACAAGCAAACCACCACCCACTCCAAGCATCCCGTCTGCCATCGCCGGCACTCTATCGCGGAGAAACCTGCCCAGCTGTCCGATGCCTATACATCCCGAACAGGTCGTCGCTGCACCTTCCTGCCCACCATGGCGTCGCACTGCCCAGCTCCCGTCCAGGCGAGCATGCCAGCGACGTCCCCTGCATGCCTGCTCACCGTCGGGCAGTCCGACAGGCCTTCTCCCTCAAACGTCACCACACCCTGTTCGCCTCCTGCTAGGCCTTGCAACAGGCCGCAAACCCCCCGTCCTTCTTTCTCTCCTCCCCCTCCGCTTCTTCAATGTACCAAGAAGATCTCGCCTCTGGCACCAACTGTTCGCCACCAAATCCACCTCCCCAGCATCACCACTGCGGTCACTCCCCCTTCCCCCCAGTTCCAGCACACCACCCACCCCAACCGCACCTCTCCTCCCTACCATCATTGCCACTATAACCCCCTACAGCATCGTGAGGCCCCCCACCGACCACACCGTCTCCCACTGTCTGCCGCGAGCCCGCCTCCACCATCGCTGCCACTCTCCCTCGCTCTCCAGCCCTCTGTTGTCTCTCTAGCCATCCTCGCCGCCACCAGGGCTCACCCCAGACACTCGCCGTCGTCGCTCTGAGCCCCTCTCAGAGGGTCGCTATTGCTCACTGCCGCCTCCCCTCCGAACCCGACCATCACAACCCCCCCCCTTCCGTGTTCTCTCTCTCTCTCATTCTCTTTGCTCCCTCTCTCTCTACGGGATGCCATTATATGTGATATATGTGTTACCCCCCCTAAAAATTCCTGCAAACCTTCTTTTCCTACCTGTCCACAGTCTTCCAGACTCGACCCCTGTCCACTCTAAAATCTACAAAAACTTGAAGCCTCCACTAAAAGTCTCATAAAAATATCCCCATTTTTCTGACTTCCATATCCACAACTTTCATGAAGAACTCATCACCCAGATCCATCTCCATCCCCTCTGTCAAACTGAGTTCACAGTCAAGTCCACTTTTTGCCCTGTCAGTCCCAGAACCGTGAACCAGCACCATCTAAAATCGCCAGCGGTCAGCCTAGAGTGTTTAAAATTCCAGGAGTAGCCTGGGATCGTAGCTCTCTAAGAGAGCTTTCCAATGGTACCATCCACGCATCGATCTGACGTCGGGGCTGATCGCAGCAGCAGTTCTCGCCCGGTCGCGCGCTGCAGATCAGTAGATCTAGCTCGTGGACAGCAACCAACTACCACCCCTGGTCGGCCGCCTCGCCTTCCACACAGCAAACCAGTAAGTCGCCTTCCCTGGGAATGCCCCTCCAGGAGCCTCCGTCGCAGCAATACCACTCTCGATCCACTCGGCCCATCGACCAGCACGTGGGCCCCACAGTTGCCGGCGCACACCATCTCCGGAGCGGTCCAAAATTACTGCCTGTCAACCCGAACTCGCTACTCCCGGGCCCACATTGTAGCCCTTTACCTCCCTACGTGGAGTGGGCAAAAGATTTCATTTCTGTAAATTATTTGGTAATTGCTAACCGGGAGTACGAGGTGTCAGTCGGGAAGTCTTCTCCATGTCCCGAGCGTGGAGGTACAATCGTCACCCCCTTGTAGTCGTAGTTGCTTTGTTTTCTTAGTATGCGTTCTTACTGCCGCTGCTAGAGAGCAATGTGTTAGGATCCTAGCTCTACGAACAAGTCATTCACCGCTGCGAGAGAGAGAGCGAGACCCGTCCCGTGACCCGACTCGGGCACGAGAGTGAGCTTGACCACCCTTGACTCGCTGCCGATTTCTCAACTGTGTAAGTCCGACGCTTCCCTTGTTAAGGGACGAACATGAGCTTGCTAGAGTCTTAGGTGTGCATTTCACATTGGCGTCTAGTCTGTGCGTCTCCGTCCCGCATCATCATTTTTCTTCCTCTGTTGTGGATCATCGCCTCCTCTTTAGAAGGAAATAATTTGGAGTCGATTCCTACGATTTTCGTTCTTATTCGCCTTCCAATCTCTACACAATTGTTATCATTTTTAAGATATTCCTTTTGATGATTGTTTATTTCCTTGACATTGTTAAAGTTATAAAGATATTACACAAAAGTGCCCCTCAGCGGCACGCCCTCACGCCCTTCAACGGCACACAAATGCCCATCAGCGGCATGCCCTCAAGCCCTTCAATGGCACACAAAAATGCCCTTCAGCAGCACACCCCCAAATCCCTTGAACGGCACACCCTTAAAGTGCCTTCAACGGTACACCTAAAGGTCTTCAACGGCACACCTTCATAGCGGCGCAGACTAAATCTTGCGGTCACGTCGTGGGGATCCTTGGTGCGCAGTGGTCGCTGAGCTGTCACCCCCGGAAGAGGCCACGCTGGCTATTATCCTACGGGCAGTCAAATCCCATTTAATGGGGATGTTTCTCGCCACTCAACCAAGCCCGCTGCGGTGGGGATATATGGAGAGCTTTTGTTCCCCAAGAAGAGAGGAGGACACAGGAGAAGAAACCACACAGAGAGGCAAGCAAACACGCAGGAAAGAAGGGAAGAAGAAGAAGAAGGAAGGAGAGCCCCGGCCGGCTCCCCTTTTCGACCACCACCCAAAGCCACAGTAAGAGAGTGAGAGAGAAAGAGAGAGGTGTAGAAGGGAGAGGGGGGAACGAGCAGGGTGTCATTGTCCCTGCTCGACCTCAGCTCCTCCCTTTCTTTCTTCCCCCTCCTTCCTGCCCTTTTTTTTCTTGGTTGTAATCCCTGTTCCATGTTCTTCGTGAATGGAAGCTCGATTCTTCTGGGTCCCCCTTGTCGTCCCTCTTCTCCTGGGCTTCCGTGCTCGCATCTGAGGGTTCCTCCCCCCTTCGCCAACAAAGCCTTCGTCTTTCCATCAGTGGTCCTGTCACTTTGGGTGAGGGCCTCTTTACCTCCACCCTGCTGCTCTCCCCCCCCCCAGCCTCTTCGAATACCCAGTCATCACCTCTGCTCCCTTGTTGAGACTTCCCATCCGGCTAGCCCAAGATCAGAAGCCTCACAGTCTACTCCTTCGTTCATACCAACTTGCCCCATCCAGCCAACACTTGCCCTTCATGCCTGTGGGGCCAGCCTTCGCCGGCACGCTCCCTTGGCAGCACGCCTTGGCCCACCTTCAGCGGTGCAGTCCCTGGCCGACACACCCTAGCCCTCTGCACCATCCTGAATATAATCCCCTACCCGACACACCAGTGCCACTCCCCTGTGGCCGGTACACCTTGACAGTCCTTTAGTTTTTTTTTTTGCTGACACGGCCCTTGGCCGGCACGCCCTCAACCTCTCTGGAGCCCTTCGCCGGTACGGCCCTTCGCCGGCACGGCCTGGCTCCCCCAGCCAGCCTAGCCCGGTACACCTTTAGGTCCCAAAAATATTTAAAAAAAATCTGGGGCATTACAACCCTCCCCCCTTAAAAGAATTTCATTCTCGAAATTCAGGACAAGCACCAAGCCACAAGAGGAGAACGTCATGAACCAACTGATGACGCCATCAGAGCCCCAACCAAACCTCGAAACTCGTAAAAATCACGATCCTAAGGGACGCGGCCAGACAATGATCACGGACATGTCTCGCTCCCAATCCCAGACACATTGATCATCAGAGCAGGCATATGCAAGGGAGTACAAGTCTGGCATCACCTCAGCCAACACGAAAATCAATCACGACATCACTACCACGATCTCGCTTACCGAGAACACGCAACCCTCGTCACAGAAACCAACACCAGTCAACGCTCATGCTCGGCGAACCAACCATAGAAATTATAATTATATATAAATAGAAATTATATAGAATTCTACTTTTCACAACCCGCTGACAAAACTCATGCCCTGCACCAGGGAAAATCATCACTGAACTTCCACCAGCTCGCACCTTGCAAATCGAACACCTCAGCAACACCTCATGATCGGCCACCCAAGGCCTCGCTGGCGCACGGTTCATGCCATTCTTGAGCCCCAACAACCAACATCTTCTGTCTGTGAAAGACCATCCACTGGTCACTAGATACACGTCAACGGGAACCTCCACCGGCCCAACCGGCACGATCTGAATCGTAACAGGCCATCCGCTGACTCTTCCACATACCATTACCACAACTCGATCCAAATCTCACTCGGACACCGCAACTGATCTCGATAATCACGCCAACTCTACCCTCTCAGGGGAGCACGATGAAACCACATGACAGGATCCCTCCTCAGTCCTCACGCTACTCGATTCAGACTTACTGGGAATCCTTCTATGCTGGTCGCAGACCAGGGATCACTATATCCAATGCCAACATCTCATCAGAGACCTCCGCACACAGCCATCATCCTTCATCTTTATCTCATCAAATCCTTCGCCTCAAAACGATCCAAAAGCATGCCTGCCAATCCCGGTTCTACTCTTACCTCAGAGCCTCGGGACACAACCTCTTACAATCCACGGCACACTTCTCCAGAACCGACAAGTACCACCTGTTACCACAGCAAGCTGATCGATAACGCCATGACCAATGCACACGGGTCCCTAGACTATACACTTCTTATCATGGTCGATCACTCAATCAACCTCACCAGCCGTTCACGACATCCAACTAGGACCCATAATCTTGTCAGAGATCACTTCTCCAAAAATACGATCTCACCCAAGGACACAGCTTCCAACACAGAAATAATGGTGATACTGGTTATTTTCCCTAAGAGATTCCTCCTCCAACTCCTCAAAATAATGCTTAAACACCTGCAAAAGCAACAAACTCATTGAGACGATGCATTACATTCGATACAGTAAAATATATGGATCTAATCAGACGGTCTGCATAGATTGGAAATAAAAACAGGTAGAGGAATTAGATATAAGAAATAGAAACAAGGAGACCATACATCAACAACACGATGCAGAAAGAGAAGAATACTGGCAGCATTGCAGTTCTGCCGAGATGCTGTCATCAGGAATACATTATTGTGTTGTATAAACATGTACGTGACACCATTGTCATACACCACTGGATCATGAGACTCCGGATCACCCTGCATCGAATCAAAAGAAGACCTTAATAATTTTATTGCTTCTATCAACGAAAAGAACACGTTGAGAGACGTTCTTCGGACAGAAACATCCAGAAAGGACTTGACATTCACGTGCACTTTTCACCAAAGCACACAAGAACACGCACAATGAGGTGGGGGTGGATGAAATAACTGGAGTGGACATAACTCCAGAACCACTGTTATGCGAGGAAAAGCAAGCCCCGTCAAAAAATCATGAACAAATTCAGAAACCATAGCCCCATGGAGCAGCCACAAAATCAAAACTAGATCGAGCTAGTCCCCTAGCGAATCCGAATTCCCTGAAAAAACCGAGGGGGCGGAATCCGGTCTCCCTTAGCTCACCTCCTTCTCGATCAGCTTGGTGAAGAACCGCTCCGCCTGCACGGCGGAGACGTCCCCGCGGTAGTCCCGCCACACCAGCACGCGCCCCTTGATGTCGAGGAGGAAGAGCGCGGACACGGCCCCCGCCATGGATTGGGCGGGCGGGAGGTGACGGCAGGGAGGCGGCGCCTTCGGAAGATCCTCCTCGCAGGATCAGATCTTCCTCGGGAACGCGGATCTGGATCTCAACTCCCAACGAAGCATTGGTTGCGTCGCTCCCCTCTCCATTTCCTTTGGCATGCTCTCGCAGATCAATCCATGGCGGCACCTGCTCGTTTTCTGAGGCGTAAAAGAAGAGAAGAAAAAAGTGGAGCAGAGAGGGAGCGAGGGAGAGACCAGCGATCTCCGCAAGCTAGTATTTACTTATGTCTTAACACGGAGGAAGCTCCATTATTATTATTATTTATTTTGTCGAAAGGGAGAAAGCTCGTTGGTCGCAGGTATGGCACTGTTGCTTATGCTTTAAATACGACGTATAACAGCAATGTGAAAAATCATATGAATTTTTTTAAATAAAGCTAAAAGAGTCGGTGTTAAGTTATTTAACCAAGACACAATGTTGAATGAGTAAGAACTTTATTGTCATCATCAAAACCGAGGGATGCACAACACAGTTGACCCTAAACAGACTTACCCTATCAAGCCACCGTAGCGGTCTAAAATAGACACGCTACACGGACCTGGCGGCCTAAGAATGAACCACCACACTAACCGCCCTAGACAATAACCTAAGACGGATAGACCTGTAGCGGCCTAATAGAGGCGCACTACGCGACTCTGATGCATGAAGGTTGGGCCGTTAGAGCCAACTGACTTAAACTATTGACTCAGTCAAACAACTTGTAGCGGCCTAATGTAGGCGCGCTACAGAGCTCTAGCGATCAGAGTTAGAACCGCCAGAACGAACTGGCAGACTCAAAAATCGAGGAACCATGGGTCTATGATGCACCAACAGAGGGGCACCAAAGGAAGGTGGCGGTCTAAGATTGGGCCATCACGCTCACCAGACCTCGAGCTGACCAACACGCCAAGGGAACGTGGCGGTCTATCGTAGGGCTGCCAGAGACTATGGCGGTCTCTAGAACGGCCGCTAAATTGTCACGACGAGAAAAATAGGGGAAAGGCCGAATTGGGCCGTTCCACCCCCCATTCACATCGAAATGCAGGGAAATCAGTACAGGACGACAAAACACAACCTTCCACAGGCGGAAGGGTCACATGCATCCATTAAAACAGGAGATCGGGGTGATTTTGACGAATCGACCCAAATTGGGTCATCGGGGTTCCCAGACTCCTATCGGCCCCGAATGACGACTAATCACGATAAAACTCGCGGGAATAGGATCCAGACATCTCGATGGTTCTCTTGATGGTAATTACATCGAAAACTGTCACCATTTTTCGGCGAACCCTACGAGAACCCAAAACTACAATTTTTCCTAAACGAGCCCAAACTCGTCCGTTCTAGCACCGAACGACGTAAAACTGTAGGAAAAACGTGCAGGAAGAGTAGGCGATCCATCGCCCTACCTCCATCGAAGAAACTGCATGCCGAAGCGACTAATCCATGTCGAAAATCGCAAAACATGAACCACGCTAGCTTTGAATCCACCATTCCAGATCGCGCCAAAATCGAGCAGATCCTTGTCCCTTCGCGCAGCCGACCATCCCCACGTCGTCGCCACCTCGCCCACGAGCCCCCTCCGTCTGTAGTTGAAGTCAGAAGGGTGAGAGAGGATAGAAAATAGGAGAGAGAGAGAGGCATGCGCGTAAATGAGAAGGGAGGAGAGAGGAAGAGGAAAGAAAAAGAAAAAAAATTAGGAAATTTGAATTGAATCATAAGTCATGATGCATTACAGGTAGACCTTTATGAAGGTGCATCGACCTGTCTTAATGGTGAATGCAAGATGTGCATCGACCTTGATGGAAATGCATTGACTTAGAGCTACAAAAGTTAACAGACTAGCATCGCTTCCAAAATAAGCATCGACCTTAGCTACAGTAGTTAGGACACAAGCCTCGACCTTTGTTAAAGATGCACCGACTTCATAGCTTAAGGTACATGAGGTGCATCGACATTAGAATATGCATAGACCTAAATTTCAAAAGTGCATAGACCTCAGAATGCATGATGCAATATGTGCGTAGACCTTAGAATGACTGAGGCACAATGTGCATCGATCTTAGTAAGACTAAGGCACGATGTGTATCGACCTTAGTATGACTAAGGCACGATGTGCATCGACCATAACACAACTTGTATGCATATGCACCGACCTTTCATTCTAAGTGGTGATTTGTGCACTGACCAGCCTATCTCAAGGTGTTTAAATGTGTGTTGACTTTCTGATGAACCAGAAAGGACATGCATTGACCTAAAATGGGCCTAAGATTCAAGAAGGCTTAAAATGGAATGTTGGGAATAAAATATCAATGACTGTCATAAAAAGCATAAATTGTTGCCAGCATCAAGGCCTATCAATAAAGCAGATTTTGTTCCCAGCATCAAAACCTTGTCAATAAATTCAAAGGAGACAGAACATTCTCCCCTTTAACCAATCATTAAAAATAGAAGAGACACAACATTCTCCCCCTTTTTGATGATGGTAACACTTGAATGTAAAATGATGGAAATACTTCTATAACACTGACAGCACATGCAAAAGCAGATAGTCAGACCAGGCAACACATGCTATCTCACCCCCTTTGCTCTCTATCTCTCTCGCTCTTGTACCGTCAGTTCTAACCACCCAACTCATCTCTCCCAACACTCTACTGACCAATACTCTCCCCCTTTGCCATCAGCAAAAATGGTTGGACGAGGAGCACTGAAGAATGCCTCAATTCTCTCCCCCTTTGTTATCAGCAGAATAGATGAGAGAGAGGCAAAGATGTCTGATTCCAAGGGAAGAGAAAATGTATAGGGAAGGTGATCTGATTGACAGACTAAAAATTCTTTCATTAGTTCAGCATACTAAGCCCAGAATCTATTATTCTAAGAGTTTAAGGAATGCAACTTGGATTGAAGTCTAATTTAAGGGTAATGAAAGTTAGAATGTAGCAACTGCACTCTTTGAAGAAGTTTGCATTAGCCTTTAATAGCAATAAACCAGGCATACATAGATCATGTTAGAGTAGTCTATTTTCATCTTACTTATTTAAAATTCAATGAAGTTCTTAGGAGTAGCCAGTGTGTGTATTGATGGTAAACAAATTCAGATAACTTTTCAAGGTTACAGCTGATTTCAGATTTTTGTTACTAATTTTTGAACAGGCAGGTATGATCCATACCTTTTTACATAGAGGTATACATTATTTAGACGTCAATACCCCCAGTTACTCAGTAAGATTTACCATTCTGTTTCATTAAGTCTTTTCAGGTATAGTTTACACCTTTTTACGTAAGGGTACACGTTGATCAGACGCCAGTACCCCTAGTTACTCAGTGAAACTACCCTTCCAGTTTTAATATCTGAACAGAGTTAACTAAAGCACGTCATGACTTGGATTTACTCAATTTCATTGATCGAGGACCCAGTTTCTCTGTGCATTCAGCCATTGTTCTACCAATAGCATTTGACTCAAGGATTAATCCTAGCTGCCCTCTGGTCTTATTTATAAACAATACACAACATTCAGCTTCTCAACAAAAATTTCTTGATTTTATGGACTTTCAGATTCCGAAAGACTAAATCAAACAGAGCATGTAACGACATGTTGAGAACTATTAGATGTAATGAGCAACCCTCTTCATTGAGATTAGCCTTTAAATTCTAACGTTCATTAAGCTTAAATCAGCAGTTCAGTCATACTGCCTTCTTGATTCTTAGAAAGATAGATTTCTGATTTTAGCAGCTTGAAGTAATGAACGGATTACCAGACTATCATTCATATGGTTTCCAAGAGATTTCAGGATTTTCAAGAATTAAATTGATGGAGTGCCAGGGGTGAAAGTAAATGAGATGTCAAGTGATATTCAAGTAATGGAGTTGAAAGATGCATCAGGCAATAAGGTTCAAGATGACAGGCAGTGTGCTTCCTAGAGTTCTGAATTCTCCCTTATCAACTAAGACTGAAAAAGATTTTCAACATGAACTCCCCCTATCTAGTTGGATACTCCATCTGGACGCTTGACATGAGACACATGTAGGACACTTGACTCAAGGTACTTGGCGGAGGACTGGCCTCTACACATAGTGTGAGTTTCCAGATAGAAGATATCTACCTTTCTCCCAGTATACCATTTGATATACCTTTGAGATCAGGGAGGACACAATGCAGTGTATACAATTATGCTACAGGCAGACTCAATCCAGAGAAGTTTGACACATATGCATAACAAAGTACTCATGAGGAAACATTTATTTTTGATGAACAAGAGTAGGATATCAATCATCATTATCATGCTGAAATTTACATAAGCCTAATTCCCTTCTCAAAAATTTAAATCTATCATTCCCAAGGGACTTAGTAAAAATATCAGTAATTTATTTTTCAATTTGAACAAAGTAAAGCTCTATCTCATTCTTGCTTACTTCATCTCTCAAGAAGTGATGTTTAATTTCAATAAGCTTAGTCCTAGAATGATGAACATGATTTTTAGATAATGAAATAGCACTGGTATTATCACACAAGATGGGAGTGCATCCTAAATTGATGTGATAGTCAACAAGTTAGTGTTTAATCCAGAGAACTTGGGATGCACAATTTTCTACTGCAACATATTCTACTTCAGTAGTGGAGAGTGCTACAGTATGTTACTTTTTAGATGACCAAGACACTAGACAGCCACCTAAAAATTGGCAATATCCACTGGTGCGCTTTCTATCTATCCTGCACCCTACATAATCTGCATCAGTGTACGCTACAAGATCTAGCTCACACTTGGCAGGATACCATAGACCTAAGTTAGGGGTTCCTGATAGATACCTAAAAATCCTCTTCACTGCACTCATGTGTGATTCCCTAGGACTAGCCTGAAATCTAGCACATAAACATACTGAAAATTGAATGTCAGGTCGAGATGCAGTAAGATATAGAAGGGATCCGATCATACCTCTATAAAGCTTGGTGTTAACCAATTTACCTTTTGGGTCACCATCAAGACTAGTTGATGTGCCCATAGGTGCCGTTATTACTTTGAGGTTTTCCAATTGATAGTTCTTCAGCAAGTCCCTTATGTATTTGGACTGGGTGATGAAGCTTCCTTCTGATGATTGATTTACCTGCAAACCAAGGAAAACCTTCAATTCCCCCATTGAGCTCATTTCAAATTCATCTGTCATTAATGTAGAGAATTCCACACACATGGTGGATTTTGTTAAGCCAAACACTATATCATCTACATAGACCTGAACAACAAGAATGTCTTTGTGGTGTACCTTTGTGAATAAGGTTTGGTCAAGTTCTCCAGAACCTTACCTGAAGCCCCGAAGGGGGTCAACGGCAAGGGCACTAGCTGCTCCGGCCTCAGCGCCAGTGCCCGGGCCGCCTTTGCAACGGCCTCCCGAATGTCCCTCAGAGTGTGGGCACACTCGATCTGGGACACAAACTCCACGGGTCCAGCTGACCTAATCGCATGACCGATGTGCCGCCTCCAGTCTTCGACAGCTATATCGGTAAAGCTCCCTTCGGGGAGCACACGGTCTAGCGATCCCCTGCTCCTAAAGCCACAATCAGCTAGAAATTGGGTCCACCAGGTCCTCGGCGCCCTCGATCGAGGCACCTCCGCCCCAGTCGTCGCCGCTACTGCCGGTGCCTGCTTCAGGGGCTTTAGCACCCCACCATTGCCTCAGCTCCCAGACGAGGAGCCCCGACTACCCTGGGGCCACTGCTTCACCAGCCGCTCAACCTCCCGACGGATCCGAGCGACGTGGGTCCTCAGGTACCCGTCGTCTAGCAGAATAGGAGGCAAATCCTCCCTCAGCAAACGACTCTCCTCCACCTTCCAGAGTGCGGAGGCCTTCTACTGGTACTAGTGGCTGTGCTCGAACCACCACCTGGCGTAGTGGACGTCGAACCGCCCTCGGCGTCCCTGTCCCAGCATCGGAAGTCGCTCTGGCTCTCGGCGGTAGCAGAAGTCCCACCACGCTGCTGTCAGTAAGTGGGTGTCCTTCCCTCTATACTGCCTACCCGTCAGAGGGAACTCCTGGCTCGGCGGGATCCCCTGGTCGTAGTTAAAGTTCCGAGCGAACCTGTACGGGTAATACGGCTCCACGAAACTGGTCGCAAACCGGTGTAGTGCCAACACCACTGGCCGGGTGCTCATCACCCACTCTGTCCGCAATCCAGCTTCCTGCTCCCTCTGATGTGGGTGGGCGCTGGCCGCCCCTCCACTCAACGTCCCCAGAAACAGGCTGGAGTCCCTCGTGGCGCTGTCAAATAGCAACCCCTCCTCGCCCCGACCGGGCAGGTAACAAAGGGCTCTCCTAGCCCCCTCTAGTTGTGCCTCGACATCTCCATCGGGCTACCCAGTGAAGCTGAATAGCAGGGGTGCCGCTGGGTTCGCTACCCTCCCCTGAGTCACCAGCCCCGGAAACAACAGTCTGGCCCACGCACTCAGGTAGTGGGTCCCTGATGGGAATCAACACCGAGCACTAGCTTTTATTTTTGTATTTGTGTCCTTTTAGTTTGTTTTTATATTCTTGGGAAAGTATGTTTGCAATTGTAAGACTTTGTAAGTCAATGTGTCATTCCCTAAGGATCATAGGGTCAATGTCCAATACATAAAATTCAATGGGCATAGTGAGAGGCCCAAGCTCAGCTTGAATAGTGACAACCCCTGACATGCTCTCCTTGAATTGTCATAAGCTGCTATGGTAGTCAGGGTAGGGTGTAGGAGTTCTTCTGACAAGTTGTAGGCCCTGAGTGTGCTGAGCAGGCAACCATTGATAGATGTCCCTGTATCAACCAAAGCTACATCCACACTGACTTTATTCAGAATAATAGTAATGCAAAGCGGCATCTACCGGGCTTCCGGTGGTGCTAGCTCGATTTCAGAGAAGGTAATAGCTGGCCCCTTGGAGATTGTTGCCACTGCTGTCAGAAGATTGTCGGCTGCCACATCTTCACTGACCATCACCTTTTGAAGGAAATTTCTTAATGCATCCTGATGAAGGGTAAGTCTCTTGATAAGCTCCAACACAGATATTTTAGCGGGCACAGGGTCTAAGTGATGTAGTAGATCATATTGGGTACCCGGCAACGGCTCGGCCTCTTCTTGATCGACAGCTGGTTGAGAAGACTGGGGATTGG
Source organism: Amorphophallus titanum (assembly GCA_024336825.1). Taxonomy (NCBI): domain Eukaryota; kingdom Viridiplantae; phylum Streptophyta; class Magnoliopsida; order Alismatales; family Araceae; genus Amorphophallus; species Amorphophallus titanum. Next base: position 88,879 of record JANBPO010005823.1, on the reverse strand, counting down.
AAGTAGAAGTGTAGTTGCGATGAAACAAACGTCCACTCTGTAGGGCAAGATTCTGTGCTGGCACGGCATCGGCTGATGGTGTAATTGGCCCAGTGGAGTGGATAAGTGGTGTGGGAGAAGGTGTAGTGGAGATGATGGGAGCAGAGGTAATGATGGGTTGTGAAGAAAGAATGGCGGGTGAAGGGCTAGGCGCGGGTGTTGGTGGGGGTGGAGGTGTAAAACTTAGCGGAGGTGTGGGCAGAATGCTATGCATAGTGATAGTGGCGGGGGTGATAAGTAATGGGTGAGATGGGAGGATGGGTGAAGGTGTCAGTGTTGGTGTGGGGGTAAAAGGGGTGGCGGATGGGAGGATGAATGGCCTAGTGAGCGGAAGGGAGGCTTGATGTGTGGGTGTGAGAATGGGGGATGAAAAAGGATTGCGATGGTTATAGTGGAGGGCCGAGACTTGGTGGATGAGACCATCACCGTCATATGACCACCCGGCGTCGGGAGCCAGGGGTTGGACCAAGTTGACCTGAGCCGGTGCCGGCGGCTGAGGCTGCGGAGTGGGAGGATGATTCGGCATGGGGTTCTGATGGATCCCCAAGTCTTGAATCGGTTGCTGTTGTTGTAGTGGCTGCTGCTGCGACAGCGGTGCCTGTTGTTGCTGCACTTGCTGCCTCGACACTTGCCTTCTTTTTTCCTTTATTTCAATAATGGCCTTATGCATCTCGGCCCAGTCGATTCTATGTCCCTCATGTAGGGCTACTTTAAGATCAACAAATTAAGAAAGGACGACGATAGTGCTAGAAACATGAGAGAACATACTACTTCTTACGGTGATACACATTCATGGAAACATCGAGGACATCAGAGTATGCCAAAAGATATGCAATAGATTATGAGTTGTGCATGTAGCTCTCCTTGTTAAGAATAAAGAATTCCCGGAAAGGACCATGGAATTGTGAAGGGGCGGAAATAATGGGTGTTCTCGCGGGGACAACATAATATCCCTGCATGGAGGAGGTGGACTCTCGTTACAAATCAGTGGAAATCCCTCTATTTATGGGGATTCTTCAATCTTTACCCCAGATTCAGATTTCAGACCCTGCTCTTTATAGTGGGCACCTTGGTATTCAACCATATACATTAAATAAACATATATGTACATACATATATAGATATATAGATATATAGATTGCATTCCTGGTGGGCACTTGGCTAGCCCTGGATTTGAATTTGGACAGGGGATGGTGCTGGCTATTCCCTTCCCTTTCTCTTTACAGTTAACGGTGGACATGCGGGGGAGAAATAACTGGGCCCAGTACATGGCGTGCTTGGAGCGCTCTGGGCTGGGTTCGGGCCCGCGGTTGGGGCGGGCTTGGGCCTCCATGTTGTTGCGGCCCTCACCAGCTCGCCCCCGCCATCCTCGAGGCGGAGGAGGTGGGTACATCCAACGCCGGCGTTAGGCGAACCTGCGGCGCCGTCGCCGTTGACAGCAGTGAGGGACTGCACCACACTGTTCCTTCCACACTCCCTCCTGTACTCCAGAGTCAAGCTGGCTAGCTGGTTGTCCTCCTGGATTGACATGGGGACACTCTGCAAAATGGGGCAACCAGGCGAATTCCACAACGGTAAGCCAGCACTGGAAAGTGACCAGGAAAGGACCCAAAAAAAAAAGAAAAAAGGAAGAGGGAAGGTGCCGCAGACACATTGTTCATCTGGCAAGCAAAAGTATGTTGTTCTTTCTCATTCATCGCTGAAATTGGAAACACAGAGATTCTGGCATTTGGCAGGGCAATAGCTCTACAGCAGCTTCCCCAATTGGATGATCACAAGGCCTTGCTGACCACAACCAAAAGAGGAAGGCGATGTAGACCCGGAGAATGTGGCAAAACACGTTTTTCATTCGGCAGGCAATCTAGTTAGTCCCCTCTCATCTACACGACAGGTTCCCAAAATCTATCTCTGCAGGTTGCACATGGTAAATGAAAGTATGGGAAAGGACCGTACGCCAACAGCCCTCCCTATGGCAGGTTCCCAAGAGGAATGATCATCATGGCCAAACACTTTGGAGCCCTTCACCTCTGGGCTTATAGCGATTCTTTGTTAGTAGCCAACCAAGTTCGCGAGGAGTACAAAGTTCGAGAACCAGCCATAGAGAAGTACCTCCAAAATATTAAAGAGGTCTATTCAAATCTCTCACACCTCGAGGTGGTACACATACAGAGGGTAGAGAACACCTGAGCAGATGCCCTCTCGTGCCTCGCCTCATCCACGATACTGATGAGCTCGCAATTGATCTTGATCGAAGAGCTCCAATGTCCGAGCACTGAAGAGCCCGAGCCTCAGGTTAATGCCATTGACTATGAGCCATCCTAGATAGACCCTATCCTGGACTATTTTCATCGGTAACAACTCCCTAAAGATTGCTTAGAAGCATGTGTGTACGACCATGAGGAACTCACTTCACCCTGGTGGATGGATGCCTTTTCAGGCATTCGCTATCCTCACCACTCCTCAAATGCCTATTCCCCATTGAAGCTGAGCAAGACATCCGCGAAGTCCATGAAGGACTTTGTAGCAGCCACATCGGGGGATGAGCACTCACCAGAAGCCTACTCAGGTAAAGATATTGGTGACCCACCTTACAGCAGGATAGTCTCAAATATGTGTGGAGTTGTGACCCGTGCTAGAAGCATTTGCACCTACATCACCAACCTAGAATGCGGCTCCACACCCTAATACAGCCTCGCCCATTAACCCGGTGAGGTGTGGACATCCTAAGTCCCTTCCCAAAAGTTCAGGGGAGGAAGAAATTCCTTATCATCACCATCGACTACTTCACTAAGTGGGTCGAGGTGAAACCTCTCACGAAGATCATGGCGAGGCATCCTGAAAGTTCATCCTGTACAACATTGTTTTCCAATTTGGGATCCCACACATCCTCACAACAGACAACGACCAATAGTTCGACAGTGTTGTCTTCTGAGAAAAGTGCTCAGATTTAGGGATCTAGAAACACTACACCTCTGTGGGACATCCCCAAACCAACGGTCTAGTAGAGAACTCTAATAAGACTCTCCTTTATGGCATTAAGACCTGCCTACAGTAAGCTGGCAAGTCGTGGGTGGACACCATACCGAGCGTCCTGTAGGCACACCACACTACTGCCTGGGCAACCACTGAGGAGACTCAATGTGGCGACCCAAGATCCGGATACTGGGAAGACCCGATACCATTCGAATCCTGGCCCGCCGCCCATGAGCTGGAGGGCTCGGAAGGGCAAAAAGGATAGGTGTAGTGTACATAGAAATATGAAATAAAGCAGGACAATCTAACAATTAATACGAGCCAGAGTGAAAGGTCTCTTCTTTAATTCTCTGGCCGGGGAAGGATCCGAACCAGAGTGAAAGGTCTCTTCTTTTATTCTCTGGTTGGGAAAGGATCCGAACCAAAGTGAAAGGGTCTATTCCTTTTGTTAGGTGGCCCAAGGCCGAAGGTGGAATTGCTTGTTGGTTTGACATCGGCTCGAACGTCGATGGTTGAGAAGCTGTCAACTTGGAAGCCGATAATTAGGAAGCTGTCGGCTCAGGGGCCGATGATTGACAAGATGTCGAGTTAGGGGCCGATGATTGAAAAGTTGTTGGCATTAGAGCCAATAATTAGATAGCTGTCGGCCTGGAGGCTGATGGTTGGACATCTGTCGGTTGAAGCTCCGATGGCTGAACATTTTTCAGCTTGAACGAACGGTCATGACGCCGACCATATGAGAGGTGACGCGGGGGCGACGTGGAAATGAATCGACGGTAACTCCGGGAACGCGAACGGGACGGGATAACTTGCTACCTCGCGCAGCTCGGTCTCACACCAGACGGTCTCACACCGGGCGATACACTCTATTCTCACATAGAGAAAGGAGGGAAGGAAAATAATGGGAGAGGAACTCTCTCACGTAGGATGCAAACTTGATTCTTGTTCATCATAACAGAGGATTACAGACTCTTATATAGACTCTTTACATGACAATCTATTCAAACCTCACCTAACACTTAATCTTTTATGACTAACAACACCTAACACAACTTTCGGTGGAAGACTAAGGACACTCAAGACTATTACATGATGGTGACATCTTAAAAAAATACACATATAGACTCACTAATGGTACCAATTAACATAAAACACTTAAAACATGTATAATTTGATATTTGCCCATGCTGCTTGATGATCCTCGTCAAATCCCTCCACTTGGAAGAGGTTCGACCTCGAACCTAGGACCTTTGCGCAGAGAAGTGGCGGCATCGTTGGAAGTGGACGGTGAAGATGGACGGTAGAGAAGGACGGATCTAGAGCTTCGAATGGGGCCTCGCACCCGTCCCCATCTCAAGGATGATGCATCCGAAAACTCAAAATTCTTCCTTCATGACGGAGCGGAGGAGGACAGAACTGGAGCTTCGAATGGGGCCTCGCACCCGTCCTAATCTCAAGGACGATGCACCCGAAGCTTTAAATTCTATCTTCTCGGCGGAGCGAATTTGGCCAAAGACCGAACTTGTGAGAACAAGTGGGCAACTTGATGCGGGACAAAAATTCTCGGGTCGTATAATTTTATTATTCTCTCACCTTCTTGCCCCTTTTTTTTGGAGTCCATTGGACACCGGGGAACTACAAGATGGACATGCCGACACAAAGAGACAAGACATGCATAGTTGGAATGTAGACTCGAATACAAACCTAGAGTCTAACGAATATCTGATACGTGGCGGAGGTAGAAATTTCACGCAAGGGGCTACCTTCCAAATAGGCGTAACCTATCTTTCCAGTAACGTCTTTTGATATACCAGGTACTAGGATGAAATGCAAACATAGACACTTATTTTATTTATTTTATTTTTTTAAAATAATAACTACCTTAGACTCAACTTAGCTCTGATACCAATTTGATGCAGGACGATGACGCAGACTCGGCACCGATTTGATGTGGGACCTAAGCCTCTAGGCAAGCTCGCGATAATCCCACGCGAGGGAAGCATACGAATGTGTGCAGTTGAGAAATCGACAATAAGTCAAGGGTATCGGCTCACTCTCGTGCTCGGATCGAGGCACGAGACAGGTTTCTCTCTCTCTCGCAGCGGTGATAAAACTATAACAAGCTAATTTATCCTATCACTTGCAGCGGAATACGAATATATACGAGGAAAGCAGATGCCAAAGTGGGGAGCGGACACGATACCTCCACGCTCTGGGTGTGGGGAAGATGACTCCGGCCAAGACTCGTACTCCCGGTATAAATATTTAACAACAATTACAGCACTGAATTTACTGCCTACTCCACCAGGGAGGTAAAGGGCTACACGTAGGACCCGGGAGTAGCGGGCTCAGGTTGACGGGCAGCATTTTGGGGCAGCTCCAACAGCAGCGCGTGCCGATAAACGTGGGGTCCACGTCCTGGTCGGAGGGCCGATCGGGCCGGGAGTCGTACTACTGTGACCGGGCTCCTGGAGGGACGATCCCTGGGAGGGGAATGCGCTGGTTCACCTTGTGGAAGGTGAGACGACGAGACCGTTGGACGTTGTTGCTTGCTATCCACGGACTTGTCTACACTTTCAGAGCTGCACGATCCGGTAAAAACACCAGCTGCGACCAGATATGAAGTCGGATTGATGTAGGACTTACGCCGTTGTGAAGCTCTTTTAGAGACCTACAAACCCAGGCTTTGACATGAATTTTTATGTCACTGGATTTTCCTCAGGGAATTTTTTGAACAGACTGGTTCTCAGTCTCAGAACCAACTAGGCAGATTGGGATCTGCTTGAGAACTGGGTTTGACCAGAGGGAGGATGGTGGATCTGGGTGATGGAAATTTTATGGCTGAGAGAGGGGGCTGTGGGGGATGTGCACAAATTTTATGGTAATTTTATGAGGTGGTTTTCATTCTTATACCTTTATCTCTATAGAATTTACCTATAAACTCTCAAAATCTCAAATAATTTTTTATTGTGCCCCTACCATCGATGACCACTCACGTTGGTTAACCTCAAGTGAGTTAACAAGGGTCAAATAACTAAGTTACCCATAGTTAACTCTCTCTCTCTCTCTGCCCCCCTCTCTCCTCATCTCTCTCCCTCTCTACTCATCATCCCCGATGGCGGCAAAGTTGGCCCTCTGGCCGACGAAGCTTGTGCTCTCTCTCCTCCTTAGAGCACTCTCACTTCCCCTCCATCTTGGCTCCCCCTCCCCCTGCAACACCCTCGTCCCCTACCGTTGCCCACCCCGCCTCCGCCACCATCACCCTGATCCCCAGGAACCCCTCTTTCTTCATCGTCGCCACGAAGGCGTCAATGATAGCGCCGAACTAGTTATTGTACACGACGCCCCCGTCCTGCACCTCGGGGGCGTCCTGGCCGAACACAGCGTATCTAAGGGGGACGTGCGCCGAGTCGTTGGTTGTACGCGAAGAAGGGGTACATGTTTGCTATGAATGGCATCCTAATCTAGGCCAAGAACTCTAGGAGGGACTGCATGGGGGGAGGGTCGAGGGGTCGAAGGTGGAGGAAGACGGGGGGAGGAGTTAGTGAGCAATGAAGTGGCATGGACGGTCGACAGGTTGATGCCGTCGGTGAGGCCCATGGTTTACAGCGTCTCGTGGATATGCCACAGGGAAGGGACGAGGTATTGGGTGTAGTAGGTCTACTTCAAGAGGATCTTTTTGCCCATGGTGAGGTACCAGACCTGGCTCTCACCGAGACGACGGTGAAGATGTTGGCCTGGAGCCATCGGGCTGCTCCATCAAAGGTCTTGTTGCCGACCTTGGGGAGGTTCATGTTAGGGACCTTGATCATGAGCTCAATGTCGATGCTGACGAAGGGGTGGAGGACAACGGGGTTGGGTTGAAGAGGCGCACCTTGAAGATGGCGTTGGACCTGAGAAGTTGGTCGGAGGAGAAGGAGATGGCATCAAAGGCGTTGAGGCCACAGTCGTCATTCACCTCTGCCAGCTTGGGGACGCTATGGAACCTGGCCATCATCGCCCGCTTGGTGACGTCTAGGCCCTTTCTGAACTAGGGGTCATGGAGGATGCGCCGCCTCTTCTCTCCTCCCACGATACCCCCACCACCAAAGACACAGGATATTACCTCAAACAGCACTACTGACCACCCGCACTACAAACACCCTAGACCCACCAGATCCAAAATAACACCCCAATGACAGAAGTCCAACAAAACCCGCCTCCCGGTTGATCTTCTTCTTCAAGGCTTGAGCAAAGGAGAGGCGGGGAGACGACCCCGAAGCGGACGGGGAAGTCTCGACAGAGTCGGGGCGAGCCGATGGACTCGCAGCACCCGGACCCGGCGACCAGGAGGCCGCCTCTGGGTTGAGTCGACCAGACGAGGCCGGGGGGGACGGTGCCACCGCAGCACCGGGCAGATCCTCCTCCTCGGTCGCAGGGAGTGCCGAGCCCGGCACAGGGGAGGCAGGCGCACAGGGTCCCGAAGGGGACGCCGGAGCGAATACCGCAGCCACGCCGGAGGGAGGGGACGGAGGAAGGGGCGCCACGAGCGGAGCCAAGGAGGAAGGTAGACTGGCAGGGCCGCCACGGGCGGATCGGGGCGCACAGGAAACGGTGGAGGAGACCGCGGCGGCAGAACCAGCTGGCGGGTGTGAGTCGGCTGGCACCGCAGCAGGCGGGGGGCTGAAGGACGGAGGCACCGCGCACGGTGGGGGAGGAGGCGAGCTTGCGGACAGTCCGCAGGGCGCTGGATCCCCACAGGCAGCCGGCGACGAAGAGGAATGTTCCGCGGGAGGACAGGAAGCTACAGCGGGCCGCGGTGGGAGGACGGCGGTGGCTGCGACCGGGACGGAGGCAGCCAGGCCTTGCTCGCAGGCGACCGGCGACGCCAGCGTGGACTCTGCAGGGAGGCTTGGAGTGGCTATAGGTTGCGGTGGAAGCACTGCGGCGGCACCGACCGGGACGGTAACAGCCATGCAGGGCTGGCTGTCCCGCGGCGAAGCGTTCGGGGGGGAGAGCTCGATCGACGGTGAAACACCCAGACGCGGCTGGGGAGCAGATCCTGAGCCAGCAAGGATGGGGCCTGGAGCAAGAAGGATGGGGCTGGCAGCGGCAACCTGGCCCGCAGGTAGCGGAGCAGCTGCGCGGGGGATGTTGCCTGCAAGCGCGGGCACCTGACGCCATGCAAGACCCTCCCGGGTGGGCGCGACGGGCGGACCAGTGGCTGGACCGGGGACGGCCTTGCCAGGGGCAGCAGGAGGCGCCTGAAGATGAAGCCTGCCACTCCCCCCCGGGGAGGACTTCGCTTTGCAGTTAGCCACCTGGTGGCCCAGGCGGCGGCAGGCGGAGCACCAGAGCGGGGGGTCTGGGATGATCACAGGCTGCCAGAAGCCGCCGGCGCCAATGCCCACCCACACCCGGTGGGGGAGCTTCCTGGAGATATCCAGCTGGACGCAAACCCGCGCAGCATGGGCACGAGTGAGGCAGAGGGTATTGCGATCAATCTTCAGGGATAGATGATCAAACCTTTACTCCTTGCGTTAATGTTAAACCCCACATTAACGATAACACTCATACTCTCGGCAAATGGCTTCGTGCCTAAGCCGCCACATACATCCAAGTGAATCCAGACCTTCCGTCTGGATAGATGATCAAACCTTTACTCCCTTGTGTTGATGTTAAACCCCACATTAACGATGACAGTCATGCTCTCGGCAAACGGCTGCATTCCTAAGCCGCTACACACACATAAGTCAATCCGGACCTTCCGCCTGGATAGATGATGAAGCCTTACGTCCTTTGCATTGATGTTAACTCCCACATCAATGATAAAACATCTTCGAGTGATTAAATGGGATGACGATCTATGGATTCAAAGTCCCAATTCAAAAAAAAGAAGAAAATAAAAGAAAGAAAAGGAGCTTAAAATAGAGGTGCCCCGCCAGACTTGTTCAGACACCCTGGACAAGGACAAAAATGATCATAACTCAGCTGCGGTGAAAACCCGAAAGGGCACTGCAGGTAAAATCGCGTATCCCGCCACGTGAAAACCCGAAAGGGCGCGGGGGCAAAAGCAAGAGGGGGCTAGTCCTGGTGAAAACCCGAAAGGGCATTTGGGTCAGTAATGTGATAATTCAAAATGTTATGCGGTTTCTACATCGGCAGCATGCCCGTTCCACATTCCACCAATAATGAAACCTCCTGCTGATCGACCGGCACCCTGCCCGATCAACGATGAAACCCGTCCGGGATAGACCTTACGTCAATTCTGGTAAAACCCGTCTATTTCCTTGAAGTCCCACTGACGATGAAACCCACTTACATTCTCATTCCCCACCATTGATCGACCGGCACATTGCCCGATCAATGATGAAACCTATCTAGTTTAGACCTTACGTCTATTCTGATAAAACATGTAAACTTCTTTTATGATGCCCCAGAACTTTATTGGGTCTTATCGGATCCTATTTTCGGGTCTCGGATCTATTCTCTTGGAGAGTCTGACTCCGTTGTGTCTGAAATTACGTTCCGGACATCTTTTGTGTTCGGATCAGCACAATCCGGAGTTGTTTCGGAGGCCCGGAGGCGTTCCGCAGCCTTTTCCGCGTGTTTTTTCAATTTTTGCATACGGGTTTCGGCAAATCCTGCGGAACTCCACTGCGAGTGAACTGGGTCGTTCACCCAGGCGTGAGTGGTACCGTTGCGATCGGTGCGTTCCGAGGATCGCGGATATGTAATTTTCTATTTTTCGATAAAAATGTAAATTTTAAAAAATTAGGAAAATTCTTATTTTTTTTCTATTTTGGCTGGCAATCGGGTGTCGGGGGCACCGTTGTGACTGGAATGCTTGATAGTCAGGTACCGGGGGCACTATTGTGACTGGAGTGGCTGGCAGTCGGGTGCCAGGGGCACCGTTGTGACTGTAGTTGATGACAGTCGGGTGCCGAGGGCATCGTTATGACTGGAGTGGCTGACAATCGAATGCCGGGGGCATCGTTGTGACTGAGGTTGTACGTGGTGGGGCGCCCAGGTCCCCGATGCGACTGAGGTGGTTGGGTGCCACGAGACCTTGATGGTCATGCTCGGGGCCCATTGACAGAGGCACGGGCCTGACGCTTCATCTTGCACCGGGACTTGTGAAGTATGCTCATTGCCCGGGCAACAGCACTGAGGGCACGCTTACCGAGGTGACACCAAAGTGGCACACGATCATCGAGGTGGGGAACCAAGCTGGGTGCCTCGATTGAGCCGTGTCTGATGGTGCGCGACCATTGGGACAGAGACTGGACCGGGTGCCTCGATCGAGTGATGTTCGTGTCATGCACGAATGCTGAGGCAGAGACCAGGCAGGGTGTTCTTATCAAGCCACATCTGTATTGTGTACAAATGTTGAGGCAGAGATCTGGTAGGGTTCCTCGATCGAGTGATGACTAACTATGCACGACTATCAAGGCAGGGACTGGTAGGGGTGCCCTCGTGAAGTGACATCTGGGCCATGCACGAACACCAGGGTAGGGCCGAGTCAGGTGTTCCCGTCGAGCGGCGTCTAGGGGCACATGACTATCGAGGGAGGGCTCGGATAGAGTGCTTTCACCAAGCGACATCCGGGTTATGCACGACTATCGAGGTAGGATCCGGGCAGAGTGCTTTCACTAAGCAAGATCTGGGGTCACGCACGATTATCGAGATGGCATACGTTCATCAACACTGGGGGCCACCTTTTCGGAGGAGGGTGTTTGGGCTAGACACCATATGAGGGATGCCCATGCGACATGCCCTCGGCGTGAGCCTAGAAAACACACACACAAATCTCCCGGAGATGGGTGTTTGGGCTAGACGCTGTGTGAGGGATGACCATGTGGCATGCCCTCGGCGTGAGCCTAGCAAACACACACACAAATCTCCTTAGCGTGCCTTTATAGTCTAGGGCTGAGCTCCTTGATGCTTGATCGTTGATTGTTGATCCCTCTTGGGCTCCCAAAGGGGGGTTTTATAGGGGAAGTTGAAGGGTCACAAGGGGTTTACGTGGATTATCTTGAGGGGGTAAAGCTGGTCCGTGTAAACCCCCTCCCCTGGATAGGGTTTACGCGGGTTGGAGTTGGGGCGTCACAGCTGAGGTTACCAGATTGGCGAGGGAGGAGGGGGGATGGAGCACCAGTTCTCATCGGAGGCTTTCATCGCGGGTTCCTATTGTTAGCGCGGTGATGGCCGAGGCTATGTCTAGGCGGGGGATGTGCAGGCCTCCCCTCTAAAATGGTTGACATAGGCCCACAGCTTTTCCCCTTGGGATTACCTGAGTGCTAACAATCCCGCTACTGACCTCGGAGGGCCGCTACCGATGAAGCTTTCTTTGAATAGGCGCCCGAACTGTTGGAAGGTAGTGATGCTCCTGGGGGCGAGCGCTCAGAATCAGGCATGAGCGCCCTAGACTAGAGTGGTCACGAATGCTCAACACTTGATGGCGTCGGATTCCCCGTGCAGATTCATGAGGGTATCGAAGCTGTCATAGTGATCAGCTGGATCACCTTGGCCGTCAAAGAATTTGAAGGTCGGCAGGGAAACTATCGGTGAGATCTCTACCTCTAAAATGTCTGCGGAGAGCGGGCATTGCTCCTCATCCTCCTTTGTAGAGCTATGTTGTAGGGCGTGAATGGTGTGCTGCAGCTTGGTGAAATGTCGCTCGAAATCTCGCAGGCGGAGGGAAAGCTCTGGCTGCCGTCGGGATGGTGTTGGGGGGCTCGAGGTATTCCCTCGGCTTCTTCCATGTTGTTCCAGGGTGAGGGTGTCTATCTCTGTTCGCTGGTGCGGTGGCTCAGATTTTTTCCCTCGCGGGTTGGAGGAAGCTTCTTGCTCCGGGGGTGGGAGTTGTGAGGGTCCGCCTAACCCATTCCAGATGAGACGTCCACCTTGGAGGATAAAATGGCCCCCAACTGTCAGCCGGGAGGCTTCTGCGCGGGGGGGACTCGTTCGAGGATGCTGTGACCTCTCCTTTCTGGCTACTTAGATCCTTATCAAATTAAATCAACGAGGATATCCAGTTTAGCGTTGAGGGTCTGGAGGGTGTCTGGGTCCCCGGGAACGGGTTGTCCCCCCACGGCCGGTGGAGGTAGGACGTTGGTCGGGTGGTTGGAGAGGGGGCCAGTTTAGGAAAGTGATGACGCAGGTTCCCCATCTACGGCAGCAGGTGCCTTCCCTTTTTTACCGGTGTTTCTCCTACTGAGACTTCTCCGCACCATATCGGCTCCTTGCTCGTTTCCCACAGACGGCCCCAGATGAAGAGGCGTGATCCCGTGCTGTAGCCTGAGCCGTTGATCCTTGATCACCACCGATTATTGCAAACACTGCAAGGCAAGAAATGAACAAGAGGAGCCCAGGGTTATAACCCCGGGGGAAAACCCTCCGATGCCTAAGTCAACAAGATGGTAGAGCGTTGTGCAGAGAAGAAAGAGATGGAGGTAGGAGAAGGGCACGAGATCACTCTCCACCAATTAGAGTGGCTTCGAGTGCTCAGGCTGGCTTACCTTTCTGGAGGGATTCATTGAGTTTATATAGCTACTCGCTCCCTTTTCGGAGTCAAGGAAGTGAGGGATTAGGGGGCGTTATGTGACGACCCGGATCCCGGATATCGGATATACCCGATAGGACTACCGGGTAGACCAGATACCACTTGGAACCTGTAAAGCCTCCCAAGAGCTGTAAAGCTCCAAATGGAAAAAGGATTGTCATGTAGTACATTGAAGCTCCAGATATAATAGTAAGTAATTAAATTTTATTAGATCGGTTTGCTAAAGTAACAGAAATAAAATTACTTTTTAATTAATAGTTTAAATTTAATAATTATAACCCAGAGTCGAGTCCAAAGAAATGACAACAAGTGCTAAGTACAGTCAACAGAAAAGAAAAGATGTACCAGAGAGGCGGGGGAAGCCCGACGAGGGTACCAGCTCGCCACAACTAGATGCTACGAGCATGCGCCCCAGGTACCCAAGGAAGCAGAACGAACGACCACCACCTGTAGAGCAGTGGTGAGCGTCGTGTCACTGGCTCAGTAGGGGTCATGCGGATCCCCATAGAGGAAAACATGTAGTAACACACTAAAAATAGCAGGCAAGCAATAGTGAACAGCAAGTAAGCAGTAAAGCAGGAGAGCTAAACTACAAAGCTGTAAAGGAAACAGAACATGAAGCAAGAGTAGGGAACAAACTAAGGAAGAGGGGAAGGAAGAAGCCATACCAGACAACGGGTACCGAACTAACCTCGGTACCCCAAACTACTCCAAGCAAGGGCAGGAGGGTGACTCGGAGCTGACAGAGTCAGGAGTTGCCGAACTGCCGACGCAAGGAACCTGCAAAACAGACAAAAAAAACCTAGGAAAAGGCTAGACATATGACCGACACGGATGACGGACAACACGATAAGGACGTCGTGCACACTGCCCCATACACAATCGAAATGTCGTGCAGGCGACAGACACTGACCTCGAGTACAGTCACAAACGGGCTAACCCGAAAGGTCACGACGCATGAGAAACACCGAGAGTCATACAACACGTGACTCGAAAGAGGAGCGATTAGCTACGTCCACTAACGACTTACACTGCACCACAACTCGCTCCACAAGTGCCTCAACTACCAGCCGAACATGGTCTATCACAGCTAAGGTCGAGTCGTAGGCCCACGTGGAAACCACCACTGCAAGGACCAGTCAGGGTCACGCCTGTTGACGTAAGTCCTAAGCCCCTGACCCCGTGTGCACACACTGGCTGTAGACTATTAAGCCAGGCCTCTAACTAGTATTCTCTCCCGCGGACGCTACGATAAGGTCGGGAGCCCACGGAACTAGCTTAAAAATTGTGTCTCGAGAAAAGTGCCCCGCTACAAGAGCCGTCACGCCAAAGTGTGCCATGAGGCACCAACCAAAGAGGAGCCACAAAATCTGAAGACTTTGAAACACAAGTGTCGGAGTATAGACAGGCCGTACTACGCGCACCACGGCAGTATAGGAAATTGCCGACCACTCAGAGCAAGGCAAACTAGACCTACAACTACAACGGTCCCTGAGTCCTACGACTCTGAGTTAGGATCGTCGGAACAATGCTGTCAATCGGGCTAATCCTAAGCCAGGGAAAATAACACTCCGCGAGAACCAAAACACGGAGACCTGAGGGGACACTGAGAACCCTCAACACACCTGGACACGCAAATTGAGGTAGAACGGTACCTCGAGGCATCCAGAAATATGGTCTCGAATTGGACAAAGTCGTCGAGACACAGACAAGACTTCCTGTCAACTACTGGGTGACCCCAAGTTGACCGGAACCAGACACGACACCGACACACACAGACACGCACACACACTATAGGCATAAGCACTCCTGGCCGTCCCATCATGGTTACTGCCCTCACAGGATGTCAACAGACACCCACGGGTCATGGGCAAACCACGAGATCAAGCCAAGATAAAAAGAAACCAGAGCGGTGGACAACGACAACACTCTGGGCAAAGCGAACCTGTCAGTCAACTGCTAGGGGAAACCCAGCAGTCAAGAGATAGCCGCTACGTGACCAGAGACAAGGACAATGGCAGCTTCTAGATTGAGTTGTTAGGGTACTATCGTAGTCTAGGAAAAGACCACAGCCAGTCACCTAAATCGACCAATCCAGACAACCACCGACAGACGTTAGTTATTTATTTAAAAATGTAATTTTATTCTTATTACTTAAATAGTTAATTATATAGTTGTTGCCTACATTATTTTAAATTTCAATGTACCTCCGCACTCCTAATAACCCTTCTGAGCCCTCCAACTCGTGGGTGGCAGACCAAGATTCGAATGGTAATGAGTATTTCTCGGTATCTAGTTCTTGGGTTGTTACAGGTGGTATCAGAGTCTGGTTGTGGACGTACATGGAAATTTGGGATAATTGTAGTGTTCAAAGTCCATACGATCTAATACAGTTGGCAGTTGGCATAGTATTTTGTGTTGGTTTACCTTATTGTTTCTCGTGTGAGAGGTAGAGTGCGATGTGTTGGCACTGTCAAGGTAGTTTTTATTTTCTTTAGAGTGCCTTTCCCCTGAGACTGAGGAGTGAGATAGAGAGCTACATTTTCCCTGAGGTGGTGGCCCCAGTTGTGCTGAGTTGGGCAGAGTTTGCCGGTAGGTGCGAGTCTACAGTGCCGCGTTAGAGGAATCTGAGGTACGGTTAGGTGGCTGGCAAGGATGGGTTGTGGATAGGTGGTCATGAGTGTGCTCTGAGGGAGTTATTACTATTTTGACCACTTGAGTTTGAGGTTTAGCCATCCCCTAAGATGTTAAGGTGATGGTTTGAGGTAGTAGAGCAAATGCTTTGATCGAGAGAGTGCTCAAATGAGTGGAGGGTCTTTTTGATGAGCCACTAATTATCTAGCTTGACTTTCTCTTCATGCTCTATGGCATCGAAGGTGACATGCCAGTCTGGATTATTTTTGCAGATTATGAGGCGGGATTGGGTAGAGCTATCCCAGTGAGTTCTAAGTCATGCACGTCTGCGCATGAATGGGCTGTGTTAGTTTTGGATTAGATTCTAGATTGCATGGTAGTGGCTTGGTTCGTAGCTCAGATTGTGGAATTAGGGGCCATTACGTACTGCCTTGGATGCACCATGTGAGGTGGCAGATGAGATGTGAAGGTTCTGTGGCAGATTTGAGATCTGAGGATGAGCATTGGCAGGTGCAGATCATGGCTTGTGTTGCATTTCGTAGTGTGGTGGCACACACGGTAGAAGCTCAGCAGGTGGATGTTTTGAGGATCTAGGAATCAACGATGGATTGGTGTCAGTAAGGACAAATTCGAGGGAATGATGTCCAATGGCTAGAGGTGTAGTAGCCTTCGAGGCTATCATCTTTTGTGGTCTCTTAGCTCCTCAATAAATGTTTTGGCATGTTATTGGTTCTGGGATCAGAGGTGGGCATAGGTAGGGAGCGTGTGGTAGCAGCTAGCTCAACCATTGTGGTAGAGTGTGGCTGGCGATCAACAAGGCTAGTGCTCGAGGTGTGGTGAGTTGTATTTCAGAGAATTGCAACGATGGCGTGTTTGGAGATGCGACGAATGTGGTCCGACGGGACACTTGGTGAGTGTTGTCGTAGAAGCTGACCTGATGATGGTGATGGTTTTTCGTGGTGCTAGAAGGTGTGGTTCCTAACAAACACGAGGTTCAATGTCAGGTCAAGCGTGGAGATCTCCCGCTTTGTAGGAGGTATGTCAGTTTCTCCTTGGTCAGAGAGGATCGTGTTTTTGCTAAGTTTTGTCATCTTGCATCACGTGTTCAGATTAGTTGGCCTTCTTTTCTATCCCATAAAGGTCGTGCAAGACGTGTTTTGTATTTTGGCAATATGGTTGCTTGTGAGAGGTCATGCCCATTCTAAGTGCATCATTGTCACGTGTTCGGTGCCAACACTACCTCTCTCTAGAATCCTAGAGAGAGAAGCTCTGAAACTGGTTTCTCCTCCTCCCCGCCGTCCATGGCGGGGGCGGAGGTTGCGGAGGGGTGCCCCCAGTTGGCATCTGCTCTTGGTGGTGGTTGTGAGGCGGAGGTCGCGAACGGGAAGGCTAAGCTGTCTTATGCCCAATCGCTCCTCCAAGCTCGTTCTTGCCCGCGTCGCCGAATCTCCTTGAAGTCTCCGGCGTTTACTGATGAAGGAGAACCGGCTGTCTTCTTCTCTCAAGATGAAATCCAGGTATCCTGCGAACCTTTACAACTTGCAATAATCGCAAAATGCTCCTATGGCCGTCCACCGATCCCGGAGATCAAGAGCCATCTGGTTCAGCATTTTCGTTTGGAGGCGGAGTTGATCATCAGTCGGATGAATCCAAGACACTTGCTGCTCCGATTTGGGAATGAGGCTGATTACCTAAGAGTACTCTTACAGAAGAATCTGTTTATTAAGGGCTTTATGTTTCGGTTTTTCAAATGGCAACAGGAATTTGATTTCGACGCAGATCCTCCCATCATTCCGGCATGGATTGGATTTCCGGAGTTACCTGTGAATTTTTATCATGAAGACTTCCTTCGTTCTATAGCTGGGAACATTGGTCAGGTGCTGCGTATCCATGATACCACTGCGGCTATGTCTAATACTTCCGAAGCTTTGGTCTGTGTTGAGATCAATCTGGACAAGCCAAGGCGCGATAGAATATGGATTGGTTCGGGTAATGGGGGTTTCTGGCAATCCATTAATTACCAAAGAGTTCCCCAGCTTTGCTCCTTCTGTCATAAAATCGGGCATTCTGATACTGTATGTAAAAAAAAAAGAGGAAATCATTTGATCAAGGGAAAGGTGGATGAATATGATCAATCTAGGCAATTGCGTCAAGAATACAGGCCGAAAACGGTTTTAGAGGTTACTAACATTGCTCCAAATAGATTCTCCATATTGGATCAAATACCTGATAGTGAGATTCAGGATCATACTTGTTCTGCAGTCCTCAAGATAGATACTACTGTTACTGGTGATGGAGACTTCTCCAAACATTCTGCTGATCCTTTGAAAGCTGAAGGAAACAATTGTCCTGGGTCAAGTGGTTCAGCTGTTTTGGTTACAACATTTAATTCTAGTTCTCTCCCCAGCATAGCGGAAACTGTAGAATGGGAGGAGCTTCCTTCAATCCAGCAGCCTCCTGCTGAGAATTCAAGTCCTATAGTGCAATGTGATTTAATGGAACAGGACAGCTCACGAGATAAACAGGTTGAATATATTCCTAAGCATTCTATTGACAAAAAATCTCAAATGGATTTTCAGACTGCTGGATGTTTGAGTGAGTCTCCTATGGGTTCAAATTTTCCAGGGGTCTTGTTTAGTGATGCTCGGCTCACTAGGGCTAAAGCCAAAGTTCTGGCTGCACATTTATATTATCCATATACCAATGATTAAATCTGCACTTGTTTGGAATGTGAGGGGGATTGGAAATAAGGCTACTGTTCGGAACCTTGCTCATCTGGTTAAAAAATACAATATCAGTTTGGTTGCTATTTCTGAGCCATGTATCAGTTTCATCCGTGCCCCTGAAATTGCTAAAAAGATAAAGATGCAGTGTGTCTTGGGAAACAATGGTGATGATTCTAAGATTTGGTTGTTCCATAACTCAAACCTAGATATACAAATTGTGCAGTCCCATCCACAATATCTGACTGTGGGTATCCAGGAAGATGGCTCCACTTCTATTTTCTTTACAGCTATCTATGCATCATGCAACAGAGGTATGCGCAGAGAAATGTTTGAAGCTTTACTAAATTTCAGTCAGGGGATCTCTTCTCCATGGATTTTAGGTGGAGATTTTAATTGTGTCCTATCTCCGGATGAAAAAATGGGTGGTAACATTCCTTCTATTGCTTCTATGACTGACTTCCAAGAATTTAATTTAGCTATTGGTCTAATTGATGCTGGGTATACAGGGCCTCAGTTTACTTGGTCCAACAAACAGCTTGGGTCTACACACATTAAAGCCCGGCTGGACAGGGTATTGTATAATTCCATTTGGCTGCAAAAAAGTTTAAGGCTAGTAGTGAAACATCTACCCAGAGGGCCCTCAGACCATGCCCCCCTGCT
The DNA here is from genome assembly GCA_024336825.1 of Amorphophallus titanum. Taxonomy (NCBI): domain Eukaryota; kingdom Viridiplantae; phylum Streptophyta; class Magnoliopsida; order Alismatales; family Araceae; genus Amorphophallus; species Amorphophallus titanum. The sequence continues at coordinate 70,303 of JANBPO010005823.1, read as the reverse complement.
GATTTCTGCTCTATCCTCTACACCAGCTCCGGGTAGATTTGTTTATCAACATATGTGGCATACACATCCGGACTTTCTTACTTTTGTGAAGGAACAGTGGAATAATGCTTCTTTAAATGAGGTCCACCCATTCCATGCTTTACAGAGCAAGTTGAAGTACCTACGATCACAGCTCAAAATATGGAATAAAGATATCTTTGGCAACATTCATAGGGCTAAGGAAGATGCTACTAAAGAGGTTGAATTAGCTCAAACTACCTTCGATGATAGCCCCACTGTGGAGAACAGAATTTTTCTAAACCAAGCAAATGCCAAAATGAAGCTGGCCCTGGCTAGGGAGGAAACCTTTTGGTTCCAGAAGTCCAGGATTCAATGGATTCAAGATGGTGATAGGAATACTCAGTTTTTTCATAACTATGCTAAGGTCCGCAGGGAAAGGAATTTTATTCACAGGTTAAAGTTGGATCAGGTTTGGGAAGAGGATCAGCTTGTATTGATGAATGGAGCAGCTGAATTCTTTAAATCTTTGTTATCTTCTGAGGAGCATTTACTTGATGATAATCTTTTTTCAGTTATCCCAGAACTTGTTACGGATTCACAGAATCAGTCTCTTTGTGAGATTCCATCAATGCAGGAAATTAAAGATGTTATTTTCTCCCTTTCCAGCAATAGTGCTCCTGGTCCGGACGGCTTCACAGGGGGTTTTTTCACCTTCTGCTGGGATATCATATGTGTGGATGTGGTTAAAGCTGTTCAGGGATTTTTTCAAGGTTGGGGGCTTCCTCAGGGAGTTACCTCAACTATACTATGCTTAATCCCTAAGGTGAAGAATCCAACTACTTTTGCGGAGTTTAGACCCATAAGCTTATGTAATTTTTCATACAAGATTGTCTCCAAAATCTTGAGTGACAGGTTGAGGAAGGTTCTTCCTTCGATTATTTCTGATGAACAAAGTGGTTTTATTAGTGGAAGACTTATCACTGATAACTTCCTGCTTGCTAGAGAAGTCTTTATGGAGCTGGACAGACCGGTTAGAGGGCACAACATGTTAATTAAGCTAGACATGGCCAAGGCTTATGATCGATTGGAGTGGGATTTCCTTCTTCATACTTTAAGAAAGTTTGGTTTTTCTAGCAGATTTACCTCTCTCATTGCTCAGCTACTGATGAATTGTTGGTTTTCCATCTCCTTTAATGGTCATTTGCATGGTTATTTTAAATCTTCCAGAGGTGTTCGCCAAGGAGACCCCATTGCACCTGCCCTTTTTGTCATAGCTGAAGAGGTTCTCAGCAGGGGCTTGAGTCAGTTATTTTCAACAGGCAAGTGCAATTACTATCATTTATCACGAGGGGCCCCTCAAATCTCACATATTTTGTATGCGGATGATTCCATTATTTTCCTTAATGGAAGCCTGAACTCTGTTAAGCAGCTCATGGTTTTTTTGGGCAGATATGAGACCACTTCTGGTCAGAGGATTAATGCCAATAAAAGCAGTTTTATTGTTTCAAAAAATATGCCCCTTTCATCTATCAACAGAGTTAAGTCTGTTACTGGTTTTCAGCACAGAGTGAACACTATTACATATTTGGGAATTCCTCTTTTTAAAGGTAGGAACAAGGTGATACACTTTAAATATCTATTGGATAAAATTCAGAATAGGCTGGCTGGTTGGCAGAGCAGATGCCTCTCCCAGGCTGGCAGGGTCACCCTAATCAAGTCAGTATTGTCTACATTGACTATATATTCGGCAAGTGCTGTCTCAATCCCTCGGACCATACAAAATCAGATCAGCAGGGCTTGTTCTAATTTTTTCTGGCAAGGGCTTGATGCATCCCACAGGAAACATTGGGTTTCCTGGGATAGGATCTGTAAACCTACGAATAGAGGTGGATTAGGCATCAGAAGTATTGTGGACATTCAGGCTTGCTGTCAAACTAAACTGCTATGGCTCTCTCTGGTTAGTAATTCTTTGTGGGCCCAATTCATCAGATGGAAATATCTTAAGGGGGGCCACATTTCTGATTGTTCTCTTCCATACCCTGCTGGTATTCCTCGTCAGGATTTTGAACAGGCTAAAGCTATTCTTCTCAAGGGTCTTCGTTTTATTATCAAGGATGGGGCTTCTGTAAATTTTTTTAAAGATAACTGGTACAAGAATGAAACTCTACTTGCCCAGAATTTTATTTCTGATTCTGTGGAAGATAGCATGGTCAGAGATGTCCTTGCTGATCATCAACACCCTGCTTGGGATTTTATAAGAGATCATCAACTTAAAAGGGAGCTTCAGAGCATTTGCCTTCAGCCTGGCAAGGATATCCCTGTGTGGGCACTAACCAGTGATGGGGCGTTCAGTATTAAGTCTACATATGAATCCTTTTTTAATCAAGGTATTCAGCAGAGGCCTTCCCCCTTAGGTAAAGTGTTCCATTCTCATTCCCCTCCAAGGGCTGCTCTGTTCTGTTGGAAGTTATTGCAGCAAGCCATCCCCCTCGACAACCGGGTGCAATCTGGAGGAATCCAGCTGGCCTCATGCTGCTCCTGTTGTCTTCAAACTAGAAACTCTGAAAATGAAGATCATTTGTTTCTTCAAAGTGAACCTGCAGTTTACTTATGGAACAGATTTAAAGCTCTTCTCAATGGCCTCAATATTGGTTTGTCTAATTTCTGCTCATGGCTGGCTTCTTTTATTTCTGAAATTCAGTTAACCTCTCCTACAGACTTCATTGCCTTGCTTGCTGTGAACTTAATTACTTGGGAAATCTGGAAATTTAGATGCAAGTCCAGATATGAAGGTGTCTGTTCTAGGCTTCCCAGGATTGGTGATAGCATTCTCATGGATATCAAAGCACTCACTCATCAAGTCTGCTTTCGAAAAGGCCCCAGTCGTGCTTTCCAAGAAATTATGTTACAGTTCGGCATTGAATTACATTTCAGACATCAGAAAATATTGACTCTAAGATGGAAGCCTCCTGATATTGACTGCGTCCTAAATGTGGATGGGGCTTGCCAAGGCAATCCGGGTCCCTATGGAGGTGGGGGCTGTTTTAGGAACACATCCGGCTGTATTGTGATGGCTTTTTCTACCTTCTATGGGCATGGTACCAACATAATGGCTGAAGGGAGAGCTCTGCTTGAAGGTTTACATTTCTCGAGGCTTCTATCTATCCCCATTTCTATCATTCATTCTGACTCTTTGTCTTTAGTGGATTTGCTAACCAATGACAGAATTCCTCCTTGGACCCTTAGACCGTGGTGGGATGAGATTGTTCAGTCATATCAAGCATGTGGTTGTCCAATTGTACATACTTACAGGGAGCTCAACCAGGTGGCTGATGTGCTAGCAAAACATGCGATCCAAAGTGGCTGCCATACAGAGTTTTTTGATGTGCGAGACATGCCAATTATTGCTAGAGTTTCTGCATTAGCGGACATTTCAGGACTCCCAAGTTTTCGTGGGATTTTTGCATAAGAAATGCACGCTCTTTTTACTGATTACACTGTACACATCTTTTCTTTCTTTAGAGTTGTTTCTTTCTGAGGCTTTGCCACTTTTGATACATTGTAAGGCTATGCCTCTATGCTATGTACAGTGTGGAAAATTAATAAAATAAAGCATCTTGTGCTATACTGGTGGAGTGGGAACATTCTCATCCTTTGGATTGGGGGTGCGCTCTCCTAGTAGGCACTTGATGACTTGGGTTTAAAAAAAAAAAAAGAATTGATAAAGATCCTTATGTTATTTTATTTTGCGCATCTCTGTCTATGTGTCGAATGCATTAATACTCTGAATAACATGATTGATTAATCGACTCGTCGCGCATCTTCCGGGTATCTTCCGCGCTCGGGGCGTGACAGTCTTTGTGGTATCAGAGCCTCGTTGCATTCAATTCCTAGGAAAAACCCAAGTCCAAGGATAAGTTTCAACCGTTAACCAAGTGAGATTGGGTAGAACCAAGGGGGCTGAGGATTTCTTTCGTGGCATGTACTAGCTCATGTCGCAGCAGTTCGGCAGAGAGGCTGGTGAGGGCTCGTCGACCAGGGGTGGGCCAAGCCGAGAAGTGAGGGATTTCATGCAGTTCCACCCACCTTACTATGATGGCCAGCCCGACCCTGATTTGGCTCGGAGATGGCTCGACGAGATGGAGCGGGTGTTCAGTTCCATGCGGTGTACTACAGAGGATAGGGTGATGTTGGCTTGCAACCAGTTGCAGGAGACGGCTCAAGAGTGGTGGGCTTCTGAGTGGAAGACGTCCTTTCAGTCTCGCCCCCTTGAGCAGATCTTATGGAGCGACTTTGTCAATGCTTTCGAGCGTGCTTACTACCCAGAGTATGTTGCTACGCAGAGGACGCGTCAGTTTCTGAAGCTGGTACAGGGCGACATGTCTGTGTTGCAGTACACGGCCCGATTTGTTGCGCTAGGTCGTTATGCACCCCACATCATGGAGCATGACAGGGTGAAGACCGAGCAGTTCATTTAGGGCTTGAGGTAGGAGCTGAGGCACCATTTGATCACGAATGCTGCCACTGATTTGGAGACAACTTCTTGTATAGTGGTGTCTTTGGAGCTGGATATGCAGAGGATATGATGACCGATTAGCCAGGGGTAGTCCTTGTCAGGCCACAGCCACCAGACGACTACCCAACAACAGAGCACGTTCCTGATTCCTTCTGGTAGTTCGGGAGCTTCGACTCTAGTGGCTTCAGCGATGGGTTCTGCATCTTTTAGCACCAAGATCAAGAGGTTCTTCAGGAAGTGTTTCCAGAAGAAGAAGAAGGAGGGCTGAGAGTAGCGGCAGGCTTCTTCGGGCAGTGTTCAGCAGCCAGCACCTTTGCAGTGGTAGGGGTCAGTCGGTGGTTCTCGTGCAGGGTGTTCTCGTTGTGGCGAGTCGCATCCAGACAGACAGTGTATGGCACTGGTGATCTGCTTCAGGTGTGACCAACTTGGTCACATGGCGTGTGACTGTCCTCAGCGGCCATGTCAGCCACCCCAGTTTCTGCAGCAGTAGCAGCAGTACCCACAGTAGCAGTTTCAGTAGCAGGGGTAATATCCGCCACTACCACGGTCCGCGAGTGTGGGCAGGCAGAGAGCTCGAGGCCAGGTTTCTGACATGACCAGGGTAGAGGCTGAGTCATCGCAGCTTGTGGAAGGTACTGTTATGATTTTGGGTTGTGCAGCGCGAGTTTTGTTTGATTTCAGTGCATCACACTCATTTATTTCAGAGGATTTCGCATGGAGTGTTGATGCGGGATATGCATGTGTCGAGCATATTAGGAGTCTGCATATGTCAAGTCGAGTCGATCTAACGCCAGCTCACGAATGCCAGTCCTTTTCGAGTATTAAGGCGAGTCGGATCTAATGCGTATGTTGTGGGCTTACTAGAGAGATATGGGATCTGCTCTACCTTTAGTGTCTCGGATCTATTCACCTATAGGGACCCAGCGGTGATTCCTAGTGAGTCATTGAGCCGTCTCCTCCCTTTGAGAGTGACCCCACCCCTGAGTGTCTACTAGCCTCATTCCCACAACAGCGAGAGCATATAGAACATATACGGGATGATTAGGTGACGATTACTAGGAGTGGAGCATACCCACGTTACCTAGTACGATGGAGAGCACGCACCTGGGCAGAGCTATGGAGGATGGATCGAGATCCACAGGAGCGAGCAGCCGCACCCCTTACTCGACGAGGTCGAGTTCTTCCCACCCCGGGAGAATTGACGAGAATCAACACCAAGCACTAATATTTTTTAGTTTACATATGTATCCTTTTGTTTACATTTATATCCTTGGGTTAATTGGGTTGGTAATTGTATGACAATTATAAGCCAAAGGGTTAGTCATTAGGAATTAGTGGGTTTCCTTGTAAAAAGGTCAAGTAGGTCCAGCAGGATTCCCACCCTCTCTCCCATTGGGCCACCTAGTTTCTAGGGCCCATGTGGGGCTGGTCCATGGTCCAAGTTGGACTTAGACCAAGAAGAAAATTCAAAAATTGCTTCTTGTCCACTTGGAGAGGGCGCCCCCCTCCTTTTGGAATATTTTATTTTGGTCATTTGACCACATGGGAGAATAATCTCCTATCCCCCATTTGCCCCTCCCTAACCTTAGATCTGAGGTTAGTTTAGGTCATTTTCATTTCATATAAAACCATTATATTTCCTATTTTCACTGGAATTAATGCATAAAAAAAATCAAAATTTATTCATGAGAGCCCAAGGGCGCCCCCTCTCTCTCTCCTCTCTCCCACCCCCTTGCAGTTGAGAAAGCTGATCTTCTGAGGTGAGAAACCTCCCTATCTGATCCCTTCCTTAGTGAGAAGCTCAGCACAGCCACCGCCACTGCCATCGAGCCACCGTCGCACCGCCACCGCCTCGCCGTTGCAGATCTGTCCCCTGCTGGATAGAAGCCTGATGCTCAAATTTTAGCTCCCAATCAGGAGATATGATCGAGCTAAAAGTTGGAGGGTGAGTTCCCCACGTAATTATCCCTCTCCAAAAAAAGCTCCACATTTATCCACCCTTTTTTGCTCCCCGTTCCATTTTATACTTTATATTTTACAAACTTATCGTCCATTTGTCATTCATACAAGCTATTTGTCACCCTTAGGTTCAATAGCCGTCAACTTAGCCCATTTGTCACTGTAATGCCTTGGCCGTCGCCTTAGCCATTTGTCACCACTAGTTGTGCATTTGTTAACACTAAAGTGGTATTTGTCACCCTTATTGCATATTTATCACTCTTACCACAACACTACATGAGCAGCCGTTGCCTTCTCTTCCCTTCATTACCTACTTGGTTTTGTCTGGGGAGCATAGTGGTGACTAATCTATTCATTGACCTCTGACTTTGACTGGGACTTCATGACTGATCAACAAAAGGTAGAGCTTGACTGGAGACTTCTTTGACTTGCATTGACCTTGACCAGACAACATTGACTATCTTGGCATTGACCAAGTCCCTTCGTTGTTCTTCTAATTACTGTAGAAACTATTGATACACTATTCATATATTTGTCCTCCTGTGAACTTGACTCCTTCTTTTAGCTCCTTCTACTTTTCATTTGTTAGCTCTAGGATCTATTTTTCACCCTTACCAGTGTATTTGTCTACTCGGTAATCTAGTTGTCACCACTGATAGGGTATTTTTCACCCTTATCCACTGCCTTTGCTTCATGCATCGACGTTCATAGGTTTTCACAATTTTAGCGCTGCAAGTAATTTTTTAGACTTAGGCAGCTATTTGCCACTGCTATTGGGCATTTGTCAGCATTAGACAACTATTTGTCACCCTTATACTCGCCGTCGCCACTGACATGTCGTCAAACTGCAGTATAAATCGGGATACCCCATGTGGGTTACGTAACACCGATTTTCCCATGAATACGTAGAAAAGGATTTCTGGGGCCCGAAGCCATCGCGAGGTTTAGCAATTGTAATCGTCCTCCTTTCTCCACTCGTGAAACCCTCGACGCCGTGCTCCGCCCTCACACTCTCGCTGCTGCTTCACTACGCCAGTCTTGGTGTAGCTTGTTGCCTTCGCTGTCACAGTGGATGTGCGTTCCCGCGACCATCACGGTAGATTGCAAGGTCAGAAGGGTGGTTGGGAAACCTAATTACGCCTACACCTTCCCTTGTCCAATCACCTCGGTAATATGCTCCGATCGAGTGACGATCATTCGGCTAGGGTTCCCATGTTCCCCTTTTTTCTGCTCCTGAGGGGCTGCATGTTACCACCTCCATTGTAGCGATGTGTTAAATCGACACCCGCTCTTCTATTTTAAGTTCTTAAGGCTACTCCGTAATTATTCTCTGCATTCTGTTTTTGTTAATCTTGCCAAAAATAATATGGGGATTTCATATATATGAAAAAATAGATATGTTACATGATTATTTATTTTTATTAATAATAATTTTTATTTTTGATAAGGTTCAATAATTATTTTATTATATTTTATTTGTTGGCAATGCACGAAGACGTAAAGTTGAAATAGCATTGGATGAAGTGGATGCACATCAAAGCATAAGAAATAATGGTGTCTTATTGATTAGATGTCTATTTTAAATAGAGTCTTGATGGTTCGACGCCAATTCGATTGTTGTCCTGTAACTTCATTGTCTTGTCTGCATGGCGTGGCGAACGTGAAAGATGGATGCAACACCTGTTCTATATCAACTGGGTTTCTTGGTTCACATCGAACATGACACATGCCATTGCATGGCAACTAGTGTGCGATTGCGGACTAGAGAAGGTGTTTATAAGAAGGAAATAAGCATGCTGGGATTTGGAATGCGTGGCGGAGCGCCATTTGCTGTGCATGTGAGGTTGGGCTCGCATAATGGACATTTCCTTTGTTCGGCATGCATGGCGTGAATGGAAGGACAACTTCTTTTCAAAGGAATATAGGAAGGACGGCATGAGGTGGCAATGGGTTAGCGGTCGCGTGTAAGGAAACGACCAGTTGCATGGTTCCATGGCTATTCATGGTAGGAAAGTGATTTGGGAAGTGACGACCGTGGTGTCCTGCATGTGCTTGGAAACCGCAATGAGAAGGTGGTTGATTGCATGATGTCGTGGCCGCATTGGGTTGTCTTGTGACGGCGCATTGGTTACCATGTATCATGGTAGTGTTGCATGGCAGGTGGATGGATGGAGGCGATCGTCGCGGCTGGCTATTTGAGAACGAGCAGGAAGTGGCGTTGGCATCATGACTTGCATGGCGATTTTGATCAGTTGATGGCAATGAGGAAAGCAGCTACAAATAGGAAAGTGGTGCCGTGACCGCTACAAACAGTGGAAAATAGCTGCAAGCGGTGGTGTAGGAGGAAAACTTCCCTCGACGATGCCATCGTTCATGGCAAGTGGCCATGGGTAGGTGGACGCGATGGGCGTTTGCATGGTTGATGAAGGCAGCGATCTCTTCCCTATAAAAGGGGCCACAAGTGGCTGAGAATAGAGGCTCTTCTCTCCTTCATTTTTTTGGTGTTTTTTTATGTTGATCTTAGGATCGAGTAAGATTCTTGATGCGGGACGAGACAAGGACTCGACGTAGAGTTTGTTGAGTGGTGGATGGCGGATCTAGAGGGGAGGGGTGAATAGATCTGCCCCTCTTTTCGTAATGCAGCCCTCTTTAAATACCTCCCTTTGATTTGGACCTCTCGTCTAGGTCATTTGAACCAATAAACTCTTCTCCCCGTCCCTTCGGGTGACGAATACCTCCCTTTTGACTTGGACCTCTCATCCAGGTCATTTGAACCAATAAACTCTTCTCTCCGTCCCTTCGGGTAATGAATATCTCCCTTTTGACTTGGACCTCTCATCCGGGTCATTTGAACCGAACAAACTCTTCTCGCTGTCCCTTGGGACGATGGGTACTTCCTTTGATTTGGACCTCGCGTCCACATCACCGAATGAACAAACTTTCGCCTCCATCCCCTTCGGGCGCCCGAGCGAGACGGGTTAGTAGTTCACTTCGTACGGTGGAGTGGTCCCCTCATCCTTCCCCTGGGAGGGCAAGCACTCTCCTGTGCACTAACACGGACGCCTACCCGATTCTCCCTGGGCGAGCTACCGCAAAGGATTACACCCCATCGATGCATTTCAAGCGAGGCGTAAAAAAAAAAGAAAGAAAAAAAGGGGGGAAAGAAGGACTGTCGGGGCCATACACAAAAGATATACACAATAAGGTTGTTCTATTCCTTTCAATCAAAAGGGGGATACACGTGCTTTAGGGCATACCCCTGGTTACATGTCAAAAAAAAAGAAAAAAAAGAAGAGGAGAGAAAGAGAGAGAAGCAGAGTACAAGAGGAGGGTCGAGGAGAGCAGCGCTCAGTCGATGCCCTGAAAGATATCCTTGTGGGGGAGAATCCCGACACAAGGAAAGTCTGCCATGTCGCGCAATCGGCCCCCCTGCTCCTCGAGGTGTGCCAGCTCCGTTTCCACGGATGCTACCTCGGCTCTGGCAACGGCGACTGCCTCGCTCTCCCTCTCGACAGTCGCCTCGGCCTCGGCCAGCTCAGACCTGGCTATAGCGAGATAGCCCTCTAGTTTCTCGATTCTATTCCTAAGGGCGTGGATGTCACGGTGACCTCCTTCCAAGGCCTTCTTGTGCTGCTCCTCGTTGCTTCGACACACCCCCAAAGCTTGCAAATATTCACCCTTTTGGGCCTTGATGGCGACAAGCTCGTTGGGGTCCCGAGTCTCAAGGAATTCGCGACGGTTCACGTATTCAACAATAGTAGGACTCGTCGTGACCATTCCTCCAGCGGGCAACCCAGCACTTGTAGTGCACCAGTTAGCTGCGTCACTATCTCATGCGCCCCTCGGTATGTAAGGGAGGGGTCGGCAAGCATCATCGACCAATGTGCCAACAGCATCTGTCGAACCGGTGTGTCTGAAGCGGCGTGGCCGATTGAAGGTACCACCGATTGCCTTTCTAGGGACGTAGGTGATGTCGTACTCCATGAGTAGGAGTGCCCATTTCCCCAGTCGTCCTGAGAGAATGGGTTGCCTGAGAAGAAACTTCAGGGGGTCGTGCTTAGATATAAGCTCAACCCGATGGGACAGGAGGTAGTGCCATAATTTCTTGACAGCAAAGACCAATGCCAAGCATACTTTCTCCATGGGGGAGTAACGGTACTCGGTGCCGATCAATTTTTGGCTGAGGTAGTAGAGCAGCTGCTCTTTACCATCTTCATTGGCTTGCGCCAACAGAGCTCCCAGCTAGGCATCCATGGCGGCAATGTAGAGCATGAGGGGTTTACCCTTGACAGGCGCCCCTAAGACTGGAGGAGTGAGGAGGTACTCCTTGATCTGCTCAAAAGCGGTCTGGCATTCTGAGTCCCATATGAAGGGAGCATCTTTCTTCATCAGTTTGCTAAAAGAGGCGCATCGACCGGAGAGGTTGGAGATGAATCTCCGGATGTAGGTCAATCTGCCTTGGAGCGACCTGAGTTCGGTGAGGTTGTTGGGTGGTGGTAGCTCCGGGATTTCTTTGATCTTGTTGGGATCCACCTCGTTTCCTCGGTATCGGACGATGAAATCGAGAAACTTACCACTCGATACGCCGAAGGCGCATTTCATTGGGTTCATCTTGAGCCCATATTGTCGGAGGCGCTTGAAGACTTGGCACAGGTCGCGAAGGTGATCTTCTCACCTTCTAGTTTTGACGGCAAGATCGTCAACATAGCATTCGACGACATTGTGTAGCATCTCATTGAAGATTTTGGTCATGACCCTCTGGTAGGTAGCACCGGCATTCTTTAAACTGAAGGGCATGCGCTTGTAGTTGAAGATCCCTTTGGGAGATCTGAAGGCGGTGAAACCCTTGTCTCGGAGGGACATCCGGATCTTGTTGTAACTCGATGACCCATCCATAAAAGACAGAGCTACATGTCTGGTGGTCATATCGACCATTGCCTCTATGATCGGAACTAGGAAGTCATCCTTTGGATAGGCTTTATTAAGGTCTCGGAAGTCGACGTAGATGCGGACTTGACCATTTTTATTTTTGGCTGGGACAATGTTGGCGAGCCAGACTAGGTAGATGCATGGCTCGATGAAGTCGACCTCTGCCATTTTATTGACCTCGGCCACAACTTGGAGTTCCAGCTTATGGCGCATGCACTACTGGGGTTGTTTGACTGGCGTGGCTGAGGGAGATTGTAATACCCTGGATTTACTAATTTAAAATTATTATTGTTAAAATTAAAAATAGAAGTGATTAAGAGCAAGAGCAATGGCTGGCTCTCAGAAGAGGAGGAGGAAAACCTCTTCTCCATTGACGAGGAGAAGGCTAAGCTCCATCGGCTGCGTCTTAGCCCCAAGTCAACCATAGATCGCCCTGAGGCGTAAAGTCAATTTCGAGGCTAACCTCATTAGCCGAGCGATCGACAAGAGCATATGCTTGCCACCAAACTGCATCCAGCTCATGTATGCCTCAGGTGAGCACAAGGTCGAGCAGCTCACAATGTTCATCGTCACTTACAGCCTACAACACTGGTCCAAGAAAAGGGCTAAAAGGGACAAGTCCATTATCTTCCGCAAAGGAGACATGGCCCCTCTAGCCCCGCCAGAAGACGATTTCGACTAGTCCAGGCAAGCCGACAACATCCCTGAAGCCATCTAAATCCTGGATGACCTGTCACCTTGCGTTCGGGAGATGTGCCTCAAACAACATATCCCTCAATGGCAAGGCTCTGCACAGCGAAGGTACTTCCACAACATGTGGACACTATCACAGGTCGGGGGGCAAACCCCATTCTCTCAGAAAGACACCTGAGGTCTCGGCTATGACCAGGACCTAGACTTCTGTGTCTATCACACGGTTCATGCCATAGGACCGGTGCAACCAGCCATCGACCTGATTGTCGCCAACGCCAAGTTTGACTGCTCGGGAGATGAGGGAGAGGAGATCCTAATTCCACTTCCCGCTAGGACTAGCACTCTAGTTCCAGCACTTGGTAAGGCTTCCCTGTCCGTCCATGAGGACGTGGCGACTGGGGAGACCTCCGCGGCCTCCCTACCAGTTCCAGAGCCTACCTTACCACACCATCCCCCCGAGGATGGCCTACAGAACAAAAATCGCGAGGTGTCGTTGGCATTGGCAGACAACTCTGACCAAGCCTCTAGAATTCTGGCTGATAGTTGCCGGTCCAACACGGACGACCCGGGACAACCCTTGTCTGAACCCGGCAGTGACAACCTTCCAGTCCCAATAGGTTCAACCACCGGCTCCGAGGGCCCACAAGTGTACGAAGCCGCCGCTGATGAAGAAGACTTCGTCGACTTCTAGCCTACACCTCCCGAGCTGGAGGATGGTGGCCAGACAACCGTCGACGAGCTCATCAAGATTAATCTGGGCAACGATGAGGCCCCTCAGCCCACATTCCTCAGCGCTCTCCTCAGTGAAGCAGAGAGATGGGACTACAAACAATTCCTGCTCGAATACAAAGACTGCTTCGCCTGGACATACCAGGAGATGCCAGGGTTAGATCCCTCCATAGCGGAGCAATGTATGTCCTTCTCTGGGTGCACGGGTTGAAGATCGAAGACCCGGGAAGGGTAATCTTGGGCAAACCGCTACACCTGGCCTACTATTATGCTGATGGCTGGGGGATGGATTATTTCAATCTGCTATGCCATCTGGGTGCCAGGAAGCATGCAAACTTAGCCGCCCTCGCTGACCGATGCCAGAAGATTGGGGATGTGTGTTGGCTGGTTCGGGAAGCGGCCCGCCAGGACCAGGAGCCCTCCCTGACCTACTGGCCAGTCTCACTTCGTCTTTATACCGGCCCCCATGGTACGTATTATCACGCCCACATATTACATCTTCTTTGTCGGTCGTTGCTGCGTCCTTCAGGGCGTTGGATAGCAACTAACTCCATGCTTCCTCTTCTCCTTTTTGCACCGCAGACCACCTGGACAGTACCCAAATGGCGACGTACCGCAACCTCCTCCGACAAGCAGAGAAGCCGACATACTTAGAGGAGGCGCCAGCGGCCCCGACCACAACTCCTCTGCCTCCCCCCGCGAAGAGGCCCCGAGTGAGGTCGCCTGTGAAGAAGGCGCTAGGCGAGGCGAAGGCTGCCGGGCGGCGGGAGGCCAAGCGCTGGAAAGCGGAGGCCGTCCAGCCCTCAAGGACCATTCCTGCGCCGCCTCCCATCCCGTCATTTGAAGAGTTTGAGGTTGACCAGGCCGAACCGAGCCGACCGGCCGGCAAGACTTCTCTTATTATGACCGCCCCTCAAGTGGGTCTTATCTTTGTCCTAGTGCATGACGCTCACCCCCGAGTGCCTTTCATGTTTGCCAGCTAGGGAGGGGCCTCCGCCTTCACCGGTCCCTGTTGCAGGCGAAGCATGGGCCGGGTCCGAGCCACCATCGACTGCCACTCGTTCGCCCGGGGCTGCTGGGGAGCCTCAAGAGAAATCACCCGTGGAGGAGGCACTCACAGCCACCAGGGTGACGGCGCAGCAAGAGGTCGAGTGGAAGAGAGCAGAGGTCCTCCGGGCGGCTTCAGCTTCTCCACCTCCATCAATTCCATCTTTCACGAAGTTCACCGCGCCTCGGGCCAAGTCGAGCCGTCCTGCAGGTGAGGTTTTTAGATGTTGATGCTTTTCGGGGTCCGATCACCCCCTCAAGGGAAATCCCTTGCTTATGCATGGCATGCGTGTATCCTCTTCCAGCAGAAGCGAAGGAAGCGGGCTCTATGGAGTTCCTCGACAAGGGGGTCAGCCCGCAGGAACTGGAGTGGAGGAAGGCTGAAGCCAAGAAGCTCATGGCCGCATTAGCGGCTGCTCAGGCCGAAAAGGGTGGTTGCGTGTGTGAGTGTGTGAATTGTCTCAAACAGGGGAGGAGGAGGCTGAATGTGCCAATGAAGGACAGAAGACCCACTTCTCCTAATGATTTCAAGGCCTTTCTTTTCTTCCTCCTTTAATTTTGGTCCAATCTTGTACCGATTGCTCTCTTTTAATTTGAGGTGTTTAATTGTTGCCCAATTCAAATTTCCCCGTGATGCCCCATGGCTCATTTTCCTTAGTTAAGGTGGTTCGTTGATTACCGCGCCCTTTATCTGTTAATCCCCCTCAGTCCATGTCACGCCGTTATTATTTTCCCCTTTCTTGACGAAAATTTGGCAGTATCTCCCCTTGACCCGGGCGTAAGGGAGAAGCGGAGAACGCGCCCACATAGAGTGGCGGAACCCAATAATTAAAGGTGGGCGTCTGAAGACGGGAACACCTTAGACAGACCTCAGAAAATGTGAAGTGAGTGAAGGGAGAGCTGCAAGACTACCCGTGGCCATTGGGGTCAAGGGGCAAGGGCTGGTGCGCCGGTCAAGGGACCCCGAAGGGTGTACCACTGAAAGGCTAACTGGACTGCATTGGCAAAGGGCTGTGCCAATGAAGGGCCTTAAAGGGGTGAAGGGTGTGCCGACCAAGGGCCATGCCGGCGAGCGAGCAAGTTGGGAGCGTGTCGCTGAGGACTGAGTTCAAGGCATACCAGCCAAGGGAGGTAGCACGAGTGTGCCGGGCAGGGGATTAGGCCAAAGATGGTGTTGGCGAGCTAAAGGTGTGTCGGCCAGGAAGGGCCCAGGGTGTACCGGGGAAGAGATGACTAGGGTGCACCACTGGAGGGAAAGCCGAGGGCGTGCCGTTAAAGGAGGGGGCGTGCCGGCGAAGGCTGGTTGAGATGGAATGAGACGGATGGGGAGAAGGCCGTGGGGTCTTCTGGTTTTGGCCTAGCTGGAAGAAGGTTTCAACAAGGGAGAAGAAGGGTGGAGGCTGGGCGTTCAGGAGATTGAGGGGGGGTATGGTAGGATGAAGGTGAAGGAACCCTCACCCAAGGCGAGGAGGCCATTGACGGGGAAGATGAAGACATGGTTGGGAATGGAGAGAAGCCACCAAACACACGTGAACACGATGATCGGAGACAACAGAAGCAGCAAAGAGGCCAATGCCTTTATTTATGCCAAATATGGAGTGGGGGTTATAGCAGAGGAAGGAAGAAGGCGAGAGGAACGAAGGAGAAGGGAAAGAAGGGGTTGGGGTTGAACAGAGGCAACGGGCCCCCTGCTCTTCCCCACCATTTCTGCTACATCTCATTGATTTCGACAAGTTCATCGACGGTTGCCTGGCCACCGTCCTCCAGCTTAGGAGGTGCAGGCTGAAAGTCGATGAAGTCTTCATTGTCAGTGTCAACATCATAGACCCGTGGGCCTTCGGAGCTAATAGCTGAAGTAGATGGGACTGGAAGGCTGTCACTACTGGATCCGGACAGAGGTTGTCCTGAGTTGTCCATGTCGGACTGGCAGCTGTCGGTTGGCATCCCAGAGGCTTTGTCAGAGTTGTCTGCCAATGCTGCTGATGCCTCGCGGTCTTCGTTCTGGGGACCCTGCTCATGGGTGAAGTGCGGTGAGCTAGGTTCTGGAATTAGTTGGGAAGCCGCGGGGGGTCTCATCTATCTCAACATCCTCGTGGATGGACGAGGAAGCCTTGTCAGGTGCTGGAACTGGGGTACTGGTCCTGGCTGGGAGTGGAATTAAAATTTCCTCTCCCTCATCTCCCGAGCTGTCAAACTTGGTGTTGGCGACAACTAGGTTAGCGGCTGGTTGCATCGGTCCCATGACCTAGACCGCATGGTAGACACAAAAGTCTGGGTCTTGATCATAGCCGAGACCTTTGGTGTCCTTTTGGGAGAATGGGGGTTGCCCCCCGGACTTGTGACGGTGTCCAGAGATTCTGGAAGTACCTCTACTGCGCGGAGCTCTGCCACAGGGGAATGTGTTGCTTGAGGCACATCTCCTAGATGTGAGGTGATAGATCGCCCAGAATCTAGATGGCTTTAGTGGCATTGTCGACTAACTTGGGCCAGCCGAAATCATCTTCTGGTGGGGCTGGAGGGACCATGTCTCCTTTGTGCAACATGATGGACTTGTCCCTTACCCTTTTCCTGGACCGGTGTTGTAGTTTGTAAGTGACGATAAATGTCAGGAGCTACTCGACCCTGTGCTCGTCTGAGGCACACACGAGCTGGATGCAGTTCGGTGGCAGGCATATGCTCTTGTCGATCACTCGGCTAATGAGGTTAGCCTCAAAATTGACTTTGCACCTCTTAGGGCAATCTATGGTTGACTTGGTGCTAAGGCATAGCCGATGAAGCTTTGCCTTTTCCTCGTCGATGGAGAAGAGTTTGTCCTCTTCTTCTTCTCAGAGCCAGTCGTTGCTCTTGCTTTTAATCACAGGGAAAGGGCTGATTCCCTTGAAATAGAGAGCCGCATCGACCAAGTTGCATTCAACTAGAGTGAATGGAGACAGATCTGTGAAGACTGCACACTACTCTCCATCCATAATATACTTGATACATTGATGGAGGGTTGAGGGGATGACCCAGTTTTCATGGAGCTAGGGCCTGCCCAGCAACACTTTGTAGGATGTGCTGGAATCGATGATGTAGAAGGTTGCCTTAGAGGCAAAATCATCAAGTGCCAAGTCAACATCTAGCCGGTCGAGGACCTCCTTGGTATTCTGATTGAAATTGGATATCTTGACCGCCTGGACGTTCTGGAGGTAGGGAGTCAGATATAAAATCTTGAATGTTTTGATGGGCATGATGTTGACAGTCGCGCTGGCATCCACCCGAATCCAGTTTGCTTCATGCCCATTGATTTTCCCCTTCATGTAGAGGGGTCAATTATGGCATGGAGGAGAGAGTAGAAAGTCTTTCTTTGTGAAGGTGACAGTGGCCGTGAAAGCCTCGTACTTGGAGGCTTTCATTTTCGTCACGTGTGCTTCATAGACTTCCGGCTCTTAGAGTATCTTGATAAGGGTTTCCCTCAAATCTTTACTCCAAGCTATGGCTTCCAAGATTGTGATGCTGGTAGGGAAGCACTTCATCTAGCAGAGGACCTTCCGACCAGCTCGAGATCGAGCATCCTCTAGCGATGGTAGTATGTTAGGCTGGATCTGCTGTGAGCTGCAGCACCGCACCTCGTCAGGGAGTTGCACTGCCTTGCCCTTGTTAATGGGATCGAGTTGACTCTGGCCACCCGTAGACTCTTGGAAGAGAGAGGCCAACGACGGCTCTTGCGAGGGAGGCTGAAGGGCTGGCCCGTCCTTGCCGGATGGCCCTGCTTGCTCTGCAGGACAGGTCGAAACTAGTGCTGGAACTGGAATGCTAGTGGCGATCTCCTCGGCGCCAGCCGGGTCAAAGATGCTGGGTTGCCTCTGGATCTCCACTGGTGGGATCGGGGAAGGTCATTCTCCTCGGAGGAGGATGACCCGTTCGGGGTCAAAGGGAGACAAATGAAGTGACGGCTCATGGACTCTTCCATGGCCTCTACCACATCCACGACCACGACCTTGGCCACAATCGGTATGTTCTGGAGCTGGTCGTAGTCTGAGTGGAGCCGCAGCCCTTTGTCTAGTTCTGGATGCCACTGGCTCGCCTCGCTCGAAGGCGTTGATGTTATCTGGAGGTAGAATAGCCACCATGTTGTAGTTGCAGCCGCGAAGCATCTGTTCCAGCTGTTCGACTCTGATCTCCTTGTCCTTATAGAACAAGGAGAGCTCTTCTGGAATGCGAAGGGTTTTACCTTCTTTAACTTTTTGAATCATTTCTAGGGCCCAGTCTCTAAGGCGAGCTCGTTTCTGCATGTCTTCCCACGAGATGTAACTATCGAGTGGGATAGGCCCGATAGGGCGGAGAGGAATGTATTCCTCCAAGTTGCCGATGAGTCACTGTAGCCTCTGGAGAGGCATTAGCTCTGTTGGGGATTGCAAAGCAACTACTTGTTCGGCTTGTTTCTTGAGTTGCCTCTTAGGATTCTTCCTTCTGTTCCTCTCCTATTTCTTGATGATGGCCATCTCCAGGGGAGTAGGAGGAGGAGGCAATGGAACTGGAGCTGACGGGTCCACGCAGGGATGCCATTAAGCCGATGGGTTTGTAGGGTGAGGTCGGCGACTCCTCTTTACTTGGATCTCAATCCAGTCACCTTCTGATTATTGTAGTTAGAAGGTGGCGTTGATCCCCTGTTCGATGACTTTGAGTGGTAGTTCCTGGTAAGCAGGGGTGCTGGGATTGGCAGTTGAGGACGTAGGCACAGTTTGATGCCTTAACCGCCGTTGCTATGGGAATCTACCATGAACCGGCTGACTTGTACTGGCATCTAAGGACATGTGCACAATTTGATGCCTTAACCATGGCGGCAAGGGAGGCTTCTCCCGTTGATCCGACATATTGGTACTGGCATCTGAAGATGTATGCACAGTTTGATGCCTTAGCCACGGTGGCGAGGGAGGATTCTGCTGTTGAGTTGATGTACTGGTGCTGGTATCTGGAGGCATGTGCGCGGTCGGATGCTTTAGCCATAGTGTCTAGGAAGACTTTTGCTGAGGAGTGGTCCGGGGAGCATGACCAACATCTTGCTTCTTGGCCTGACCCCTGTAGTCTAGCTGAGGGCAAGGTTGGGTGACACCTGATGACATCTTGGGGCCTTGCAGCCCCAGGTGGCTATCTTGATCTCGTGCACCGGGTGGCCTTTGTGATGGCAGACCCGACATGGGAGCTGTTGGGAGGATCTGGTCCAGTGGAGTTGAGGCCTCGCTCAACTTCTACTCCCCCTTCCTATCCTCGAGTAGAGAAGATAGAGGTAGAATAGGGAGAGGACGTCATGGGGCCATCCCTTCGTTTATGCAGATCCAGGAAGGCACTTTCCCTATCCAAAATCCTCGATCTCGGATCTGGTTTTCGGGGAGGCCATAAACTCCCTCCTGTCGGGGCGGCCCTCCCGTTGCTCCAATCGCCACCTTGCGCTCCTTCAGCTCCTCTATCTAGGGTTCCATCGCCGCCATGGGCAGGAAGCCCGCATCTAACGAGCGGTCCTCCGGGAAGGCCGCCAAGCCCAAGGACGCTGCTTCCGCCTCTTCCAATGACGGCAGGAAGGAGAAGCTCTCCGTCTCCGCCCACCTCGCCTCCATGGGCCAGAATCCCAAGGGATCCTCCTCGGCCGCCGCCCAAAAGCCCAAAGTCGAAGACTAGCGTGTCTTCCTACACTGACGACATCGATCTGCCCCCATCCGACTAGGAGGAGGTGGGAGATGATGCACTCGACCTCGCCGGGTGACTTTACGGTGGTCATCGGGAGTTGATGAAGAATGCCACCGTCAAGATCCCCCATGGGAAAAGGTACATCCTTGTCCCCCACCCGTCTCCAGTCGAAAGCCCGAAGGAGAGCGGAGCTCGTCGACAGAGGGGAGGAGAAGATGCCGGTGGGGCACGGGCTACGGTCGCGAACGAGGGACCTCTTCGTGAGACCGTTTAGGAAGAAGGGGTACATCCCCCTAACGACGTACCTGAGGACCTACAAGATCGGCGAGTATGTTGACGTCAAGGTGAACGGCGCCGCCCACAAGGGTATGCCTCACAAAGGTGTGGAGCATGTGTAGCCTTCCAGGTGCACCGAAGAATTCCGTCGGAGAAAGATCGAGAACGATGAGCAACCAAATCTTTAGTTTTTGGCCAGAATGTAGCCATCATATCGCACTTTTGTTTTGACAACCACACACGAATAGATTCTGCCGGGCAGAGCAGGGTAACGCAGCCCAAGCTCCTTTAAGCTGCCCTCCCTTCCGAAAGTCTCAACTTTAATCTAATAAAAGAAATACCATGTTTCATGGTTCCTCCGGTGCCCTCAGCGACGGTCGCACTCTGCTTTCTTTTTTGCAGCAATGCAGGTGGGGCGACGCCTCTTTCTCTGCGGAGTCGGATTCACCTTCCCCGCTAGGTCGTTCCCCTCTGCTGCTACGTCATCATCATCAGCATCCTCGTTTAGGGGCACTCCTTGGTCTGAAATCTAGATGGTGATGTGCGCCCTGGTGGGTGGTGGTCTGCCGCCCATCACCGATCCTCCGCCATAGTTTTGTATGTGGATTTGATAGTTGCTGGATCGCCTAGGATCATAGGGCGCTTCCATTTTAACATTTGAGCATCCTTGTAAGACAGGTTATATATATGGCCCTCCATCTACATAACCAAGGTTCGTGTGCCAAGGTAATCTTTTGGTAGGAACAATTCTTTGAACACTTCTTTTCTTGTAATTAGTCCCAGTTAATGCCATGCATATCAATGTTTCATAATAAGTTGTTGTATTATATTTTCACACTTAAGGAGTCCAGATTACCTTGGCACTTCTGCTGGCCTTTTTCCACACAGGTTGCTCTTATCATTCTTCATTCTCCAGGTTTGCTGCACCCCAAGCACTTTTCTGTACCCTTCCATGATGAGTACATTTGTATATGATTCAATGCTACTGAACTTGTGGATTTCATTTTGTTAGTTAATTTCGAATGTTAGCTTTCATTTTGTGCAACTTGAGGATTTGCCAATCTTATGTGGACTTGTGCTTTTGTGTGTCAGATGAGACTCTTTTTTTGGCAGGTTGTATATATGGCCCTCCATCTACATATATTAAGCTCAATAGCATTTCTCCTACTCTTGAATTAAGCTCAGTAGCATTTCTTTTGTAAGCACAGCAAATTATATAGATGTTATATATATGCCACTTCGAAGTCCCTGCCACGGTTCCATCTTTCTGTTGTAATTATACCTTCATAGCAGATGCATTGCTGGTAGCTATTCATTGTTGGTTTAAAGTAAGTATGTCTCATCAGAATCCGACCTCCCCCGATGGGTTTCATTGCTGGTAGCTATTCATTGTAACTAACAGCAAAATCGGGACAAATGCAACCCACCTCCCCCCGATGGGTTTCAAAACCCATGGATATCCTGTGGTTAGCCCTTATTTATGCCCTTCCCAATATGAAACAGTCACTTGTGTTCTATTAAACCAACCCATACTAGGTCTCCTTGTTTGTTGCCCCCATTGCATGTCCAATATGTCATGTATGTGCATGGTTGGGTGTCGTAGACGACATAGTAATACAACTCCATCACAGCCATGCCCCATGTATTATTTGGCTCATTGCTTTAGATGAGGTGACATCATGTGTGCACCAAGTACGGGTTGCGGCGATGATAAATGGATTTCATGATTTTATTTGGGGGTAAGATGAGCACTTGTGACACCCTCACATAAAAAATGATTACGCAGCCTCCAAATTTCCTTACTGAGCCCATTCCACCATCATATTATGTATCTTCAAATTCTGTATCAATTAGTTCTTGTTTAAACTTTTAATTGTATGACTAGCTGAATATGTATTCCAGTTTGATACAATGTTCATCCCTAGGAACTTATTTATGTTGGAGTGACGACCATAATGAGATGGCCAGGAGTGCTTGTGTATGGTGTCGTGTCTGTGTGTCGTTGTCGGGTTCTGGTCAACCCGGGGTGACCCAGTGGTTGACATGTGACCTTGTGTGTGTCTCAACTGTTCTGTCTAGCACGAGACAGTAGTTCTGGATGTCTCGAGGTATCATCTAACCTCAATTTGTGTGTACAGGTGTGCTGAGGGTTCTTGATGTTCTCTCAGGTCTCCGTGAGTCATTTCGTGCGGTTGTGTCATTTCCTCTATCTTAGGATTAGACTGATTAACAGCTTATCCATCTTTCCGTGATGATCTTGCCTCTGAGTCATGAGACTCAAGGATCATTGCGCGGATAGGTCTAGTTGCCTTGTCCTGAGTCTGTTGGTAGTTGGTGTACTGACTTGGTGCTTCATAGTACGTACGACAGTGCTTTCTTACCTGTCTGTACTCCAGCACTCACGTTTTGGAGTCTGTGTCTTGTGAGCCTCCACTAGTCGTAGCCTGATGATATGTTACGGCGTGTCAGCCCACCTAAGAGTGGTGGCATGGCAGATCTTGAGATACAGTTTTTAAGCTAGTTCAGTGGGCCCCGGTCCAACCATAGTGTCCTACGGAGTGGAATACTAGCTAGAGGCCTGGCTTAGGCGAGAGCCATTCTATGCACATGTGGTTAGGGGCATTAGGACTTGCACCGATGGGCGTGACCCTGACTAGTCACTCGTTACTATAGTTCCTATTCTGGTTCAGAGCGTACCTCGATCTCCGTCGTTCCAGGCATCCGTAGAGAGGTACTTGAGGCGCAGCATAAGACGTCAGTGGACGTAGTTGGCTATTCTTCTAGTGAGGAGGTGCCTCCGTTACGTGACTCGTGACTCTCGTGTTTCACACGCGTCGTGACCTTTTCGGGTTAGCCCTCTCTTGGCCTTGCCCAAGGTCAGTGTCCTATTCTGTGCACGATGTTCTAGTCATGTGTGGTTGTATCTAGGAAAGCGTGGACGACAATCGAGTCATGTGTGCTTTAGAGTCTGTCCCGTCTATCTAGGTTCTCTTCTAGGCTTGTTGTCTGGTCTCGTAGGCCTTTGTCTTAGGTCTCGTGCTTGTCGACAGATCGGTGACTCCTGACCTTCAAATTTCAGGGTTGGCCTTTCTGTTATGTTTGGAGTAGCTTGGGAGCCGAGGTTAGTTCGGCGATCGTGCCTGTCGACTTTTCCCTTTTCTTTTAGCTATACTACTCCTTCCGTTCTGGCTTTCTTTTGCAGCTTTTTAGTTTAGTTTTCCTAGTTTACTACTACCGGCTTATTGCGATTTTGGGTCTATTGTGCATAATGCCCCCCTGGGAGTGCGTTATATTCGTATAACACCCCTGTGCTGGCGCATTATACTCCTCACTGTGGTTTTTCTATCTGGTTGGCATAGCGCGCTTCTTGTGGTGCGTTATGATCTTATAGCACCCCTCTATAGGTGTGTTATAGTCCTGTTGGTTGCGATAGCCGTCTATTCCTGCATGTTGTGTGTCTGTTTGTTCTAGGTCCCAGTTTAGGGCGGTGTTGACTGTCGGTGGCTGTCCGGATGAGTCAATAGGTAACTAGATGTGATCTTTTCCTAGACTGCGGTAGTACCCTAACGATTTTATCTAGAAGCTACCTCTGTCCTTGTTTCTGGTCGTGTAGCAACTATCTCTTGACTGTTGGGTTCCCTTAGCAGTTGACTGATGAGTTACTCTGCCCAGATTGTTGTTGTCCTCTGCCGCCTGTGTTCTTGGTGGTTCTGGTTGCTTGTGTTGCGACAGCGGTGGATGTGTTAATGTGTTTGTGTCGTGTCTGGCTCCCGTGAACCCGGGTTGGCTTAGCGGTTGATAGGAAGTCTGGTTGTGTCTCGGTGGCTTTGTCTGATTCGAGACGTTAGTTTTGGACACTTCGAGGCATCATTCTACCTTGATCTGCATGTCCAAGTGCGTTGAGGGCTCTTGGTGTTCCCTCAGGTCTCCGTGTTTTGGTTCTTGCGGAGCGTCATTTTCCTGGCTTACGATTAGACCGATTGGCGACTTGTTCTGCCATGTGCGATGATCCTGACTCAGAGTCGTAGGACTCAAGGACCGTTGTCGTTGTAGGTCAAGTTTGCCTTGCCCAGTGTGGTCGGCAGTGCTCTATGCTTCCATTGTGCTCGTAGTACTGGCTGTTGTACTTCAACGCTCGTGCTTTGGAGTCTTCGAGTTTTGTGGCTCCTTTGTGGTTGGTGCCCTACGGCACGCCTGTGGCGTGACGGCTTTTACAGCAGGGCACTTATTCCCATAGACACGGTTCTTAAGCTAGTTCCGAGGGCTCCTCCGACTATGCCGCAGCGTCCGTGGGGGAGAATACTAGTTAGAGGCCTGGATGATGGTCGTAAGCCAGTGTGTGCACACGGAGTCGGGGGCGTTGGACTCATGTCGACGGGCGTGACCCTGACTGGACCTTGCAGTGGTGGTTTCCACATGGACCTGCGACTTGGCCTTTTCGGTGGATAGGCCACCTAGGGTTGGTTGTCGAGGTACTTGTGGAGTGAGTTGTGGTGCAGCGTAAGACGTCAGTGGACGCAGTTGGCCGCTCCTCGATCCATTCACCCCCCTCTAGATCCACTTTCTTCTAGTTGATCGCATCCATCCAGTGCTCAACAGTTGGTATCAGAGTGATTCTGATTCCCAACAGTTGTGCCTCATATACAAGACGATCGGGGATGTCAGTGCACACCAGCTCCCGCGACAGGCCTGGTTCATTGGCCTGATGCACTTCTTCAGTGCCCGGGTCTGCTCTTTGTTTCCTGAATACACTCGACGCACCCATCAGGCTTGGGGACTATTTCCATGCATGCTGGAGTTTGCCAGTGTGGAGCCGGGCTCGACATCCTAGCAACTGTATAGCATACGGGACTGGCTCACATCAGTTCCCCATGCCTTGGCAGGCACCATTCACTTCTGGGCGCTGGCCGCACATTCAAGTCCCCTGGTGAACAACAAAAGAGAATGCCGAGATGACCAGGTGGAGAGGTACATTCACCCGATTAGCCAGCAGATCGTGGTTCGCCCATTGCTGGAGCCGGAGCTTCGCGACTGGGCATTATCTATTCACCCAAGCGTGCTGGTTTTCAGGAAAGGGGACACTCTACTAGTAGAACCTTATTACCCCTTTCGCTTCGAGCGAAACTTCGAGTATGATCAGCATATCCCAGTTTACAATGCACAGTTCGGCCTACCCGTGCGGAGTCTTCGGGGCAGCTTGACCGCTGAGCACGCCCGAACCTGGTGGGACTTCTTTCACCGGGCTGATAGTGTTTTCTTCAGAGTGCCAGTGCCTGGCGAATTCCACGAGTGGCCGTGGAGTATGTAAAGTGATGGAACGCCCGGACGGGCTTTTACTAGTTGTGTAAGACTGATTGTTGGGACGGGGCCGAAAGGAAGTTCTTGAGCAAGCAATCGTTGCCCGTGCTAGACATCGATCCGGAGCACCTACTTCGACTGAAGCACAACAAGGAGAAGGAGGTAGCCGCACATATGGCCACATGTCGGGAGGCTCGGCTCGGGAGGCCAGGCCGACGCCACAAGTTAAACTGCCACCGGTCGTAAAAGATGACTTCTAGAAGACCCGGAAGGACCTGTGTCGCATCGGGGGAGATCGCCTGGACCTCATTAACTATCCCTTCCCAACAGAAGAAGAGGGCACCCCTGCGAGGAGTTGGCATCCGGAGATGGACCTGACGTGCCCCTATTGTACCTTCGTAAGAAGGGAAGAGCGGAAGCCTGAGAACTACAAGGACACCACGTGGCTGTACTGTTGTCCTCCTGGTTTTGATGATGACCACCATGATGTGACAGACTGGCTTTGATAATGTCCACCATGATGTAACAGGGACAAGGAGGCAACTGACACACGCCACACCCTACTGACCGAAAAAGAGAACAAGACCGAACGGAAATCGATACCTTTAAAATAGATGGCTGACTTTCTGCGTGGTATGAAATAGATTCGCTTGAGACGACAGTCCACCACGGCACCATAAAGTTCCACCCAATCCATACCAAGAATCGCGTCATAGTCGGCTAGCTGTAGTGTATAAAGCCTCGCTGGCAGCTTCCGACCACTGACCACAACCGGAGAATTTTCCAAGCACATAGGAGTCGATATGAAATCACCAGATGGCAACTCCACGATCATGTCACAGGAAATTTCATTCACCGGTCTCTCGATACGGGTAATGAAATCTTTGGAGATAAACGAATGCGTCGCACCTGAATCAAAAAGAACATGCGCTGTACGATCATAAATCGAAACTGTACATTCGATCAGATTAGATGCCAACGCCTCCGCACGAGTGATATGTGTAACCTTGGCTCTCGACGAACGAGTAACGGCAGATGACTGCTGAGAAGGTGTAGGAACAGGCAGTCGAAACGGTTAAATCAGTTGAGATGGCTGAGGCGGCGGCGGAAGATGGAACTGTGGCTGTTGCGACTGCAAAACCTGAGTGAACTGCACCGTCTGCTGCCTTAACAGATAGTTACGAAAAATGTACCCCAGCTGATCACATCGATAACACACAACCGGCAGAGAACACGGCACACCCGAATGACTGCCACCACATCGAGAACACAACCTCGACTGAAAAATAACAGAATCTGAACGCGGCCGAACGAACGAACCAGAATGCTGACACGGCTCAGAAAATATCGGCTGATCAAACCTCTTCCTCTTCTTCTTATGACGAAAACCTCTGCCCTGAGATTGCTAGAAAGGAACACTATTGGTAGGAGAGAAGGCGGGAGAAACTCCTGAAGCAGATGACTGGTGGGGCGGCTAATGTGGCACGACTGACGACATCATTCCAGTCTGAGCGAAACATTGAGTCCTCGCCAACTCCAACTCCAACGCAACAGCGGCTTGATAAGCAGCATCCAACTCAGCAACACGTGTAGCGAATAGTGACAGGCTCAACTCTGCTCTTAGTCTGCGCAGAAACTGCTGAGTCCTCACAGTCTCATCGGCAAAAATATGCGGTGCATACCGGCCCAACTCAATAAATTTATCGCGATATTGCAGCACCGACATGTCACCCTGTGTCAACTCTAGAAACTGGTACATCTTGGCTAACTTCAGGCAGGCTGGAGTATAAACACGCTCGAATGCAGTAACAAACTCAGCCCACAACCTAGAGGGAAAGAAATGTACCCAATACCGAGTGAACAATCGGCCCGGCGAGCTGGCAACTAAGAACCACTGCACGCCGCACCCCCCAACCTCGAGGAAGAATCGCTACACCTGAAAAGCATAGGGTGAGTCTCGTCTCACTAGCTCAGTAGGGGTCCCGTGGAACCCTCACCGTAAACAACGGTTGTAACAAGCAGTGCTAAAGAGCAACATGAGCAGGAGTAGTAACGGCAACAACCACGACGACGGCAACGAAGGGAACACCCGCACACGAATCTCTAAACACAGCAGTCGATGAAACCATGACTCTATAGCTACTCCTATTGGGACGGAAACCAGTACCCCGATCCCTCAGTCGGGGGACCACCAAACTACAAACCACCTTGGCTACGCTGCCATGGGAAAACATCACGACACCTTTGTCGTGGAGGCCTATCCTCACAAACAAAGGCCCACTCCGAGACCACGGGATCCAAAAACACAGTCACGACCTCGCCGTCGTGAACCCTATACCGTCTATGAAAAACCCTCGGTAAGGCTTATCGAAAACCCTAGACCTCTCCATCAAGAATGACACCCGAAAATTACACGTAAAATCACGTCTCACAGACGAGAAATGAAAACTCAAGTCACGAGAAGCTCACATCACGTGACGGGAGCACCTGCCCACTAGAAGCAAGGCCGGATGCGTCCACTGACATCTTAGTCTGTGCCTCACTGTCTCCCTACACGCCCCAGGAGAAAAATGAGACACGCACCAAATAACCAAAAGTAAGGACTAGCTGGGGTCGCGCTCGTCAGCACGGGCCCGACGTCTCCAACCACATGTTCACACATAGACCATGCGCTCTAGGTTAGGCCCTCTAGCTGATTTTTCCCCCAGTCCGGACTCAGGCTGCACAGATAAGGGGCCCTACGGCAACCAGCCTAAAAGTCATCTCTCTCGAGTAAGTCACTCTACCACTCCCGGGTAGGTCAGCACACGCGTGTTGTAGGAAGGCTACGACTAGTGGGGGATCACTGAACGTGAACACCGGAAGTCACGCACACACCCATCGCGAGTAACATAGAGTAGCAGGTGGCTCAGGGCCACTAGACTCGGGACAGCCATCTAGACCTAATAAATCCAATGGTCTTTGAGTCACAAGACTCGGGGTCAAGACCGTCGTACAGGACAGTGCATGCCATCAATCGGCCCTACTCCTAAGGTCAAAACCATGGCACGATAATTCACGAAGTGGTTCATAACCGCGAGACCATTCCCCTATAAAGGGACCTCGAGGAACCTCTAAATTTCTATACTTTTAAGAGGGACTAAGGGCATGTGAGGGCGACCATCATGTTCATTTTCAATTTTTGATTTTCATTAAATGAGTTTCCTCTGTGTCTCTATCGAAGTGCAGTCCCTGGGAAGGTCAGAATAGTCACCGGGCAGGTCTGAGAAAGTCCCAAGTAAGGTCTGTGCACATGGGGGCAGGCCATGGTAAGGTCGATGCACATATAGTTTAGACTCATGGTGAGGTCGATGCACCTGTAGTGAAGACCCAAGTAAGGTCGATGCACCTTTAGTGAAGTCCCAAGTCAGGTCTGTGCACATATAGTGCAGACCCAAGTAAGGTCGATGCACCTGTAGTGAAGCCCCAAGTAAGGTCTGTGCACATATGGTGCAGACCCAAGTAAGGTCAATGCACATATAGTAAAGTCCCAAGTATAGTCTATGCAAATATGGTGCAGAGCCAAGTAAGGTCGATGTATATATAGTAAAGTCCCAAGTAAGGTCTGTGCACATATGGTGCAGACCCAAGTAAGGACGATGCACAATTGGTACAGGCCAACATAAGGTCGATGCACATTTGGCATAGGCTAGTTTCAGGTCGATGTACATTTGGGGACATGCCAGTGTCAGGTCGATACATGTATAGCTTAGACTCTGGACAGGTCTATGCACATGGGGGTAGGCCATGGCAAGGTTGATGCACATATAGTTTAGACTCATGGTAAGGTCGATGCACATATAGCTTAGACTCTAGACAGGTCTGTGCACATTTTGGTAGGCCTTGGTAAGGTCGATGCACACATAGTCTAGGCCTTGGTAAGGTCGATACACATTTAGTCCAGGCCTTGGTTAGGTCGATACACATTTAGTCCAGGCCTTGGTAAGGCGGATGCACATTTGATCCAGGCCTTGGTAAGGTTGATGCACATTTGGTCCAAGCCTTGGTAAGGTCAATGTACATCTGGTTCAGGCCTTGATAAGGTCGATGCACATTTAGTCCAGGCCTTGGTAAGGTCGATGCACATTTGGTTAAGTCCCAAGGAAGGTCAATGTACATTTGGCCAGACCTTGGTAAGGTCAAGGCACATCTGGTAAAGGCCTATAAAAGGTCGATGCACATTGGGGTTTACCCTGTATAAGGTTGATGCACATTGGGGTTTGCCCTACATAAGGTCGATGCACATTAAGGATGGGCCTATATAAGGTCGATGCACATTGAGGATGGGTCAGCAGAAGGTCGATGCACTTGGGCTCTGTCCCAGATTCCAGAAACTTAGAAAAAAAGAGTTTTGAAAGGTTATTTTAATCTCCACAAGTCATGGCGAACACAATGGCGAGCAGCAGGACCCCTCGGAGTGAAAGGGTAAGAGTGATGTCCCCATCACTAGCCCTCGGTATTTTCCGATCCATTCGGGTTTGCCAACTGCCATTGTGCCACCCGGCCCTTAGGGGTTACTCCGCCACGTGAGTACGCTCTGCTTCTCCCCGACAAGTCCTCCGGGATGGGGAGATGCTACCGAAATTTTGGCTCGAACGAGTTAAATAAACGATTCAATAAACCAACTTAATAAACTTGCTTGACTCGGAACGATTGCCGCGTGCCTCGCGCGAGCTTATGACTTGACTTCTGGATGGCCCGAGGCTGATCCGATGAATAATCGACTCAATCAACTTTCAAAATCCACCAAAACATTTCAATAAATCTAAAAATAAGCCAATTGAACCTAAGTTTTTGTGAAAATGGCCTAAACCGGCGCCACTAGTACCCGGCGCACCTTAATACGGCGCACCCTAAAATGGCGTGCACTATTATGGAGCGCCCCAAGCGCACCACGCCGTTTTAGCTATTCCACCCTATACCTACGTTCCGCGGCACCATTTTAAGCACTTACCTACGGTTCCCGCGCCGCTTTAAACCCTTTTCCTATGCGTACCGTGCCGGTTTCATTTCGACTCGCGTCGTCGCACCATTTCGGTCCCCTCCTCGCCTCCGGGGTGGTCTCTAATGCTAATAATAGAATCAAATAAACCATGTGATCAATAAATTGAATGAATTAGTTTGTCTAAACCTGAGTTAGCTAGTTCCATAGCTTCACATTCATGTTTTAGTCTAAGCATTCATGCCGCATCAATGTATGCTTCAGTGCGCGGGCCCTTGGTAGATCAAATGACATTAGCAGAAAGCCAGACAACGTCCGACGGGAAGCTCTTTATGCATGATAGTGGTCTTCGGACCTATATCCTCTGCCACATATTGAGGGTTTCGCCCTAATAAACCATGCATAGTAGGTTATAATATCCCACATGATCATTTGTACACTTTGCAGTCTTTATTCCAGCCTCAACAGCCCATCATCTCGGTAATTAATCAAAGGTTTTCCCTCCTCTCGAGGGATGTAATTAACACTATAGCCTTTATGGTATGGCGGATTGCTGGTCCCGACCGAACCTCACTCTCGCCCAACACAGGTCAGAAAGAGGGCACAATAAACTCATCATGATGTGAAACCACCTTGGGGTGGAAGTCACAAGACCGAATGACCCTCGGACCTAGCAAGCAAACAATGAGCGGACCGGTGACTTCACTCGAGCGGGCTCACGGTCGACCCTCGAACCCTGTGTCATGAATTAACCAATAAAACCAACAACATGTCAACAAGTTCTGAGTCAAAATCTTTAGTAAAAATCTTCGTCAAAATAACATTAAGATTAGTCAAGATAAGCCGGGGCACAACAAAGGTGGTGAGACCAACCGCGACCAGGTCGCGGTCGTTAGCCCCGTCGCGTTCTGCCGTTGTCGCGACCGGGGGAGCCACCACATTGATTGGGATCGTGCCCCTAGTGGCGGGCGCGTTCTTCCCTTGTCGCGCTCGGGGTGAGGGTCGCGTTCATGAACGCGCCCAGAGCGGGGTGCACATTCATGCGGGCGATCAATCTCGCGGGCTAGAGGGTGGGAAGGCAGCCTGGCATGCCTTCCTTGGCCCGTGTGTGTATCCCAGACACCTCGTGGGTACCGTATTACCTCGATTAGCGTGTCATGGGTCTCGAGGGTCCGGGTGACCCTACGAGTGTTCTGAGTTTTTGTGGTTACATTAGACCGAGTCCCCATGAGTCGGTACGAGTATGGTGGGCCCTCCCCGCATGTCGTGGGTCTCTCCGAGAAGCGTTTCCGTGTAGGCCATGTGTGTGGCCTTGAACTGTGAGTTCAATCAACCAGCCTCGGGCTGGAGGTTTTATGTGTCTCCCTTGGATGAGGGATTAACTTGACGATTTGTGAGCTACCTTGAGAATCGTGTCATCATGGTTTCAGACCTAGGGATTAGGTCAGATTGACGGCGTAGTGCTGTCATGTGCAACGGTCTTGACCTCGAGTCTCGTGACTCATGGACCGTTGAGTTTAGTAGGTCTAGTGGGCTGTCCAGAGTCAGGTGACCTCGAGTCACCTGTTACTTTGTGTTACTCGCGATGGGTGCGTGCGTGATTTTCTGAGTCCACATTCCATGACCCATCCACTAATCGTAGCTTCCACGGCACTTGTGTGTCGGCCCACCGGGAGCACTGGTGCGGCGTACGAGTGATAGACGGTGAGTAGGCTGGTTACTGTAGGGCCCTCACGTACCACCGAGTTTGGGCTGGTGGGGAAATTATCAGCTAGAGGACAGACATAGGGCGTATGGTCTGAGTGTGCACACGAAGCTGAGGGTTCGGACCCGTGCTGACGAGCGCGACCTCAGCTAGTCCTTATTTTATGGTACTTCTAGTTACTGAGTGTGTCTGAGTCTAGCGCCCGGGGCATTGTAGCTAGACACTTGAGATGCGGTGTAAGACGTCAGGGGATGCATCCGGTCGTTCTTCTAGTGGGTGGTGCTCCCGTCACGTGACGTGAGTTGTCGCGTGGCAGAGAAACCAATCCGAAGACCTTCTCGACGCAAGGAGGCTACCTTCCAAATAGGCTTAACCTAGATGTCCGATAACGCCTTTTGATATACCGAGTATTGGGATCTAATGCAAAACAAAAACACACACTTTTTTTTGTTTTAAAACGATGATGCTCCTAGACTCGACTTAAGCCACGCAACGACTCATGCAAAGACTACCCTAGACTCAACTGGCGCTCTGATACCAATTTGATGCGGGACGAGACAGTGAACCTGGGACTCTAGCTCGCGGGTGTCCCTAAGCGAGGAAAATGTGGGACCGTGCGCGGTTGAGGAACCGGCTATGAGTCTCGGGTATTGACTTTTCTGTGTGTACTCAGATTGAGTCACGAGACAGATTTCACTCTCTCGCTCGTAGTGGTGATTGAATTGATATAGCGAGCTAAATTATCCTAGCATGCTCTCTAGCAATAGCATATAAAATATATACAAGTAAAGGAAGATGTCGAGTAAGGAGCGAACACGATACCTCCACGCTCCGAGCGTGGGGACGATGACCCCAGCCAAGGACGGTAACTCCCGGTAAATACAAGTAATTAATAATTACAGAATTACAAATCACTGTCCACTCCACGCAGGGAGGTAAAGGGCTACAAGTGGGGCCCGGAAGGACCATTCATGGGTTGACGGGCAGTAATTTGAGCCACTCCAATGGTAGCGTTAGTCGGCAACTGTGGGGCCCACGTCCTGGCTGGTGGGCCGAATGGGCCGAGAGTGGTACTGCTGCGGCGTTGACTCCTGGAGGGACGATCTCCTGGATGGAAGCATGCTGGTTATCCCGTGGAAGGCGAGGCGGCCGGCTGGGCGATCGACGTGGCTTCCTGTCCACAGACTGGATCTTCTATTTTTACAGTGCGTGACCCGACAAGAACACCTGCTGCGATCAACCCAGACCTCGGATCGATACGATACCAGCGCCGTTGGAAAGCTATTTCAAAGTGCTACGACCCCAGGCCAGAGAAAGAATTTTGAATGTCTCTATAACCCCCTTGGTTGATTTTACAACTTGCTAGTCCACAAAACCAGATCTGGTAGGACAGATTTAGATCTGCTTGAGAACACGAGTTGACCGGAGGGAAGACGGTGGATCTGGAGGCTGGGATTTTTATGGGAGATAGAGGGGGAAGTAAGGAAAACATGAATTTTTTTTGTGATTTCTGAAAAGGTGTTTTGATATTTTTTGTGGGTTTTATGGTGACTAGGGGTTGGATTTGGAAAATAGTGGACAAATAGAAAAAATGGAGATTGGCTGATGCCTTGAGTCGAAGGGTCTCCCTTCTTTCCACTGTTCGGGTAGAGGTCACTGGATTTGACCGCATGAAGGACCTCTATGGAGAGTGTCCAGATTTTGGCCCTGCCTATTCTGCTCTGTCTGCTAGCTCCTTGACATCATTTGCTGACTATTTACTCCAAGATGGTTTTCTGTTTCGAGGGCAGCAACTCTGTGTCCCGAAGACTTCTATTCGGGACTTTCTGGTCGGAAAAATACATGCTGGAGGTCTTGCTGGTCACTATGGCCGCAACAAGACCATCCATTCTGCAGAGAAGCATTTTTATTGGCCTAGTCTGAAGAAAGATGTGGCCAACATTGTAACCCAGTGTAGGACATGCACAATGGCCAAATAGGTCAAACAGAACACTGGTCTCTACACTCCTCTCCCTGTCCCTGATCGACCATGGGTCGATGTAAGGATGGATTTCATCCTGGGTTTACCACGCACTGCTCATAAACATGACTCCATCCTTGTTGTCGTCGGTGGGTTCTCTAAGATGGTCCATTTCATTGTATGTAGCAAAATATCTGATGCATCTAGAGTATCCCACCTATTCTTTGATGAAGTCGTGCGTCTACATGGTCTTCCCTAAACTATAGTGTCTAACCGAGATGTCCGATTCACTAGTTATTTTTGGAAGACACTTTGGCATCTAGTTGGCACAAAGCTTAAATTCTCCACTGCCTATCACCCACAAACTGACGGGCAAACAGAGATAGTCAATAGGAGTTTAGGGAATCTCTTGAGGTGTCTCGTAGGGAATCATTCTGGCACTTGAGACCTCCTCTTGCCCAGAGCCGAATTTGCATATAACAGTTCGGTCAATAGGACTATAGGTATGAGTCTGTTTGAGGTCGTGCATGGTTGCAAACCTAGGAAATCCGTGGATCTCATTCCCCTCTCCCTCAAGTTTAGAATGTCCAAGTCAGCTGAGGAGTTTGCACAGCATGTCAAGAGTCTGCATGAGTCGATTAGTAAGCAAATCAACCTCAGTAATGAGACTTACAAAAACTTGGCTGATTCCCATAGGCGTCACCATGAATTTGAAGAAGGTGACTTGTTTATGATACGGGTCCGGCCCGAACGACTCCCCTCGGGAGCAGTTAAAAAGTTACAACCCCGTAGTGATGGTCCCTTCCCGATACTGCGAAAGATTGGCTACAATACTTATGTTGTGGACTTACCTCCCGAATATGGGATTAGCTCTACTTTTAATGTGACAGACCTAGTGGCCTACAAGGAACCCACAGCGATTCCTAGTGACCCTGAGTCGATGAATTGAGAAATAAACTCACCGTAGGGTTCCGTAGATTATACGGTAGAAAAATCCACATGAAAAGTAAAACTCAATTCAGGAGCTACAAGAGCGAACTGAAACTCTCCCAAAAGGATCCGAAAGACCCAATAGAGATCCAATAAAGATTCGGGATGTTACAGCCTCCCCTCCTTCAAGAAATTTCACCCTTGAAATTTAAGGACTAGCAAGAAGGAAGAAGTAGGGAAGAACAACCCAGTGGATGCAACTACGAAACAACACAAATCACGAAAGATACAGTTCAGAGGAACACAGTCAGATCATAATCACGAGTACATTCTCGGGAGTGAGCACGACACAAGTGAACACAAGTCTGACACCTCCAAAATAAGGGCAACGTCGTTTACATCTCAAGACAAGAGACACGACTGCCACGACTGCGGATATCGAGGAAACAACATGACAACAAGGCAAGCGACAGCTACACAAGGAGACACAGTCCTCACAGCTGACAACTCGACCACCTCATCGGCTCCAGTGCCAAAGGCGACAGGGAACACCTGGCATACAGGACACCAACGACAAATTTACCGAGAAATAGAAACAACATCACAACAGCACCTGCAGGATTCTGGCTCCGTACAACACACAAAATCACGGAACACAACTACAAGCAGGGTCATATCAAGGCACAACAGCAGCTAGACGCATGACTACAAGGAACGAGTCATGCATCAGACCGCTTACCTAGGAAGACCCACAACCACAGGAAAGCGGCACAAAACCACAATCTCAAGGGATGCATCTCAAGGACCGAGACAAAGCCCCGAGAGCACAACACCCAAGAGAAAAGAAATACAGAGTAGAGGGTACTCAATCAACAGGAAAAGCTGACATATTCCCCAACACTCACAAATGCCGATGCCAACATCAGAAAAAGTACCAGCAACAGC
Organism: Amorphophallus titanum; assembly: GCA_024336825.1. NCBI lineage: Eukaryota > Viridiplantae > Streptophyta > Magnoliopsida > Alismatales > Araceae > Amorphophallus > Amorphophallus titanum. The sequence goes on along the minus strand of JANBPO010005823.1, from coordinate 34,671 downwards.
ACAAAGCACAAGAAAAAATGCTAATCTCAGTGTACCTTCATGTCCTGAAATAATGAATGAGCCTTCTCAACGCATCGGCCGCTGGACACGGCACGACGAACAAGATACACATCAGCTCTTAACACCATAACAGAGTCCAAAGCTAAGCAACCATGGAGCAAGAAATGGACCAGGCTCAGAATAAAGCTGTCCACACTTAAGTAGACATAGGACAAAAGCATCACCAAGATAGCAAATCCAAGGCCAACCTCGAGAAAGATTCCACCAAACGAGATGAGAAATAATAAGCTCACTAACAAAAGCTCACTAGGAAGGGAAAATCCTAGCTCGCCTGAGCAACTTCTCAATCACGCGCGGGTTCCAAGTGGTATCAGGTATATTTGATAGTCCTATCGGGTATATCTGGTATCCGGGATCCGGGTCGTCACATAGCCCCTTTGGCCGGATCGCGCTGCCGCGCCAGAGGCCTCTGCACCCTCATGGCCTCACCGGCGATGGTCATCGCCTTCCGGTCGCCATTAGTGACCTACCCTACGTAGCCCCGCTGTGCTTAACTGCCGCGCATGACTCCTGCGTTGCCCCTACCAATGGCTCCTGGGGCCCTCGGCGGCACTGCGTCTGGTCACGGTCGTCACCGTCCTCCCAGAACACCGTCGACCTTGCTCCCTCGCCAGTTCGTCGGCCAACCAACCCCTCCTCCATCGCTCCATCTTCCTTTCGCCACCACCGTCACCATCCTCCCCTTTTCCTTCTGCCACCCACCTCTCTCCGTCGCCGGCAACAACAGCAGTAGCAGCATCCCTAGCCTTCACTGCAGTTGTCCTATTCTCTTCTCCCAGCACGTTTGCCCTATCCCCCTCTGGTCGTGCCACACTACTTGTAGGCTGCCGTCAGCGACCTACCCTCTGGAGTCCCGCCGTGCTCAACCGTCTAGTAAAACCCTTGCGTTGCCCCTATTAATGGCTCCTGGGGCCCTTGGTGGCACTGCGTCCGGTCACGGCCGTCATCGACCTAGTAGAACACCGTCAGCCTTGCTCCCCTGCCAGTTCGCCGCCTAGCCAATCATGCCTCTACCGCTCCTCCATCTTCCTCCCGCCACCACCGTCACCGGCCTCCCCTCCTTCTGTCGCCCACCTCCCTTCGCCACCGGCAACAACAATAGTAGCAACAACCCTAGCCCTCAGTGCTGCCGTTCCTATTCTCTTCCCCTAGCGTGTTCGCCCTTCCCTCGCTCTAGTCGTGCCACACCGCCGCGGTCGCCAGCAGCCTTGCGCTAGCCGACGATGCCCCTGCTGTCGCCAGTTGGATCGGGCGACACATCCTCTCTTCCACCTGCCCCCTCCCGCTTCAACATAATGCAGCCACGTTGGCCCTACCAATCACAACCACCCACTGGAGCCTTGTTCTCCCCCCCTCTCTCTCTCTCCCCTCTCTCTTTTCTCATATACTATAGCAGAGCCCCAAAAAATAAGAGAGAAATTAAACAGAAAAATAAGGATTCATTGAGCAAGCAAGGAGGGGCCCATCTCGTTCCTCCCACGTTATTTTGGTATCAGAGATTTGGGAACCAATTTATTCTATCTAATTGGGGTCTTAGTTAATCTCTACATTCGTCCAAATGCAATTTAGTTTTATTGTATCTTTGGCGAGCTAGGATTTTCCCTTCCTGGTGAGCTTTTGTTGCTGAGCTTATTGCTTCTCGTCCCTTCTAGTGGAATCTTTTTTGAGGCTTGCCTTGGAATTGCTATCTTAGTGATGCTTCTGTCCTATGTCTGCTTAAGTGTGGACAGCTTTATTTTGAGTCTGATCCGCTCCTTGCTTATTGGTTGCTTAGCTTTGGACTCCGTTATGCTGTTGAGAGCTGTAGCGTACCATGTTCATCGTGCCGTGTCTAGTGACCGATGTGTTGAGAAGGCTCATTTATCGTTTCAGGACGTAAAGGTATGCTAAGACTAGCATTTTTCCTTATGCGTTGTGCTGAAGCTGGTACTCTCCTTTATTGCACTTAGGTTCCTTGTGATCGGTCGTTTGCTGGATCAGTATTCGTGGCATGTTAATTGCGATTTCGATGAGTTGCAGTGCTGTTGTACGTATGCTGAGGTGCGATTGCCGAAGTCTTTCCTGATGCCTATGTGCATTATTAAGAGTGCGCAGTGGAAGCGTGTGGGTTGGCTACCCACTAGTCGAGGATTGTTATGGTGAGACTCTTGTTGGTCGAGAGGTTTTGCTTCTTCTCGATGTGACTTCATCTTGGATCCCTGTGTCTTGATGTCGTCTGTTGTCGTGTTACTGCTGGTAGTTCTCTAGTGTTGGCATTGGCATTTGCGAGTGTTGGGAAATTTGTCGGCTTGTCTGCTGATTGAATACCCTCTACTCTACATCTCTTCTCATGGGTGTTGTGCTCTCTAGGCATTGTTGTGGTCCTTGAGAAGCATTCCTTGAGATCATCATTTGTGTCGCTCTTTCGTGTCGTGGGTCTTCCTTGGTGAGTAGTATGATGCATGGCTCGTTCCTTGCAGTCGTGTGATCAGCTGCTGTTATACCCTAATGTGACCCTGCTTGCAGATGTGTTCCGTGGTTCTGTGTGCTGTTTACAGCCAGAATCCCACAGGTGTTGTCATGCTATTTCTGCATGGTTTTGTGTCTCTGTCGTGGACCATTGTCTTGTCAGTTAGCGTTGTTGTACTCTCCTTTCCTGATGAAATTAGCTTGTGACTCGGTAAGACGTGTTATCCGGCTGAGGACTGACTCGATTCTGCTCATGGTCCAATGCTATTATTTTGCTGTCGTTCTTTCTGTGTATCTGTCGTTGGTGTCCTGTGTGCCAGGTGTTTCCTGTTGCCTTTGGCACTGGAACCGATGATGTTGTCAAGCTGTTAGCTGAGAGGACTATGTTTCCTTGTGTAAGTTGATGCTTTGTGTGTCTGTCGTTTCTGTAGACCGAAAATCATAATTGTACCTTTGACGAGGTTGGATGCCACAGCCTCTGCTTGCGTAATATGAGAAACCTTACCCTTCTACTTCTGACTTGCCGTTGCAGAAGATTGGAAAGAAGGCATTGCTGAAACTTGCAGGAAGAACTGCTGAGATGGTGGTGGCGGGAGAGGAGGTCTGAACTGAGACTAAGACTGCTGCGGCTGAGAAGCTTGCAAAAATTGCACCGGCTTTGGCCGCAAAGGATAATCTCGAACCACGTGACCCGACTGGTCACAATGATAACAAACCACCGGCAATGAACAAGGCCAACCAGGATGACTACCACCATATCTCATACAGCTTTGGAGGTCCCATCACTTGTCTCTGCTGCTGCTGAGAAGGCAGAGTAGACTACTGCATAGTGCCCGAAGATACCTATCGCTCGAATGTCTTCCTCTTCTTAAACTTCTTGAACTTAGGCTTGAAGGAAGAAGTACCACTCACAATAGGAATGACAGGAGCGACTCCCAACATAGAAGGCTGATAACTCGACTGAAGTGGAACAGTCGGCTGAACCGACGTCGCTTGAGGAAAGCCATGAGATCTAGCCATATCTAGCTCAAGTGCTGCTACTGCCTGATAAGCATCATTCATCACAGACACTCAGGTTGTAATTAAATACTGCCTCAAATCGGGCCTTAAACCACGCAAGAAAGCTCTGTCTTGAGAGCTTCGTCTGCAAGCACATGGGGCACATAACGACCCAATTCCATGAACCGATTGCGATATTTAAACACTGACATTCCACCAAGCACGAGCTCCATAAATTGATGCATCTTATTCATGCGAAGATATGCAGGACTGAAAGTATGCTCAAAAGTGGCAACAAATTCTGTCCAGGTGATTTGTCGGAGAGGACGGGAATGGAAGGCAACTTCCCATTCTGTAATCCACCAAGTAAGTACTGCGCCCTAAAGTTGAAAAGTTCCAAGCATTACCTTCTCGTCTTCAGCACATTCCATGGATTGAAATACGCGCTCAGTGGCATCCAGCCAAGCCCTGGCTGCGTCTAGATCAACTTGACCTTCATAAGTCAGCGAATGGAACAACAGAAATTCGTTCAATGCACGACCACGACCACCAGGCACATCTTCTTGCACCGAAATAGCAGGAGCTGGAGCAGGAACTGTAACAGCTTGAGCTTGATCCGGAACAATCATTGGAGGAGATGAGGTACCACTTTCTTCTTGAGGAGCAGGACCTCGACCTCGACCACGGCCTCTCCTACGAGGCGGCATATTGAAGCTAGAAAACTATGACAACTATTATCTCTTGAGTTTTGATGATGTCATGTCAACTATTGTCTCTTGACATATAACTTTGATGATGTTTTGATGATGTCAAACACTATGACTCATCTGTGTAAGATGTCATATATGTAGGTTGTGATTTTGATGATGTCATGACATGTGTGCGGTCATCATAAGTGATCCATGACTGAGTGCACAATTGATGATGATATATGTCTTGAATCTTCATGTGTATTTTCATATGCATGCTGAAAAGTTTGGTACAAGACAGCTGCAGGATAGTCAGACTATGGAAAACTATTCAAAGTAAGAAATCAGCATAAGGTAAGAGTGAAGTCAGCAAAATGAGCTAAGGTAAGGAAGGATGTATTCAGGATCAATACATCCACAGTGTTGTTGCTGTTAATAGGATGTAGTCAGGATCAATACATCCACAGTGTTATTATTGTTAAAAGGTCGATGCATACATGTAACAAATCGATGCATATAAGGTCATCATGCATATAAGGTTGATGCTGACTTATGCCATTTTGTCGTGCAGGTCTATGCACATTCATACATTCATGGTCATGCAGGTCGACGCACATGTATTTGTTATATCTGATGAGTCGATGCATATGTAGTGGCAAGGTTCAAATAGGTCGATGCATGTTTTGATCAGTATGTGCTAAGGTCAATGCATGTGCATATAGTGTGCGCCAAATAGGTCGATGCATAGCATAGTAGGGTGGTGCACATATGCATGTTTGAACTGAAAGGTCGATGTACATTGGGCTTTGTAAGGTCGATGCACATTTGCATACAATACTGTCAGGTCGATGCATTTGAAGAAAACCTTCACTATAAGATTGGTGCACATCTGCATACAACACTATCAGGTTGATGCATCAATAGATATCTTGTATTGTCTGGTCGATGCACATGTGATGTTTTAGTTCTATCAGAACGATTTGCATCTGATAGTCACTACATATATGTCAGTGCATATTCACCCACTATGTATTCAAGGTCGATGCACATGTTTTGGCATAAATCACTCAGGTCGATGTAGCTATACTGGACAAAGCTAATCAGGTCGATGCATTTCCACTATCCATGTGTTTATCCACCCTTCCTCTACACATGAGGTCTACCTGTGAGATATACAGGTCTATGCTCTATTGAACTCCTGTTGCATTCATTCATTTTATCAGATAGACAGGTCAATGCTGATATGCTCATGCATCGAGGCACATGTGGAAGTTCATGTATTGAATTATATAATTAATCTTGTCTTCATGATATGCTCAAATCTACATACGTGGTAAACTAGTGACATGACCCAAAACAAAGGAGAAATTACATCATATAGACTCAATAAAAGAAGAAGAGTACATTAAAATGTCTCACTAGCTAGTCCATGTGATGAGGCGGACCCGTCGAGTCGTCGGACCGCACCCTACTCTTCTCCAGGAGGGAGAGAGGTGCCGAGCCAGAGGGAACTGTGGGTGATGTCCCCATCAGCACGGCTGTTTGAGTGCGGATCATATCAGCTACATGTGTGAGCTGTGCCTCATGCTGAGATGCAAGAATTGGAATGTGAGAAGCTGATGTTTGTTCTGTAACACGAGCTAAAGTTGTGTCTGTAATAGCATACCACCCGTCCTCTTGGCCTACAGGAGTCGGCTGTGGGTAGTGATCCTTGAACACACTGACCATATATTGCACATCATCAACAATCATCTGCAGTCTGTCTGATATGCCAGTATAACACCATGCAATATGATTATGTTGAGCCTTGGTGTCATTGAAGTACTGTGCAACCAAGGTTAGTTGCTCATAGTGACTGATGAATCTGTCATTCAGTCTTCCTATCTGATTTCCTACAATAGTAAGGACACCCTGAATATCTCACACTAGCTTATTGAAGTTTCTGTCTAACTGCTTGTGCATCTGGATAGCAGCCATTCTGCTTTTTATGTCCGTCCTCATGTGAGTTAGCCGTAGCTCAACCTTGATCGACAATTCTTTCATTCCAATGTTAACCTCCACTTTTCATTGGATCATCTGATGCTCAAGGTAGTTTGACTGTTCTTTTAAAGCAGAGTTCAGTAATCCAAATTGAGCATATAAGTACCAGTAGAGGGTGCCAGTATCTTGTACAGAAGATGTAGGGGGTCAAAAGGTTTGAGGATCAGCTGCTGCATGAACCTCAGGAGGGATGTTCTGCTGATGTTGTTCTTGAGCTACTTGAGGCTCTTGACGTTCTAGATGTTTCAGTTGAACCTCTGCTACTTCTTAAACTTCTGAAACTGCAGTAGGTGGCACCCCTTGTTCAATCTCTACTCTTTCCTGTACTGCAGGATCTGCTGGAGGTAGATCATCTTGTTGCATCTCTGCCTGTTGCTCTAGCTATTGATCTAGTTCTTCATGAAGTGGTTCATCTAGATTCAATTCTGGTAGCTGCTGCTCTGGCTACTACTGCTCTGGCTGGTCATCCACTTGTCGTGGAAGGTCCCCAGGTGGCTGCCTTTGTATTCTTCCTCCAATCTTTTTAATTTTCATAAACTTCTCTACGAAATCCATTATATAGATGTTGGACATTGGAATATGGAATCACCCTCTATATCAGGAGAATGCTTCTTTTCAGAAAGAGCTTAAGCGTACATTTTTACAAAATGTGTGTCTTCTATTTTGCCTACGTGAAAAATAAATTCCGTGACCAACAGACTGGCACGCCCGGTGGGACTTTTTCCGCCTTTCTTCTTTCTGTCAAAGAAAGTCTCTAAACCATCTTTAAGGTTTTGATCTCCCTCCTCTTCCTTTCACTTGACGGGAAGAGGAGGGCTTACGCCTCTCTGCTCGTTTGAGAGCTTGCTGTGCCTCGGCGCACTTCCACGTTTGTGCTACGCACCACCACCACCGACGCCGGCAGCAGCAGCGATGGCAGCCGTCACCTACGGCCCCCAAGTCATTGCCAACCATGTCAGGCTCGGATACTTGACAACTCCGATCATCTTCGATGACTTTTCTGCGATCGTCGGCTCGCCCTTCTTCTTGGGCGTTGTACCAGTGGCTGAGGCCTACTCAGCTACGCCTGCAGTAGCGACCATCGAGGGTTTCAGGCCCTCTGCCTCATCAACTGGCCGGGCTCGCTCGGCCAAGAAGACAACCACTGAGGGTGTCAGGCCCTCCACTTCAGCGTTCGGTCGGGTTCTCTCGGTCAAGAAGACAACAGTCGGGGGTGTTAGACCCTCGGCCCAAGCAGCTGGCCGGGTCAGTCCGGTTAACAAACCAACTGTCGGGGCTGTCAGGCCCTCGATTTCAACCATTGGTCGGGTTCGCCCGACCACTTCATCACGGACTAGGGGTGTCAGGCCCTTTGTCCCATCAAATGGTCGAGTCTTCTCGGTCATTCAGATTACTGTCGGCGCCTCTCCTGCACAACGGGGGCAGCGCCGTCGTCGCAACGGCACCGGTTCCAAGGCGGTCACCCTCAGAGGTGTTGCTCCTGCAACACGGGGGCAGTGTCGCTGCCAGAATGACGCCAGGCCTACGGCAGGCGTCGCCAGCGCCGCTCTTGCTCAATGGGGGCAGCGCCGTAGCCGTAAGGGTACCAAGCCCGCAACGACGGCATCTCGCTCCGGCAAGACTGTGATTGTCGGGGACATCCGCATTCGACTTGATGGAGGCGAGCCGATCCTGCCATGGGACCGTCATGTCCCAACCATTCCCACCTTCAACCGCTTCGAACTCCTCTGGCAAGTCTGAGAAGGCGGAGCGAAGAAGAAGAAGCCTGCCGTACCGGCGGCAACTCGGGATCCCCCACAACGGCCCAAGCCACGAGCTCCCCGAGCAAGGACAGGGGGCAACCCAGTGGAGGAGCGCCACCTCCACTTAAAGAAGAGGTAGAAAGAGAAAATGTAGAGCATTAGAAACTGAAGAAGTTTTGTGATGACAAGAAATTGAAACTAAGAACATAAAAGTATGTAAGAAAGGATCTAAGACAGGCTAAGCCAAGTTAAGTTCTCAAAAGCAATAACAACAATAACAAAACCCGCAAACTATACATCAACAACTCTCCAAACAAATTCTACGTAACCCATCCTCCCAAAAGAGAGCTCTCCTCCTCATATCACAATAGGAGTCCATTTTATAGGGCCAAAATTAACCCCTTTACAATATGAACACTTTGAGATGCCAAGCCCGCCATCCTATTTTTCTTCTCTTTTTACTTTCTCCACTGTCGGCCTGCCTACTTTGCTGACTTTGCACCCTCCACCGCCTACTGCGGATGAAGCTGCTCGAAGCCACTTGCTGACGTGCCGCATTTGCCCGAGTTGCATGCAAAGCCTGATCCTACGTGTTGACCCGAAGCCACTCGGCCCACCATCGTCGATCGTGCCAAGCTGGGCGAAGGCGGCTTAGCCACTTCACCTTGGTACGCCCATGCTTTGACCGCGTGAAGTCTGGCCCTGTGCGAAGGCGCTCGAACCTGACCTCCCGCTCCTCTTCTCTCGCATGTGAAGGCTGCTGCGGTCGAAGAAACCAGCTGGCCACCGAGCAGCTTGACCGTCGTAAAGCCCGCCATGCATCCTGCGCCCGTTTCAATGCTACCGACCTCGTGTGAAGCCCGTGAACCCACGTGAGGAGAGGCTGTTGGCCTTCTGAAGCCGTGTGAAGCATGCATGCGTGGCCTCCTCCTGCTTGCCTTCTCTTCCCGAGTTCGCATGCAACGTGAACGCCAACGTGAAAAGCCTCTATAAGCCTCCTTATATAAACAATTGTTTTGCTTTTCTTTTTTTTTTTCTTTATTATTATTATTTTTAACAAACTCATGGGCCTTTGACGGTGTGAATGGGCTTTGGCCCATCTTCTCTTTTCATGTTATTAGACTTTATCCCATTAATTATGTAAACTTATCTTTCTTGCCATCGTCCTCTTCGTGCCTGTAAAATAAGTAAATTTATTTATTAAAATTACTTAATTTCATCAAACTAAATATTTTACTCTAGATTGTGATTAAGTGTGATAAATGTCTTGTGATGTATATTAAAGCTCATAAAAATGTGATATAACATTAATTAACATGTAAAAATTCACACTTATCAGTCGCCTGCTAGCTCAAAACTCCTCATGCACTATTACTGGCCTACCATGGAGGAGGACTATTCCCGCTATGTATGCCATTGCGCTAAGTGTCAACTTCACGCGGACAAGGCTCATGCTCCTTTATCTTCACTCCACCCTCTCATAGCTCCTTGGCCTTTCACCATGTGGGCATTCTGCGTAGTCAGCCCTCTAGAGGATAAGACCAGAGAAGTCTAGAGGAAATCCTTTATCCTCATTGCTATAGAATACTTCACGAAGTGGGCGGATGCTGAAGCTTTCACGGAGGCCAAGCCATCGACAGTGGTAAAATTCATCAAGTGCAACATCCTCACCATGTTCGGCGTCTCTCGTGACATCGTCACCGACAACAGACCTCGGTTCACATCACACGAGCTTCGCGACATGTATGGTAAATATGGCATTAACTTACATTATTCATCCCCTTATTATCCATAAGGAAATGGTCAAGCCGAAGCTACAAATAAAACTCTCATCAGGATAATCAAGAAAACATGCAAATCTCATCACTATTCTGATTGGCCAGATTGCCTCGCTGAGGCTCTCTGGGCTTATAGTACTTTTGTCGAAACTCCCACGGGCCAAACCCCGTATGCACTCACCTTCGAGACAGAAGCAGTACTCTTGTATGAAATCTTCGTTCCTTCACTAAGAGTGCAACTAGACCCAGAGTTCGATCCTGCGCAACACCAGGAAAATTTATTGGCCCAGCTGGAGCTCTTAGATGAGAAACGAATGATTGCGGCCGATCATGCACAAGTTTATCGTCAAAGAATTGCACGTTTCTATGCAAAAAAGGTCATTGAGAGAAAATTTAAAGAAGGTGAACTAGTCTTAAAAAGGAAACTCACTAAAGCCACTGGTCCTAAAGGGGAGTTAGAAGAGAATTGGGAAGGTCCATACGTCATCAAAGAGGTCTTTTATGAAAATGCATATAAGCTAGTGGACGCCAATGGGGTGGAACTTGCATACCCCTAGAATGTGATCTACTTAAAGAAATTCTATCAGTGAGACCTTGTACATAGTAGAGAGAGAGAGAGAGAGAGAGAGAGAGAGAGAGAGAGAGAGAGAGAAGGAAAACTGTGCTAACTGCCTGGTGTCCGTCATGTAGTTTCAAGTCATGCATCCACCCTTTATGTTAGGATAGGGCACATTAAGGTCTAGGTAGGTCATGGGACTTGGTCTACCAGAACTGGGGAGATCCCTATCCGGCCACGTCGGCCTATGCTCATTAAAAGGAAGACAGCATGCACACACACACACACACGTGTTTTTCTTAAAATCGATAGCATCACTCAGGATAGGACTTCACCCCAAAGGCTTTTGAAAGGCCCTTCTCTTCTTTCTCTTCTAATCGACTGACCAAGATAGTCAACGCCCTTAAAGCGCTGAGCAACGCAGCCAAAACACACCACCCTCAGGGTGAGAGTAGGATTCATCCCCTGAGTCTTGCCAGAGCACGTGAAGAGGGCAGTGTCCCCAAAGGCATACAAGAGGGATCCAAAAGCCAAGAAAGTCAAGTTGAAAATCCCTTCAAAAAAAATTAAGAAAAGTCTGGTCATGACCGTGCCTGACAGAAATAAGCAAAGCTCTATGAATGTCAAACATAAAACCCAAAACGGGCAAAGTCAAAGCACTCAAGGAGTTATCTGAAGTCACCCGAAAGGGAGGAGTCAAGAAGGCACGCCTGCTGGCTCACCGAATTAATGACTTTGCTAGTCCTCTTGGGAGGTTTAACCCCCACATTCTTCTGTCTCCCCCCTGAGGATGAGGGCCTGATAGAAGCTCTAAAGGCCGAACCCTGTTGCGATACGTAACCCTATTTTATGAAAAATACACTAATGGTTGTCCAACTTTGAAAGGCAGAAGCTATTGCTGCGGCGGAGTCTCAGCGTTTCTAGTAGGACAAGACCCTCATCTACTGTCTTAATGTTTTCTCCTATTAACCTTGAGCTTAGGTCAATGCAAGCACGTCACCTATGGGTGTGACAACGTCTGATTTCGGGTTACCATCGCGTGGTTGACTGTTAGGGTTCTAAAGTGTTCCATCGAATATTGTCTAAAGTTGTGAGGAAATAGACCCGGGCCAGACAAATCTTTTACCTTGAATGCTTTTTGGGTGTATCCCTATGGTCAGAAGTAACTGGGAGCCTAAGTGTGGCATGACGGTATTGTCATCAGGATAAGTCTTAACCGGCTGGACTATCATTCGAGGAGTCTAGAGGCCCAAATCAACCTAGATGTGCGCTCAGGATACCTGGGAGGTCGTTAGTAGACCCCTACCCTCATCTAGGTCAGGTATTATATGGGTGGACGCCAGGCGTTGGTAACCAAAAAAAATCAAGCAAACAAAAAATCCCCACATGGGCCCTAGGGCATAGGTGGTCCAATGGGGGAGAGGGTGGAGGGTCCCTACTAGACCTACTAACATTTTGCATAAAAACTCAAAGATTTCTAAGGGTTGACAACTTAGCTTACGAAGCCTTATAATTGCACACATATTTATGTGAGGACATAAATGTAAACCTAAAAGACATAAGGGTAAATAAAAATACTAATGTCCGTAGTCGATTCCCATCAACTCCAGTGCAACTCCATCTAGTGATCGGTGAAATAAATACACCATGAGGTGATCATCATATTGGAACTGCGCCGAGTCGTACATGAAATCCCTCACATGAACATAAGGATTGTTGTTCCTGTCATACTTGTGGTATGTGGGGAGCTCATATTGAGGAGGGAATCGAATGTTGTGAAAATTGGGGACTGGAACGTCTGCCAAAGATTGTGGGCCAACTCACTTTTGAAGGAAGTCGAGTTGTTATTGCATGATGGCCCATTTATCGAGGAGTTCTTGCTCCCGAGATGGAGTAGGTGGAGTAAAGGGGGTAAGCTCAAGGCGAGGAGCTGAAGGATAGGCCAAAGGAGGGGGAGGCCCATAAGAAGGATATTGGGCCGGAGGATGACCCACATTGGATTGAATGTGGGTCGCCCCTTGCTGAGGGTGAGTGAAATCGGTCGGGCCAACAAGGACTTGTGGCACTGATGGGCTGGCCCTGTAGGAATCAGCCTGGGTAGATGAGGGAAGAATGGTCTTCCCTTTATCAAGAACTTGATGGGCCGAGCCAGAGGGCTGTCCCGCCTCTAGACTAGAGAATCGAAGGATCTTGGGCTGAACCGGGGTGAGGTCAATAGGAATGGGTGAAGCCCCGGGCCCATCAACTCTAGATTGTGAGATGAAGGTAGTGGATGGACCTTGTGCGATCATAGGAGATGGGACATTTGCCCCCTGCAAGGTCTGATAAATGGCCTGAAGTTGGGTCGGATCTAATTGGGCCATCATCTACAAGATCTGACTAGTGGGATTGTTGGTGGATGATGTTGCAAGGGAGGGCTGATTGCCCTCCATAGGAGTAGAGGGTGAAGGAGGGGTAGACCCTTCTCCAGATTGAAGAGGCATAACCCTGGGCGGGTCCTCTAGGAGTCCTCGAGGGAGGGATTCCTCATGGGAACGGGGAAGATCATAGGAAGACATGTTGGACTCAAACAAAGGATTGAAATAGGAAGTGAAAGAAGAATTTCCCCTAAGAGATGAGCCTATGGATTGGAAGCAACTCCACATGCAATGTGGCACCTTGCAATGATGCAAACTTCTTGGTGTACAGGTGCCTCTGATTTACCTGCGCCTGGGGGTTCCTCAGGGACCTCGTCTGGCTCTTCGAGTAGTGGCAGTGCGGCGATGGAGACAGGTGAGAGTTCGAGCTTGAGCTCTTCTTCCTCTGAGGCCTCTTCTGCCAAGGATGCCGAGATGGAGGCCGCTTTGGAAGGTATATAGAAATCCTTCCCCCCTCCCCATTGACTTTGGTTTAGAGTTTATGGCAGAGTGTTGACATCATTGTGTTACGACCAGTACTAGAATCTGAGAGGGAGCACATGCCAGCTCCTATCGAGGATGACCAGGGAGAGCCTTCCATCCCTCTGATGGTTGCCAGGGATGTTAGGATTATAGGGAAGGCCTTACCCTCTCCGACTCCAGTAGGGAATGCCGCCGATGTGGAGGAGATGTTACCCTCGCCGACCCCTAGCGGAGATGCCGCAGGCACGGTGGGAGCCAAGCTGGGTGAGGATCAGAACCTTTCTCAGGTTTTTCACCTTGTCTTGTCATAGGGAATCCCTGGGTGTTACTGACTCCCCTTTGTGTTTGGTGGGATTATGCAGGCCTCCTGGTGTACTGGCTGAGATGGGCCACTCTTCCCTGGACCTGGGGGTCGAGTGCCCTACGTCTGCTTGTCCGCTAGAGCCACTACTGGATGCGAGCATGGGTGTGGCCTTGCTTCAGCGAGCCCGAGGCTACCGAGGAGGCAACCCCCTACCTTCTTTGGAGGAGCTTAGGCAGTGGTTGAGGGATTGCACTAAGGGCTACCATAGCCTCGGCTTCCCGCACGAGCTCTGGATGTCTAGCTTGGCCGGCATCTGGGCAGAGTACCTATGGCTCCTGGCGGCTCAGGAGCAGAGGGCACAACGGCTGGCGGCTATCTGAGAGACGCCTGAGTAGTGCGCTCAGCTTGCGTCAGTGGAGACCGAATAGAGGAGATGTGCCTATGTGGCCATATCACTTGCTAAGGACCGCGCCATGCAGCTGAGCGAGGTGGAGAGCAGAGCTGAGGCATTGCAGAAGGCCTTTGTGGAGCAGCAACAAGCCGTGGATCTCGCTAAGGTCGAGTGGCGGGCTGCCGAGACAAGGGTTGAGGCTAGCATTCAGCTTACGTCGACCTTGGAGGTGAAGCTAGCGGCCGCGGAGTCTCGCCTGGTAACACTAGAGGGGAGTGAGCCTGGGTTCTTTTTGTATCACCCCTCTTTCTTTTTACTTTTTGTTATCTGGACTATATATCTTTTGTTACCCCAAGGGCATGTCTTGGGCTCCTTTTATAGAGTATCAATGATCATATGTTTACTTATTTTTTATTATTATATTTTTTATTTGTCTTAATCACCACCGCCGTCGCATTTCTTTTATTTGCATTTGTAGCATGTGTAAGTAAATAGGCCGTCGGGAGGCCAAAGGGAGGTCAGTGCAATACCCAGACAAGGTCAGTGCAGCTAGGATAAGGTCTGTGCAATCCAAGGTCGAGCCTGTGCAGAGTCAGACTAGACTATGGGAAGATTGGTGCAGGCTTGGGGCATGCCAGATAGAGCATAAAAAGGGTGGAAGACTACACCGGGTTAGGGGCTGGGGAGTGTACCGGACAGGCCATGGCAGGGTGTACCGGGCTGGGCGCAGGCTGGTGTACCAGCCAGGGCTCAAGCGGGGGGCTGTGCCAGGTTATGAATGTACCGGGGAGGCCAAGTTGGGCTGTGTCGGGGAAGACTGAGCTGGAGGTGCGCCGGCTGGGGTCTGGGGCTGGGTGTATCGGATAGGCCCTAGGCAGGTTGTGCCGGAGAAGGCCAAGCTGGGGGTGTGCCATCGACTGATGAGGGCTGGGTTGAGGTAGGGCTAGGGCTTGCTAGGCAAGGGTCGGTGTAGCCACAGGCGAGGTCGGTGCAGCTGGGGGCAAGGTTGGTCCATGGCCTGGGTAAGGTCGGTGCACGTTTGGATTATGTGAAGGGGCAAGGTCGGTGCGCGTCCGAATAAGGTCGGTGCATGTGGAGGCCAAGCGGGGACAAGGTCGGTGCACATAAGGATAAGGTCGGTCCTCATGCGGGCTGAGGGCGAGGCAAGGTTGGTGCAGCCACAGGCAAGGTCGGTGCAGCCATAGGCAAGGTCGGTGCAGCTGGGGGCTATGCATGGGCAAGGTCGGTGCAGCCACAGGCAAGGTCGGTGCACATGTAGGCCAAAGTCTGTGCTAGTTTGGGTTGGGTCTGCGCTAGTCTCGGCAAGGGTCTGTGCATGTAGGGGATGTGTGAAGGGCAAGGTTGTTGGATGGCATACCACTAGAGGAGGGTTAAAAGGTGTACCGGATGGGGGCCTGGCTGGGTGTACCGGGCAGGGTTGTGCATGGTTGTACCGGGCAGGGTTAGGCTGTGTCGGGCTAAGGGGCTTCCAGGTGAGGGGTTTTCTCTTCTTCTCCGTAAATCTTTTCCTCTCTTCCCCTCTTTTGTTTATGTAGTGCATGTTAGCCTTCTCCCCCTTTCTTTTAGTCTTCTCCCCACCTTTTTATTCGTATAACCAATGCTCAAGCTCACATGATTAATTCCCGGTTTGATTCTTTTCGTGTTGTCTACAATTCTCTTGTCTTGAACCACAAGTGACACCCCGCCACTTGCAAACCGGAGACAGTCTCCCTTCTCCTGAGTCCACAGGAGGAACCTCGACCTCAAACCAGAGGATCGAAAAACACTAATGGAAATGGAAAGAATAAACAGAAAGACAAGAAGCAAAGAACAAACAAAATGTAGCTCCAAGGAGCACAATGACTCTGGATTTGATCCATGAGTCAAAATATGAATAGATCTTCAATCTCGCCACTTGCTGCACACTCGCCCTTCTTCTCTGAACTCTCTCTTCCTCTTTCTTTTTCTTCTCTTCTTCTCTCTGGCGGCACGCCTCTTCCTCTATTCTTCTTCTTTTTCTACTACGGCCGTGTTCTTTTTCTTCTTCCAGGTCCATTCTACTTGATCGCAGGAGGGGCCTTCTTATATGGCTTCAAACAAAGGTCCCATGAGCTCATGCCTCCGGCGTGTGGAAGGCTCATTCCTACCTTTTCCAGATAAGTCTACGTGTCATGATCAGGTGAGACCATGGATCCACGTGTCTGAATTTCCAAGATGTGTATGCCTTGGGTCACGTGCCCATCATTAGTTGATTTGGGATCACGTGCCTATTCTTAGTTTGAGTTCTCGTGCTTCTCTAGTTTTACCCTTAAGGTGTTTGATGATAGGCCTTACCTGTCATTGCATAGAACAAGAATAACCATCATGTGTTATAAACTAGGAAGAGTAGACTATGCAGAGACCTTAAGGTGTAGACCAACAACGTGCACAGACCTCCATCTGCCTAAAGCAAATGTGCACAGACATTATCATGCTCAATGCAAAAATCTGCACTGACCGTATATGCTGTCTACCAAAATGTGCACTGACTTTTGTGTGCATGAGACACAACGTGCACCGACCCTTTGTGTGTGCAAGATGCAACTAGCGCCGACCTAAGTCATGCTCAAGATGCAACTAGCACCGACTTGAGTTCTATGCAGGCATGATATGCACAGACTCGAACGCATAGACTATGAATGTTTGCACGGACCTTGTGTAGCCCAAGGCAAAAATGCACAGACTTCATGCAGCAAGAATCAAGAAGTGCATGACCCTAGTATGCAATGATCACAACATACACGGACTTGCTGCAGTAACGTGCACGGACCTTATCGTGCACAACACAAGACTTGCACTGACCTTGTGTGTGTCTGGAAGCGATATGCACTGACTTTATATGCTAGAGACACAAACATGCACTGACCGTGTATATGCCTTAGACAAAACTAGCACCGACCTTAACTAGTGTGCAACAGGAAATAGCATCGACTATGTGTGCCTTCTCGGGCAACGTCATCCACTCTCCCGCTCCCTCAACCTCTCCCGAGGCTCCAACACCACAGGCTGGTCAACCAGTCCCTGCCACTCCAGCCGCACAATGGCGACCCTAGCAAGAGCTAGAGTCTCTGTCCTTTTCCAAGGAGGACACTGCAAGACTCCTTCGAGTCCTTCTCGGTCGAGAAGATGTCTTGGTAGGCGAGACCAGGACAGACTCTTCCAGCCCTTCTTGTCTCCCCCCTATTCTACCTCTGTCTTCGACACCCGAGGATAGAAAGGGGAAGCAAAAGTTGAGTGAGACCTTGGCTCTACCGAACCAGGTTCTCCCTACAGCTCGCAGGTCAGGCCTACCATCACAAGGGCCCTCCAGCGGGCGAGATCAAGACAGCCACAGGGGGCAACAAGGCCCCCAGACGTCATCAGGTGTCATCCGACCAGGTTCTCAGCCAGACCACAGGGTTCCGATCATGAAGCAAGATGTTGGTCAGGCTCCTCAGGCCCCTCCTCAGCAGAAATCCCAGCCACTGCGGCTAAGGCATCAAACCGCACAAACGTCTTTGGACACCAGCCCCAGTACACTAGTTCAATAGGGAAAGCCTTCCCAGCCACCGCGGCTAAGGCATCAAACTGTGCACACGTCTTCGGACACCAGCCCCAGTACACCGGTTCAACAGGGAAAGCCTTCCTAGCCACCGCGGCTAAGGCATCAAACTGCGCACATGTCTTCAGACACCAGCCCCAGTACACCAGTTCAACAGGGAAAGCCTTCCCAGCCACCACAGCTAAGGCATCAAACAGCGCACATGTCTTCGGACACTGGCACCAATACACCAACTCAATAGGGGAAGGCTTCCCCGTCATCGTGGCTAAGGCATTAAACCGCGCATACATCCTCGGACGCCAGTACGAGTCAACTGGTTCCTGGTAAGCTCCCACGCCAACTGCGACAGTGGCATCAAGTTATGTCCACGTCTTCAGATGCCTGTCCCAGCATCCCTGCTTACCAGGAACTACCACTCGAAGTCATCGAGCAGGCAATCAACACTACCTTCCAACTACAACAATCGGAAGGTGCCTAGATTGATATCCGAGCAAAGAGGAGTCGTCGACCTCGCCCTACAAACTCATCAAGTCGACGGCATCCCTGTGTGGACATATCGGCTCCAGTCTCAGTGCCTCCTCCTCCTACTCCCCTGGAAATAGCCATTGCCAATAAATAGGTGAGGAATAGAAGGAAGAACTACCTTGTTCTATAAGGGTAAGGAGATCACCGTGGAATAGCTCGAACAGATGTCTCTGCCTGGGAACTCCACCTCGGGCTGGTGCACTCCCCGCGTCCTCATGATCAGGCGATAGTGGAGAGGCTCGATAATGTTGATGCAATGCAGCCAGATATCTCGCCCTCTGTACGCCAGGGCTGCCTCCACCCATGGCTGTCTGTCATGCCCCTCATCCCTGTACGGTGTCCAGCGCACCTGGAAGAGCAATCACGTCCATGTCAGCATATAGAAGCATATAGGAGCATATAGAAGCATATAGGAGCATGTAGAAGCATGTAGAAGCAATTTAGAGCATTTAGGGAGAGTTTCAGTTCAGAAATTTACCGATGCATAGGGGAACGAGTCAATATCATCCTGGATGGCCCGGGTCAACCGCTTGATCGACCCCATGTCCCTGGCAACTACACACCGTCTCACAATGGGGATCTTCTCCGCCTATGTCTCCGTCCCTCGCCCAATCCTAGGAAGGTAGAGGAGGCACCATATCTGCATAAATGTCAACGTCAGCATCAGCATATAGCAAGTAGAATCATAATCATAGGCAATGAATTGAAAGCAATTTAGAGTCTAGAATTTACTTGAAGGAAAGGTGAGAAGCCACCCAGCATCATCTGCCGGTCGGTCATGCTGAGTGACTCGAATAGGAAGGCTAGGGCAGCTGCTCCCCAAGCAAACCCTCCTACTCTGTCTAGATCTCTCAGTAATGGAAGGAGCCTGCAGCTCACTCCATTGGCTCATGTCGCGAATAGCAACTTCTCGAATAGCAGGATCAGGAAGCGCCTCAAGATGACATCTCCCTCCGGTCCTAGCTTCGCCGCTACTCTCGGCCGGACCTACTCCACTACTCTGCCTATGTGCTCCTCGGGTAACTCTCCCACCGAGATCGCTATTCCCCTCAGCCCCAGGCTCTCCTGGAGGGTCGCCCGTGCTAGTTGGGATGAATGGTGCCCCGGCCTCATCAGATCCAGTCCAAGCAACTCCTGTGCCAGCTTGCGGTAGTCCGTGTAGGTGAAGCCCGTCACTGCTGCTCCATGGACCCTCAGTCCGGTAATCCTCGCCATGTCTTCCAATGTGGGGATCATATGACCCCACAGGAAGATGAAAGCTCTACTGATCGGATCCCATCTCTCGTGCAAAGCGTACATCAGCGTTGTGTCCACTCGGGTGACCTCGATGCTGAGTACCTCTCCGAACCCCATAGCAGCCAATCTATCTCTCTAGTATTCGGGCAGTGCCTGGTACACCGCCCGAACTTGAAGCCATGAAATCCGGGTTCTCCTTTTCCCCTACACACATTTAGAACATATCGACTGAGTCATGCTTCGTGTTCGGTACCGACGGCTCGCTGAGTCGATCCGTATTCTGGCTCGGGTGTCCTCACCAGGGTGAGCCTGCACTTGAGATCCATCTGGTCGACGTCTCCATTGCGGGGTCAGCCGAGGAAGCCCTTGCCCAGGAGGGTGCTCCTACTAGAGAGGCATCTGGTCTGATAGTGGAGCGTCAGGAGTAGGCAGGGAGCCCCTCCTCCTCCGAGCAGGTTGATTATGGCAGTGACTCCAGTGACGAGGAGTTCCCACTTGTTGAGACAGAGACCGAGGATGCTGGGGCATCTTTGGCCTATGAAACTAATTACACAACCTTCAGTCCACCCCTGTTGGCATGGAGCGGGCTTGAGCCGTCAGGTCTACTTGTAAGTGAAGGGGCTGGATCCACTGTGGCTGCCCTTGGAAGTTTGAGCTTAGTGCCAGTCGAGGTGAGGAATCCCCCACTATCTTTACTTTACAGCTCTTCTCATCATTATTACATCAGCTGGCTGACATATATATTCATGGTGCAGACTGAGGTGATACTGCCAACCATCACGGTGCAGATACCTCACCTGGCTTTAGGTGCGGGTCAACCAACCTTTCCGCCTATCTTGCGGCCTATCGCTTTACGATATCCCAAAGATTATGCAGTGGCAGCAGGCCTAGCGGGACCTGGCGTAATTATAGGGGCTGATGAATCCATAGAAGTTGTGGAATCTCAGCCACTTGATGCCGACAAAGAGCCGCCCCGAAGAAGAGTAGTCCACCTGAGATAGAAGCAGGGGAAATTGTTGAAGGAGAAGTTGGGGCTCCCAGGGCCTTGGCCCTTGTTAGTGATACTGCCTCTATGGAGGTCAGCATGGCTGAGTGCGAGGAGCAAGTGTCCTCGACCATTGAGGTTCTTGGTGCAGCTCCCCTCCGAGAGGTTGGCAAGGAGGTTGTTGTTATCGAGAGTTCGCCCGCTATATCAGCTGCTGGGGTTGATTCTAGTACAGGTGCCCTGTAAATTATGCTGTCATCTTCTTCTGAGGCGAGCAACGATATCTGGGCTGCCGTGGATAGCAGGGTAGATTTCCAGCTTCCTTAGACGTCACCACTTGCTCGGCAGTCGTCGAGTGACCTGGTGTGGCAGTTCTTGGGAACCCTTCAGCATACTATAACAGCCAGCCGGGATCTGACTTATGTGCAGCTGAGGGGCTTGGTGGAGCACCTTTCTCTCTCGCTGCTGGCTTTTAGCTGCCCCAGGGATGATTGGATGCCACGGGTAATATTGCTGCTGAAATATGTCAATACAGGGGCCTCATCAGCCTCTTGGGTGGCGTCCCCAGTTCTTGGTAGCGGTAATCCGATATTATCGAGTTATCGGTACTCCGAGCTCTGGGTCGTTACAGCCACGGTGGGGCTTTGGCGGCTTGCTCATCGATGGAGGATGAAGTCCCTGGAGGCAACGGGGCAGCAGCGAGTGTCCTTGGCAGCTGCTTCGCCGAGGATGATGACGTGCTGGAGGGGGGGTTGCGGCCAGTGTGGGAGAGGAGGGGGGACCGTTTGCGAGCATGGGCGTGGGTGGATGGCGCTGAAGGTGGGGCCGGAGGCCCTATTTGGGTTGCAGGTGGGGTGAGATGGAGAGACAACCGGAGGCTCTGTTTTGGGCGGTGGTGAGGCGTCCGGCTCTGCATGGTTGGCTGGGGAAGGGGAGGGATGATGGGGTGGGCCTGGTCGGGCTCCAGTGGAGGAGAGGGAGGGGTGCATGGCTCAAGTGATAGGTGGTGCAGGGTTCTCATATGGGCAGGGTGCATGTGCGCGATCACGAAGATAGTGGCAGCGTCCTGGCAGGCAGGCTGATGTGGATGGCTCTGTGGAGCTGCGAGGGTGGCACACGAGGGCTCGATGGCGGTCGTGCTGGTCTGCGAGGGTAGCAGATATCGACGACGGTGAGCCTGTTCGCTGTGCGACTAAAGGGGGGGAGAGGAAGGGCAGGTTGCCCGGCAGAGGCTATGACAGTGGAGGGTGAATGGCATGGCTGAGGATGGGTTCGTGGATGTGTTAGAGAAGGTGGAAGGCGGTGGATGACGGCACTAGTGGAGGGCACAGTGGATAACGGTGACTGGGAGGAGCGACAGGAGTGAGGTCGGGTGGTGCATGTGTTGGCATATGTGAGCGCGTGTTATGTGTGTGTTAGAGAGAGAACGAGGGGGAGATCGGTGAGAGTTGGGTGCAAAGGTGGGGAGTTGCCAGTGCGATGTGTGTGCACGGGAGGGGCGATACGGTGGTTGCGGTGAAGGTAGGAAGTAGGGAAGAAAGAGAAGGGAGGGAGAGGGACGTGAGGTGAGTGTTTGTGTAGGTGAGGGTCGACGGAGAGACGAGGGAGCAGCCGATGCTGTGGTTGGCAGGGAAAGGGCAGCGGCGGTGAGCGACCGGCGAAGTGGAGGTGGACCGGGGCTTTGGATGGGGCTTCTTGCCCGCTCCCATCTCAGGAACGGTGCACCCAGAGTTACTGGTCTTCCTCCTTGGCGGGGGTGAGCATGGGTTGTGGGTATCTCACCCGGGGGTTCCAAACATTGGAGAAAGCATAGACAAAGCTAACAGGGATGGAAGGATACAACCTGGTGGGTGGGGCAAAATGGCGATAGTTCCTTCTCTTCTTTGCCTGATAACTGAAAAATAAACACACAAAATATCAGATAACAAAAATATTAGGCTGCCTCCCAGAAGTGCTAAGTTTACCGTTGCTGTACCCGAACTATTTCCCAACAAAATCACAAGAAATAAGGATTTGGGCATTTCACCGAGCACCTTCCAAGCATGGGCTATCTTGCACTTTCTATGAACCCATGGGTCCCTACAAGAGCCCTGGCCAGCCTACTGTAACTTGCGGTGACACAAGCAATCCCTCGGGAACAACTCTGACCACTCACGTACGGGCCTTGCCCGTATCCCGCACCGTCGCCTAGAGCCACCCGAGGGCACCCGGACGTCAGGCCACCCTACGTGGCACTCAGCCAAAGAGGCCAAGGGCCCACCTAGAAACACATCTTCCAACCCTCCAAGGTCAAAGGGAGGCCTAACTAGGTCAACCATAGGCTTTGGGGGCCTGTCGCACGCATGTACGGCTCACACAGGCATGCTCAGTATTTCATCGAACACCTTATGGGCCCGTATGTTCCAGCCCTTCTACACCGAACCATGGGCCGACCCGTGGTTCTAGCACCTCACCTGGGTACTACAATGATCCCCCGACATGTCAAGGTCGACCCCGACACTAAGACACCTGGCGATGAGCCATCTAATCCTAGCATTCGGGCCAACCCGAGACTACCCTGCCAACCCGTCGAACAACATGGGACACAGCCCGAGGCGTGGCTCACAGACGCAAAGTGCCTCCCCGTAGCTCCCACGAGTTCCCATCGTCAACCCAAGGCCCGCCGTGCGGCCCCTCAGCCATCTACTCAAGCCATTCAGCAATCCGGGGTGTGTCAGGTATTTACCCAGACACCTTGCGGGCAGCTACGACAACTCAAAGAACGGCAGCCCCCACGGGCCAGTTCCAGCTTCCCGAGATTCAAAGTCTAGCAAAGGACAACCCCAAACGATGCAAGAAGACCCCCGGGGGCCATCCCCAGGGGTTACGACCTCCCTCGGGGCCAGTTCATCCTAGGGGCGGTCGCGTGCCCTAGGAAGGGAAAACCTCCTTGGGGGCCGTACCCTCCATCCAACCTGGTGGTCCCACGACCCCACTCAGTCCCGGTTCATCCGATTCACTATCCTACGACGCGGTTCGTGTACCGTACCAGTGCGAGAAGTTGACATGTGGGTGCGAGAGCATAAAGCGACAGCACGGGGCAATTCCTCAAGTCCAACATGCTCGCAAGCTTCCACGTTGGTGAGTTTTACTAAACCTTAGACTTAATTATGCAGATGCTTATGAGTTTGACTGACTTTGACTTCTAAAATGCAGTGAGCTGAGGGAGCACAACGGCATGGACCAGATGCTCCGTCCTCTTCTTCCTAGCCTACGGGGGGCCGAACCGAGCGAGACGCAGACTTTGCTTGGGCGGTTGCTTGGGCCGAGGAGGCCGAGGCCACTCTCGCGTAGAGGGTAAGCAAACCAACCGAGTTCCCTTTTTTGACTTAAATGCTTATGATGATGCAAATGCCTAACTATAATGAATGTGTTATGCAGGCGAGAGAGTTGACCATAGCAGTTACTGAGGCGGAGCATGCCAGAGTGGAGGCAGAGTGACTTCGGGTAGAGCTAGAGTAGGTACGACCCGAGACGGAGCATTTTCGTGCAGAGGCAGAGCGGCTTTGCACAGGAGCAGCGGACCTTGAGCGCTACCGGACCGAGGCGAGGGAGGCAAAGCGCCAGGCCTTCGAGTTGAAGATCGAGCTATGGGCCGTAGAGTGGATAGTCCAGATGATAGGTCGAGGACCCGAGAGGAGTGCGTCTCAGAGCGCCGCACAGAGCGGTATGTTCCCAGACTTCCTTACAAGCTCTTCTGGCCAGCGAAAGAATGAGAAGGCGGAGAGGAGACGGCAACGAGAGGAGGGGAGCATAGCCATGGGCCCACTAGAGAAATGACATGAGGGCACCGGCGGTAGTGGATGTCCAGGAGAGGGACCGACCGAATGACTTGTGCTTTCCTTTCCTTTCCTTTTGTTTTGGACACACATGTACATGACTCTTGTTATAGTGAAATGTGATATTTTTATTTTTTTATTAAAATGCAAATGAGTGAATGCGAATACGGACTAACTGACAATGACCTCTAGTACTGACAAAGAGAATGTGAGAAAGAGAGTGGAAGGGAGAGAGCGAGAAAGGACTGATGATTAAGTAAGAAGAGAGAGGGCCCAAACCTGACAGGAAGTGGAAAGCGATCTCCTAGAAGACCGCAAGAAAAAGAAAAAATGGTCTTAACCGTGACCATTAGAGGGTGAGGGGTAAGGCGGTGAACAAAAAGGGAAAACGGTCGCCTGACGACTGCTTGGGGAAGCCTAGCGGTTGCCCGATAGATCGCATGGGCGAAGACTCAGTTAAATCCAACTGGGACTCTCCGTGAGAGTCCCAATCCGTGGATAAAGGTCCCCAATCTATAGTAAAACTCATCCTAACTTATATTGAGGCTACCCTATATTAATTCTAATGCACTAGGACTAAAATTAGAGCCCTATAACTAGGAATAAACCCAGAATTTGCAGCTCTCAAGAAATCTCTACTTTAAGGCTTGCAATCTTCATCAAAATCACCCAAAATCACCATGAAGAGGAGCTTTGGAGCTAGCGTCATGGGAGAGGTCGCCTATACCGGTCCAAAGGCGGCTAGGAGAGAGCATTGAGAGCTACAATGGCTGACTTCCATCCGCAAGCATCTCTGTTCAAGCTCTTCAAGAGAGGTGAGTTCAACTTAAGTTTCAAAAGTTCATGAATTCCCTTAATTTTCTTCTCATGGCATTCCCCTTCTTCTTCTCTTCTTTTGTCTTCCTTTTCTTAGCTCATTCGTGGCCCAAGATGTTACTCTATCCTAAAGTGGGTGGCTCCCATGATAAAGGAACTTCCTTTAGAGGTCCTCTCCATCCTAAGGGCATAGCACCTTCACCCCTTAGTGGTTCTAGCCAAAAATTTCTAGAAAATCTCCTTAGATTGGCCTAGCATTTCAGCTCTAGTAGAGTTATGGCATCCTCAAACACACACCTTCATGTTCCCAACCTTTGAAGTCGCTGTCTTTATAGAAGAGGTAGAGACTTACCTAGTCCTTCCTAAGACTAAGGTGGGGGATGAAGACTTAGTGTGTCATACGGTTGAGCCTATAGATCCATCACTCATATTGGGAGATTTTATTCACAATCCAAAGGATGCTAGGACCATGATTAGCCCGCGCCATATCCGTTTGATACCCATGGCTCAATGGATAACTGCTTATTGTAAGAACAAGAGCGGGAGATTTGAAGCCATAGCCAAGGCCACCTCTATTTGCTTGTGCGGGGTCTTACTCTTTTCCACCACTGACCACCTCTTAGACATCCAAAATGTCAGCGTCATTAGTGGATTGTAGCAGGGTTTATCCATCTCACAAGTGGTCCTTTCTTACCTCTATGAAGGTCTTAGTTCAGCTTCACTAGGGGGACCACTCTTTGGGTCAATGATCATCCTTGAGTGTTGGATGGGGATTAGACTGAAATTTCTACCCAAGGAGCACATGCCTTCTGCTAGTCACATATTCGGGAGCCACCCACTATTCTTTATAGGAGGTGCATCTGGGTTTCCTTCACAGGTTGAATGTCAGACCGCAGACAAGAAAACACGGGATGAATGGCACCTCTACCTCAATACCTTGCCAATTGGCAAGTTTGTGATGCGACCAAGGACTCTTCAAAGCACAACCCTCAGATTACCTCGGTGACTGGGCCTAGACCTACAGCTAGTGGGGAACACTGCCTTGGCGATCTATAGCCCGCACCAGTGCCACCTACAAGTTGGGCTTCCCCGTACTACGGTCTCGATACTATTACACCTCCCTCCCCTTCAAGCTAGGAAGATTGGAACCGAGGAGGATGAACGAGCAGTTCGGAGTGCTCTGACCATGTGGGAGGTCAGCCGGGTTCGTGTCTTGCAAGCAGAAGTGACAGAAGATGAAGATGATTATCGAGCTTACGTGAAGGAATTGCGCAAGATCCGGCCTTGCGCAGATGGTAAAGTGAATGTTATTTGAATTCCATTGAGCATGTACTTGAAATCATTAAAAGAATGATGTAAAATGAACCTTGATTGAATTGAATAAAAGATTATTTTGCTGAAGGATATGGAATGTGATTGCCTTTGGTTCAATATTTCAACAAAACAAAATTCTATGAGTAATAAACGCTCCTTCAACAGACCGCCAAGCCTACCTAACGGTCTGGTGATAGACTGCAAGGAGCAGGACTTAGAAAAATTGAGAGTTTCCTATCTCTTGGGAGTGGCATGTGGCCACGAATTGGACCGCTAGGAAGGATGAAACGGTCTAGCCTAAGACCGCTAGAGATGAGGAACAGAAAATCTTGAGAGTTTTGATTCTCGGGAGTGGCATGCGGTCGCTATGTGATCGCTAAGGAAGCACAAGCGGTCTAGATAAAGACCGTAAGGGACAAGGGATAGAGGAACTTGTAAATCTTGAATCCTGGGCCATAGAATCCTGTGTCTGCACACACTAAAATAAGAAAATAAGTTAGATCCATTCTTAGGCTCAACCCCTTGCCTGTAGTAAGTTATAAATGACCAATCCTTGATACTTGGTCAAGGGGTTGGTGCGGACACCCAAGCATATGAGCAGTCCGGGTCAGCGAGCCACCGGTACCGTACACGGAGCACCACGCGAGCCACGACAGCTTCTATTTGGCTCGGAGATAGCCTGGAGACTCCCCCTTGAGTCTTGGCATTTATCATATTTATTTGGACTTTATTTGTGTGCAATGTGTGTTTATTACCCGCATGCCGCGCCGATGAAGCTTCAAACCTGCGAATTGATTGATTACATGAACTACACCCCTTGCAAGGGGGGGATCTCATGGAGGGGGTTAATTAGTACAGCCAAAACTACCTCCACACAGGGAGGGGCCTTCAGCCGGCCAAGCTAGGGAAGGGGAGAGCTGGACTATAAGCTAAACTGATGGCGGAGGCCGGTTCTGCCAGCTTCTGGAACATACAGATCAGTAGTCACTGTTGACACAGCCACAGTCTATAACGAACTTGGATGACACCGAGACCAGCGCCGGTCTCTCGCTGACTGGTCCAGGAAGGCTCCAGAATTTTCGGGGATCGGCTCGGTGTCGCCTTTGGTCATGGCTGGCTCTAGGACAGAGTTGCTCTGCTCAAACTGGGATTGTTCTCAGGGCACAGCAGTAGGAAGATGACGCCGTCACAGCCACTCCTGAAGTCCGGTCAAGGCGGGACCAAGTTGAGGACGAACATGGTTGCGTCTTCTTCGAGCGGCAGCTAGGTAGAGCACCAGACGATGTCGGGGTCGAGAGCTATGTCTAGAAGAGTGGGAGGGGTCTAGACAGGTCCTGACTGACCTACTCTGCTACCTTGTGGTAGAAAAATCAGAACGTGCCGCTCCAAGCTTCAATCGACGCCCCGCTTGTCGCGTTGGATAGGCGACTGGTAGGACTCCACTCTGGGGAAGTGGCGCACCAAGGAGAGCCGTGGTGTCGTCGCTGGAGCTTCTGCAAGCTGCCTCTGGTTGCAGGCCGGACTGGTTCTGTGCAGTCTGTGGAGAACCACTCTCAGGAAGGCGGTGCCGTCACGATCACTCTCAGAGTCAAAAAGGTGCGGGACCATGACGGACACGTCTGTCTATGAGGCTTCTTCAATTTATAACCAGGAAGGCCTCAAGGGGAGGTCAGAGCAGAGAGATAGAGGGTGAATAGTGGCAGGGTATCAGTGTGCTGATTCTGCGTGGACTGACCTACGCACCCGGGAGAGAAAATTTGGAACAGACAGCTCCGGACTCCGAATGAGGCTTCGTCGACTGGGTTGGAAGGAGGACTGGAAGGAGAATGTCCTAGCCAAGCAGTGCACCAAGGGGAGCTGAGATGTTGACGTAGCAGCCTCTACACTGGTGCTCAGATCTTCCCACAGATGCCAGTCATGCGCTCCGACGAGAACGGACCTCCCGGACAGCCACGAACTCTGATGAAGGTGGGATCACCTCTACGTCGAAGCTAACTTGGAGAGCTTTCCGTCGATATATGGCACACCTCCAGAAGCCACCGAATGGTAATAGTACCAAACCAAGTAACTAGTCAGAGTAACACTCATCAGTGTTAGTCCAAGCCTCTGACCACGTGTGCACATGCTGACTCCTGCCTAAGCCAGGCTCTCTAGCTAGTTTTTCCTCTCAATAGGATGCTACTATTGCCCGAGGGCCCACGGAACTAGCTTAAAAATTGTGTATTAGGAATGCCCCTCCACCTCCTTTAGGCGGGCTGACACTAGAGGTCGTTGGGCTATGACTAGTGGTTTCATCACAAGGAAAGTGGAAGTATATCTATTGGGATCTAAAAAGTGCCACAGTTCATACAAATATTTTAAACATGACGAGTATGTAACATTGAATGCATAAGAACATGATTATGCAACCTTTGAAATCTTAAGGGATGTGACGGTCGAATAGTGCCCCGTCACAGTCTCTGGCGGTTGAGCCTTGGTGCACTACAGGGCTATGACGCACCACTAAATGGCTATTAGAGACACCCAAGGGTTACAAAAATCCATCGATTTTATGCCCTCTAATGCACCAGGGTTGGTGCGCTACAAGGCTCTGGCGGTTGCACGATAGACCGCCAGGCCAACCACCCTACATGGTCAATGGTCAAATGACCAGGTCAAAGGGTTGTAACGGTATAAGGGTGGACCACTACAAAGGGTGTGACGGTCCAATGTTGGGGCACCATGAGGTCCGTAACGCACCCATTGAGGGTCGTTATAGTGTGACTGTCACTGGGAGGACCATTACACAACCCGAAAATCGAAGGGGCAGAGTTCGAAACTGAACTCCCTCCTGGTCGAGCCTGATCGACGAGAATCGCGCAAAAACCTATTTTCCTATCAACCACCCACACATAACAACATTCTACAGCTATAAAACCCAGCTACGATGTTCATGGTAGATTAAAACATAAAAATGATGTTCATGGCACGAAAAAAATGAAAATGACAATGTTCATGCTCCTGAAGACATAACGACGATGGGCATGGCATGGGGAATGCTCCAAGTGAGCTTGGGTATCCATCCCCCTACCTAGATTGCACCGAGAACGTCATCGTGTCGCCAGTCACCTCACCCCGTCTCGCCTCCACACACCACAAACCGCATCATGGTGGGCGTCAATGCGCTCCACTCGACACGAGGAATCCGTCGGTGTCCTCCTCGTCTTGAACTACGGCCTGGCTGGCGCACCCCCTGAAAGAGAGAGGGAGGGAGCCGCGTGAGAGAGAGAGAGAGGGCATGAGGGAGAGAGAGAAAAGAGTGAGGGAGAGTGATCGGTGGGAGGAGAGAGAGAGGGGTTACATTAATGGCATGTATGGGTATAGTAGTGACAGTCGACGTATATAGTTGGCCAATAGAACCCTTTGAGCTTGATATTATTTTTCATCTTGATTCCTGCCTGGTAGGCTACGCACAATCCCGAATGAACTTCGCGCACGATTATTTTGGCCTTTAGCATTAAAACACCTCTCAATAGGACAGATCTGTTTTTTCATGGACAAGTCTGCATAGGGAACCCTCTATCAACTCGTATGAGGTTGCTTTGCATAGCAATTGAACCCTTAGTGCCCGATCGGGAGGCAGCCTCCCATTTTTTTATCTTTATGATAGGCTCCTGACTCCCGCCAATCTTCATCCTCGACGAAATTATCTTCCTCAACATTATTAACCTCATAACTGGTGAGGCCAGAGTCTTCGTCCAGTATGCTTGGCATCAACCTTCTGTGTCTGACAGTGATGTCTAATTCACCCTTAGGTGGGAGTTTTATAGCGGAAGCCAATTTGGCTAAGGCATCTGCTTGGGAGTTACTACTCCTGGGAACATGACCTATCTCAAATAGGTAGAAATTTTCTTTCAACCTCATAACTGCTACATGATAGGGGATTAATTCCTGTTTTCTAACCTCATAGTCACCTAAGACTTGTCGTATGATCAACTACGAGTCTCCGAAGACTTTAATGCCCCTGGTACCCATTTCGAGAGTCATCTAAAGCCCACTATTAGAGCCTCATATTCTGCCTCGTTGTTTGTTAGCGATCCCTGAGGACACACGAGTTGACCAGGATGCCACCATGAGGCGTCACAAAGACTATCCCAGCCCCGGACTTGAAGTTTGTAGTGCCATTGACCTTCTTGGCTGGTCAGGAAGCGCCGTCAAAGTATAACTCCCAACATGGCAAGTCAATGATGAGGATGTCGTGAATCTTTTGAGAGTTAATCTTCAAGT
Source organism: Amorphophallus titanum (assembly GCA_024336825.1). NCBI lineage: Eukaryota > Viridiplantae > Streptophyta > Magnoliopsida > Alismatales > Araceae > Amorphophallus > Amorphophallus titanum. Next base: position 4,245 of record JANBPO010005823.1, on the reverse strand, counting down.
TGCCCCTCAACTTGTTGAGGCATGAGTGTTTCATCATCGGGAAACTCCATATGAAGTGGAGAATCTGTCGTGCCCTAGTTCTGATGATGATTTTGATGTTGACAATCAATGAGTCATGACTAAAATCAAACATGCATAAACATTGTCCTTTGAATGTTCATAGTGCATTTCACCTTTCTGATAGCATGTTCATTCTGATGCATGTTCGAACATCCCTTGTGGCTACACTCGATCACATTTCTATCTTGTGATTTTGTCTTGTATGCTGATAGTAAGTTTCATAAGTCCGTGCACTTTCTCTCAAAGAAAATCTGTGCATTCTTTGCATTCGTGCACGTTTCCCTTGCATACACAAGTCCGTGCAAAAGCCCACCCTCAGGCCAACGGGCTGGTTGAAAATGCCAACAGGGCTATACTAAAAGGCATAAAAACCAGACTCGGCATGGCCAAGGGCAACTGGCTGGAGGAATTACCGAGCGTACTTTGGTCACACCGAACCACTCCAAGAATGGCCACCGGTGAAACACCCTTCCAGTTAGTGTATGGCGCAGAAGCCGTGATTCCGCTGGAGGTCGGCAACCCCTCCCTCCGAGTCATCAGCTTCTCGCCCGAGGCAAATGACCGAAAGTTACTTGAGAAGCTCGACTTGGCGAGCGAGATCCGAGAGATCGCGGGCATCTGAGCAGCGAAATACCAGTGACGCCTCATCCAGTACTACAATGCCAGAGTCTGAGAGAGGCACTTCCAGCCATGAGACTTCGTCCTAAGAAAAGTCGAAGCCTCTCGACCACTAGGGACGGTGCGTAAGCTAGCCCCTAACTGGGAAGGCCCCTACCGAGTGGTCGAGGTGCTCAGAAAAGAGGCATACTGTAACATACGTAGTTTAGCGGATCTTTAATGGTGTGGATCTAGGATTCGTCCGGCGAATTTTGGCTATTTTTAGGAATTTTTTGGGTATTTTTAGGCATTTAATTAAATTTGTTAAAGTATTTATATAATTATTTTGGGCATATTTACAATTTTAGAGATTAGAGGGTTTAAACTACAATTTTAGTTTTAAAAATAAATAAATAATAAAAATCAAATTTTTTTAACCCACGCACGCACGTCGCCCTCTCTCTCTCCACTCGATCACTCTCTCTCTCTCGATTCTCTCACCCTATCTCTCTTTCTCTCTCCTTCGTCCCTTCCTCGTCCGTTCTGGGCTGTGCCGACCCTGGATCGAGGCGCAGGAGGTACCATGGAATCGGCTCATCGCGAGGATCGCGCCAGTGCCATTCTTTTCGCGATTCGAGGAGCATAGGATCGGGTCGGGTCGTGAGGCGTCCCAGTGCTTCGTCGCCCACATACGCGCATATTAAGGTTTTTGCCATGATCGAGGTAGGGGGATGCACTCCTTACTTCGCTAGGAACATTTTGGTACCACATGCATGCCCATCCATAGGCATTTGCATCATTTTCTGTGCAAGATCCATTTTAGGAGTAATTAGGTTGAAAATGCTTTAAAAATTATTTAGGAGTGGTATATTTGAGTTTTGATGCATGCGGTAGTTGTAAAAATTTAGCTATTCAACTTCTTCTTCCCCTTTCTTTTTGTTTCGTGCCGATCCGGCTTGACCGGAGGGGAGTTCGGTCCGAACTCGTCCCTCTCGTTTCCCACTTCCTGTCTCTTCTCACTGATCTCTGGTCGATCTCACTGGTCTCTTCTTCTCAGACGTTCTCTCTATCTTTTTTTTTCTCTGATCTCTTTCTCTGTGAACGCCCTTTTTTTTCTGTGAACGCCTCTCTTTTGTGAACAGAGGAGAGGGGTATTTATGTGCCCCGTCTACCTGTCTTCTCAGAGGGCCTCTCTCGGCACGCCTCTAAGGCTCCCAGCGTGCCTCCAGGAGTGGAGGGGTTCCCAGCGCGCAAACTATGGTGGTATTGGGCCTCCTCCAATTGATCTCGACGCCATACCCATTTGGCCCATTTAGGGCTTTTAGGCTCATTTACCATAAATAATTCTCATTGCCTCATTGCATGTGTCGACTGCCGCACATGCTTTGACTTTTATCTGGCTTCTCACGCTCGTCAGAATCTTCAGAAGATGGGTCTCATCAGTCGGTTGACTGGACAATGGTTGGTATAGTTTAATCAACAATGTCGTCAGGGTGGCGATAATGTCAGACAATAGCCTGACCCTAGAGGGGCTTCAGCTGGATACGGTGTTGGTAGCAATGACTCTTCCTCAGTTCTGAATTCGTAAGAGCGCCTGGAATCTTCATTTCTAGCTTAATCTTCTCTTCGGTCTCATCTTGCTCTTGTTCACATTTTATCTGTCAACATGATGATGGGTACCTTCCACAACTTTTCCTTTGGCAACTTTGGCTAAAGTTTGAATTTCTCCTGGGAGCTTCTTCGTCAGAATGGGGCATTCAGCTATCTTATGGTCTAAGCTTCTGCAACGAAGACATGCTCCTAACTTCCACCAACACTTTTCTGATTGGTGACTATACCTTCCACAAAACTTACACCTACCTTGAGAGTAATCTGTCAGAACTCCCTCTTTCTTACACTTTTTACATTTCTTGCACTTCTTACACTCTTGGGAACTACCACCCTTGTTTTGCCTTTTCTTGGTAGTGGTGAACATCCCAGAACTATTGGCTTGGTCTTTCCCTTCAACTCTCTCTTTTTCTTCCACTGTCCTCTCTAACTCCTGAACTCTCTTGACAAGGTCCGTGTAAGCTTGGACGTCCACTAAGACCATCTCAGGGACAAAGCTCGGCTTAGACGACTCCATTTATTTCGGTTCCTGCAAGGATGAGTGGGGAGATAATTTATTGACTCAAGAATTAACAATGATGATAAGTATTTTATCCTTCTTTTATAATTTAACCCTAAGCTCTACCCAATTCTCACGAAATTCCTATAGGATGACCGACAAGGATACTCAACCTATCACTTGGACTTCGGTCGTGCAGAGCATATAGGAGAGGCGTGTCAAAGCGACACACCTCAATGCTCAGGAGCTCGGCGAATCCCATCGCTGCCAACCGCTCGCGCTGAAAGTTCGGCAGTGCCAGATACACTGCCCGGACCTGTAGCCACAAAATCCTGGTCCCGCCCATTCGACGCGGTGGAAGCTCCGTACCGACTGCAGACGGTGGCGGGGCGACGGCGCGATGATGTGGGTGACGGCGAGGCGATCATGCGGACGTGCGGCGAGCGTGGGAAGCATGGGGAGGCGAGGTTTCAATAGCGTTCTTCGCGGGATCAAGCTCGGATCGATGTCCCGTCACGAACCGGAGGTAGGGTGACGATCCCTAACTCATTGCCTTTCCATTCCCGCGATTTGTAGGCCGAGGAGAGGCCGAGAGGGGTTTATTTCACGCCGGGAAGGGTGAGCATGCCTCAGGGAGAGTTCGCTCGATCCATCGTTTTAAGCCGCGAATCTACATTTTGGGGGCGTGGAATCATGTTAGGGGGCTTGGGAGTTCGTTCCTCTTCGTTTTCCCCCTTCGTGGGGCTTGTTTGGAGCCGGAATGGGCGACGTCGGCGGGGTTCACCGTTTTCGCACCGACGGCGTTATGCGGTCGAACCAGAGACCGCACAACCTTTGTGTGGCCCTGGCCAGGCCGCACATTGGCTCGGCGCACTTCGAGTCAGGCTCGGCGAGCAGTGAAGTTGTGCGGTCTATCGTGAGACCGCATATCCCTTCGTGCGGCCCAAAGCTGACCGCCTATCTTCTGGTTTTGACCGTTATATAGTGCACTGGGACGTGCGGCCAGGGTATGGCCACATAACCCTTTGTGCGGCCGTGGGCTAGCCACACGTCTCCGATGCCTTTTTGGCTCGGCGCGCAGTGGGCTTGTACAGCCTGTCAGTGACCGTACAACCCTTGAGCGACCCAAGATGGACCGCTCATCCTGAGAGTTTTGACCGTTGCCCGTTACACAGTGTTTTGGGGTGTGCGGCTAGGGACTGGCCACACATACCCTTGTACGGCCCGTGTCTGGCCATACGTCCCTTGAAGTCGAGGCAGGTCGGGCGGCCAGAGTTGGACCACACCTGCCTTGTGCGGCTAGATACCAATCGCACATGTTATTCAGCGTCAGTATTGAGCGGCCGAGGTCTGACCGCACATCCCTTGAGCAGCCACTGCTTGGCCATTCATTCTGGCAAGGGTGGCCGTGATGGGACCGCCCATGCCTTTGGATGGTTGGATTATAACCGCCCTTCTTCCGTGTGGCCAATGATGGACCG